>CM038007.1:1391666-2620833 GCA_021234005.1 Nephelium lappaceum
TCTTATTTGATCAAAAGCCATTTATACATGTCCAGACAATGAAAATGAAAAAGGTTCTTGGACCATCTCCATTATTAATAATTGGACCACCACGACACGAATCACTACAACAATCCCTATCCGAATGAATGGTCTGATATTTTTCATTTTCATTGTCTGGACGCACGAAATTGTTTTTCATTTTGATAAAGATTAGACGTGTGCAATTGTTTTGATACAGACACAATCTTTGTCTGCAAATCCCCTGCAAATCTATAAAATATGCGGTGAACATTCTAGTGACTACATCAAAACAATTCTTATCTTATCAAAGGCCATTTATACATGTCCAGAAAATGAAAAATATCAGGCCATTCATTCATTTTTTCAAATTGGCACCCCCTTTCATGGACTAGCTCCATTATTAACAATTGGACCACCACGACACGTGTCGCTATAATAATCTTTTATCTTCAAATCTTGTATTTTTCCTTCGATACAAAATTCACGTTTTAAATATTCCTATGCGATTTTTTTTTTTTGAGAGAATATTCCTTTACGATTTTTCTTAAAAATGTACCGAATTTAATAATGAAAATATGGCACATTTAAACATTTTATTGGATTTAACAATGAAAATACGTGAATAACTTTCTTCTTTTATTTATCAATTAGTTATCTTTATTTATAAACTAACTCTTACAAAACAAAAAGCTTTTTGCATCTTTACTTGTTCGATACTAAAAACATTTAATTTTATAATTAAGCGTCAGTTTAAAAAATTTCAATAAATTTAGTGCTGTTTAGCACGATTTTTACCAAAAGATTCTAATAGCCCATGAAGTTTGAAGTCAAATACATCTGAAAGATGAATTGCGAAATTTTAAACAAAATCAAATTGCATCCTTAATTCGCAATTAAAAAGCAGTTTTATAAAATTCAGCAAATAATTCATGATTATTTAAGTTATATATAAAACCCGCGCCGTACTATTTTTATCATATACAAATGAAACGTAGTTAAATTGTTATTGTTTTGTTAGTTGACCGAACTTAAAAAAAAATAAAATAAAATTCTACAAACCAAAAATTCAAACCTGCAGCACTCGTATGATTTGAAAAAGAAGAAATTTATATGCACTAAAAAGAAAATTTTTTTATACCAAATAAAAGACAAGCAACTACAGTTCATTTATAATTTATATAGTTAGTATACTTCTTTTCATTTTTGTTATTAGAATTCGAGTCTTATTATGTGTATTTAAGAACATATATGTAGAATTTTTTTATTCCATATTGAGAGTTTCTCCCGATATTATAGAAATAAATAATATTAAATTTCAATAGGTTCTAATAAACTCTAAATGCTAATATTAATAGATTTTAATCATATCGTCATTATAAAAATTAATACTAAAACAAGTACCTATTTTACAAGTTCTCCATCATTATATATATATATATATATATATGAGCTTCTATAATCAGTGCGTCCAACTTTTAAATTATAGGACCACTAATCTCAATCATTCATTATATTATCTTTTCTAAAAATATTTTCCTTTCATAGTTAATTCAAATACAATAAATAGTAAAGATTAGTGATCCTAATAATTTAAAATTTAGAACACACTATCCATAGAAACTATATATATATATAGTATAATTCTCAAATCAGGTTGTTCGTGAATTTTTATTTCAAGATTATGAATTATGAGTAACGATATTTCCACCCCTCTAAAATCGTATGTATACCCCATAATTTATACACTTTTAATATTTCAATACTACCTCTAATTTAAATTATTAATACTTTAATTAAAAGATGATATTGTTATTATTATAATTAAATTAGAAAAATCAAACTTTAAATCCTAATAAGAAACTTGGTTTGTTTTGATAAAGGATAGTTAAAGATGAGAGTTTTTTGTTATGTTTCTAGAGGTTTTATAAATGATGAAAATGAAGGTCTAGACTTAAAGGGTTTTTCGTGTTTGACATTTGTACATATGCATGCTTATCACATTGAAGATAATTATGTAGTCATTAAACTCTTATAGCAACTATCTAAATATTAAATGTGTAATGTGTTTTTAAGTCAATCATTTCTAACTTGTAGATGTAGGTATTGCTTGATCAATAATTACATACACACCTCTCAACGAACTTCAGGTCAACAGTTTAAATCTCTCCCTCTCCAAATCAAAAACAAAATAAAATAAATTAAACTTGATAACTTGCCTTTTAATAAATTAAAAATTGCATGAAATTTTTTTAAATTAAATCATAAGATTTTAAATTTTTACAAAATTTTGAAATATTTTAATAACAAAATAATTTTATTTAGAATTCTCTAAAGTACTTGCTTTTAGTCATCTTTAATATATTAAAGTGTAAATAAATATCAAATAATAATTGAAGAGATATGTAAGTAAAAGTATTAATTTTCAGAGGTTACTTAAAATAACAAACGAGTAAGTTTCACTTATGTTCACTATTCAGTAAAAAAACAGTAGATAATTAAATATTGAAAGATCCATTTTCTTAGGCATTATCGATTTTTTATTAACTCATATTAACCAGTTATTCACAGATTAAATGATTGTTTAATGATAGATAGGATGTCCTAGCTAAGTTCTCTCTTATTGATTTACCTTAATGAATTTAGTTTTCTTATTGCAATTTAATTTCAAAACTCAATTCCAAAAACCTCCTTCATTTAATTTAATTGTTTTGAATAAACTTAGAATTAGAGTAAGTTGAAACTCCTAGTGAGATCAACCATTGGTTGTCGTTGTACTCAATCAAATGATTTGTGCATTTGCCGGGTTTAAAATTTGGTTTATTAAAAAATTAATCAACAAGTTTTTGGTGCTGTTGCCGGGGAGTTGAAACACTTGCTTTAGTTTTAAGTTTATTTTTGCTTTATTTTCAGTTTTTAGTTCAATTTTTGTTTTTTCTATTTTTAGGATCATGGCTCACTATAATCAAGGAATGTACGAGAAGAGTTCCACTAATCTTGGACCTTAATTAGATAACTTAACTCGTCTTGTGCAGCAAATTGCCCAAAAGGTGTGTATCGTGTGTACCAATCAAGGACATTCATAAAACAATTGACAGATAGTGTATGGAAAGGTGAAATGAGACCAAGTAATGGCCTACAGGAACCACCATTGGCAAAATAATGCTAGGATGAACGATTTTCAAAGCTGATCCATAAGAAGTAATAATTGGAGTGGTAGTTAATCGAATGATAGTTTTTAAAGAAATCAAGCTTCGGACAGTTATGTGTCTAGTTTCAATTAGCAAAACTATCACCCAAATTCAAACTTCTACAATTCAGGGTAGCGTGGTTAACAGAGGTTCACTCAAATGTATACATGAGGCCATCATATTCACCAGATTTTCAAGATCAGTTTCAACAACCTTATAGTTCCTCAGATTTTTAAGGCTACCCTTCGTAGTTCAATATTCTTTCTCAAGAAGAGCAATCAGTTACAGAAACAAGAATTACAGAAGAGGTGTATAGATTTCAAGAAGAACTACAGACTTTAAGATAAGAACTACAGGCTTCAAGTCAAGAACTATAGGTTTCGTTACAACACTACAAGTTCAAATGGATCAGATGATGAGTGCATACCATAGTAGACGACTAGAAATGCTTTTTAGTGAGATGGAAAGCGAACAAGAGGAGGAGGAGCAAAGTCATGATATAACTAGAAGCTATAGTAAGGAATCTACTTCATCATTCAAATATCTTACTGATGATAAATGAGAAGTAGAAGAAGAAGATAAAGTTGAAGAGAACTTAAGTCGAGAAGAAGAACTCGAGGAGGTACCATAAGTTGAAATTACACCATATGTTACAAAGCAATCCATATAAAAGGAATTAGGTTTGAGGGTGTTCGAGCCTACTGCTATCACATCCTAGTTGGTGGATAAGATGCTCAATCAACCAAAAGACTTCATTGAAAAGGATGTGGATGTGCAATGTGGTGAAATACCAAGTATGGTTAATGTTGAATAGTTGATCTACAAGGAACTCAAGTCTAGTAAATTGCCATAAATAGAAGGGGATGGTTGTGAAGTTGCTCTGGATAACAAAGAAGTAAAAGACATGTGGACAAAGGAACTACCACTAGATCCCTATAAGTGCTTTGCTATAGAAAAAACATTCCTTTTTCATCCATAGGAAAGAGAAAGATATTTTAAAAAGAGGCTCAGAAGGTGGACTGAGCACAAGGATTTGGAAATTCATCATAAATCAACCCATCAAAGGCGTATCTTTAATGGTCATGATAAAATATCCTGGAGAAAATTCAAAGCATAAAGGGTCAAGACCATTAACGTGTAGAAACACTTACCAATGAGAGCCAGGTTGATAAAACGAAGGAAGAAGGTCTAGCCAAAATGTTAACTAAGACGCTTGTTGGGAGGTAACCCATCCGGGTAATTTGATTCTTTTTCTTTGTCTTTATTTTTTGTTCTTCACTCTTCTCTTGCTTAATCTTTGCATTTGAAACATTGAGGACAATATTAATTTTAAGTTTGGGGGTGGTGAAACAATATTTATTCAGAACCACAGACTGGTTTTGGGTTCAATCCTAGAACCAGAGTATCTGGTTCGACCCAGAACTAGTGTGGTTCTGGGTTGATCGATCCCAAAACCAAAGATTGGTTCTGGATTTGATCAACCCAGAGCCTAGACCCTAACATCAGTAGAGGAAAAAAAAAATGAAAAATTTTAGAGGTAGGGATGAAGATGATGACAATGACAAGAGATGTTTGGGGTTTGGGGTTTGTATGTGATATTTGGGTTTAGTGTTTGGGGATGATGTTTGTTGTTGGCATTTGTAGTTAGTTTTAAGGGTTGATGTTGGGGTTTGACAGTTGTGGTTGGTGTTTGGGGTTGATATTTGTGGTTTGATGAATCTGTTGAGTGTTTTTTTTTTATTTTGTTTTCATTCTGCTTTAATTTGTTTCGAAGATCTGGATTTGTACATTTGTTTTGATTTGTGGTTTGATGAATTTGTTGAGTGTTTTGTTTTTGTTTTTTGTTTTTGATTTTTTTTTTCTGGATAAATTATTTTGAGGATTTGAATTTACACGCTTTGGGTTCAAACCATGTGTTTGAATCCAGATTTTTTTTTCAATTTTTTAAATTTTTTTATAAGTAATTTTTTATTTTTTAAATTATTTTAAATTTTTTATAGGTTTAAAATCTCAGTGATCTACGTGTCACAATCTTAGTCTCTTACATGACCATCTTACCTTTTCCATCTAAGCTTTCTGTCACCGTTGACCATTAGTTGATTAACAGTTTAGGCTGTTTTGAATAGTTTTGAAAACATTAAGGATTAAAAGAGCTGTTTGCAAAATATATTTAAAATTTTGATATTTTTTAAAATCTCAATGACTAAAATGAAGTTTTTCCTTCAAATGATGTAAACTTCACGTTGAAATAAGGAATTAAATTCCTTAAGGAAAGAGAACTCGTAAGGTAGGGCGGACCCAAGTTGAGCCTACAGTGAACCTGTGCCCCTTCTAAGATTTCTTTTTTTTTTTTTTTTTATTATTATTAATTTTTTTAATTTTGAGTTTTTGTGATCTCCATAATGATACAAATATATGTCAATACTTCTTCTTCTCACTCACATTCAAACCATTTCAGTTGTTTTTTTTTTTTAAATTTTAATTACATTTAAACCATTTTAGTTGTTTTTCAAAAAATTTTAATTACATTTAAACCATTTTAGTTGTTCTTTAATTTTTTATTTTTATACATATTTCTCCTTCACAATAAAGTTAACTAGTTTCTATTTATTAGATGATTATCATTCAGCTAAGATTTTATTTTAGTAATATTTTTTATTTGACTTAATAATCTAATTGATGAATTTGAATTTTTAAATTTTTTTTATTACATAAAAATTTCAGTTTGTAATCAATTATTCAATTTTTCTGTAATTTTTGCTTTATTTTTATATATTTTTAATATATTTAAAATCAATAAGTTACTTAAAAATTATTAGAAGAAAAACATGATTTAAACATAAGTTTATATATAAATTTTGGATGATTTGATAATATTCATCAAATTTTTAGATCAATATTTTAAAATTAAGATATAATTTTTATATAATACTGAAATTGTAAATTAATTTGTAATTATGACATCATTTTTTTTTTTTTTACTATCATTCTATATAGTTTGGTGGTAAAGAACTTTTAATTAACTTAACAACCACCTAGGTTCGAATGGTCACACCGTAAGTGGTATTGCATGTAAACGAAATATAATATTTTTAAAAAAAAATTATGGAAAGGAGTATAGATAGATAGATAGATAGATAGATAGATAGATATATATATATAACAATTTTCCATTTTCTTAATTACAAGATACATAGTGTCCAATAGTGAAATAATAGAGGAGATGAGTTATTTATTAAAATTTTTAAATTGTTTTAATATGAGTTCTAAGGGAATTTGGGAACCATAATTTAAATAAAAAAAAAAAAACAAACAAACAAACAAACAAATAAGTTGTTATGATCATTTTGAAAAAGACAAAAATATTACTGAAATATGCCCCGCTCTAACATAAATTTTTAGATTTGCTACTAGGAACTTGATTGACTCTCTACTCCCACCCAAGCTATAAATATTTTACAACATTAAAGTATAAGTAGACACATGCAAGCCTAGATGCCATGTAATATACAAAATTTATATTCAATATCAAAATAAGATTTCATTGAATCATGTGATTGAGTGGCCCACCTTTTCTTGTTCAGAGATTTCTTTTGGGACCCAATGATTATTTGAAAAATGGTTTTAAAAATATAAAAAGGTGAGCGCTAACGCCTGGTGAATGGATACAACTTTTGAAAACTAAATAAATCATTTTCTTTCAATAATAATTAATATAACATAAAGCTAGTAACAAAAATGAATAATAAAAATGAAATCTCAATGATCCATATTCACTTGTCTATGAAAATAATATTGAAATCACATCTCATATCAAGATAAACTATAAATATCTGTACGGATCATTTCTGTTTGTCAATAAAAACTCAATCTACACCAATTTAGTACCTAGGGAAATCTATCATATGTAATGAAGATACTTGACACACACATAGAATGACGGATAACATCTGCCATACATAAGATGGGTGACTCTTTAGGACTTACACACGTGTAACCTGATGACTATTAAAAGAAAAGGTATAATTTTGGTGTTCTAAAAATCTCATTTTATTCATTTCATAACTCAAATAATTTTCATATGCAACTATCTATAACTTTATTTGCGAATATACAAATAATTTTTAACAAATGTTTTTCTCAAACATACATCAATAATACTTAAAATGACGCGACCGAACCCGGATACCTCTAACTTTGATCCGGTAGATCACGCCGGGCACCCCAACGGATCCCTCTCAGACCCGACTCGTCAAGCTAAGCGAAACCCGTGGAGCGAACCCTAAATTCTTTCATACTTTCTGAAACATCGTTGGGTTGGGTTTTCTTTAAAAACTAGAAACGCGTAGAAAAAATTTTAATTTTAATTTTAAATTCATTTTCGAAACTCATTTTTTTATAAAATTTTGGCAACATAACGACTGCATTTTTAACGTTCTCGAAAAACCTGTTTACAGAAAAACAACACTTCGACTAAAATTTATCACCAACCCAACTTCTAATTGCCCGTAGGCCTCAATCATGCATTTGATTTCCAATCAACTCAATAAAATCCAAACACAATTTAATAAAACACATTTAATCAAAAACAGTTTAAAAACATCCACAAGCGATTAATTACAATTCATTTATACACTTTTAAAATATATTTACATGAAAATGGCAGATGCAAAGTCAACTGCTCAAAATATCGTCGTGTCGCGCTGGCTCACTCGTTGGAGGTAATGCTACTGATCGGCTACCTGCTGAGAGTACCTGAGGAGGTTTTTATATAAAACAGAAAAATAATGAGCTAAAAGCTCAGTGAGTGATAATTTATCTTTTCTTTGAAACTCTGGTTTTCAAAACTTTCTCCTCTAAAAACATTTGAAAACTATTCTTTGTTTCTAAAGCATTTCAAACTTAAATCTTTAAAACATCAACTTAAACAAGAGAATTCAACTCTAAGTACATGCACATATTTAAATACAAATCTTGCAACTGTAAATCATAAATAACTTCAATAATAATTATAAAATATCTTTATCTCAAATAAGCTTTTCTTTTAAAAGCTGTTTCTCGATATCTTTCAAAATTACCATAGTATCCCTAAATCTGGGGTCTCTCAAGTCTAACGGCTATGTGCGGAATTTCCCAGCGCTAACCATAGCTCGCTAGCTCGGAGACATCTCGCGGCTATGTGCGGAATTGCCCAGCTCTAACCATAGCTCGCCTGCTCTAAGACATCTCGTGGCCATGTGCGGAATTGCCCAGCGCTAACCATAGCACACGAAACACTACCCCACATCAGTAATGGCGACTCGACTGACAGACTCTGACACTTATCCCCCCAAGTTAGTAATTTATCCCTTCTCAGGACTGTGCCAACTGAAGTGGGATAGACCGATCGGGTCTAAACTGCTCTGTAATCTCTGAAAATCCCTGAGGGAATACTTTCTGGTTTTGAAAACACTTTTCTCTTTTCTGCTTTAACTTTCTGGTGCAAAAGCACAATTCTCTTTTCTGAGTGCGTAAAACACTAAAATCTTATTTCTGAGTGCCATAAGCACTAAAACTCATTTTCTGAGTGCATTAAGCACTAAAACTTATTTTCTCAATTCAAACTTGAAAACTTAGTTTCTGAAATTTCATTTCAACAACTTTATATGTATATGCATATAAAATCACATTCTCATTTCAAACTAATGCTCATGCATATATCAATGCATTTAAAATAAACTCAAGCAATTACTTATCAATTCAAATTTGATAATTTGAAATACTTTAAAATCTTTAAATAAAACTCACTCACAAAACTGATGACTGAAAATAGCGCGTGCGGAGCCCCTAATCCTCTCGCCTCGATCCTCGAGCTCCCTTGTCACCTACACAACAAATTACGTTCGCGTAAACCTCTGGAAACTTGAAATTACACAATCGTCCCTCAAACTAGCTTATTGCACGATTCGAATTCTTTTTTAAATCTTTAATATTTTCTTAGTTTCCTAAACTCCCAATAAACATCAATTAACTTATTTTTATTCCAAACCAACCGATAACCAAATCATAATAAAATCCACATCAAAACCAACTTAAATCACCAATAATTATCATCAACACAAATCAATTTCGAATCGAATAACTCACCCCCTTTCACTTTAATTTTCTTGCTCAATCTTGGTTCTTCTAATTTGGGTGAGTTTGAAAGCTTGATAGGAAGCTCAAAAATAGCTTGAAATTGCTTGATCTAGCTCTTCCCTCACATGGCCAAAGCCACCTCCTCCTCGCGGCTTCATCTTCTCCTTCTTCCTTTCGACTTTGCTTCTGGTGTATCACGGCTGCAACTACACTGATTTGGAGCGAAAATGGCTTGATTCCAGCTTGGTTTCCTCTCCTCTTTCTCCTCTCTTTTTCCCTCGTTCTTTCCCTCTCGATCTACCTCTGTTTCGCCGTCGATCGCGTCCGATCTGGTCTATCTCGCCTACCGTTCCTGGTTTGCTTCGGGTTTGCTCGATTTTGTGCATGATGGAGGCTGGTCAACGGGCTTGGTTACGTCGAGTTCAGGTCGTGCTGGTGCTGGGTTTTGCAGGTCGGCGACGGGACAGCAGCTTGGCGTCGTCGTCATCGGCAGCGGCAGATCGGGTCGGCTTCTAGCTGCTCGGCGACAACTCGGTCAGCTTCTGCTGCCGTTCTGCTCGACCTCCGTTTGCGTTCTGGTTCGCGGCGACAGCAGCTGGTCGACGACGGCAGCTGGTCGGCGGCTGGTCGGACGTCGGTGTCTTCCTCCGTCGTCGCGCGACTGTCTTCTTCTTCTTCTTTCTTCTTCCTTCTTCTTCCTTCTTTTCTCTTCTCTTCTTTCTTTCTTTTCTTCTCTTCTGCGACAGCTCACTCTCTCTCTTTTTAGATTTTTAGACAAACTTTGGCTTTATGCTTTCCTCCCCAAACTATCCTCAAAATGACGGTCACGTCCTTTAAAAATATTGGTCTCCTCCCTTGACTTTTAGCTTAATTTTACTTTGACCACAATTATTAAAATTTATCTTCAAATTAGTCCTTTATTCACCTTAAGAATTATTCGATTTCCTTCATCATTTTATCATTCCGTTTAATCTCCAATCAAATTTAATTCAATCCCTATGGGTTCTCTATAACTTTAAGCGTTTTCATAAACCAATTAGGGTCTCCAATAATTATTTAAGGACTATATCTGGGGAAATCCGTAAAATCCAATTCGAGGGCTTACATAAAATATCCTGAAACTTTTTATATAATAAACTCAAGCTGGAAAACAATAAATTCGATTGGAATTTTCAATACATAAACATATAAACGTATACAATTAAATTCCAATTTCAAACATATAACAAAATTAATAATTCAAGAAATTAATTAATTAACAATCATCTGGAGGAGTATATATATATATAACAATTTTCCATTATCTTAATTACAAGATACATAGTGTCCAATAGTGAAATAATAGAGGAAATGAGTTATTTATTAAAATTTTAAAAATGATTTAATATGAGTTTTAAGGGAATTTGGGAACCATAATTTAAATAAAACCAAAAAAAAAAAAACAAACAAACAAACAAGTTGTTATGATCATTTTGAAAAAGACAAAAATATTACTTAAATATGGCCCCCTCTAACATAAATTTTTAGATCCACTACTAGGAACTTGATTGACTCTCCACTCCCACCCAAGCTATAAAATTCAACTTCTTTGATTATTTTTCCTATGAAACTTAATTTCTTTTTATTTGTATCCTTGATTAGCAAATTTACAATACATATATTGGCTCATTAACAATAGCATTTCATAAAAAAAAAAAATTAAAAAGACTTAAATGGTAATAATTATAATAAAAGAACGAATTTAGACATGCAATTAAACAAGATGATATTCATGTGCTTATTGATGATCACAATTGGAGTAGCCAAATAGGGCTTAGTTGATCTTATTACCACATAACCCGTATAAACAATTAAAACTTGACATAATTTTAGGTGGGGTCTATCCATAGCTACATATACATTTTCACAAATGAACTGTAACTACTGGACATTTTCTCAATAATTGTGATGGAGGAAATAGCAATTCAAATTAAGATATCAAATTTGTTTGTATCTTTATATATTATAATAAAAAAAATAGGTAGTACGGTCGAAAGATTTATAAATCAATTTTACATATATGAAAGATAGATGTTTCATTAAACTAAACAGTACATAGGTTTCCATGTCTTTCAAATTATAGCATTTTATGCATGTAACAAATATTTATTTTGATTTTAACACATATTTCATTTTCTTAGAAGAAAAGAAAAAAAAACAGTATGTTCTATTTTTTAACACCATATTATCATCTAAAGTCTCAAAGTTTTGCAAATAATAAAATGAGATTCAAGTTCAATCAAACTTTTTGGGGTCTTCAGTTTATAATTCAAATGTACTTTTCGAAAATAATAAACAATCCATGATTATGTCAGAACCGTTAATAAATTCTAGTATGTTTTAATCAAAATGCAAGATTTGGATTCTTCTGATCACCAACTCTTAAAAAAATGAATGAATGCATATTATGTATGTTTCTTTTTTTTTCCAAATACAAAAACAATAAACATCTGTCCAAGGTATAAACCTACAATCACTCTGTCTCGATAATTAAACAAATTGCTTTAATTTCATTTTCTTCTATATATACACTCGATGGAACTTCTTAATACATTAAAAAAGAAAAATTTATCAACGGACCTTTTGGATCTTCAAGTACTTATGAGCATTTCTTAAGACAATTCATACATATTAATAATAAACAGGATCAATCTCATTAATAATGTAAATAGGCCTTGAATGACAGACCCCTTTCCCTAGGCGATCTGCCGGCACCCTACGGTGACCCTCCAGCTAGCCCTTACGCTCAGCTAAAGGATTCTCACAGAGTTAAGTCGTATTCTTTCTAAAACCTTTTCAACAATAGCGGAAACACGGGGAAATTTTTCATTTTTATTTCAAACCTTTACAAAACATTTTATAAAAATTTGGGTAGCATCCCGTTTGTTTTTCGGACTTTGCCACCCTGCAAATTATAAAATTTAGCACTTCTAAAATATCTCAAAATAATTTCCCCGAACTACAGAGCCTCAGGCTCTCATTTTTATCAATCCACAAGCAACCACAAACATGCATACGGTTTAGAAAATATATTAAATTGAATTCATAAGTCATGCATATCTTTATTTACATATCCCAAAAATTTATACATTTCAAAAATAACAGCACAGTCTGCTCGACTCTTCTAATCACAATCCGAAGTTCTTGCCATTAAAGTGCCTGTACTTGGAGAGGTTTTTATTTACAAAATATAAAATATAGTGAGCTTGATAGCCCAGTGAGTGTCATATAATTTCCGTTTAAATCTAACTTATCAAATAGCCTCCCAAAAATTTTTTAAAACATTTATGCAAAATCAAATACCATGCTTGAATAATTGATATATCTGAAATTCATCATTCATTTAGAAACGATAAAAATCAATCGTAATTTAATAAAATTTATTTCATGCCAAATAAATAACATTTAAATCCATAAGTTGCATGATTTTCATTTCTATCAAAACATTTTAATAATGGTGGCAATAATAACTTTCAAAGAATTTATAAATATAAATAGGCCAACCATTATTAGCTTGCATCACATGGTACCTTTAAAGTAGAGCAGAATTCTTCATCGCTCAGGCCATCACGGAATTCCACATCGATCAGGCCATCTATCCAGTTTTTACATAGCGGAATTCCTCGTCGCAACGGAGCGGAATTCTTCATCGCTCAAGTGGAAGCTAGCAAATAATATACCTCTTACGTGCATTGGGCGACTCACAGGACTAAACAGACACGGTCCCACCCGCTGTTAGTGACAGGCTCTCCCAACACAGCCAATGCACGCTTAAGGTACTCAATTCAAACTGGAGATATATAACATACAATCAGGTGTACCACTGATTTTCAATCTCATTTAAATTTTAAATTTTCTTTCTCTTTAAATCACATTATATATAAGTCATTTCCATAATCAATGCAACAATTTCAATTTGGAATTTATTTGATATTCAAATCAACGTGATAAATTTGGCATGCATTTAAAATCATAGTAAAAAAAACATTTTTATAAAGACACTCACCTGATCTTAAAGCTTTCTATATGGAAACTCAAGGGTTGTGCCATGCTCTGCTCGTATCCTCCTCACCTACACATCATATATATACATAAATTTACGTTCGCGTCAACTTCTGGAAACTCAAAATAACTAAAATTACATAACCGCCCCTAAGTGACCCTTTTTAGGCGCAACCCTCCATTTTTAGTTCCTTAACTTAATCTTCGACTTTTAATAATCTCAATACGCCTAATTAAACTCGTTAGGGTCATCCAAATTCTCAATGGACGCCATATAGTTCAATTTACGAAATTGCCCTTTAAACTAGTTTATTGCGCGATTTAGTTTCTCTCTAACTCTTTGATATTTTCTTGGTATTCTAAGCTCCCAATCAACACCAATTCGCTTATTTTTCAACTCAATATCAATCAATAACGAATCTTAATAAAATCCAATTCAAACTCAACTTAATCATCAACAAAAATCAACTTAAAACTCAAACAACTCACCCCATAATTCCTCTTCGCGTTGAGCTAGTTTCGGAACTGATTTCGAGCTGTTTTTGGGGCGTTAAACAACTAGGTTTTCTTCTTCCTTTCTTCCCTCATGCGATCCTCTCTCTGGCAGCTAATCTCTCCTTCTTTTTCCTCGATCTACCTTCTCTATTCTGGTTTCAATTTCAGCTGCGTTCTTCACTGGTTTCGAGTTGAAATCGAGCTCAGTTGCAGCTGAAAATGGCGTGGATCGGGTGGGTTTCATGCACGGGTCTGTAGGTGGTCAGACGACAACTCGTCGCCGTCTTCTTCCGCGCCGATCGGAACTGGTTCACGCGCGGCAAAGTCTGGTTCTGCTCAGCTTGGCACCTGCGGTTCCGCGTGATTTTTGCGCCATTTTTGCCGTCGATCTGATCGGCTTCGAGCTGGTTCACGTGTGGATCAAGCTGCAGCAACTCGTCGGCATCTCCTTCCGCGTCGATCGGCGCTGGTTTGTCGGCGATCAGCTCGGTTTCTGCTCCGTTTTGGCGTCGCGCGTCACCAGCTTTAGGTGGCTTATTCGTTGTTGCTCGACGTCGATCTGCTCAGCTTCGGTCTGCTCGGTTCTGCAGCGAGGTACGACGATGGTAGCTGCTCCTTCTTCTTCTTCTTCTCTTCTTCTTCTTCTTTCTCTTCTTTCTTCTTTTCTTCTCTGGTTTCACGAGACAAGTCTCACTCTCTCTTGATTTTTAAGACAAACTTTTGGCTTCATGCTTTCTTCCCCAAACAACTAAAAGAATGACGGTCACGTCCCTTAAAAATTTCAGTCTCATCCCTTGATTTTTAGCTTAATTTCACTTTAACCACAATTATTAAAATTTATCTTCAAATTAGTCCCTTATCACCTTAAATTATTACTCCATTTCATTCACCATTTTACCATTCCGTTTAATCTCCAGTTGAGTTTAATTCAATCCCTATGGGTTCTCTATAACCTTAAGCGTTTCCATAAACTAATTAGAGTCTCCAATAATTATTTAGGGACTATTTTCAGGAAATCCATAAAATCAAATTCGAGGGCTTACAATTTCTCCCCTCCTTATAAAAATTTCGTCCTCGAAATTTCTGAATGATCTCTTCTAGATGATTCTCTCTTTCGAATCCTTCTTCACTGTAACATCATTCATAACATCTTTTGTATCATCACTCTAACCTTTATATAATCATTGCTTAAACATCCTGTTCAGATATATTTTTCCTAAGTTTCTCTTTTAGAAACTGAACTAGAAACTTATACTTACTAGTTCTCTGTCATTCATTTTCAAGAACTCCAATCATTTAAAACTTATAAACTACGATACTACTCAAGGATCTACGTATCATGTCTCAAATAGAGCTCTCATTTGTTCTTTATTAGATCATCAACACAATCAAAGATACAGGCTCATCTGTCTCATCTTTCAGGTCAAAACTTAAGATTAGTGTCAATCTAAACTTGCCTCATCATCTGAGGGGAAAAATATTTGATACTACATTCTCATAATCTCGCGTCCATACTAGTTCCATCAACAAGATCCACAAAGTTAATAAAATATAAAGCTCTTAAATCAATCAATCAATACTTAAACATCATTATCACTTAAGAATCATTACCTATATCCTCTTCTGTATCAGCATCAACTGTCTGCTGTATGTCTGCAAATATTCTAGCCTAACTGTGAGATCTCCTAGACTGTCCTTTGGGTGTTACTCCATTATTGGATCCACCACCAGTCTGCTCATGATCATATTTTATGGCATTAAACCTATATTTCATTTATATATATCTCATCTTACCATTTCCAAATTGATATCTATTGGTTCATAACTCAAATTTCAAATCTATTAGACATGAATTTCTCAAATTAAAGGTTACCCATTACACTTTTGCTATGCAATTTTACTATTTCATCATAATTCACACTTAACTCCAAAATCTTCAATAAAGAACTTAAATCCTCTAATCTTATCTATGTTCAAAAATAGACAATCACGTCCATATATAATAACTCAACCTCATTTTATCATATCCATCAGTTAACAGATTATTTAACGTCAAAAATCTGATTCGTACAGAATCCATCTTACTTACCTGTTACCTTTCTAATGAACTCTATGACCTTTGTGATTCCTACTATCAACATTCTCAAAATTCGCGCTTTATGCTAGCAGTTATTAAACATAATAATGTCGTATCTGTTTTAATTACTCAAATCATAAAATCATATCATCTAAGCATTTCAAAACTCAATCGCCAATTATGCACATCAATCCTAAATCAATAGCCAATTCAAATGTAATGAACACTACAACTTCTAGTCATATTCACTAATTTCCCTCTCGGGTGGTAAACCAGAAGGGTCCCTTGAGAGCACACATTCAGAAATTTCCTAATTACCGGAATATCTTTCAACCTCTCTCCATTATCTCAAACTTACAGTCTACTGTTTCATATCTTGATTTTGATTCTAATAAATATGAACGTTTTGGAACTAAAGATTATACCTTACGCTTTCGCTGCGCAACTCTACTATTCAACAACAATATCTTACGCACATAATTAACATCTCAAAATCATTATGCCATTTTATGTGAAATTCAAGGATCAATGTAGAATTTTATCCCATATTTTAGAATTCAATCACTTGAAAACTCCAAGACATAAAATTTTGGATCACTTATGATCTACCTTACTCACACATCATCCTTCCAATTAAATATCAACATTTTCAAGTTCTATGTATTGTGCTAAATTATAATTAAACAAAATAATTCTATCTCCATTCTAATTGATCAAAACATAAGGTTATATCATGCACATATATCAGGAAAATCTCTAACTACTGGAATATCCTCAAGGTGAAACCCATCCTTACTCGGCTCAACCATGCATGCTAGATACCCCTGATATCCCTTGCGGAGCATCTTACTAGTTGTCATGGAGATGATCATACTGGTAGCAATTGCTTTCCGTATCCCTCAGAATACTACCTCTGTTTCCCCTAATCGGATCAATCTAACCTCTTTCGTATAACAATCAACTGTAGCCCGATGCCTTGACAACCAATCCATCCTTAAGATTACATCAAAATCTTGAATATCCAACACTATCAAATTCACCGGAAACTCTTTATCTGCTATCACAATCTTTTCATTCTTTATGAGCCTATCAACCAATAGTGAATTTTCAACAGGGATTGAGACTATCATACCACCTTCCAAGGACTATAATTCTGCTTTAATCTTTGTAGAACATGGCATAGATACAAAAGAATGCATGGCTCCAAGATCTATTAATGCATATGATGAGTGATCAAGAATAGATATCATACCAGTGACTACTTCTGGAGCTTCATCGGCCTCCTACTGAGTAACAGCAAACACACGGGTTTAGGTGTGGGGTCTACCCATCTAATCTGCTGAAAATGATCCTCTGTCCGTTGCATCCCTACTTGAGACTGAGGCACCCCATCCTCTAGTCTGGAAGCCTCTACCTCTCTGTCTATGATTGAAACTGGACTGTATAAGAGATACTGTTGAATATCCACCCTCTGAACTAGTTGGGGCAGCTACCTGTGGGCATTCTCTTATAAAATGACCTTCCTGCCCACAATGGAAACAAGCTGTGTTGCTCCCTCTCGATCGACATTCTCCTACATGTTTCCTTCCACAGACACTACACTCAGGCAATGCGCTCCTCATGGCACGGGAGCCTCCGGATGTTGTAGATGACCTAAATGATCCCTGACTGGATGACGCTCCTCGGCTCATCCTCCTACCACCTGTCCATCTTAACTTCGGATCCCTTCTAGCAAATTTACTGGGTCCCTCTCGTGGCAAACTAGATCCACTGCGCTTGTCCTCTGTCTTCCCACTCTAAGTAGTGGATGTAGCATTCCTCTCAACCTTTAGTGCTGCCTCAACTAATCTCCCATAATGCGTCTTGAGGGCCAATGATAGATGGATCCTGAGACTGGAATCTAGTCCTGCGAGGAATCTCTTACACTTCTGCTCCTCGTCATCAGCGATAAAGGGAACTATTCGAACCAATTCGGAGAATTTCTTTTCATAATCTGTAACCGACATTGATCCTTGTTCCAACTTGAAAAATTCTTCAATTCTGGCATCTTTGTAACTGGGAGGGTAGAATCGATCAGTGAACTCTCTTTGAAATAATGTCCATGATATCCCAGCTGGGTGTCTTCTCTCTAGAGTCTCCCACCAGTCATTGGCTTTGTCTTCTAAAAGGAATGAAGAGAACTGGACCATCTGTTCATCTGAACAACCCATCACCCTGTAAATCTTACTGACTCTGTCTATCCATGCCAGGGCAGTCTCTGGGTCGTCACTACTGTCAAATGATTTTGCCTCCAACTTACATGCACGTTCTATAGAGCGTTTCGGCTCCTCAAAGGCCTCCCGCAGCTAACGCATTGCTACCATCAATATCTGTGCAACCTGTTCGGCGTTAAATTGTCCGCTGACCTGCTCAACTGGTCCCGCTGGCCCTGACTGAGGCTGCTCTCTTGGGGCATTCACTGACCCCATCACATGCTCCACCTCCCCAACATGTGGTTCCTCTAGCACTGGAGCTCGCCTAGGAGCTCTGTCGGAACTCCGACGACCCCGTCGATGCATAGTGCTGTAATTTCAACAAAATAACTTTATGAAACCATTTAAAATTTTAAAATCATATGCATGACAGTAAAAAGAAACAATTTGGGTTGCTCGTATTGATAAAATAAAAGGTAAAAACATCTAATCCTATTTCAAAACTCTGGCTCTGATACCAATTTAACAAACCCCTTTCCATAGGCGATTTGTCGGCACCCTACGGTGACCCTCTTGCTAGCCCTTACGCTCAGCTAAAGGATTCCCGCAGAGTTAAGTCGTATTCTTTCTAAAACCTTTTCAACAATAGCGGAAACACGGGGAAATTTTTCATTTTTATTTCAAACCTTTACAAAACATTTTATAAAAATTTGGGCAACATCCCGTTTGCTTATACATTTCAAAAATAATAGCACAGTCTGCTCGACTCCTCTAATCACGATCCGGAGTTCTTGCCATTGAAGTGCCTATACCTGGGGAGGTTTTTATTTACAAAATATAAAATATAGTGAGCTTGATAGCCCAGTGAGTATCATATAATTTCCATTTAAATCTAACTTATCAAATAGCCTCCCAAAAATCTTTTAAAACATTTATGCAAAATCAAATACCATGCTTGAATAATTGATATATCTGAAATTCATCATTCATTTAGAAACGATAAAAATCAATCGGAATTTAATAAAATTTATTTCATGCCAAATAAATAACATTTAAATCCATAAGTTGCATGATTTTCATTTCTATCAAAACATTTTAACAATGATGGCAATATTAACTTTCAAAGAATTTATAAATATAAATAGGCCAACCATTATTAGCTTGCATCACATGGTACCTTTAAAGTAGAGCGGAATTCTTCATCGCTCAGGCCATCACGGAATTCCACATCGATCAGGCCATCTATCCAGTTTTTACGTGGCGGAATTCCTCGTCGCTACGGAGCGGAATTCTTCATCGCTCGAGTGGAAGCTAGCAAATAACATACCTCTTACGTGCATTGGGCGACTCACAGGACTAAACAGACACGATCCCACCCGCTGTTAGTGACAGACTCTCCCAACACTGCCAATGCACGCTTAAGGTACTTAACCCAAACTGAAGATATATAACATACAATCAGGTGTACCACTGATTTTCAATCTCATTTAAATTTTAAATTTTCTTTCTCTTTAAATCACATTTCATATAAATCATTTCCATAATCCATGCAACAATTTCAATTTGGAATTTATTTGATATTCAAATCAACGTGATAAATTTGGCGTGCATTTAAAATCATAGTAAAAAAAACCTTTTTATAAAGACACTCACCTGGTCCTAAAGCTTTCTATATGGAAACTCAGGAGTTGTGCCGTGCTCTGCTCGTATCCTCCTGACCTACACATCATATATATACATAAATTTACGTTCGCATCAATTTCTGGAAACTCAAAATAACTAAAATTACATAACCGCCCCTAAGTGACCCTTTTTAGGCGCAACCCTCCATTTTTAGTTCCTTAATTTAATCTTCGACTTTTAATAATCTCAATACACCTAATTAAACTCGTTAAGGTCATCCAAACTCTCAATGGATATCATATAGGTCAATTTACGAAATTGCCCTTTAAACTAGTTTATTGTGCGATTTAGTCTCTCTAACTCTTTGATATTTTCTTGGTATTCTAAGCTCCCAATCAACACCAATTCGCTTATTTTTCAACTCAATATCAATCAATAACGAATCGTAATAAAATCCAATTCAAACTCAACTTAATCACCAATAAAAATCAACTTAAAACTCAAACAACTCACCCCATATTTCCTCTTTGCGTTGAGCTCGTTTCGGAACTGATTTCGAGCTGTTTTTGGGGCGTGAAACAACTGGGTTTTCTTCTTCCTTTCTTCCCTCACGCGATCCTCTCTCTCGCGGCTGATCTCTCCTTCTTTTTCCCCGATCTACCTTCTCTATTCTGGTTTCAGTTTCAGCTGCGTTCTTCACTGGTTTCGAGCTAAAATCGAGCTCAGTTGCAGCTAAAAATGGCATGGATCGGGTGGGTTTCATGCACGGGTCTACAGGTGGTCGGACGACAGCTCGTTGCCGTCTTCTTCCGCGCCGATCGGGACTGGTTCACGCGCGGCAAAGTCTGGTTCTGCTTAGCTTGGCACCTGCGGTTCCGCGTGATTTCTGCGCCGTTTCTGCAGTCGATCTGATCGACTTCAAGCTGGTTCACGTGAGGATCAAGCTGCAGCAACTCGTCGGTGTCTCATTCCGCGTCGATCGGAGCTGGTTCGTTGGCGATCAGCTCGGTTTCTGCTCCGTTTTGGCGTCACGCGTCACCAACTTCAGGTGGCTTCTTCGCTGCTGCTCGGCGTCGATCCGCTCAGCTTCGGTCTGCTCGGTTCTGCGACGAGGTACGGCGATGGTGGCTGCTCCTTCTTATTCTCTTCTTCTTCTTCTTTCTCTTCTTTCTTCTTTTCTTCTCTGGTTTCACGAGACAAGTCTCACTCTCTCTTGATTTTTAAGACAAACTTTTGGCTTCATGCTTTCCTCCCCAAACAACTAAAAGAATGATGGTCACGTCCCTTAAAAATTTCAGTCTCCTCCCTTGATTTTTAGCTTAATTTCACTTTAACCACAATTATTAAAATTTATCTTCAAATTAGTCCTTTATCACCTTAAATTATTACTCCATTTCATTCACCATTTTACCCTTCCATTTAATCTCCAGTTGAGTTTAATTCAATCCCTATGGGTTCTCTATAACCTTAAGCGTTTCCATAAACCAATTAGAGTCTCCAATAATTATTTAGGGACTATTTTCGGGAAATCTATAAAATCAAATTCGAGGGCTTACATTAAAACAAGT
The DNA here is from genome assembly GCA_021234005.1 of Nephelium lappaceum. NCBI lineage: Eukaryota > Viridiplantae > Streptophyta > Magnoliopsida > Sapindales > Sapindaceae > Nephelium > Nephelium lappaceum. Next base: position 1,412,971 of record CM038007.1, read on the forward strand.
ACAGTTGATAATTACACGTCAACAACTTCGATTTACGTGGTTTAGATATTCATAGCACATTTTGTATGAGTCATGCATGAATGAAGATATTTTTTGATATAAAAGGATAAAACAACACTAATTAATGATGTGTGTGGCATATATGGATTTGCATGGGCTCAATATGATCGTTTCAGCACCACAAATGTCATATTGATATGATCAGCCATTGTTAATATTTTGTTGCATCTAAAAAATTTGATAGATGAAATTGCAATTTTGTACTATAGTTGGTGGTGGAGTCGTGGTCCAAGTGATTTAATGGTATCCTCGACATATTAACATAGTTCACGTTTTAAATGTACATAATTTATATGTTATCAACTTTTCGTAGGTATATACACCTTCCATTCCTTAACTACAAAGTGGGCCTAATAAAAAATTATATATATATGTAACTTTTATGATCACTGTCTCCTAATTTTATAAAGTTAAGACAAACCAATTAAATTCAAACATTGCATTCTCTTTCCTAAAACAAATTTTCTCTTATATTTAATTTAAATACAATTGATGTATTTGAATGACTCATCACAATTTTTCATAATTAGAAGATATTGACCATAGACCATAGAAGTCCTATATATATATAAATTGGAATTAATGTCAAACCACACTCTATTTTTATTCAGTTATCCAAAAACACCCCTTATTGTAAATTTTCTATTCAAAAGTTAAGAAATCAAGAGCAAATATGTAAACTAACTCAATCCTACATATCTATAACAAAAAATAGTATAATATATTGAAAATTAAAAATTAAAACTAAATTAGAAATAAACATTAAACAAAATTGATGTTAACGTAGCATAACCTCAAGTTTTAAATACTATAGTTGGATCTTTTCCTATTAGCTTAAACTTTTGGGTTTAATGATAACTAATATTATATTAGAGTTTGAAGGTTTCTGATTCAAACTCTCTCTCTCCTCTTTTTATCTAAAATTTTTCTGATTATATATGTTATACGGTAGGAGACGTTTAATATATGTCTATTATCTGTTAGCTGCCACCTTCCACGTGAGGGAGCATGTTAATGTATCATAACTTTAAGTCTTAAATACTACAGTTGAACCATTTCCTGTTAGTTTAAACTTTTGAGTCTGATAGTTATTAACAACTGAAATTAAGAATAACTAAACTCTTATCCTTCCTCTCATTAATCTCAATCTCTCATTAAATCTCTTCAACACAATCAGATCCACACCTAATTCTGCTTAACTCAGATTGAAACCGGAAAGTATTAAACAAAAAATATTTTAACTGGAAAAGCTTGAAGCTCACTCAAAGTTGAAGAACCACCAACACAACACACAGAGACATTATTAAACCCAGATTTTTGTCTATTCATCTTCATCAAAGAAAAACGAAATCAAAATAAAAGCTATTAAGACTATAAGCACAACTTTGATCAGCGTCAAATAAAAAATTTTACATTTTCAAAAGGAAAACATATCAAATATATGGTCAGCGAGCAATACAGAGGCAAGAGAAAACTACAATGCACTGTATATGAATCCAAATTAAAAGCCCAGCATAGCATATTTATCTTCATTACTGTGGTTGCTTGATAATCAAAATAAAACGTGTAAAAGTCTCTTCATATTATTTTGTAGGTTAGGGGCACTGAATTGCTAAACTTTTAGTTTTAGTTATCGCTTGAAAACTTCATGTGATAAAAAATGTAGAAGAGAGATCATATAAAAAATAAAATACTAAAATATAACTTCAGTGATATTAAACTACCTTGGAATGCAGAAAATCCAAACTTACTTTGAAATGCAAGGGATCTAAAATAGCAATTCCCATATAGCAATATTCATAAAATTATTTAAATCAATTAGTAGGAAGCAGATTATATGAATGAAATTTCCTATACTAGATTCATGTTAATAACATGCTATGAAATAAAATTTAAAAGTAATGAATATAAAATACTAACCAAAATAAGAGAAAAACAGATAATGTAATTCAATTGATGGGATTTTGGATGATTACAAACTAGGCCTATATATCAGCAAATTGGGAGACTTATATCCGTAATAAAATAACAACAAAATAGGCTATTTTCAAAATGGAATAATAATCAGTAAATGTGATCATATATACTAATTGTAATTCCACATATTTAGTTGTAATCACACATAATAAATTACAATCAAACGTTTTAGAATGTATTTTTTTTATTAAGTGTATACATACCTAAGTGTAAAGTAGAATATGTCATATATATGTATATATATATATCGCAAACATAGGATCACAAAAAACCATGTCTTTTATTTGTGAGCTATGATTTGTAATTTTTTTTTCTTTTGCAATTAAAAGGAATTTTTTACATTTTTTGTTTTTAATTCAAAAATTCATATTTCAAAAAAAAAAAAAAAAATCTAACCCAATTCTACATATAGAAAGAAAAACAAAAATGCGGACCTTCATAAAATATGAAAGAAAACAAAAATTTAGCACATAAACATCCTAAAAGCCCTATAAATCAAACTGGCAAAACTTATCGAATCGTATCCGCAATCCGAGGAGGAGGAGGTGGTGGGCTTACTCTAGGCACTGGTAGAAACGGACTCTGTCCACTCGATGTCGTCCAATTACGCTCAGATTTGATGTGGGGTCTCCCATTTCTCTTTTCACCAATTAACAGCACTACTGGTGAACAAACTTATGTGTATGATTCCACTAATCTAAACATCATATTTGCGCCGTTTCAAATCGAGATCTGTGACTTTCCAAAAGTGTGGAAAGTTGATAATTATGATCACTCAACAGGACAATGGTTTATAACGACTGATGGAGAGATAGGGAACCCTGGACCCCAAACCTTGACAAACTGGTTCCAGTTTGAGAGAGTTGACGATTTTGACACATACAAGATCAAGTACTGTCCTTCTCCTTCAGCGTGCGAGTCTTGCATAGCCTTGTGCAGTGATGTTGGGATTTATTACGGCGACAACAGACGACGTCTTGCTCTGAGTAACGATCCATTCTTGGTTCGTATTTATAAAGGCTGAAGATGCATGGAAGGAAAGATTGTCAGTGTAATATCAACACTGATATATGATCTATATGACTGACCGAGTTCTTGCTATAAAAAATAAAAGCTAGCGGCTAGCTTGTCATCCTTGTGTTTGAACTTGCATTTTAATAATGAACTCGGTAATTAAAGTTTGCTTCAACTGTTCTCACAGTTTTACTTGGATTTCACTGTTCTCTCAGTTCTAATATCGTTTGCCTTGTTTAAATGGTTAGAATACTTTATTATACTGGTCTTATATATGTTTGAATTTTAATTTTTAATTCTAATTGCACTTACAGATTAATTAATTTTGTTTGTTCAAACAAAGATTAATTAAATTTGGTTTATATTAAAAGAAGATTAAGGGACCCATCGCTGGACTTCCAGTGATGGAGACCAGAGGGCTGTTGGAGATGGCACCGCCACCTCCAATTATTATTATTATTATTTTTAATGTCATGAACTTTAATAATTTTTCATTTGAGATATATTTGGTTTGATGATGATGATTTGGATGATGTTGGCTTGATGAAAATGATGGAAAGGATGATCTTGATGAAAACAAGAAATGGATGATAAAGATGATGAAATGGAGATGAGGAAGATGATGATGGAGGTAGAAGTTGAAGATGTTTTTTTTTTTTTTTTTTTAGGGTTTTAATATTATATTATTATTTTATTAATTAAAAATACTTATTTTTTATTTTTTTATTTTTTTAATTAAATTAAAATATTTATAAGTTGTGTATTGATCATTTTACCCTTGATAATTTTGACTTAATGGAGGTTGATTAATGATTGACTAACAGTAAGGGAGGTTTATATTGAGTTTTTGGAACTTTAGGGGAGGTCAATGTGAGTTACTCAAACATCATCATTGTTATGCAATTTCGCCAAATCTTAAAAGAGGTTTGTGTATTTGCCCTAAAGAGTGTAATGTTTAGCAATACGTACTACATATACATATACATGCTTCTCACATTGAATACAATTTAGTAGTCATTAAACTCTTACAACAACTATCTTAATATTAAATGTGTAATATGTTTTTAAGTCAATCATTTGTAACTTGTAGCTATAGGTATTGCCTTATCGATAATTACATTTACATCTCTCAGTAAACTTGAGGTCAATAGTTCAAATCTTCTCCTTTCCAAATAAAAAATTAATTAATTAATTAACTAAATTAAACATGATAACTTGTATTTTAAGAAATTAAAAACTGCATGATTTTTTTTTAATTAAATTTTAAGATTTTAGAGTTTTTAAAAAATTTTGAAAATGTTAATAACAAAATAATTTTATTTAGAATTCACTAAAGTACTTGCTTTTAGTTATCTTTAATATATCAAAGTGTAAATAAATACCAAATAATAATTGAAGAGACATATAAGTATGAGTATTAGTTTTTAGAGGTTACTTAAAATAACAAACGGAGTACTTATCACATATGTTTACTATTCAATAAAAAACAATAGATAATTAAATATTGAAAGATCCATTTTCTTTAAGATTGTCAATTTTTTATAAATTCAAATTAACTAGTTATGTTGCAACATCGAGTGTTAGATGTAGCAACATAAATAAGTAATGTTGTAACAAACAATGTCAATTGTTGTAACATAAAGTAAAAAGAGGCAACAACATTTTTAATGTAGTTCGGTTTTCACTTACATCAACGAGCCTATGCCCAAAGAATTGAATTGATTAGTAAAGTTTCAAAACATACAAACACCAATTGATTGACTCAACTAAAGAATTCCCCTTTACAATTGACGTAATGTGTTGTATTCTCTTCACGAATCCAATTTAGCGAGCTTTACTCTACTTCATTGATCTCTTCTTTCTTGTACTCCCTTTAAAAGCTTGAGACCAATGTTTAGCCGAATACTAATAGATTTTCCTCCCAAAGAACTAATGCTACTAAAAATCTTTAGAAATTCACTTTCTTTCTAAGACTCAAAAGATACTAGAGACAAATACTTTAAGTCTAAAAAATATAAAGCTCTCTCTAGTACATTTAGGTGCTCGCTTTTTGCATACAGAACTCATGCATTCAATAGAGCTTTATGTGATCGACATGGAAGAAAATGCCTCTCATGAGAAATGGTGCCCTTTGGGACACTTGTTTGGGTAAGCGTGCAAGGGAGCGCAAAAATGGTAGTGTATAATGCTCCCCAGGGTGCTTATTTGGGTAGGCATGCCTTTCTGGTTATTTGATGCCCCTTTGGGCGCTTAGCTCTTGATTAAAGAATCAAATATGAAACTTCATATGTCGTAAGGTTCATAGGACAAAAAGAGAATTTTTGAGGTCCTTATACTCATTATGCCTAGCATTAAACAGACTTGGTGTTCACCTTATCAATAGCTCAAATCAATGATGAATTCCTTTTGGTTCCTAAATGGAACTTGAATCGAACCGAACCCTTTGTCAGGCTATTGTTCTCTGGTTTTGTTCCCTAAAAGTCTGGAGTCAAACATTGATTTCTCAAAAAGATCAATTCTTTGATTGCATGATGGACTTCTTGGAAAAACATTGGCACGCGTGTAAACAAGGTGCTCTACTTAACTGAGCTATAGTCCTTGTACTTGTGATACCTTTTTATCATATTATTGAAATAATTTCTTGTTAAGATGAATATTACATTATGCAACATCATATGATCTTTTTTATTGCTATTGTGTAGAAGTTATATTGTATTTATATTGATCGATGGGATGGGTCCTTTTTTCTTTTGTTTTTTCTCTTTATAATGATAAATGACCTACTTAACTTAGTGGTTAGAGTAATGCTTGCATACGGGAAGGGTCATTGATTCAAATCCAATAGTAGGTAGAACTTATTAGATACTATTGAACGTGGTATCTAATAAGTTTTTCTACTTAGTTATTTTGTATCTCTTCTATCCTATTTGATTTTCAAATTGAAGCTGAAACATTTTTCCTTACATAAGAAATAGTCTGATTTCGCTTGATTGTATTTGATTGCATTCAATCGACAGAATCCGTATGTGTATAAACAAAAATTCTTTGGATTATTCTATTCAGGTGCACCAACTAGTTACGAACTTGCATTAGGAAACTCTACTCATGTCCTATCTCGTCTGAGAGCTAAATTTGTCTCAATTGTTTGTCTCTTGGTTTTAGCTTTCCTTAAGCTAGCTTCCGCTACTTCAAGAGTTTGCTGAACTTCTTAGGGATCAATGTAATTACTATTTTCCACATCATTTACTAAAATGGTGATCTCGTTATTACCTATTCTAGCAAAACCACCTATTAGAGCCATCATTAACCATGGGTCGTTAAAGTGTATTCGCCAAATACCTATATTTACAGCAGTGCTAATAGGCGCGTGATTTGGTAATACACCAATTTGTCCATGCAAGTGCATAGGGTGTGTGCAGAAGGGCACCAGGTCTGACCTTTGCTTGCTAAAATTGATCATGTCATTCTTTACAAACCTTTGATTGGTGAACCATCAATGACTATGAAAACTAGATATCCATAACTTTAATTTGCTAGGTTATAGCTCACATAACTCGACTTGAGGATTCCATACGAACTCTCATAAAACAACCTATCTACCAAGTCTAGAATTTCGCATTTATGCAATTGTCTCATAAAACCCAACTTTGACTCGATTTCACCCTGAAATTATGTTGAATCCCTTCAAATAAGTTCTAATACTCTTCGAAAGCTTATTTACCTGAAAGACACTAAAAAACATATAAAAATATTAGAGAAAGATATCAAAAAATTAGACTTGGAGGCTTAAATATGCAATAGAAGATACACCAATCAATATATCCAGTGGCATAACTCATAGACGATTTTGGAACATAGCCATTAGATGAAGCATGAGTTGCATCTCACAGAGTAAGTGGCAATAGTCTTAGCTATTGGCAGCTAAAAAGAAAACTGGATGCAGCTCGTAGTGCATCCAACGGTGCTCTCGGGCTTCAACTCTTCAAGCTTTGAAACTTCTCCATTTTGATCCAAAATGCCCCAAAAACATTCTAAGTCCCTAAAACTTATTCACTAGTACAAGATCACTCGAAAAAACATTAAAACATTCATAATTTGCTCAACTAATCATCACAAAAGAAAGGATTAGATGCATGGAATCATGCCAAATTTGAGCATGATTAAGGTGAAATCAAGTCAAAGAAGTGATGAGAGCATTAAAGATCCAATGATCACTATCAAAAGAAAGCAACCAAGTGCAAAAATGAACATTCAAGACCCATACCCCCATGCACACCCCCTCAAATGGAGCACCCAAGGAAGTGCCACCCACTGCCAAGGTTGTACTCACTTACAACCCTCTTAAAGGGGGTGCCCAAGGGAGCATCATGGGTCATCATTTGGATCTCATTTCATGCCCTAACTTCTATAGGCTATAAATAACCTTATTTCTACCATTTTAAGGTAGTTTATAGGGATAGAGGATGAAGCCCTAGTGGTCCTCCTCCAACCTTCATTCTCATCCTTTCTTCACTTCCACACACCCTTCAAACCTTACCCACTTCTTCCACCAATTTGTCCAGATGTAAAGCTTTGCAAGAGGGGAGAAAAGGATGCAATAGCTCGAACTAAAAAGAGAGAAGCTCCATGAATTTGAACTAGAAGGATGCTTAGATGCTTAGGGAGATTCATGATTGTATTTTTTACTATTTCTTGTGTATTTCTAATATCTCCATTTAATGTAAATTTGTACATGCATTTTTGTTAGGATGATGGATGGTTTTTATTGGATATAATAGAGTTGATTGTTATTTTCTTGAGGAATTTTTTGTGCACGTTGAGAAGGCGTTTTAGTGTTCAATGCTTGTAATGATTAGCCACTATTTGCATGATTTTAGATTGTGTGTTGAGACCAGGAGGAAAATCCCACAATGTGCTCGATAAAATGTCTGTCTTAGGTTTAGGAGAGTGAAAAGGATCACTTGTGTAACAAAGGAGTAGACCATGAGTTGCTCGAGTAACAAACGAGTATTCTTATCATCATAAACCAATCCAGTTAGATAATAGATTATCTTGAACTTAATAAACTCTTGTTTATTCTATAGTCATCCGGAGATAGGTATCATTAGATGAGAGTATATTCACTGCATTACCAGAAGATATGTATTAAAAGGATTAGTAATAAACTAGCAATACAACCATTATATCTTCAATGCTATGATGATTTAATTCTAAAATTAAGTGAATTCGAAATCCTAACAATCTTTCATTTGTTTATTTATATCAATGACTAATTTAGTAATCGGTTCATACATCCTTATGGAGAATATACTCTACTCACTTTGTATTAATTGTTAGGTGGCTTGTGCCCCCCAAAAGCGGTTCGCACTATAGAAACTTATATTTTTCTTGATCACAGCAGGATACTAGAAATGGAAAGAATTTTATATCAAACACAAAATTTCAAAAAAGTGTATTTGACTCAAAAACTATGTATTTAATGTAGTTTGATATAAAATAGGAAATGAATCATGAACTTTCATATATTCTGGAGTTCAATAGTACAAGGACAATGAACCCTAACAATATAATAAGATCTTTCAAGCAGACAAAAAGAGACGATTTTTTTAGCCTTTGAAAGCCTTACAAAACCCCTACTTTGTTGGCTTCTTCCACAAGCAATAATATAATCATGGACATAGTTTTTGTTCTATACAGTCAAAGCACATTAAAAATTATCGTCTCGATTTATTTTTATTTCTCTTTGCTATTATGCCATTATTACCCTCAAGCATTAGTTGATTACATTCACATTCGCATTAATTGGGGTTTGGTTGATTTTTGACGTTAATAATATATATATATATATATATATAAAGAGAGAGAGATTGATTATATTAATTGAAGTCTTAATTTAAATTTGTAACATATAGCTCTTAGAAAGAAAACTATGATTTCATATACACGTGCAATTTTGTATACTATGGAACTATTATTGTGATATATACTACGGAATAAATTATTTTAGTCACCCTCATTTTTTATAACAGTGACAATTGATAATTATCAAAATAATGAAGCGTATGGTGATAAATCATTCGTACAAATCCCCTGTAAATCTATAAAGCTATGCGTCCAACATGCAAACATTGCGTCTATATCAAAACATTTGCACACGTTTTATCTTATCAAAAGCCATTTATACATGTCCAGACAATGAAAATGAAAAATATCAGACCATTCACTCCATTGTTTCAAATTTGTACTAACGTTCTTGGACTATCTCCATTATTAATAGCTGGACCACCACGACACGTATCACTACAATATTCCTTATCTTCAAATCTTGTTTTTTCCCTTCGTTACACAATTCACGTTTTAAACATTCCTACACGATTTTTGTTTCACATTCTTTCTACTTTTTATTTCTTAAACTTTACTGAATTTGACAATGAAGATATGTTACATTTTATTATATTTAAAAATAAGTTTGAATTTGGGTTGGAAATTGGTATGAAAATATGAGTTTTGGAAGTGGATTTGTGAGAAAAGACAGTGGTTTTTGTTTGTTCAGTATTCAAATATATTATTTTCCAATTTTTTTCTCTTTTGAACTATTATTGTTATTTTGATATTTTATTTTTTTTTTATCAAATTTAATGTTGTTGATTTACGGTATTTATTTTTCAATAAATGAATAAGCTAGATAATTCACAAATCAAAAGTTGTCAATATAATAGGAATATTAACTATCATTGAGTGCAGGGTTGTAAATATAGAATGCTGAAACTTTTCCACATGATTTAATTCATGGTTTGTGAATAACTTTCTTCTTTTATTTATCAATTAGTTATCTTTATTTGTAATTAAAAAAACGAATGAACGCATATTACGTATGTTTGTTTGTTTTTTTTAAAATATAAAATCAATAAATATCTCTCCAGGGTATAAACGTAAAACCGTTCTATCTGGATAATCAAACAAATTGCTTTAATTTCATTTTTCTTCCATGCACCTCGTTGGAACTTATTAATGCATTAAAATAGAAAAGTTGATCAACAGAACTCTTGGATCTTCAAGTTATGAACATTTTTTAAGACAAATCATACACATTAATAATAACCAGGATCAATCTCATTAATATTGGAAATAGGCCTTAAAACAAATAAAGTTGTTAATTATTTGATTTACGCGGTTTAGATATTCATACATTTTGTATCAGGCATGCACGAATGAAGATATTTTCTGATATACAAGGATAAAACAACACTGATGAATGATGTGTGTGGCATATATGGATTTGCAGGGGCTCAATACGAGCGTTTCAGCACCACAAATAATTGTCATTGATATTATCATCCATTCTTGGTTCGTATTTATGAAGGCTGAAGATGCATGGAAGGAAAGATTGTCAGTGTAATATCAACACTGATATATGATCTATATGATTAACCGAGTTCTTGTTATAAAAATAAAAGCTAGTAGCTAGCTTGTCATCCTTGTGTTTAAACTTGCATTTGGATAATGAACTCGGTAATTAAAGTTTGCTTCAACTGTTCTCACAGTTTTACTTGTCTTTCACTGTTCTCGCAGTATTAATATCGTTTGCCTTGTTTAAATGGTTAGAATACTTTATTATACTGATCTTATATATGTTTGAATTTTAATTTTCAATTCTAATTGCACTTATAGATTAATTAATTTTGTTTACTCAAAAAAAGATTAATTAAATTTGGTTTATATTAAAAAAAGAATAATGGATCCATCATTGGACTTCCAGTGATGGAGATCGTCTCTATTGCCGTAGGTCTCCAGCGATGGAGATGACTCCATCACCAAATGTCTCCAGTGATGAAGACCATGGTCCAGATCACCAAAGACCAAATCTAGTCTCCGATGATGGAGACCAGAAGGATGCCATCTCCATTTTTTTAAAAAAATTTCATGAACTTCAATTTTATTATTATTTTTTTTCATTTGGGTTATATATGGTTTGATGATGATGATTGATTTGGGTGATATTAGTTTGATAAGAATGACGGAGATGATGATCTTGATAAAAACAAGAGATGGATGATAAAGATGATGAAATGGAGATGAGGAAGATGATGATGGAGGTAGAAGATGAAGATTTTTTTTTTTTTTTTTTTTTTAGGGTTTAAATATTATGTTATTATTTTATTAATTAAATATATTTTTTATTTTTTTAATTTTTTTGTTTTTTAATTAAATTGAAATAATTATAAGCTATGTATTAACCATTTTACCCTTGATAATTTTGACTTAACGGAGGCTGATTAATGGTTGACTAACAATATAAAAGGTTTGTGTTGAATTTTTGAAACTTCAGAGGAGATCAGTGCAAATTACCTAAACATCATCATTTCTGTGCAATTTCACCAAATCTCAGTGGAGGTTTGTGTAAGTTGCCCTAAAAAGTATCATGTTTAGCAATATGTACTAAATATACATATACATGCTTCTCACATTGAATATAATTTAGTAGTCATTAAACTCTTACAGAAACTATGTTAATATTAAATGTGTAATATGTTTTTAAGTCAGTCATTTCTAACTTGTAGCTAGAGGTATTGCCTCATGAATAATCACATTTACATCTCTCAACAATAATGAGGTCAAGAGTTCAAATCTTTCCTTTTCCAAATAAAAAATTAATTAATTAATTAATTAAATAAAACATGATAACTTGTATTTTAAGAAATTAAAAATTGCATGAATTTTCTTTTTTTTCTTTTTAAATTAAATTGTAAGATTTTAAAGTTTTTATAAAATTTTGAAATATGTTAATAACAAATATTTTATTTAGAATTCACTAAAGCACTTGCTCTTAGTTATCTTTAATACATCAAAGTGTAAATAAATAATAATTGAAGAGATACATAAATAAAAGTAATAGTTTTTAGAGGTTACTTAAAATAACAAACGAGTACTTATCACTTATGTTTACTATTTAGTAAAAAACAATAGATAATTAAATATTGAAAGATTCATTTTCTTAGACATTTTCAATTTTTTATTAATTCAAATTAACCAATTATGTTGCAACATCTAGTGTTCGATGTTGCAACATAAATAAATAATGTTGTAAGAAGCAATATCAGATGTTGTAACATAAAGTAAAAAGAGACAATAACATTTTTAATGTGGTTTGGTTTGCACTTACATCAATGAGCCTAAACCCGAAGAATTAAATTGATTAGTAAAGTTTCAAAACATAAAAACACCAATTGATTGACTTAACTAAAGACTTCCTCTTTATAATTGACGTAATGCGTTATATTCTCTTCACAAATCCAATTTAGTGAGCTCTTCTCTACTTTAATGATCTATTATTTCTTGTACTCCCTTCAAAAGCTTGAGACCAACACATTTGAATACTAATAGCTTTTCCTCCCAAAGAACTAATGCTGCTAAAAATACTTAGAAATTCACTCTGATGGGACCTGCCCCGTCTTTTCCTTTACGGGGTCCAGGTGCCCGCCTGGCAGCCAACGAAATCCCTCTGGATTCTATTCCTCTACATCTAGCAGGCAATCCGAAGAGTAAAGCCTAGAACTGAAAATCATCAGAATTCAAAGAAACTTAAAATTTATTAAAATTTCAACGGAGTTTCCTTTATTTTTTGGGATTGCCAAAATTTACAAAATCAACCTACAAATCAAAATTTACACTTCTAAAGTTTCACAGATTTTCTCAACTTTCAATTGGACCTCAAGTTCATTACCATGGCAATCCCTAACCACAATTTCTAAGAAAATAAAATCAAATCAGTTTACTATCAACTTAAAAATAAAAATTTCTTTACGAATCCAGAACTTTACAATCCAAACATAATCGATTTAATTTCATTACAGAATAAAGTTAACCATAATTAAATTATGGCTAATATATTTACAACCAAAAAAATAAGTTCATATATTCTTTTGTGCATTGCCACTTATATATTCACAGAAATTTTATTTCTTCAGCCACTTTCAATCGGATGAAGGGGAACATGTTTCTTGTTGGCTGGAACTTGGACCTGGGGAAGTTTTTTAACAAAAATTCATAAAATGTAAGTTACGAAAGCTCAGTGAGTGCAATGTTTACTAACTTAAATTATTTTCTAAAAGGGTAAACCCCCTAAAACATTTATAAAGATCTCTATTTCTTATAGTTTTCAGAAATATAACTTCATAATCAATATTAACAAAATTCATATTCAAAATAATAAAATTCAGAACCAAAAGATAAAAATTTATATTAAAAATGGTAATCAATTTCAGAAATTTTCATAAATTTTCATATATAACAGAATTTCAAAACAGTTTCAGATATAACAGAATTTCATATAATTTCCAAACCACCAATGGATTTCCAGAAGCATATAGATAATGGTCACACGTACTGAGCAAGACAAACCACTATCCCTAGCACTAGTGACAGCCATCAGTGCTTCACGCCCAGCATTCTTCACACTCCTTGCCATATACAGAAGACATCTCACTAACGCATTGCGGATTAAATCCATAGTGCAAACGTGAAGTGAAATAATACCCCTCGCGTATACTTGGCGATGCAACTTGACTAACAGACTCAATTCCTTCAGAGTCAGTGACAACTCATCCCAGGATTTGCCATACACGCATGGGTATTCCGATTGGGTCTAAACAGATATACATTTTCAAATACCATCAATTCCATAATAGATAGTGTAATCCATTGGGTTTGAAAAATTCAATAATTTCTTTATGCTACTCATAAATAAATTCATTTATTTCAATTTCTCATAATAACTATATTTTATTTCGAATGACATATAATTCGCATCTTTCATGCATAAACCATAACACATTTAAACTCAAATAAGAGATCTAAATCAATTATTTATTTTCATAACCCACATGAAATAAATAGAATTATTTCATACTCAAACAACCTTAAACATAAAATTTTTAAAGTATGATTTGCACTCACAATTTTTGATCACTTGGTGGCTAATCAATCCTCCCATTTTTCTTGACTATTGGACTTCAATTTGGTTACATATAATTCACCATTTCAAGCCCAAAAATCCATCAATAACATGTCTATTCCATAAGTAAAATAAATTCGCATTTCCTTAACTAAACTTCAATTACATCAAAACTAATTCCATTACCAATTCATCCAACACTTTTTAATTTCCATTTCTTTCCATTCCATTGGTGTTTATTCAACATCATACACATTCAAACACTTTAATACCCTATGGTTTCACATGAATTCAATTAAAATTCAAGGTGCCCTTCAACCTAACAAAAATTAAATTTCATACCAATTCATCAATTTAATTAAAACTCCTTCCACCAATTATTCTCATACCAATTAATTCATCAACCAAAACCTTTGAACACATTAAAATCCAACACCCACACTAAGCACCCATTCTTGCCATCTACTAACTCCACACACACACAATCATTCATTTCATTTTTCTTCAATTAAAGCACACAAATTTCTACTATTTCTACTCATCTAACATTCAACAAACTTAAATCAATTAAACTCATCAATTATCATCATCATCCATTCAAACCCTAACTTTCAACACACTATCAAAATCCAACCAAACTCATATGACATTCTACTTGAATTCTAAACTTAAAATCATGATAAACAACCTTCAAATAACTCACAAACAACATCACTTCATCCATCAACCACCATGTTCAACAAAACCCGTAAAAACTCATAAAAAACTCCACCAATTTAACTATAAATTCAACCAACTAACTTACCTTGCTTTCTTGATGATTCTTGGAGCTAGGATGGTCGAAAACTTGGTGAAAATTGTCTTGGATCAATAGCTCTCTTCTTCCTTCTTCTTCTTCTTCTATGATTCTCCCTCTTTTCCTGTCTTTTCTTTCTTTTTCGATTTCTTTTTGTGTTTGGTCGAATTGCTTCTGGTTTCTTTCTTTTCATTTGGTTGGTCAACACCCCTTTGTATAGTTCCTTCACAATGTCATCTTGCTCCTTTAAAATTTTAAAAATCACACATAGCCTTTATGAGTTGTTTTAATCCAATTGGTCCATAATTACTCATAATTATCCATTCAATTCTCTTTAATCAATTCTAATTAATCTCAACCACAAATTTGATCAAAAGATGACTATTAGGTGTTAATCCACCATTGGTCCATCAATAACCAGATGGATTGTGTTTTTAGAATGGGTTTAATATTATAAAATCTTATTTATACCCTTAACGTTAAAAATTAATACAATTCATTCTGAAATAAATTCCAAATTAATTCTATGATCGCCCATTCATTAAATTGACTTTATAATACTCTAATTAGGTCTCTTAGAACTCAATCCATAGCTTCGAAAAAAATTCAAACAGAGTTTAGGTTAACAGTATTCACAATCCTGTCCGTAAGGGCATTTTCGTCAGGTAACTTTTGGAACCTTCAGAAACTACCCAAACGGACTCATTTTTACTCCATTTTAGTTTAATTAGGTCCTACTAACATTTCTAAATGCTTTTGATTTTCCAAGGTCCGTCTCAAAATTTTACTATTTATTGAGTACTATTCATCCAGGATACTATTCACCCGAAAATGTTATTATTCATCCATAAATTCACTGTTAATCATAAAATGAAAGTTTGAGGTCTTACAATTGCCTTCCCTCCCATCCCCCCTTATTAAAATTTTGTTCTCGAAATTTAGATGACATATAAAACTTAAATCACATATCTGTTCAGAATAGGTGGGGGTATTGTCGTCTCATTTGTTCCTCATGTTCCCATGTTGCTTCCTCCAGTACTTTGTTCCTCCACAGAACTTTAACCAATGGAATGACCTTGTTGTGCAAAACCTGTTCTCTTTCATCTAAAATCTGTACCGACTGTTCTTCACAAGCCAGATTTTCTCTTAATTCCACTGGTTGCTCTCTTAATACATGTGAAGAATTTGTTATGTACTTACGGAGCATGGAAACATGGAATACATCATCTATATTATCCAGTGATGGTGGTAAGTTCAGTCGGTATGCCACTTCTCCAACTTTCTCTGTAATCTCATATGGCCCAATATATCGTGGGCTTGGTTTTCCACGTTTACCAAATCGTAACACCTCTTTCCATGGCGACACTCTAAGGAATACTTTATCACTTACTTGAAATTTCAGGTCCCTTCTTCTACTATCTGCATAGTTTTTCTGTCTGTCATTGGCTACTTTCAACCTGTCCCTAATAGTTTTGATCTTCTCTGAGGTAATCTAGACAAGCTCGGGACCTATTAGTTTCCTCTCACTTACCTCATCCCAGCACACTGGTGTCCTACATTTTCTCCCATACAGTGCTTCATACGGTGCCATACTAATGCTAAACTGATAGTTATTATTATAAGCAAACTTTATTAATGGTAGGTGAGTATCCCAGCTTTCCTTGAATTCAATAACACTAACTCTAAGCATATCCTTTAAAGTTTGAATGGTGCGCTCTGATTGATCATTTTTCTGTGGATGGAACGCTGTACTAAAATTCAATTTGGTGGCTAGAGCTTTTTGAAGACTAAGCCAAAATCAAGAAATGAATCTGGGATCTCTATTAGATACTATGGAAACGGGTGTACCATGTAGCCTCACTATCTCATCAATGTACAACCAGGTCAATCTTTCCAGGGAATAATTGTTTTTGATAGGTAGGAAATGGGCTGACTTCATCAATCTGTCAATAATTACCCATATCGCGTCATGGTCTCTTTGGCTACGCAGAAGTCCTACCATAAAATCTATAGTGATATTCTCCCATTTCCATTCAGGTATTGGGAGTGGCTGTAGTAACCCGATCGGTTTATGATATTCAGCTTTTATCTGTTGGTAGATGAAGCATCTGGAGACAAACTTGGCTATGTCTCTCTTCATCCTTTTCCACCAGTAGTGTTCTTTCAGGATGTGGTATATTTTGGTGCTTCCCGGATGCATTACATAGACTGATGAATGAGCTTTTTCCATAATCTCTTTCTTCAAATCAGCTATATACGGAACTCATAACTGTTACCTATCACTAAAGTCCCATCATCCCTCAGTGAGAAGTCTATCGATGGGTCAGATCCAATCTTATTCTTCAGTTCCATCAGATGCGAATCCTGAGGCTGTAACTCTCGAATTCTATCAATCAGAATGGGGCACACATGAAAAGTGGCTAATAATGCCCCATAATCAGTCATCTCTAACTACACCTCTAAAGCTCTCAATTTAACCAACAGTGGGAGGTATACAGTCTTCAGATGTGAGATGGAACCTGTGGGCTTCCTACTCAGTACATCAGTGACCAAATTAGCTTTCCCGGGATAGTATTCGATGGTACAATCATAATCCTTGAAGAGCTCCATCCATTTCCTCTATCACATATTTAATTGTTTCTGAAAGTACAGATATTGCAGACTCTTGTGGTTGATGAAAATCCTACAAAGGACTCCATATAAGCAATGCCTCCAGATTCTCAAAGCAAAGACAACTGTAGCCAACTCTAGGTCTTGTGTGGGATAATTCTGTTCATGCTTCTTTAACTGTCTGGAAGCATTGGCAACAACTTTGTCATTCTGCATCAGCACACGACCTAAGCCTTGCCTCAAGGCATCACTGTAAACTGTAAATTCGTCCCTGCCAGTAGGAAGGGTGAGAACAAGAGCCATAGTCAGTCTTTTCTTCAATTCATCAAATCTCTACTGACATTGATCTAACCACACAAATTTTTCTTCCTTCCTGTTCAACCTGGTTAATAGAGTAGCAATCCTTGAAAACCCCTCTACAAATTTTCTGTAATAACCAGATAATCCCAAGAAGCTTCTGATTTCTATAACATTGGTAGGCTGTCTCCAGTTCACTATTGCCTCAATCTTCTAAGGATTAACTGAAATTCCCTCTGCTGACATGACATGCCCCAGAAATGCCACCTGATCTAGCCAAAACTAACATTTACTTAATTTTGCATATAATTGATGTTCACTGAAAGTCTGTAGCACAATCCTCAAGTGCTCTTTATGTTCTTCCCTAGTACTTGAGTACTCTAGGATGTCATTGATAAATGCTATCACAAATTTATCTAGATAAGGCTTGAAAACCCTGTTCATGAAGTCTATAAACACTACAAGGGCATTGATTAACCCAAATGGCATGACAAGAAATTCATAATGTCCATACCGCATTCTGAAGGCAGTCTTGGGAACATCTTCTCTTCCGATCTTCAACTGGTGATAGCCAAACCTCAAATCTATTTTGGAGAACACCCTAGACCCTTGTAATTGATCAAATAGATCATCAATCCTGGGAAGTGGGTACTGATTCTATACTATTACCTTATTGAGTTGTCTGTAATTTTTATACATAACCTCAAACTGTCATCCTTCTTTTTGACAAACAGTACTAGGGCTCCCGTGATGAGGTACTCGGCCTAGCAAACCCTTTACTTACTAGCTCCTTCAACTGTGCTTTCAATTCCTTTAACTTTGAATGAGCCATCTTGTAGGGTGATTTAGATATGAGTTGTGTCCCAAGAACCAATTCTATTTTAAATTCCATAGCCCAGTCGAGTGGCAAACCAGGTAGATCGTCTATGAACACATCTTGGAAGTCTTTGACTATAGGGATATCTTCCAATCTCACTTCAGTCTGTTTTGCTTTAATAGCATATACTAGATACCTCTGATGTGCTTTCCATAGCATTTTCTAGGTCGTCATCACTATCATTAAACTACTAGCCAGTAACTTCCGTACCCCTTAGAAAATTAGATCGGACTCCTCATCTCTAAAAAATCTAACTTCCTTGCGAAAACAGCCAACGGTGGCGTGGTGTTTGGACAACCAATCTATCCCAAATATCACATCAAAGTCTCTAATGTCCAGTAAAATCAGATCTGCTGCGAATTCTTGACCTTATATAACCACCTAACAACCCATATATACTTTATCTACCAATAGTATATCCCCTGCATGAAGTGATATCCTCAAATTACAGTCTATTGGTTTTGGTTTTCCATCGGTGGTCTTAGAAAAGTGTGCAGATACAAAAGAGTGGATGACACCTGGATCTATCAAACTAAATACATCTCAGCCAAAAACGAAAATAATACCTGTAACCACCTCAGGAGCTGCCTCTGCCTCCTACTGAGTGATTGCAAACATCTGGGCCTATGTACGGGGCCTCCCTGACTAACCCCTAATTGATCCTCCTCAACCTGAACCTCCATCGGGCTGACTGGTACCAGTAAGCCCTCCTGTCTATGTGACTTTCTCTGTACCTCGACTCTTAATAGTCTATCCAGTAGCTGCAGTTCGTGGCCTTGACTGATCTGCTCGAGCTAGTTGTGGGCAATCTTTCACAAAATGACCCTCCTGCCCACATCTAAAATGTAAGCCCTCTATTGTAATTTTATGGTTTTCCCAGGAATAGTCTCTAAGTATTGATTAGAGACCCTAAATGGTTTATGGAAACGCTTAAGGTCATAGAGGACCCATAGGGATTGATAACTCAATTGGAGATTAAAAGAGAAGTTAAAATAGTAAATGAAATCGAATAAATTTTAAGGTGAAAAAAGGACTAAATTGAAAATAAGTTTTAATAATTGTGGTCAAAGTAAAATTAAGCTAAAAGTTAAGGGAGGAGACCGTAAATTTATCAGAACGTGATCGTCATTTTTAGAATTATTTGGGGCGAAAAATAGCAGCCAAAAACATTGTTGTTGACTTTCAAGTCAAAGCACAAAATAAAAGAAAGAATCAGTCGCTCAAACGCGAAGAAGAAGAAGAAAGAAAGAAAGAAGAAGAGAAGAAGGAAGAAGAAGAAGCTGTCGTCCAACCAATCATTGCCGACCAGACCAAGACTCGTCGCGAACCAAAACCGAAGCCGACCCGATCTGTCGTTGACGTAAAACTAGACCAGACCGCTGTCGATGACGACGAGGAGGAGCTGCCGTCTCGTTCGAGCTACGCCGACCTGCATCCAGCCATCATCGTCGCCTGGAACTAGCTTAAACCGTCGTAGACCAGTCATGAAGCACGACGCGAAGCTGTCAAACCAAATCTGTCACCACGAAACCAGATCGATTGGAGCAGAATCGGTGATGGCGAGTTGTCTTCACGACGACCACGAAGACCCGACCCGATCTAAGCTCATCCAGCAGCAAACGTGACCGAAATAGAGTAGAAACGAAGACGTAGAAGCGAGCTAGAAATAAGCAGATCGAGCTAGGAAGAGAGCGAGAGAGGAGAGAGGAGGAGGATAGCTGCTAAACTAGAACAAAACCAGACCCCTAACGTGAACCAAAACAATCCCTAAACGAAGTCAAAGCGAGGAGAAATAGAGTGATTTCGCGAGAAAGATAAAGGGTGACGAGGGCGCTCGAGGATCGAGACGAGAGGATTAGTGGCTCCGTACACGCTATTTTCAGCTATCAGTTTGTGAGTTTTATTTAAAGATTTTAAAGTATTTCAAATTATTAAGTTTGATTTGATAAGTAATTGCTTACTCGAATTTATTTTAAATGCATTGATATGAGCATAAATTTAGAGCTTGAAATGATGCTATTTTATGCTTTTGCACTTACCAGAGATATTTTAGTGTTTAATGCACTTAGAAAATGAGATTTAGTGCTTATTGCACTCAGAAATCAGATTTTAGTGCTTTATGCACCCAGAAAAGAGATTTGTACTTTTGCACCAAAAACTTAGAGCAAAAAGAAAAGTGTTTTCAAACCCATAAGTATACCCTCAGAGATTACAGATCAGTTTAGATACGGCCCGTCTATCCTACATTAGTTGGCACAGTCCTAGGTAGGGGTAAGTCACTAACCTAGGGGGGACAAGTGTCAAAGTCTGTCAGTCGAGTCACCATTACTGATGTGGGGTAGTGTTTCGTGTGCTATGGTTAGCACTGAGCAATTCCGCACATAGCCGCGAGATGTCTCGGAGCAGGTGAGCTATGGTTAGCGCTGGGCAATTCCGCACATAGCCGTAAGAATACAAATTTAGGGATACTATGGTAATTTTGACAGATATCAAGAAACAGCTTTAAAAAAAAAAAAAAGAAAAACAGATTTGAGAGAAAAGAAGTTTTAAAATTGTTGTTCCAGTTATTTATGATTTATAATTACAAGTTTTGAATTTGAAAGCAAGCCAATGTTTATATTTAAATTCTCTTGTTTAAATTGAGTTTTAAGATATTTAAGTTTGAAACACTTTAGAAACAAAGAATAGTTTTCAAACGTTTTCAGAGGAGGACGTTTTGAAAATCAAATTTTCAAATAAAAGATAAATTATCACTCACTGAGCTTCTAGCTCATTATTTTTCTGTTTTTATATAAAAAACCTCCTTAGGTACTCTCAGCAGGTAGCCGAGCAGTGATGTCACCTCCAGCGGGCAAGCTAGTGCGACACGACGATATTTTGAGCAATTGACTTTACATAAGTTATTTTCATGTAAATCTCTTTTGAAAGTGTATAAATGATTTATAATTATTCGCTCGTAAATGTTTTTAAATTTTTTTTGATTAAATGTGTTTTATTAAATTGTGTTTGGATTTTATTGAGTTGATTTGAAAATCAAATGCATGATTGAGGCCTACGGGCAACCAGAAGTTGGGTTGGTGATAAATTTTAGTCGAAGTGTTGTTTTTTCTGTAAACAGGTTTTCTGGAACGTAAAAAAATGCAGACGTTATGCTACCGAAATTTTGTTAGAAAAATGAGTTTCGAAAATGAATTTAAAATTAAAAATAAAAATTTTCCTATGCGTTTTCAGTTTTTAAAGAAAACCAACCCAACGATGTTTCAGAAAGTATCAGAGAGTTTAGGGTTCGCTCCACGGGTTGCGCTTAGCCCGACGAGTCGGGTTTGAGAGGGATCCGTTGGGGTGCTCGGCGTGATCAACCGGATCAGAGTTAGATGTATCCGGGTCGGGTCGCGTCATAAAACATCTGGATCTCTTTCTGTAGCACTCACCCGCATATGGCTTGCCACATGTCTTACAGGGGGTCTGCTCTGCCAGCTCCCTCTAGGGCCTCTAGAACCAACTGGTGCGGTCACAGAGCCTTGGCTTGATTGTGCCCCGCAGCTGGTGCAATCTTTCACAAAATTCTACTAACGACTGTTGGACCCTACTAATCTATCTCCTGATCTAGTGTTGCTGGGTCCCCTTGAGTAGCTGCTTGACCAACTGTGCTTCTGGCCCTGCTTTGGTTTCGGCTTTGGGATGGTCTCTACACTCTTTTCTACCCTGATGGTTGCTTCCACTAGCTTTCCGTACTGTGAGTGAGGCATAGCTGATACGTTGGCCCTGATTTTTGGATTTAGGCCCACTATGAATCTCTTTATTTTTTGCTCTTCATTATTAGCTATGAATGGGACCATTCGGATCAGTTCTGAAAATCTCTTCTCATAATCCGTAACAAACATCAGTTTTTGCTCTAATCTAAAAAATTCTTCCACTTTCGTGTCATGGTAACTCTTGGGGTAAAACTTTTCTAAAAATTCTTTCTTAAACACTGTCCAAGTCACCCCATCTGGATTCAGCTTCCGTAAGAGTCTTTACTATTCATTCGCCCTATCTTTTAGTAGGAAGGCGGAGAAGGTGACCATCTGATCATCTGTACACCCCATAACCTGGAAAATCTCTTTTGTGGTCTCCGTCCAGAACCAAGCACGTTCAGGATCCCTTATACCATCATATCACTTCGCGCTCACTTTTCTGGTGCGCTCTATAGATACTCTAGCCTTCCGCGGCTATTGAGAAAATGTCGCCGCTAGTGTCTGAGTCATCTGCTCTACATTAACTTCTGTTGTGACAGGCTCTGGTGGCTGGGATGGTCCTACTAGAGGGTACTCTGCAGGTATATTAACATATTCATCTATTCTTTCTGCTACAAGTGCAGAGACCTCTACCGCCCCCCTTTTTTAGCTGGGTGACCTCTTCTACGTATGATTCTATGAATTTCAGTCACAAACTTGGTTATGTAATGCACAATTGATGTAATAAAATTATTATTGAAAATTCAGTCAAATACGGAAAGTCATTTAATAACTAACATTAAAACCACTTTAAAAAACAGACAATAGATCAGGCAATAACTGGGCTCTGATACCAACCCTAACGGGTCTCGCCCTACCTTTCCCTTTACGGGGCCTAGTTGCTCGCTTGGCACCCCACGGAATCTTTTTGGATTTTATTCCACTACATACAGTCGGGAATCCAAGGAGCAAAGCTTAGAACTGAAAATCATCAGAATTCAAATAAACTTAAAATTTATTAAAAATTTCGGCAGAGTTTCTTCTATTTTTCGGGATTGCCAAAATTTACAAAATCAACCTGCAAATCAAAATTTATACTTCTAAAGTTTCACAAATTTTCTCAACTTCCAAAACCAACCCTGATGGGACCTGCCCCACCTTTCCTTTTACGGGGCCTAGTTGCCCACCTGACACCCCACAGAATCCCTCTGGATTCTATTCCACTACCAGTTGAGAATCCGAGGAACAAATCCTAGAATTGAAAATCATCAGAATTCAGAGAAACTTAAAATTTATTAAAAATTTCGGCAGAGTTTCCTCTGTTTTTCGGGATTGCCAAAATTTACAAAATCAATCTGCAAATCAAAATTTACACTTCTAAATTTTCACAGATTTTCTCAATTTCCAATTGGACCTCAGGTCCATTTCCATGGCAATCTCTAGCCACAATTTCTAAGAAAATAAAATCAAATCAGTTTAATATCAACTTAAAAATAAAAATTTCTTTACGAATCCAGAACTTTACAATTAAAAAATAATCGATTTAATTTCATTACAGAATAAAGTTAACCATAATTAAATTATGGCTAATATATTTACAACTAAAAAAATAAGTTCATATATTCTTTTGTGCATTGCCACTTATACATTCAAAGAAATTTTATTTCTTCAGCCATTTTCAGCTGGATAGAGGGGAACGTGTATCCTGTCGGCTGGAACCTACACCCGAGGAGGGTTTTTAACAAAAATTTATAAAATGTGAGCTACGACAACTCAGTGAGTGCGAGGTTTACTAACTTAAATTATTTTCTAAAAAGGTAACCTCCCTAAAACATTTATAAAAATTTCTACTTCTTACAGTGTTTAGAAATATAACTTCAGAATCGATATTAACAAATTCAGATTCAAACTAATAAAATTCAAAACCAGCAGATAAAAATTTATATTAAAAATGGTAATCAATTTCATAAATTTTCATATATATTAGAATTTCAAAACAGTTTCAGATATAACAAAAACAGTTTCATATAATTTCAAAACCACCAATGGATTTCCAGAAGCATATAGATAATGGTCACATGTACTGGACGGGATGAACCACTATCCTCAGCACTAGTGACAGCCATAAGTGCTTCACGTCCAGTGTTCTTCACACTTTTTGGCATATATAAAAGATTACCCACTAACGCGCTGCAGATTAAATCCATAGTGCAAGCGTGAAGTGAAATAATACCCCTCGCGTATATTTGGCGATGCGACTCGACTGACAGACTCAATTCCCTCAGACATAGTGACAACCCATCCCAGGACTTGTCATACACGCATGAGTATTCCGATTGGGTCTAAAGAAATATATATTTCTAGATACCGTCAATTCTATAATAGATAGTGTAATCCATTGGGTTTGAAAAAATCAATAATTTCTTTATGCCACTCATAAATAAATTCATTTATTTCAATTTCTCATAATAACTATATTTTATTTCGAATGGCATATAATTTGCATCTTTCATGCATAAACCATAACACATTTAAACTCAAATGAGAGATCTAAATCAATTATTTATTTTGATAACCCACATGAAATAAATAGAATTATTTCAGACTCAAACAACCTTAAACATAAAATTTTTAAAGTATGATTTGCACTCACAATTTTTTATCACTTGGTGGCTAATCAATCCTCTCATTTTTCTTGACTTTTGGACTTCAATTTGGTCACCTATAATTCACCATTTCAAGCCCAAAAAATTGATCAATAACATGTCTATTCCATAATTAAAATAAATTCGCATTTCCTTAACTAAACTTCAATTACATCAAAACTGATTTCATTACTAATTCATCCAATACTTTTTAATTTCCATTTCTTTCCATTCCATTGGTGTTTATTCAACATCATACACATTCAAACACTTTAATACCCTATGGTATCACATTAATTCAATTAAAATTCAAGGTGCCCTTCAACCTAACAAAAATTAAATTTCATACCAATTCATCCATTTAATTAAAACTCCTTCCACCAATTATTCTCATGCCAATTAATTCATCAACCAAAACCCTTGAACACATTAAAATCCAACACCCACACTAGGCACCCATTCCATCTACTAACTCCACACACACAAAATCATTCATTTCATTTTTCTTCAATTAAAGCACACAAATTTCTACTATTTCAACTCATCTAACATTCAATAAACTTAAATCAATTAAACCCATCAATTATCATCATCATCCATTCAAACCCTAACTTTCAACACACTAACAAAATCCAACCAAATTCATATCACATTCTACTTCAATTCTAAAATTAAAATCATGATAAACAACCTTCAAATAACCCACAAACAACATCACTTCATCCATCAACCACCATGTTCAACAAAACCCATAAAAACACATCAAAAACTCTATCAATTTAACTATAAATTCAACCAACTAACTTACCTTGTTTTCTTGATGATTCTTGGAGCTAGGATGGTCGAAAACTTGGTGAAAATTGTCCTGGATCAGCAGCTCTCTTCTTCCTTCTTCTTCTACGGTTCTCTCTCTTTTCCTCTCTTTTCTTTCTTTTTCGATTTCTTTTTGTGTTTGGCCGAATTACTTTTGGTTTCTTTCTTCTCATTTGGTCTGTCAACACCCCTTTTTATAGTTCCTTCACAATGTCATCTTGCCCCTTTAAAATTTTAAAAATCACACATGAGCCCGAATGAGTTGTTTAATCCAGTTGGTCCATAATTACTCATAATTATCCATTCAATTCTCTTTAATCAATTCTAATTAATCTCAACCACAAATTTGATCAAAAGATGACTATTAGGTGTTAATCCACTATTGGTCCATCGATAATCAGATGGATTGTGTTTTTAGAATGGGTTTAATATCATAAAATCTCATTTATACACTTAACGTTAAAAATTAATACAATTCATTCTGAAATAAATTCCAAATTAATTCTATGATCACTCATTCATCAAATTGACTTTATAATACTCTAATTAGGTCTCTTAGAACTCAATCCATAGCTTCAAAAAAAATTCAAATGGAGTTTAGGTCAACAGTATTCACAATCCTGTCCGTAAGGGCATTTTCGTCGGGTAACCTTTGGAACCTTTAGAAACTACCCAAAGGGACTCATTTTAACTTTGTTTTAGTTTTATTGGGTCCTACTAACCTTTCTAAATATTTTTGATTTCTGGGGTCCGTCTCAAAATTTCACTATTTATCGAGTACTATTTACTGAAGATATTATTTACCCGAAAATATTACTATTCATTCGTAAATTTACTGTTAATCATAAATTGAAAGTTTGGAGTGCTACACACTCTCTTTCCAAGGCTCAAAAGACCCTATAGACAAATATTCTAAGTCTCTCAAAGACATGAAGCTCTCTCTAATACATTTAGATGCTCACTTTCTACATGCAGAACTCATGCATTCAGTGGAGCTTTATATGATCAACATGGAAGAAAATGCCCCTCATAAGAAATGGTGCCCCTTAGGGCGCCTGTTTGGGTTAGCATGTAAGGGAGCACAAATGTGGCAGTGCATCGTGCTCCCTAGAGCGCCTATTTAGGTACACATGCCTTTCCAGTTATTTGATGCCCATTTGGGCGCTTTGCTCATGATTAAAATATCAAATATGAAACTTCATACATCTTAAGGTTCATAAGACAAAAAAAGAATTTTTTAGTTCCTTATAATCATTAAATGTAGCATTTGATAGACTAGGTGTTCACCTTATCAATATCTCAAATCACTGATGGATTTCTTTTGGTTCCTAATTAGGCACCTGAATCAAACCAAACCCTTTGTCAAGCTATTGTTCTTTTGTTTTGTTCCTTAAAAGTCTAGAGTCAGACATTGATTTGTCAAAAAGACCAATTCTTTGATTGCATGATGGACTTCTTTAAAAAACATTAGTGCATGTGTAAACGAGGTGCTCTACCTAACTAAGCTATAGCCCTTATACTTGTAATACCCTTTAATCATATTATGGACATAATTTCTTATCAAGATGAATGTTACATTATCCAACACCATATGATCTTTTTGATAGCTATTGCTTTGAAGTTATATTGTATTTATAATCGATCGATAGGATGGGTCCCCTTTTTTTGTTTCTCTTTGTAATGATAAATGACAAACTTAACTCGGTGATTAGAGTAGTACTTGCATACAACAAGAGTCACTGGTTCAAATCTAATAGTAGGTAGAACTTATTAGATACCATTGAATGTGGTATCTAATAAGTTTTTCTACTCACTTATTTTGTATCTCTTCTATCCTATTTGATTTTTGAATTGAAACTAAAACCTTTTTCCTTACATCAGAAAGAGTTCGATTCCGATTGATTTTATTTGATTGTATTCAATCGGCAGAATCCATATGTGTATAAACACAAATTCTTTGGATTATTCTATTCAGGTGCACCAACTAGTTACCAACTTGCATTGGGAACCTCTACTCGTGTCCTAGCTCATTTGAGAGCTAAATTTGTCTCTACCAGGTCTGACCTTTGCTTGCTAAAATTGATCATATAATTCTTTACAAAACTTTGATTGGTGAACCATCAATGACTATGGAAACTAGATATCTTTAGTTTTAATTTGTTAAGTTATAGCTCACATAACTCGACTTAAGGATTCCACACGAACTCTTATAGACAACCTATCTACCAAGTCTAGAATTCTACATTTTATGCAATTTTCTTCATAAAACCCAACTTTGACTCGATTTCACCCTGAAATTATGTCAAATCCCTTCAAATGAGTTATAATACTCTTCTAAAGCTTATTTACCTAAAAAACACTTAGAAAGACAAAAAAATATTCGAGAATGATATCAAATAATTAGATTTGGAGGCTTAAATATGCAAGAAAAGATACATCAATCAACATATCCGGTGGCAAAACTCATAGAAGATTCGAAAACACAATCGTTGGATGGAGCACAAGTTGCATCTCATGGAGTAAATGGCGATAGTTTTGGCTATTGGTCGCTGAATAGACTACTGGATACAGCTTGCGATGCATCCAACGGTGCTCTTGGGCTTCAACTCTTTAAGCTTTGAAATTTCTCCATTTTGATCCAAAATGCCCCTAAAACATTTTAAGTCCCTAAAACTTATTCACCTGTTCAAAATCACTTGAAAAACATTAGAACATCCATAATTTGCTCAAGTAATTATCACAAAAAAAGGATTAGATGCATGAACTCATGCCAAATTTGAGCACAATCAAGGTGAAATCAAGTAAAAGAAGTGACGAAAGCATCAACGATCAAATGATCACCATCAAAAGAAAGCAACTAAGTCCAAAAAAGAACATTCAAGACCCACAACCCCATGCACGCCCCCTCAAATGGGGCACCTAAGGAAGTGCCACCCACTGCAAGACCGCACTCCCCTCCAACCCCCTCAAATAGAGTGCCCAGAAAAGCATCACAGGTCGTCATTTGGATCTCACTTCATGCCCTAATGTTTATGGGCTATAAATAACCTTATTTTTACCATTTTAAGGTAGTTTATAGGGGTAGAGGATGAAGCCCTAGTGCTTCTCCTCCGACCTTCATTCTCATCTTTCCTTCACCTCCACATACCTTTCAAACCTCACCCACCTTTTCCACTAATTTGTTCAGAGGTAAAGATTTGCAAGAGGGGAGAAGAGGATGCAATAACTCAAACTAAGAATAGAGGAGCTCTATGGATTCGAACTAGGAGGATTCCTAGGGAGATCCACGATTGTATTTTTGACGATTTCTTTTGTATTTGTAATATCTCCATTTTATGTAAATTTGTATATACATTTTTGTTGGGATGATGGATGGTATTTATTGAATATAATAAAGTTGATTGTTATTTGCTTGAGGATTTTTTTTGCATGTTGAGAAGGCGTTTTAGTGTTTAATGCTTGTAATGATTAGCCATAATTTGCATGATTTTAGATTGTGTCTTGAGACTGGGAGTAAAATCCCATAATGTGCTCAATAATATTTCTGTCCTAGGCTTAAGAGAGGAAAAAGGATCACTCGTGCGACAAAGGAGTAGACCATAAGTTGTTCGAGTGACAAACAAGTATTCTCATCATCATAAACCAATCCACTTAAGTAATTGATTATCTTGAATTTAATGAGCTCTTGTTTATTCGATAGTCATAAGGCGATAGGTGTCTTAGATAAGAGTATATTCACTGCATTATCAGAAGATATGTATTAAAAGGATTAGTGATAAGAACTAGCAATACAATCATTATATCTTCAATGCTATGATCATTTAATTCTAAAGTTAAGTGAATTTGAAATCCTAGCACTCTTTACTTTGTTTATTTATATTTAGAACTAGTTTAGTAATCGGTTCACTTATCCCTATAAAGAATATACTCTACTCACTCTGTATTACTTGTCAAGTGGCTTGTGCCCCCTAGAAATGGTTCGAGCAATAGAAGTTTATATTTTTCCTGATCACTACAAGATCCTAGAAACGAAAAGAATTTTATATCAAACACAAAATTTCAAGAAAGTGTATGTGACTGAAATACTATATATAAAATAGAAAATAAATCATGAACTTTCATATATTCTGGAGTTCAATTGTACAAGGACAATGAACCCTACCAATACAAATAAGATCTTTCAATAAGAGAAAAAGAGACGACTTTTTTGTCTTTGAAAGCCTTACAAACTCCCTACTTCGCTGGCTTCTTCCGCAAGTAATAATATAATCATAGATGTAGATTTTGTTCTATACAATCAAAGCACATTAAAAATTATTGTCTCGATTTTATTTTAATATCTCTTTATTATTATGCCATAATTACCCTTAAGCGTCAGCTGATTGTATTCACATTCATATTAATTAGGGGTTGGCTGATTTTTACGTTAAAAATAAATAAATAAATATATATATATATATATATAAAGAGAGAGAGATTGGTTATATTGATTGAGGTCTTAATTTAAATTTGTAACATATAGCTTTTAGAAAGAAAACTATGATTTTGTATACACGTGCAGTTTTGTAAACTACGGAACTATGATTATGGTATATACTGTGGAATAAATTATTTTAGTCACTCTCACATTTTATAACAGTGACCATTGATAATTATCAGAATAATAAAGTGTATGGTGATAAATCATTCGTACAAATCCCCAGCAAATCCATAGAGCTATGCGTTCAGCATACAAACAGCGCGTCGATATCAAAACATTTGCACACGTTTTATCTTATCAAAAGCCATTAATACATGCCCAGCCAATGAAAATGAAAAAATATCGGCCATTCATTCAAATGTTTCAAATTGGTACCAACTTTCTTGGACCATCTCCATTATTAATAATTGGACCACCATGACTTGTGTCGCTATAATAGTCCTTATTTTCAATCTTGTTTTTTTTCCTTCGTTACACAATTCACGTTCTAAATGTTCCTATGCGATTTTTTTTTTTTTTTTAAGAGAATATTTCTATAGGATTTTTATTTCATATATTGAAATGCCATTTTGGTCTTTCCACTTTTTATTTCCTAAAACTTCATTGAATTTAGCAATGAAAATATGTCACATTTTATTGGATTTAAAAATAAGTTTAAACTTGGGTTGGAAATTGGTGTGAAAATGTATGAGTTTTGGAATTGGATTTGTGAGAGAAGGCAGTGCTTTTATGCCTCCATTTTTTAACTAATGGCCTCTTCCACCACTGCACTTGGAGGTGGCTTTTGTTTTTCCAGTATTTTAATATATTATTTTCCTTTTCTTTTTTTTTTTTTGGCTCTTTTGAACTATTATTGTTATTTTGATATTTTAATTTGTTTATCAAAATCTATGTTATTGATTTTTAATGTTTATTTTTCAATAAAAGAATAAATTAGATAATTCAGAAATCAAAGACGGTCACTCTAATAGGAATATTAGTTACCAATGAGTGCAGGGTTGTAAATATAAAATATTGAAACTTTACCACATGATTTAATTGGCGGTCTGTGAATAACTTTCTTCTTTTATTTATCGATTAGTTATCGTTGTTTGTAAACTAACTCTTAAATAAAATAAAAACTTTTTGCATCTTTACTCTTGAAAAATGACACAATAGCTGATTCACTTATTCGATACTAAAAACATTTAATTTTATAATTAAGTGTCAGTTTCTAAAATTTCAATAAATTTAATGCTATTTAGCACGATTTTTACCAAAAGATTCTAATAGCCCATGAAGTTTGAAGTCAAATACATCTGAAAGATGAATTGTGAAATTTTAAACAAAATAAAATTGTATCCTTTATTTGCAATTGAAAAACCGTTTTATAAAAGTTCGTAAATTAATTCATGATTATTTAAGTTATTTATAAAACCCACACCGTACTATTTTTATCATATGCAATTGAAACATGGTTAAATTGTTTGTGTTTTATTACTTGACCGAACTTACGAGAAAAAAAATAAATAAATCTACAAACCAAAAATTCAAACCTGCAGCACTCGTTTGATTTGAAAAAGAAGAAATTTATATGCAATAAAAAGAAAAAGTATTTATACCAAATAAAAGACAAGCAACTACATTTCATTTATAATTTAGATAGTTAGTATACTTCTCTTCATATTTTTTATTAGAATTTGAGTTTTATTATGCGCATTTAACAATATATATGTAGATTTTTTTGAATCCCTATTGAGAGATTCCCCCGATATTATTGAAATAGATAATATTAAATTTCAATAGATTCTAATAAACTCTAAGTACTAATATTAATAGATTTTAATCATATTATCATTATGAAAGTTAATAATAAAACAAGTAGCTATTTTATGACTTCTTTGTCATTATATATACAAACATACATATATATATATATATTTATATTTGAGCCTCTATGATCAGTGTGTTTAACTTTTAAATTATTAGGACCACCAATCTCAATCATTCATTGTATTATCTCTCCGAAAAACATTTCCTTTTTCCATTTAATTCAAATGCAATAAATAGTTTAGATTAATGGTCCTAATAATTTAAAATATAAGACGCACTAACAATAGAAACTTTGCATATATATAAATATATATATATATAGTATAATTCTCAAATTAGGATGTTCTTGAATTTTTTTTTTAGGATTATAAATTACGAGTGGTGATATTTCCACCCCTCTAAAATTGTATGTACACCCTATAATTTATACATTTGTAATATTCCAATACTACCCTTAATTTAAATTATTAATACTTTAATAAAAAGATGATATTATTATTATAATTAACTTTGAATACTCTAACCTTAAATCCCAATAACAAACTTGGTTTGTTTTGATAAAGGGTAGTCAAAGATGAGAGTTTTTTATTGTGTTTTTAGAGGTTTTATAAATGATGAAAATGGAGGTCTAGATTTGAAGGGTGTTTTTGAGTGAAAATAAGAGAGAAAATAAGATG
This sequence comes from Nephelium lappaceum, assembly GCA_021234005.1. NCBI lineage: Eukaryota > Viridiplantae > Streptophyta > Magnoliopsida > Sapindales > Sapindaceae > Nephelium > Nephelium lappaceum. The sequence goes on from CM038007.1 coordinate 1,445,699, forward strand.
GAGAAGTCATGGACATGAAACAAACCATCAAAATAAGCTTAAAAAAGAAAGTTTGATTTTTTAATGTTTTAATTTAATTATCTTTATAATTTAACCTATAATATTTAAAAAGTAAATAAATGAATTGACATAATTGATAATATCTAGAGTGTACTTATAGAACATGAATCTTTCAAAATCTTAATGGGGTGTAAATACAAAAAACAGGTGTATACAATTTTTAAGGGTGGAAATATCGCCACTCTAAATTATAACCATATATTTTCAATGGATTTCGTAACAATTCTAGGGCCAATTGAAAATATGTTATTTAAATTAGTGGCCTTAAAATATAAATTTGAGGACATTTATATCCTCAAATTTTATATCTTAAAATTTATATTTCAAGACCACTAATTTAAACAATATATTTTCAATTAGAACGATCATTGTGATAGGATCTACTAAAAATATGTGGTTATAATTCTTCAATTATGACATTTTTAAGTTTTTATTTCAGAGCTATAAATTATAACTACTTATATATATATATGACACATTTGAAACATTTATTTAATCTGAAAACCAAATTCTTTTATTTTTAATATTACTTATATAAATTATAATTATCAGGACTACTAGATAAAATACTATGATATGATTGGATCATAACATTTTTATTATAATCTATTTTTGAAGAATTGGGAGAGAGATCTTAATTCTAAAGGAAAAACTACATTTATCACTTTAAAAGAGATTTAACTATAATTATTCACACGTAGAAGGATCAAAAGGTAATTGACCGTATTTATGCATATTGGTATTTGAACCCGCACACTCTTTTTTGTCAAAAGGCAATGCAGGCACGACGACTGAACATTGTTACTAAACTCTTACACAGTTTTTTGAACATTGTGTTTAGGGTTAATTACTTAGACAGAAGCATAGTGCACCGAAAATTGATTGCCATCTCTTGCTATAATTACCTAGAGAATCATCAGAATCATTTTCTCTTTTGTTTAGAATAAAGGGTTGGATGTTTTTATCATTTTATACTTAATGAGTATAAATTATACCTATTAAATAATTTTTATTTATTTTTTTAAATAGTCAAATCACTTAAAACCATAAAAAAAAAAAAAAAACTGAAAAAAAAAACTATAATTTTTAACTTTTATTTGAATGCTAAATCACATAATGGTTTTTTAAATATATTATTTAAAGATATTATTTCTAAAATAACATATTTCTAAATTTTTCCTAATTTTACATTATATAGATTACTTTTAAATGTAATTAATGAAATATTATAATGACTAAAATATACATTACTTTACAATTTCAACTTTTGTTACAATAATAATTCAACTTAAAAACATTTCCTTTATGTTTATTTAAATATATAAATATATTTTACTTTATTATAATAATTTATTTATGTATATATAATTTTCAAAAATATATATATTTTACTATAATAATTAGTCATATTTTAATTATGAATAAAAATATTATTAATGTATATATATAAGTGTTTTAATATTTTTTAAATAATTTATTATAATTATTTGTATTATATTACATAAAGTTACATAACAACTAATAGTAAAATAATATAAATATCAAATTATTAGTTTTCAGATAATTTTAATTTTAAAAAAGAAATAAAATTACTATATATTCAGAGATTAAAAAAAAAAAAAGATCATTTAGATTTTAGGTTTTAATCACTATTCAATTTTCAATAATAGTGTTTAGTTTTTAGATAAAAAAATAGACAACCCATAAATACTTTATAATTTGTAGATATAGGTGTAAAACTATAGCATGATGACGAAAATGGTGGGTGGCCTAGTGGTTAAGGTACACCCTAGTTGTTTTTTATTGGTAAGGTCATTCGTGAAATAAACTCTATTCTTAAATTTTGATAGATATTTAATCGAGTATTAGGCGTTGTTATTAAAAATATATACTTACATATATATAGGGTGATGACAAAAGAAAGAAAAAGCAAGATTTGATTTCTATGACTTGGATATATCACATGTATATTTTATCAACACGTGTTTCCAATAATTTTCGATCTCCAATAAATGTCTTGGAAATTAGTACACAAGACTCAGAGAAGATTTGGATTCTTCATGATGATGGATGGGTACCATTTTGTCATAATTTGTTGTCAAAAAATTCTAAATACCCTCTTTTAATATAATTTTTTATATTATTTGTTTAAAATGTAATATTTATATAAAATTTTATATTTTGTGATATGAAACTTTTTTAAAAAATAATTTATGATATGAATTATATATATGAAAACAAAATTTATAATAAATTTTATATCCAACGAATATAATTTATTCATATATTTTATATAAAAAGATATCTTTAAAAGTATTATTAAAAAAAATTGTATCCAGCGCTTCTCTTAACTTTTTGTACTAAAGTTGGTGATCCAAATCCACAATGATTAGGTCAAACAAAATAAAATAACATAAAATAAAATAAATCTACGATGACTGTGCACAAAAATCGGTGGCAAAGTGGGCCTCTAGAGAAAGCAATTGCAAACATGTATTTTTCTAATGAAGCCAATTTTTTTTTTTTTTTCCAAACAACAATATTACCATGGTATCATGTTCCCCATCACAGGTAAGGGTGGGTATTTGCAATCGAAACCGATAGACCCAACATGACCAGATCATTTTTACCTGGGTTGGATCATGTTAAATATAAAAAAATCTAAGTTGAATTGAGTTAAAAATTATATTGCATTAGGTTGGGTTTATAAACCCTCGATTTATATTTATAATTTTCCCAGTAATAGTTTTTAAGTGATAATTTAAGACCCTAAATGATCAATGAAAGTGCCTAAAGTTGTAGAAAATCTTTAGAGGTTGATGAAACCCGAATTGGAGAATAAATAGAAGGGTAAAATAGTAAATGATATTAAGTAATTATTAAAGGTAATAAGAGACTAAATTGAAATAAGTTTACCAACTTGGGGTCAAGATAGAATTAGGAGAAGTTTGAGGATATAAATGAGAATTTCAAAGGACATGATTGTCATTTTTAATAAAGTTAGAGTATAAAAGACTGTTTTTTCTCACCATTTAACACAAAATTGAAGCAAAATCGTGAGAAGTAAGAACCAAAGTTGAGAGACACAAGAGAGAAGTCGAGAGAGGGAGTTGATTTCGGCCATGCTTGGGTGAAGAGGATCAAGTGATTTTGCATCCATTTCCAAGCCTCTAATCCAAGAGTTCAAGCTCACCCAAGCTAGAGAACCAAGTGTAGACAAGAATCAAACCAAAAATAGGTGAGTTTCATGATTTTCCAACTTGTTCATGTGATGTTGTTGATGATGTTTGAGTGGGTTTTTGATGGGGCTTTTGATGTAAGTTTAGAGTTGAATATATGATGATCAAAACCTAGTTAAAAATTGAAGTGTAACCATGCTTGTATGGTGACTTAGGGTTGTCTCTAACAAATCCTAAAGTGTTTATAAAGTGTATTAAACAATGAATTATGATGTTTACCAAGTGTTTGATGAAATGTCTCAAAGATTTGACATGAGAAATTTAAAAGAAATGAACTTGGTATGTGTTGAACCATTCAAGGCCATAGTGAGGGGAGTGAGATGCTAATGAAATCTAAGAGATATTAAGCATGATTCCATGTTGAATTGAGGTTGATTACGTGTTAAATCAACTTAGAATTCAAAGAGAATTGCATAGGGACAATGTAGTTAGTTTTCACCTGATAAAGGACATTTTTGGTTTTCACGAAATGCCACTCTTTATATGCATTCTGATGACATAGATGAGTGTTATTAAGCATATTCGAGTTTGTGGTGAAGAGAATTGAGTTTAGAAACTAAAAGTGTAAAAGTTATCTTGAAAAAGTGGTAAAAAAGTTATCTCTGGTTTGGGTTGAGTACCTTAAGCGTGCATTTGGCTGTGTTGGGAGAGTCTATCACTAACAGCGGGTGGAACCATGTCTGTGTAGTCTTGTGAGTCTCTCAATGCACGTATGAGGTATATTATTAGCTAGCTTCCACTCGAGTGATGTAGAATTCCGCTCCATAGCGACGTAGAATTTCGCTATGTAAAAACTGGATAGATGGCCTGAACGATTTGAAATTCCGGGATGGCTTGAGCGATGTAGAATTCCGCTCTACTCTTAGAGTACCATGCGATACAAACCACCAATGGTTGACTTATTTTTATTTATAAATTCTTTGAAAGATATTATTGCCACCATTGTTAAAATGTTTGATAGAAATGAAAACCATGCAACCTATTGTTTGAAATTTAATTTATTGAGCATAAATTTTATTGAATTTCTATTGATTTCTATTGGTATTAAATGGATTATGAATTTTAAAGACATTAATTTTTCAATCATAGTATTTGATTATGCACAAAATGTTTTAAAAAAAAAAAAATTGGGAGGTAATTTGATAAGTTAGATTTAAATGGAAATCATATGACACTTACTGAGCTATCAAAGCTCATCAGGTTTTATATTTTTGTAAATAAAACCTTCCCAGGGACAGGTATCGGTGTAGGTACTTCAGTAGCAAGAACTCCTAATCTTGATTAGAGAAGTCGAGCTAATTGTGCTGTTTTTTTTTGAAATGTGGGACTACTTGTATATAATTTTGAGTTATGCATATAAATGTTTGTATATAAACTTTTGAAAGTTACTTGAAAGGATTTTAAAAATTTAGTTTGATTTTATGTTGAAATGGATTGAAATTAATTATGCAAGACTTATAAATTCAATTCAATATACCTTTCAAAATCGCATGCATGTTTGTGGTTGCTTGTGGATTGAGAAAGTTGAGGGCCTGAGGCCCAGGAGTTGAGAAAATGCTTGATTTTTGAAGTGTTTATAATTTTTGTAAACTTTACAAGGTGGCATGGTCAGAAAAACAGCCGTTATGTTGTCCAAATTTTGATAAATTTATTTGTAAAAGTGAAAAACTAAAAAGAAAAATTTCCCACCTATTTCCGTATAAAAAAAGATTTTGAAAAAATAAATGGTTTAACTTCACGAGAACCTTCCAACCGGACCAGATATCCTATGGAAAACCATCGTGAGGTTTTCGATAGGCTACCAAGGGAAATGGGGCTGTCAGTTTACTTGTCACAATAGTACTCACCATGCTTCCTAAATGACTATATGCCTTTGGTCTTGGGTTTAAGTGGTGGGGGAGGCGTAAGAAACCCCCAAAAGGCAGGGGGACAGTACCCGCTCAGCTAGCAGGACACCGAGAGAGAGAGAAGTCGAGCTGGGCTAGGCCAATTGGCAGAACATCTGCAAGTGGAGTCGGACTGGTCTGTTACAAGTTTGGTTTCCCACAAATATCCACCCCTAATTCTAAATTAAAGGTTTTCTTCTTCCTTTAGAATAACATTTGTTGGGGGCGAGAATTAAGGACAACTACATGGTTTTTTTCTTTTTTTGGTGTACACTTGTGGTTTATATATTGACATTTTGTTTGTAATAATAACACTTGTGGTTTCCCACAATATCAAATACACAATGCAAATCTATCGAATACACTTTTATGTTCAAACTGATAGCAACTTAATATTTAGAGCATAATATATATATATATATAATAGAAGATTACAAAATTATAAACCAAGAATGGAAAAAATATTAATTCGATAAAAAGAGAATTAAAATAACAAATCAAGTCTTGTGTAGGATTTCAGTGTCCTTAAAATAGATTCACCTCAAACCATTAAGGTTAGCATCTGTCTATCAGAATACAACAATTTAAAATAAAAACAACTAGCAAACTGAATTATATCTGAATCTATCACTGAGGAATTCTTGATATAGAGTAGAAGAATGAAAAATATGATAAAGAGAATATATGAAAATTAAAGTAGTTTGCAAGTATATATCTCTTCAAGACTAGAATCCAATTTATAGTTTCCAAGTTGGGGTTGTTACAAAATCAATGATTAAACCAAAGGGTTGTTATAAAATCAACCACTAAACAAAATTAATTCAACCATTCAATTCAGGAATTTAAATTTTCAAAAAACAAAATTAATTCTACAAAAAAATTAATTATACAATTAATCCCTACAATTAAATCTAAGCAATTAATGAATTAGATTTTGAAAATTAAATTAGAAAATTAATTATGCACTTTCAAATTTTCAAATTCAAAATATAATGTCAAACATTCATAACATTGAAACCCTCACTATTGAATTTAGTTACACATCGCAAATTGAATAACAACACATAAAACAAGAGAGAATAAACTCATGATCTTCACAACATGCAATTCTTTGTTTTGATTGATCCAATCCTTGAAATGCAACGCAGAAACTTCGATGAATTTTATGGAGTTTTTATGTGAGAAAGAAATGTGAAATTAGGGTTGCCTCCAAATGTTTGTGCCTTCCATGCCATTTCATTCACATCCATAAATGGGCGAGTTATAAGAATCAAACCCTAATATGAGTCAAGACCTTTTAGGCCTTAAAATTTCAAGCACTAATATGAGCTAAGACCTTTTAACCCTAATATGTGAAATTAGGGTAGTGCTAGATGCAACCATTGGATGTAACCAGTGCTTGCAAGTGGTGCTCAAGAACTAGAAGGTAGTGTTGGATGCATCCAACACCTGCAAGTGACACCTAAAGTACATTTGTCATTTCAGATCTGACTTCATGCCCTAATTTTTGCCATCTATAAGTAGGCTCATTTCTTTAGATGAAAGTAGTTTGAAGGGGGTAAGGAATGGAGCCTTAATACTACTCCTCCAACCCGTTGATGCTCAACCATCCTCCATTTCCATTTACCTTCCAAACCACCAACATCACACATCCTACACCATGTTTCAGAGAGAAGACGGTGCAAGAAATGAGGAAATGAGGCAAGGGCTCAAGCTTGAAAGAGGAAAGCCCCAAGGAGTCAATCATGGGTTGTAACTTAACTTATCTTTTGTAATTGTTTTCATCTTCATCCTTTTATTAATATTACATGTATATATATGTTGTGTTGGGATGATAATGGATGTCGATTGATGAAATAGTTTTTGGTTGTTATTGCTTGGAGATTGCCGTATTGCTTCATTTATGTTGAGTAGGGATTTTATGACCTAATGCTGGCACAAGTTTGATTACCATTGCAAGATTTGATGATGTGGGTTTGAGACATAGAGGAGATGCCTATGACATGCTTAATAAAATGTCTACCTTGTTGTTACATGCATGTTGAGTAGGGTTTTTAGGGCTTAATGCTTATGTATGATTGACCACTATATACATGATTTGAGGTTGTGTATGGGAAAAGAGAAAGAAAAAAATTTAACATATTCGATAAAATGTCTGCCTTAGGTTAGGAGAGGGACATGGGCCTGCCTGTGTAAACCTTCGATTCCTATTTACGGTTTCCCAAGTAATAGTTTCTAAGTGATAATTTAAGACCCTAAATGATCAATAAAAGTATCTAAGAATGTAGAGAAGTTTTAGAGATTGATTGAACCCGAATTGAAAAATAATTAGAAGGGTAAAATGGTAAATGACAATAAGTAATTATTAAAGGTGGTAAGGGACCAAATTGAAGAAAGTAAAACATATTTGGGGTCAAGTATAATAAAGCTAAAGTAGAGGGATGAAAACCAAATTTTCAGGGACATGTTTGGTATTTTGAAATTTCTCTGAGTATAAAAAGTTGAAAATTTCTCACCATTAATACAAAACACACACAGAACCATGACACTCACCAAAACAAAAGAGAAAACGAGAGAGAGAGAGCCGAGAGGCAAGGGATATTCGGTCAAGCAAGGAGAAGAGAGGATCAAATGATTTTCCATCCATTTTCAAGCCTCCAATCCAAGAGATCAAGATCACCCAAGCTAGAGAACCAAGTGTAAACAAGAATTAAGCCAAAAATAGGTGAGTTTCATGATTTTTCAACTTGTTCTTGTGATTTGTTGATGATGTTTGAGTGGGTTTTTGATGGGGCTTTTGATGTAAGTTTAGAGTTGAGTATATGGTGATCAAAACCTAGTTAAAATTGAAGTGAAATCATGCTTGTATGGTGACTTAGGGTTGTCTCTAGCAAATCATAAATTGTTTATAAAGTGTGTTAAACAATGAATTATAATGTTTGTCAAGTGTTTGATGAAATATCTCAAAGATTTGGCATGAGAAATTTAAAAGAAATGAACTTAGTATGTGTTGAACCATTCAAGGCCATAGTGAGAGGTATATAATGCTAACGAAATTTGATAGTTTTAAGCATCATTCCATGTTGATTCCATGCTAAGTAAACCTATAAAAAAAAGGTTAGAAAACAGTTCAGACAATATGCATTTGTACAGCCCATGTGAAGGGCATTCGTGGATTTCAAGTAATACCATTTCTTTTATGAGTTTAATTGAATTGAATGAGTATAATTAGGTGTGTATAGCCCTAAGGAAAAGAGAATTGAGATTAGGAATAAAAAATGTAAAAGTTGCCTCGAAAAAGTGGTGAAAAAATGGGGTTTTTCCTAAATTTTGCCACCCGATAGTTGTAATTTTTCAGAACCGTTTTACGGGTGATCTAAGTGTGAGTTAGGGAGGTGAATGCAGCAAGAATTGAGAAAAGAAAATCAATGGTGAGGGTTGTGCAATGCATTCGGCCAAGGGGTGTCAAAAACCTTCGATTTTCATTTCGAGCTTCAAAAAATTGTTTCGAGTATATGTGACAGGACCCAATCCAGATCATATCATACTAACATCCGAAGAGCCCTGCCTGACACCCCAACGGAATCCTTCTAAACCCTATTGATTGGGCCAAAAGAAATCTGTGGAGCAAATCCTTAAACTCTTTCCTGACTTATAAAACTAGAATATGTTGTTTTTTTTTTTTTTTAAATGAAATTTCGATGCCACAACAGCTATATTTTTAACATTTCCAAAATTCTTGCAAAATAAAATACATTCCAAACTATTTTCATTTTCCAACCTAACTACTTCCACAAACATACTTTCAAATTTTCTCTCCATTTCCATACAAAAGAAATCATATAAAATTCCAAAGCATAGCCACATTTTCATACCATATAAAATCACATGATTTAGTAATCATACAAAACATTAACTACAGGCAAAAGACCATAATTAAAACTTATAAGAAATTTACTTAGAAAAATATATAATTTTCATAACCCAAATGAAATTCATAAAACTTTATACACTCCAAAAGATATAAAAATACAAGAATTTGTTTCAAAAGCCACTAAAGCATACGATGAAATATAACAAAATAAGTGGCGTTTAACTTTTCCAGGTCATGGAAAATGATCATGCAGGGGAAGCATTTGTCGAGTCTACGCCCACCTATTTCAACAGAGGGGATCTCGTGCCTTGGTCACCTACGCTCACAACTGAGGAGATTTTTGAAAAAAAAAAACAGGAAAATAGTGAGCTTAATGAAGCTCAGTGAGTGCTTATAATTTCATAACCATATCATTTCCTTTTTATAAAATACCTCCATAAAACATTAAAATAAAACTTTATTACTTAATCATTCAAATGGAATCTCAAACACAGCATGACAAAGTAATAGATTTGGCACATAAAGAATACATGAAACCTTTAATAAAACTTAGTAAACATAAATTTCATACAAAGCCATAAACAGTTATAAAATTTCTTCCGAAATATGATTGTGAATCACATCAACAAAATAGCTCATTTTCAAACTTACTTTGGCATTTTGAAATGCACCAATGTTACCTCTTAAAACTTACAACCACGTGATAGCCATACAAATGCAAATCAACGTGGAGTCACGTGGTGATTTAGTTACGAACACCATCCGTGACACTTACAAAGCCATCCTAACAACTATGTGTGGAATTTTACATCGCAATGCGTAGCGTAAGACAACATCCCACACATGTAAAGGCGACACGACAACTCTAACCCTCCCAAAGTTAGTGACGCGATCCCTCCCATAACTTTGCCATACAAGTGTAGAACGTACCGGCCGGGTCTATATATCTTACAAAGGTGGATAGACAATTGGCATTTGAAAACTTATTTATGCATATATTATTTTTACACCAAACACTTAATGTTTACGAATTTCATTTTCCTCTGAAAAGCTATAAAACATAGTTCAATTGTCAACAAGTTCAAACTTGAAATTTCATTTCAAAATATAATTCATGCTCATAAAATCATAAAAACTAAACTTTCTCATACCAACACAATATCCATAACAATACTCATTTTGAATTCCCAAATGGTAAACACATTCATAAAACGTTTAAACATTTCCAAAACCATCATAAACTTTTTGAAAATCATTTAGCACTCACCTTTATTTCTAAGCTTCCCTAATGAGCTTCAATGGTCTTCTCCAACTCTGCTAGCGTCTCCTTCACCTACACATCACATATTCGCTTAGAATACAATAAATTTAACTTCCCAAAACTTATTACATAACTTCTAATTCAATTAACTTCATTGAACCCTATTATGCCTAAAAGCTTCTCTATACGGTTTTCACCTAACCGAACTTTCTAATTCCGATTTCTTTCCGTGAATCCTATTTATTTTCATATAGGAACACTTACATATGTTCGGAATCATCATTCGAAGCTCGAAATGAAAAGTGGTCATTTTTTACCCCCTTTGGCCGAATGGTGTGCACAGCCCTACCTAGAGCTATGCTTCACTTCTTTCTTGCTCTATACACCTTCTTGACTCGCATTTAGATCACCAATAAAGCAGTTCTAAAAAATTCTAACTTTCGGGTGTTGAAAACTAGGAAAAACCTTACTTTTTCATCAATTTTTAGGGGGCATTTTCACATTTTTCATTCTAAACTTTAATTCTCCTTTCCTTAGAGCTATACACACTCAAACCTACTCATACAATCCCTTTCAACACATAAAAGAAGTGGCATTCCATGACAACCAAATGGTGCCCTTCATACATGCCTTACAATGCAAGTCATTCAACTTCAATTCTAACATTTTCATATGATTGTTTGCCACTTAAACAACATGGAATCATGCTTAAAACACCTTAACTCCATTGGATTCCTACACCTCTCCACATGGCCTTACAAGCACTAACATACCCTAAATTCATTTCTTTTAAGTTTTTGATGTTAATTCTCTTGGACATTTTATCAAACACCTTGCCTACACTTCATTTCATTAGCTTCCAATCCAAAACCAACATAATCTCTCTCTCATGCCAACTCTAGCTCATCAAACTAACTTAGTTTCCATGCCATCTATTCTTGTTGTTTAAGTCTCCAAACACTCCTCTCTTAACATACATAAAAACTCCCATCAAAACTAACTCAACCATCATCACCACAACCAACACAATCATCAATTTTTAACTATCAAAAACAATTCCAAAGATGAGAAACTAACCTTTATTTTGCTTGGATCTTGCTCCAAATTGTATTTTCTAGCTTAGGGAAGCTTGATTGTTTGATCTAGACCTTAAAAATGGCTTGAACCAACTTTGATCACCACTTCCTCTCTTTGGTCGAACACACACTCTTTTTTTCCTCATGTTTCTCTCTTGTTTTGGTCTCTATATTTTGTGCTTCTATTTTGTGGTGTGAATCACTTCAAAATTGGCTAACTGTTGTATTTATACTTATAACAATTTCATAATGATCATTGTAACACCCCCTACCCGCCCTTTCACCAAATGACTCCAAGGAGCACTATAGTTATATCTCTTTTTACAAAATCTTTAATTATAAAACCATATATTCATTTATTCACATCAAAATGCGAAATTCAAAATCAACTTTACAAACAATACAAAATCCTTTTATTTCAAACGGAAAAACTGATAGAGTTTTTCCTGAAATTCGGACTTTTACAACCTGTTACAAATTAACATATTCATATTCAAAACATTTCTTCCACAAACATATTCAATAACTGAAACCAAACTCCGTTTGGTTCATCATTTTTCATATCTATCACATGTAACAACATATTTACACAACTTGACTTTTCGTTACCAAAAACACTATTTTAAATCCAAATACATATATATATATATATGCGCACAAATACAAATTGAAACTTCTATGTACAAAACCAAAGATAATATATATATATATACCCAAAAATAAATATGGAAGGATAGATGTGACTGCCTCAGCTCACTGCAGATGTACTTTCTCTTCAATCTTCACCGTCCTGATGCAATCTACTACCTACGTGCGGAAATTCCAACGCACTAAGATAATTGCTTAGTAGGTGTACACCAAACTCAATATTTATATTTTAACACAATCAATTTATAAAATTGGTAACAAAATATCACAATTTATCAATAATTCAATTTAATATCCAAAACAAATTAAAAACGATACATTAATAAAAAATAATTCTCATAATAACTTTCAATGCCCCTAGTAAACAGAAGCACGATACCATGGATTGATAGACGGGTTTTCCGGCATCGGACACTCAGTGACTACCCGCCGGACTATCAGAGAATCATGTATATTTGGGGCCAGACACTCAGTGCCTCTCATAACCTCCGAATTAACATTCACTATCAGAATCGGTCGGTACAGAATCAAACGGCGTAGTACTGCTAAATGACCCTTAATGGCATGTCACTCCAATCCCCACCTATCTGTGTCAAAGCTTACTAGGGCTTGAATAACAATTTATTTTCAAAATTCGTTGGGTTGGTTTCGTTTAAACTTTCAGTTTCTAATTATTTTTCAAACAGAAATCCGGCAGCATAACGACTGCATTTCGGAGGTTTCTAGAAAACGTGAAAATATGCAATAACACTTCCAAATATCTCGTCAATCCAACCCAACTTCGTTTTTCCACAATCACACAAATCAATTTTCAATTTCATCATTTCGTTTTTGTCATAACCATATAAATCTCATCAATTTTCACAATTCAAAATAATATATTTAATCAAACACATATCAAAATATTCACAAACAATATTTCAAAGCATCAAAGTATTCAAAAATCGATAATATTCCATTTATAAAAATCAATTGAATAAAGTGTACACCAACCTTTTTATCACTTTCTCCAACGGAAGCTCACACTTTCTCATTTCCTTTTCTTTGACTTCCGTGAGCTACCTCATCTTCTGGATTTTCAAATAATACATAAATACTCAATAAAAGCTCATTCCATAATTTAAAATGCATGATTTACTAATCCTATTTGATCCAACTATTTTCAAATCGCACTAACCCAAAAATCATCAATCTCAAACCCAAACAACTCACCCCTATTCCTTTTCACGTTAACGTCAATTTGAACAAATTTTGGGGTGGTTTTGGACTGATTTTGGTGACAAATCTGAGCTGGTTTTGGGTTGCTTTTCTTCCTCTTTCTTCTTCTCTCTTCCTCTCTCTCTTTCTCCCTCAGTTCCGCCGAGGCTTGCCATTGGTTTCGTCGCCGGTCTGTCGCTGTTCTGCACGCGTGGAAGAGCTGCTTTCAAGCTCGGTTCAGCTCCATTTGGGTCGAATTGGCATCGGGTTTTGCGGTCGGATCAGCTAGTTGGCATCGAGACTAGCTGAAGCAGCTCATCGGCGTCATCCTGCTCCGGTCAGGTCTAATTCGCGCTGCTATTCTACTCGATTTTGGCATCGCACGGTCGTCGGATATGATCTGCTTCTGCCTTCGAGTCTGGTCAGCTTCGAGTTGTCTCCGTCGTGCGGTTCGGGTCGAGCTAGTCGGCAATGGCGGTCGGTCGGGCTGGTCAATGCGACAGAGTCTTCTTCTTTCTTTTCTTCTTTCTTTTCTTCTCTTCTTTCTTCTTCACGCGACACTGTCTTGGTTTTTGTTTTTGTTAGTCAACCAACTTTTTGACTTCTATTTTTCTCCCTAAACAAATCCTATAATGCCCATTTTGTCCCTTAAAAATTTCATTCTCAACCTTAGATTTTAGTTCAATTTTACTTTGACCACACAAATCAAATATTATCTTCAATTTAATCATTCATCTCATTAATCATAATAATAATAATAATATTACTATTCATGCATATAAAATTAGGGATGTTACAACTCTTCCCCTCTTAAGAAATTTCGTCCTCGAAATTTACCTTATTCGAATAGTTGTGGATACTGCTGTTGCATTATCTCCTCGCTCTCCCAAGTTACCTCTTCAACTTTATGGTTCCTCCAAAGGACCTTAACCAGTGGAATTTTCTTATTCCTCAATTCTTTGATCTCTCGATCTAGAATCTGCACAAGTTCCTCTTCATATGATAAATCGGGCTGTACATCGATGGCTTCGGTCGATATGACGTGAGAATGATCCGATCTGTATCTTCTTAGCATTGATACATGAAACACATTATGTATCTTATCCAGTTCAGGTGGTCAAGCTAGTCTATAGGCCACCGATCCCACATGTTCAATGATTTCATATGGGCCGATAAACCTAGGACTTAACTTTCCTTTCTTTCCAAATCTCAATACTTTCTTCCACGGAGATACCTTGAGGAAGACTTTATCTCCGACTTTAAATTCGATGTCTCTCCTTTTCAAGTCTACATAAGACTTCTGTCGATCGGATGCAACTTTCAATCTATCTTTAATAATCTTTACCTTCTCTTCAGTCTGTCTCACCAAATCAGACCCTATTACCTTACTTTCACCCAGTTCGGTCCAACACAAGGGTGTTTTGTATTTCATTCCATATAGAGCTTCATATGGTGCCATGTTTATGCTTGTTTGATAACTGTTATTATATGCAAATTCTATCAGTGGAAGATGGTCAATCCAACTTCCTTCAAAATCAATGATACAGCTTCTCAGCATATCCTCTAGCACCTGAACCACTCTCTCTGATTGCCCATCTGTCTGCGAATGAAAGGCTGTACTGAAATTCAATCAAGTACCCAAGGCTTCATGCAATTTCTTCCAAAACCGCGATGTGAATCATGGGTCTCTATCTGATATAATGGACACCAGTATGCCATGTAACCGAACTATTTCCTTTATGTACCACTGTACCAACTTCTCAAGTGAGTAATCGGTCTTGATTGGTAAGAAGTGTGCTGACTTGGTCAACCTATCTACAATCACCCAAATTGCATCATGTTTACTCCAAGTGAGAGGTAAACCTGTAACAAAATCCATGGTGATACGGTCCCACTTCCATTGAGGAATGGATATTGGCTATAGTAACCCTGTTGGAACCTAATGTTCAGCTTTCATCTGTTGACATGTCATGCACTTGGTGACATAATCTACTACATCTCTTTTCATACCAGACCATTAGTAAGAAATCTTCAAATCCTGATACATTTTCTTGCTGCCTGGGTGCATCGCATATGGACTACTGTGTGCTTCCTTCAGAATTATCTATTTCAATTCATCATTGTTTGGAACACATATTCTTTCTCTGAAATACAAATAACCATCATTCTTGATTTCAAAATCAATCTATTTCCCCTCTTGAACTTGTTTGTTGATGGCTAGTAGCTTTTCGTCTTGTTTCTGCTTTTCCTGTATCTGCTGAATCAGACTTGGCTTGACTTGTAGCTCAGCTATTAATGCACCTTCATCTGTCATCATCAACTAGGGATTCATAGCTCTTAAAGCTACCAGGGACTTTCTGCTCAAAGCATTAGCTACCACATTCGCCTTTCCCGGGTGATACTCAATGATGCAATCATAATCTTTAATCAATTCCATCCACCTCATTTGCCTCAAATTAAGCTCCTTCTGAGTAGATAAATATTTCAGGCTCTTATGGTCGGTGTAGATATAACATATTTCACCATACAAGTAATGCCTCTAAATCTTTAAAGCAAAAACTATGGCTGCTAGCTCCAGATCGTGTGTAGGCTAATTCTTTTCATTAGGTTTTAACTATCTGGAAGCATATGCCACTACCTTTCCTTCCTGCATCAATACACAACCAAGCCCATTAAGTGAAGCATCACTGTATATCACAAAATTTATACCAGATGCTGGCTGTGTAAGGATTGGAGCATCAACTAACATCGCCTTAAGGCTTTCAAAGCTTGCTTGGAATTTCTCATTCCACTCAAATTTAACATCCTTATGAAACAACTTTGTCAATGGAGTTGCAATTGTTGAAAATCCATTCACAAATCGTCTATAATAACCTGCTAAACCTAGAAAACTCCTGATTTCTATGACATTCTTAGGAGATTGCCATTCCATAATCACCTCTATCTTCTTTGGATCGGCTGTAATGCCCTCTGCAAATACAATATGTCCCAGAAATGAAATCTCATTCAGCCAGAATTCACATTTGCTCAATTTGGCATACAACTTCTTCTCCCTCAAAATCTGCAATATCGTCCGGAGATGTCTGTCATGTTCTTTTGGAGTCTTAGAATATACTAGAATATCATCAATGAAGACCACCACAAACTGATCCAAGTAAGGACAGAAGATACGGTTCATCAGATCCATAAAGGCTGCAGGTGCATTCATCAGCCTAAATGGCATCACTACAAATTCATAATGTCCGTATCGCGTTTTGAAGGCTGTTTTCGAAATATCTTACTCTTTTACTCTCAACTGATGGTACCCTGATCTAAGATCAATCTTGGAGAACACACTGGCTTCTCTCAACTGATCAAACAGATCATCAATCCTAGACAACGGATACTTATTCTTGACTGTAAACTTGTTCAGTTGCCTATAATCCACACACAATCTTAACGAACCATCCTTCTTCTTAACAAATAATACAAGAGCTCCCCAGGGGGATACACTGGGTCGTATAAATCCCATGTCTAGCAATTTTTGCAACTATATCTTCAATTCCTTCAACTCAGCAAGTGACATCCTATAGGGAGTAATCGAAACTGAGGTAGTACCTGGCACTACATCAATAACAAACTCAACCTCTCTCTCTGGTGGTAAACCAAGTAACTCCTCCGAAAACACATCCGAAAAATCACACACAGTGGTTATATCCTGAAGATCAGATCCAACCCTCTGGGAATCAATCACATGTGCCAGATAAGCTTCACATCCTTTCCTAATCAATTCTCTAGCAGTAGTGACTAAAATGACATTAGAAAGGAAATCTGATCTCTCTCCCACCATAGTTACTTTTACACCATCTACTGTTTTTAAGGTAATTCTCTTTCGACGACAATCAATAACTACCATATGCCTGGATAACCAATCCATGCCCAATATTACATCAAACTCATGGAAAGATAATTCCATCAGATCACCTAGAAAATCATACCCCTGAATCCGAATAGGATAATCCCTGTATACCCAATTCACAATCACACAATGACCTAACGGATTACTAACTAGAATCTCATGCTCAGTGATTTCTGCCTTTAAGTTTCTCTCTCTAGGTATCGATGTGCAAATGTAAGAATGTGTAGATCCAGGATCTATCAATGCACGTGCTGAAATATCAAAGATAGAAATCATACCCACTATCACATCTGGTGCATTCTGCTCCTCTTGAGCCCTGATGGCATATGCAAGTGCTGGAGTACGCTTATCTTGTCTCCCCATTAACTCATGAGCAGCTTTCTGACTGCTCCCTCTGACGTCTAACTGACTCGGTCTCCTATTTCTCGAAGTTGTAGTACCTGATCTCACGGTAGTCTGTAGGGCAGAAGTGGCCTTATTCTTCGGACAATCTCTCAGAAAAAAAATGATCATGTGACCCACATCTGTAACATGCCCCCGTCAGCCTCCAACACTCTCCTGAATGCATCCTCCCACAATGCTCACATGGAGGTAGTGTTGATCCCCTAGTTGTGCTCCCAGGGGTACTGGCCATTGATAAGGCTGACTAGCCTGACCTGGCAGTGGATCCTTGTCCCTGCCTTTGTATCTGTGGCTAACTACTAGTCTGGGGTCCCTTCTGTTTCTTGTTGAATGGTTGGGATGCACTAGACTATCCCTGACCCTGTCTCTGCTGGCTTCTATCTTTTCTGGTCTGTTCCTCTTTCTTTACCCTTTCTACATTCAGGGCCACTGAAACCAGTCGTGGAAAATCCTCTAACTGTAATGCTGTAAGCTAGAAACGTATGTAATCATTCAATCCATCCTCAAATTTCCTGCACCTATCTGCCTCAGTCGCCACTATCTTCCGAGCATATTTACTGAGCCTGATAAACTCTCTCTTATACTCAGTAATAATCAGATGTCTCTGCTTCAGGTTGATGAACTCTCTCTTCATTTGATCCATGTGGATACGACCAATATATTTTCTCCGAAACTCTCTCAGGAAGAACTCTCAGGCCCTCTCCTTAGGTCATACCAAATCTACTATTTAAGTCCACCAATGGTAGGCATCCTCCTCTAGTAAAGAAACTGCACACCCTACCCTCTCCTCAGGGGTGCAATCCATCTGCTTTAAGATCCTCTCGGTCCGCTCTAACCAGTACTCAACAACGGATGCATCCTCATCTTTCCTACCATGGAAATCGGTAGGTCTGTGCTTCGCCAGTCTCTCTATCATAGACTTTCGTGGTACGGCTCTGGCTACATTCTGGAAAAATTTGGCCATCTGCTACATAAATGCTGGCTGACCCTGAGTCTCTTGACGAGCCATCCTCGGACTCGCAGACTCACCAGAAACTCCCCCAACTACACTGGCAGGACTCTCAGGCTCCGGTCTCTCACTGCCCTCAACTCTTTGGGCATCAAAGGGTTCCATTTCTTATCCTATATTAGACAGAAGAGAAATTTGCAGGTCAGAGTCACATCCTTCCATTTTCATATGCAAATGTATGTTCATTCAAATGTCAAAATACATTTATACACATTTATGCGCTTAGTTGTAGGAACGCCTAAACCAAAGCTCTGATACCACTAAATGTAACACCCCCTACCCACCATTTCACCAGACGACTCCAAGGGGCGCTACAGTCATATCTCTTTTTACAAAATCTTTAATTATAAAACCATATATTCATTTATTCACATCAAAATATGAATTTCAAAATTAACTTTACAAACAATGCAAAATCCTTTTATTTCAAACGAAAAAACTGATACAGTTTCCCCTGAAATTCGGACTTTTACAACCTATTACAAATCAACATATTCATATTCAAAACATTTCTTCCACAAACATATTCAATAACTGAAACCAAACTCCGTTTGGTTCATCATTTTCCATATCTATCACATGTATCAAAATATTTACACAACTTGACTTTTCTTTATCAAAAACACTAATTTAAATCCAAATACATATATATATGCGCACAAATACAAATTGAAACTTTTATGTACAAAACGAAAGATAATATATATATACCCAAAAATAAATATGGAAAGATAGATGTGACTGCCTCAACTCACTACAGATGTGCTTTCTTTTCAATCTTCACCGTCCTGATGCAATCTACTACCTACGCACGGAAATTCCAATGCGCTAAGCATATTTGCTTAGTGGGTGTACACCAAACTCAGTATTTATATTTTAACACAATCAATTTATAAAATTGGTAACAAAATATCACAATTTATAAAATTGGTAACAAAATATCACAATTTATCAATAATTCAATTTAATATCCAAAAGAAATTAAAAACGATACATTAATAAAAAATTATTCTCATAATAACTTTCAATGCCCCTAGTAAACAGAAGCACGATACCATGGACTGGTAGACGGGTTTTTCGGCATCGGACACTCGGTGACTACCCGCCGGACTATCAGAGAATCATGTATATTCGGGGCCGGACACTCGATGCCTCTCATAACCTCCGAATTAACATTCACTATCAGAATCGGTCGGTACAGAATCAAACGGTGTAGTACTGCTAAATGACCCTTAATGGCATGTCACTCCAATCCCCACCTATCTGTGTCAAAGCTTACTAGGGCTTGAATAACAATTTATTTTCAAAATTCGTTGGGTTGGTTTCATTTAAACTTTTGATTTCTAATTATTTTTCAAACAGAAATCCGACAGCATAACGACTGCATTTCGGAGGTTTCTAGAAAACTTGAAAATATGCAATAATACTTCCAAATATCTCGTCAATCCAACCCAACTTCGTTTTCCCACAATCACACTAATCAATTTTCAATTTCATCATTTCGTTTTTGTCATAACCATATAAATTTCATCAATTTTCACAATTCAAAATAATATATTTAATCAAACACACATCAAAATATTCACAAACAATATTTCAAAGCATCAAAGTATTCAAAAATCGATAATATTTCATTTATAAAAATCAATTGAATAAAGTGTAAACCAATCTTTTTATCACTTTCTCCAACGGAAGCTCACACTTTCTCCTTTCCTTTTCTTTGACTTCCGTGAGCTACCTCCCCTCCTGAATTTTCAAATAATACATAAATACTCAATAAAAGCTCATTCCATAATTTAAAATGCATGACTTACTAATCCTATTTGATCCAACTATTTCCAAATCGCACTAACCCAAAAATCATCAATCTCAAACCCAAATAATTCACCCCCATTCATTTTCACGTTAACGTCGATTTGAACTAGTTTTGGGGTGGTTTTGGACTGATTTTGGTGACAAATCTGAGCTGGTTTTGGGCTGCTTTTCTTCCTCTTTCTTTTCCTCTCTTCCTCTCTCTCTTTCTCTCTCGGGTCCGCCGCGGCTTGCCGTTGGTTTCGTCGCCGGTCTGTTGCTGTTCTGCACGCGTGGAAGCGCTAGTTTCAAGCTCGGTTCAGCTCCGTTTGGGTCGAATTGGCGTCGGGTTTTGCGGTCGGATCAACTAGTTAGGGTCGGGACCAGCTGGAGCAGCTCGTCGACGTCGACCAGCTGGAGCAGCTCGTCGACGTCATCCTGCTCCAGTTAGGTGTGATTCGCGTGGCTGTTCTGCTCGATTTTAGCGTCCGCGGTCGTCGGATCTGATCTATTTTTGCCTTCTAGTCTGGTCAGCTTCGAGTTATCTTCGTCGTGCAGTTCGGGTTGAGCTGGTCGGCAATGGCGGTTGGTCGGGCTAGTCGGCGCGACAGAGTCTTCTTCTTTCTTTTCTTCTCTTCTTTCTTCTTCACACGACACTGTCTTGGTTTTTGTTTTTGTTAGTCAACCAACTTTTTGACTTCTATTTTCCTCCCCAAACAAATCCTATAATGCCCATTTCGTCCCTTAAAAATTTCATTCTCAACCTTAGATTTTAGTTCAATTTTACTTTGACCACACAAATCAAATATTATCTTCAGTTTAATCATTCATCTCATTAATCATAATAATAATAATAATATTACTATTCATGCATATAAAATTAGGGATGTTACAATCATCATATCCCTTAATTAATTGTTTTGTCATCCATAAACTCTTGCTTATCCTATCTTGACCCCTAACTTATACACTTATTTCTAATTTAGTCCATAGGTCATACTAACTCAATAACTCCAATGACAATGACCATTTTACCCTTGTACTTATTTATGCTTCCAATGGGTTTCAATTAATCTCTCTATTTTTACAACACTTCCATTAGTCTCTTAGGGTCTTAAAATATCACTTAGAGTTTGTTACTAGGGAAACCATAAATAAACATCGAGGGCTTACAGTTTCACCCTTCATGTTTCAAAGAGATGAGGGTATTGAGCTCTCATTTGCTCTTCATGTTCACACGTAGCTTACTCGAATCCATGGTTTCTCCATAACACCTTTACTAACGGAATTACTTTATGGCGTAACACCTGCTCTCAACGGTCTAATATATCCACTGGTTCTTCCTTGTAAGTTAGATTCTCTTTTAGTTGCATCGGTTCCTCTCTTAATATGTGTGAAGGATCCGCCACATACTTACGAAGCATGGAAACATGGAAAACATCATGGATCCTAGCCAACTCTGGTGGTAACTGCAAGCGATATGCCACCTTTCCAACTCTTCCCACTATCTCGTATGGCCCAATGTACCTGGGACTTAGCTTCCCACGCTTTCCAAATCTTAATACACTCTTCCATGGGGAAATGTGCAAGAAAACTCTGTCACCCACTGAAAACTCCAAGTCCCGTCTACGCTTGTCCGCATAGCTTTTCTGTCGATCATTTGATATCTTCAATCTTTCTCTAATAACTTGAATCTTTTCAGTTGTGACTTGGACAATCTCAGGGCCAATTAGTTTCCTTTCACTCATCTCATCCCAACAAATCGGGGTTTTGCACTTCCTACCATATAAAGCCTTATACGGTGCCATATCAATGCTAGATTGGTAGTTGTTGTTGTATGCAGATTCTATTAGAAGTAGGTGGGTATCCCAGCTCCTTTTGAACTCCATTACACACGTTTTTAACATATCTTCTAGGGTTTGGATAGTTCTTTTAGATTGCCCATTTGTCAATCTATCAACTTAGTGCCCAATGCCTTCTGTAAGCTCGATCAAAATCTCGAAGTAAACCTTGGATCCCTATCTGACACGATGGACATTGGTACGCCATTTAATCGCACAATTTCATCTATGTACAATTGAGCTAACTTATTCAGGGAGTAGTTGTTTCTGATTGACAAGAAATGAGTGGACTTTGTCAATCTATCAACTATCACCCATATAGCATCGAATCCGCTCCGACTCCATGGAAACCCTACCATGAAGTCCATAGTAATCATTTCCCATTTCCACTCCGGGATGGGCAGGGGTTGCAACAAACCTGCTGGTTTCTGATTTTCAGCCTTAATTTGCTGACGGTTAGGCATTTAGAAACGAACTTTGCTATCTTTTTCTTTATTCCTTTATACCAATAGTGATCCTTCAAAGTCCGATACATCTTAGTGCTCCCTAGGTGGATGGAAAAAGCTGAAGAGTGAGCTTCTTCCATAATGTCTTTCTTCAAGTCTTCTACACTTGGAACACATAGTCTTTGCCCTATCATCAAAGTTCTATTATCCCTCAATGAGAAATTAATCTGTTTCCCAACCTCTATTTCACTTCTTATCTTCATCAAATAAGGATCCTTATGTTAGAGGTCCCCAACTTGATCAACCAAAATAGGATGGACATGAAATGCAACTACCAATGCTCCAACATTCATCATCTCCAACTTGAATGGATTTCAACTCCACTAACAATGACAAGTATTCTGCTTTCAGTTGGGCTACTGAACTTAAGGGTTTCTGACTTAGTCTATCTACCACCACATTAGCCTTTTTAAGATGATACACAATCGTGTAGTCATAATCCTTGATGAGTTCAATCCATCTTTTTTGCCTCATATTCAACTCTTTCTCCGTAAACAGATACTATAGGCTCTTGTGATCAGTAAAGATCCTACATGGGACTCCATACAGGTAATACCTCAATATCCTTAAAGCAAACACAACAGCTGCGAGTTCTAGGTCGTGTGTAAGATAGTTCTGCTCATGTTTCTTCAACTGTCTAGATGCATAGGCTATCACCTTGTCATGTTGCATCAGTACACAACCTAAACTTTGTCTAGAGGCGTCACAATATACTATAAACTCGTTTGTCCCTAATGGTAGTGTAAGCACTGGTGCTGAGGTCAATCTCTTTCTCAATTCTTCAAAAGTACCCTGGCACTCATCAGTCCATGCGAACTTCTCTTCCTTCAGTGTCAACTTAGTCAAGGGAACTGCTATTTTCGAAAACCCCTCAATGAACTTTCTATAATATCCGGCTAGTCCCGAAAAGCTCCTAACTTCAATCACGTTCGTAGGCGACTGCCAGTTTACTATAGCTTCTATCTTCTGAGGGTCTACAGAGATCTCTTCCATCTAAACTACACGGCCCAGAAATGCCACTCTATCCAACCAAAACTGGCACATGCTGAACTTAGCATAAAGCTGATGTTCCCTCAAAGTCTACAACACAATCCTCAAGTGCTCAGCGTGCTCTTCTCGGCTACTTAAATATATCAAGATGTCATCAATGAACACTATTACAAACTTATCCAAATAAGGTTTGAAAACCTTGTTCATTAGATTCATAAAGGCGACTGGGGTATTCGTCAATTCAAACGGCATCACCAAAAACTCATGATGCCCGTAGCGCGTCTTGAAGGCCGTCTTAAAGACATCTTCCTTATGGATCTTCAACTGGTAGTACCCGGATCTTAAATCAATCTTAGAGAATACCTTAGCTCTTTAAAGCTGATAAAAAAAGTCATCTATCCTTAGAAGTAGGTGTTGGTTCCTTATGGTCACCCTGTTCAACTGTTGGTAGTCAATACATAACCTGAGGCTTCCATCATTCTTCTACACAATCAGAACTGGAGCTCCCCAAGGCGATGTACTTAGCTTACTAAAACCCTTATCTGTCAATTCTTCCATCTAGATCTTCAATTCCTTCAACTTTGTTGGGGCCATACGATGTGGGACTATAGAGATAGGCGTTGTACCCAAAGCCAACTCTATTTCAAACTCTATCTCTCTATCCGATGGTAGCCTTGGAGGTCATCTGGAAACACATCTGGGAATTTTCTAACCACTGGAACCTTTTTCAACTTCACTTCACCCATCTCTGGTCCCACTGCATAAGTCAAGTATCCTCGGCATGCCTTTTTAAGGTTCTTACTGGCCCTTACTACACTTATCATACTAGTAGGGAGCATCTTCCATACACCATAAAAGACCCCATCGGATTCCC
The DNA here is from genome assembly GCA_021234005.1 of Nephelium lappaceum. Taxonomy (NCBI): domain Eukaryota; kingdom Viridiplantae; phylum Streptophyta; class Magnoliopsida; order Sapindales; family Sapindaceae; genus Nephelium; species Nephelium lappaceum. The sequence goes on from CM038007.1 coordinate 1,470,251, forward strand.
TAAGTCTGCTGAACATAACCTCCTTCCTGAAGCAATCTACCGTAGCCTAGTGTTTCGATAGCCAATCCATCCCTAATATGACATCAAAATCATGTATGTCTAACAGGATCAGATCCGCCTGGAATTATTGACCAGCTATCATTACTTTACTTCACATATAAACCTTATCTAATAAAAGTGTATCTCTAATAGGAAGAGATATTACCATACTATAATCTGACGGCTCATCTTCCATTCTTACTCTTGTAACAAAGTTTGCAGACATAAAGGAGTGTGTAGCTCCTGAATCAATCAACATACAAGCATCGATATCAAATAAGGAGATAATACCTGTAACAACCTCAAGAGCAACAACTGCTTCTTGCTGAGAAACTGTATATACTCTGGCCTAACTACGGGGCATGCCGGACTGTCCCCTAAGTGGTAAACCCCTACTAGGTATGCCACTCGGCTGATCTGTACCACCTAATCCTCTACCCTGGAGGCCTCTCCTCTCAGGTCCATGATCCCCACTGGACTGCCCTAGGGTAGTAGTCCTGGCCTCTGGTTTTTTGGATAAAGCTAAGCCGAGATAATCCTTAATGAAGTGGCTCTCCTGACCACACCTAAAACATATGTTCCTATCCCTGACACACTCGTCTGGATGTGTCTTTCCACACTTCTTGCAAGTTGGCCAATTCTTCCAATCTTCTTTGGTGCTTTGGGGTCCTATGTCTGTCTTACTGAACTGTGGCTAGATTGGGCTCCCTGACTGGATCTACGACTAGATGACCCTGTGGACTTATCTCCAGTCTTTACTGTCTTGCTAGGCCCTCCTTGAGATCCACTTGACCAACCGCACTTAGGGGTGAACTTTAAAGTTAAAATGAAATTGAAAACCTATGGTATACCTGATTGTATTTTTATATATCTACGGTTTGCGTTAAGTACCTTAAGCGCGCATTAGCTGTGTTAGGAGAGTCGATTGCTAACAGTGGATGGGACCGTATTTATGTAGTCCTATGAGTCACCCAATACACGTAAGAGCTATATTATTAGCTAGCTTCCATCCGAGCGATGTAGAATTCCACTCCGTAGCGACGTGGAATTCCACTATGTAAAATTCGATAGATGGCCAGGGCAATGCAAAATTTCGCTCTACTCTTAGAGTCCCATGTGTACAGACCACCAATGGTTGACCTATTTTATTTAGAAATGCTTTAAAAGATATTATTGCCACCACTGTTAAAATATTTTGAAAGAAATGGGAACCATGCAACTGATTGTTTGAATGTTAATTTAATGATGCATGAATTTTATTGAATTATGAATGATTTCTATTGTTACTTAATGGATTGTGAATTTCAAAGATACTCATTTATCAATCATAGCATTTGTTTATGTGCAAAATGTTTTAAAAAAGATTTTTGGGAGATAATTGATAAAGTTTGTTTTAATGGAAATCATACAACACTCACTAGGCTATCAAGCTCACCATGTTTTATATTTTTGTAAATAAAACCTCCCTAGAGACAGGTACAGGTGCAGGTACTTCAGTAGCGAAAACTCCGGATCGTGATTAGAAGAGTCGAGCTAACTGTGTTGTTCTTTTTGAAATGTGGGACTATTTGTATATAATTTTTGGGATATGTATATAAAGATTTGCATATAAACTTTTGAAAGTGCTTGAAAGGATTTTTAAAGATTTACTTTGATTTTATGTTTGAAATGGATTGAAATTATTTATGCATGACTTATAAGTTTAAATCAATATACCTTTCAAAATCGTATACATGTTTGTGGTTGCTTGTGGATTGATAAAGATGAGGCCCTGAGGTCTAAGAGTTGAGAAAATGTCTGATTTTGAAGTGTTTATAAATTCTATAGACTTTGTAGGGTGACATAGTACGAAAAACAATCGTTATGCTGCCCAAATTTTGATAAATCTATTTGTAAAAGTGTACAATATAAAGAAAAATTTTCTCCCACATTTTTGTATAAAAGTTGGTTTTTGAAAAGGGAAACAGTTAAACTTCACGGGAACCTTCCAACAGGATTAGATATCCTCTAAAAAACTACCGTGAGGTTGTCGATAAGCTGCCTAGGAAAAAGGGTCTGTCAGTTTAGTATTAGAGCTAGAGTTTTGAAATAGAATCATGTATTTTCATATTTTATTGTATAAATATGAGCAATCCAAACTTTTCTTTTGTTATTATCATGCATATGATTTTAAAATTTCAAATGATTTCATAAAGTTGTTTTGTTGAAATTACAGCATTATGCATCAATGGGGTCGACGGGGTTCCGACAGTGCTCCTGAACAAGCTCTAGTGCCAAAGATACCACCTGTCAAGGAGGTGGAATAAGGGACGAGGTCAGTGAATGCCTCAAGAGAGCAGCCCCAGTTAAGGCTAGTAGGACCAGCTAATCAGGTCAGCGGACAGTTTAACGCTGAGCAAGTCGTACAAATATTGATGGCGGCGATACGTTAGCCGCGAGAGGCCCTTAAGGAGCCGAAATGCTCTATACAACGTGCATGGAAGTTGGAGGCGAAACCATTTGATGGAAGTGGTGACCTAGAGACTGCCCTTGTATGGTTAGACAGAGTCAATAAGATTTACAAGGTTTCATGCATTCCAACATCATAGATACGCAGCATCGTGGTCGCGGTCGCCCGAGGATTCGGAGGGTAACTGAGGTACCTATGAGAGAGGAGGAGCCTAAGCGTGGTGCGAGGTATGTGAATGCCCCAATAGAGCAGCCTACATTTGAGTAGGGAGTACCGAATTGGTCAGCGTTTCAGTAAGGTGATTGCAAAATATTAGATAAAGCTATAGACTGATTTTTGAAATAGATGTGAAAGATAAAAGAAAGCGATAAAAAGATATTCCAGTGGTTAGAGATTTTCCTGATGCATTTGGATGATATAACTTTATGTTTTGATCAATTATAAGGGATATAGAGTTATTTCGTTTAATTACTATTTAGCACAAGAGGTAGAACTTGAAAATGTTGATATCATGAACTATGAAATTGTGGGATTAATTGAAAGGATAATATGTAAATGAAATAGATCATGCATGATTCAAAATTTTGAGTTTAGATAACTTTTTGATTGATGGATAGTATGTGATGAGATTTGGTTATTGTATATGGACATAATTCTCTATTTTGAGTACAAATGAAATTTGAGGATTTCAGCCTTCCTTAGAGAAATTTTCTGAGTTAAGTATTGATATCGAATCTAAATGTGATTAATTGTGTGAGTAAGGTATTGTTGTTGAATAGTAGAGTTGCGCAGCGAAAGCGTAGGGTATAATCTTTAGTTCGAAACCAATCATGTTTATTAGAATTGAAATCAAGATATGAAGCAGTAGACCATGAGTTTGAGATAATGGAGAGAGACTGAAAGACATTTCGATAGTTAGAAAATTTTCGAATGTGTGCTCTCAAGGGAACCTCATGGTTTAAGGGACCCTCATGGTTTACTATTCGAGAGGGAAATTAGTGAATATGACCAGAAGTTGTAATGTTCATTACATTTAAATTGGCTATTGATTTAGGATTGATGTGAATAATTGGCAATTGAATTTTGAAATGCTTAGATGATATGATTTTATGGTTTGAGTAATTAAATCAGATACGACATTATTATGTTTAATAACTGCTTAGCATAAAGCGCGAATTTTGAGAATGTTGATAATAGGAATCACAAAGGTCATAGAGTTCATTAGAAATATAACAAGTAAGATGGATCTTGTATGAATAAGATTTTTGATGTTAAAAATCTGCTAATTGATGAATGTGATGAAATGAGGTTGAGTTAGTATATGTGGACGTGATTGTTTATTTTTTTGAATATAGATCAGATTTGAGGATTTAAGTTCTTTATTGAAGATTTTGGAGTTAAGTGTAAATCGTAATGAGATAATGAAATTGCGTAGCAAAAGTGTAATGTGTAATCTTTAATTTGAGAAATTCATGTCTATTAGATTCAAAGTTTGAGTTATGGAACAATGGATATCAATTTGGAAATGGCAAGATGAGATATATATATATATAAATGAGATATAGTTTTAATGCCATGAAATATGATTCAGAAGGGGATATAGGTAATGATTCTTAGATTGATAATGATGTTTAAATATTGATTGATTTAAGAGCTCTATATTTTATTAACTTTGTGAATCTTATTGATAGAATTAGTATGGACTCGAGGTTATGGGAGTGTAGTATCAAGTATTTTTCCCCTCAGATGATGAGGCAAGTTTAGATTGACGTTAATCTTAAGTTTTGACTTGAAAGATGAGACAAATCAGCCTGTATCTTTGGCTGTGTTGATGATCTGATTAAGAAAAAAAAATGAGAGCCTTATTTGAGATACGGTGCGTAGATCCTTTAGTAGTATAAGAGTTTATGAGTTTCAAATGATTGGAGTTCTTGAGAAGGAATGACAGAGAGCTAGTAAGTCTAAGTTTTTAATTCAATTTCTAAAAGAGAAACTCAGGAAGAGGATATCTGAACAAGATGTTCTAGCAATGATGATGTAAAGGTTAGAGTGATGATACAGAAAATGTTATGAATGAGGTTACAGTGAAAAAGGATTCAAAAGAGAGAATTATTCAGATGAGATCATTCAGAAATTTCGAGGACGAAATTTTTATAAGGATGGTAGAAATTGTAAGCCCTCGAATTTGATTTTATGGATTTCCCGGAAATAGTCCCTAAATAATTATTGGAGACCCTAAATGGTTTATGGAAGGGCCTAAGGATATATGGAACCCATAGGAATCGATTTCGACTCGATTGGAGATTAAATTGAAGGATAAAATGATGAATGAAATCGAATGATTTTTCAAGGAAATAAGGGACTAAATTGAAGATAAGTTTTAATAATTGTGGTCAAAGTGGAATTAAGCTAAAAATCTAAGGGAGGAGAATGAAATTGTTTTAGGGCGTAAGTGGAATTTTTGAAAGTGTTGTGGAGGAAAATAGAAGCCAAGAAGTATAGTTGACTTTTCAAAATAAAAAGCACAAAACCAGTCTCTCTCGCGTAAAGGAAGAAAGAAAGAAGAAAGAAAAGAGAGAAGAAAGAAGAGAAGAGAAGAAGAAGAAGAAGAAGAAGAAGAAGAAGGAGAAGCCACCAACGCCGACCAGCCGTGCACCATCGCCGTCCAGCCATCCAGCCGCCGCGAACCGAAGCAAAACCTGCAGCAGAACCGTGACAGATCAAGATGGAAACGAGCTGCAATCGCCGACGAAACAGCTCCAGTCAACGCCGATGAGCTGCTCCAGCTCAACCTGCACCAAGATCAGCTCAAACCCGACCTGAACGGAGCTGAAACGGAGCTGATCCAGCGCCCAGAACAGCTCTCCACGCGTGCAGATCGGACAGCAGACTTGCGGCGGAGACAGCGCCGTGTGGCAACGAAACCAAGGGAGAAAGAGAGAGAGGAAGAGAGGGGAAGAAAAGAGGAAGGAAACCAGCCCAAACCCAGCTCAGATCCATCTCCAAATCAGTCCAAAACCATCCCAAAAGCGAAGTAACGCAATAGAAAAAGGGGTGAGTTATTTAAGTTTGAAAATGATGATTTTTGTTGGTGTATAAGTTGATTTGAGATGGATTTCGTTGTGATTTGTTGATTGGTTGTTTTTGAGTGAAAACGAGTTGAAAAATAAGTGGATTTAAGCCTATTGGGAGTTTAGAAAATCAAAGATTCAAAAAGAATCCAAATCGGGCAATAAACTAGTTTAAAGGGCAATTTCGTAAATTGACCCTTATGATGTCCGTTGAGAGTTTGGATGACCCTAATGAGTTTAATTAAGAGTATTGAAGCTATTAAAAGCGAAAGATTAAGATTAGAAACTAAAATGGAGAGTTGCGCATAAAAAATGGTCATTTAGGGACGATTGTGTAATTTCAAGTTTCCAGAGGTTTATGCGAATGTATTATGTTGTGTAGGTGACGAGAGCGCTCGAGGATCGAGACGAGAGGATTAGGGGCTCCGCACGCGCTATTTTCAGTCATCAGTTTTGTGAGTGAGTTTTATTTAAAGATTTTAAAAGTATTTCAAATTATCAAATTTGATTTGATAAGTAATTGCTTGAGTTTATTTTAAATGTATTGATATATGCATGAGCATTAGTTTGAAATGAGAATGTGATTTTATATGCATATATGTAAAGTTGTTGAAATGAAATTGCAGAAACTAAGTTTTCAAGTTTGAATTGAGAAAAATCAGTTTTAGTGCTTAATGCACTCAGAAAATGAGTTTTAGTGCTTATGGCACTCAGAAATCAGATTTTAGTGCTTTATGCACTCAGAAAAGAGAATTGTGCTTTTGCACTAGAAAGTTTAAGCAGAAAAGAGAAAAGTGTTTTCAAAACTAGAAAGTATCCCCTCAGGGATTTTCAGAGATTACAGAGCAGTTTAGACCCGATCGGTCTATCCCACTTCAGTTGGCACAGTCTTGGGAAGGGATAAGTTACTAACTTGGGGGGACAAGTGTCAGAGTCTGTCAGTCGAGTCGCCATTACTGATGTGGGGTAGTGTTTCGTGTGCTATGGTTAGCACTGAGAAATTCCGCACATGGCCACGAGATGTCTCAGGTTAGGCGAGCTATGGTTAGCGCTGAGAAATTTTCCGCACATAGCCGCGAGATGTCTCAAGAGTTGACGAGCTATGGTTAGCGCTGAGAAATTCCGCACATAGCCGTTAGATTCGAGAGACCCCAGATTTAGGGATACTATGGTAATTTTAAAAGATATCAGGAAACAGTTTTAAAAGAGAAAAGCATATTTGAGAGAAAGAAGTTTTAAAAGTATTATTCAAGTTATTTATGGTTTACAATTGCAAGTTTTGTATTTAAATACGTGCATGTGCTTAGAGATAAATTCTCTTGTTTAAGTTGATGTTTTAAAGATTTAAATTTGAAATGCTTTAGAAACAAAGAATAGTTTTCAAATGTTTTCAGAGGAGGACGTTTTGAAAATCAGATTTTCAAAAAAAAGATAAATTATCACTCACTGAGCTTCTAGCTCATTATTTTCTGTTTTCTATAAAAACCTCCTCAGGTACTCTCAGCAGGTAGCCGATCAGTAGCATTACCTCCAATGGGCGAGCCAGCGCGACACGACATCATTAAGTAGCTCATTTTGTTTCAGCAGTTATATTTTCATATAAATATCTTTTGAAATGTATAAGTAATTTGAAAGTTGTAATTATTTGTTTATAACTGTTTTTAAACTGTTTTTGATTTAAATGCGATTTACTAAATGTTGTTTAAATTTATTTAAGTTGATTTGAAAGTCAAATGCATGATTGAGGCCTACGGGCAACCAGAAGTTGGGTTGGTGATAAATTTTAGTCGAAGTGTTGATATTTTTATAAACAGGTTTGTTTTTCGGGAATGTTAAAAATGCAGTCGTTATGCTGCCGAAATTTTGTTAGAAAAATGAGTTTTTGAAAAATGAATTTAAAATTAAAAATAAAAATTTCCTACGCGTTTTCAGTTTTTAAAGAAAACCCAACCCAACGGTATTTCAGAAAGTATGAAAGAGTTTAGGGTTCGCTCCACGGGTTTCGCTTAGCCCGACGAGTCGGGTCTGAGAAGGATCCGTTGGGGTGCCCGGCGTGACCGACCGGATTAGAGTTAGAGGTATCCAGGTCGGGTCGCGTCATTAATAGATTTTAATTATATTATAATTATAGAAAATAATAATAAAACAAGTAGGTATTTTATGACTTCTTTGTCATTTTATCTATATATATATATATATGACACATTCAAGCATATACCTGAGATATGTATATACTTGATAAAAAAATATATGATTACATTATAAAATGTATTATTGTAATTTATTATATGTGATTACAATTAAATATATGTGATTACAATCAATAAATGTGATCACATTCACTAACTATGATCAATGTGATCACATGTACAGATTATAATAACACATATTTAGTTGTATATATATAATAAATCATAATAATACATTTTAAAATGTAATCACGTATTTTTATTTTTTATTTGTTGGTCAAGTGTATGTATATATACCCAAGGTGTACCCAAGGGAATATATATATATATATATATAAGAGTTTCTATAGTCAGCGCGTCCTAACTTTTAAATTGTTAGGATCACTAATCTTAGTCATTCATTGTATTATCTCTTCTAAAAATATTTTGCTCTCATATTTAATTTAAATGTAATGAATAGCTGAAATTAGTAGTCTTAACAATTTAAAATTTAAGATGTACTGACCATAAAAGTTCTATATATATATATATGTGTGCGTGTGTGTGTGCTTGTGTGTGTTTGTCTATACATATATATATATATATATAATTTTCAAATCAAGATGTTCTTAAATTTTTATTTCAAAATTATAAATTATAACCACATATTTTCAATGGACTCCGCAACAGTTACGGGCTCGGTTGAAAATATGTTGCTTAAATTAGTGGCCGTAAAATATAAATTTGAGGACATTTATGTACTCAAATTTTATGTCCTCAAATTTTTATTTCAAGACCACTAATTTAGACAACATATTTTCAACGGGCCTATCATTGTGATAGGGTTCATTGAAAATAGGTGGTTATAATTCTCCAATCATTAAATTTTTAAATTTTTATTTCAAAGTTATAAATTATACATATATATATATATGTCTATAAGACAAATTCAAAACATTTATTAACCATCTTGTACTTTAATTACCTAGAGAATGATCAAAATCATTTTTCTCTTTTGTCTAGAATAAATGTTTTATAATTTGTAGATATAGATGTAAAACTATAGCATGATGATGAGGATGGTGGGTGGTGCAGTGGTTAAGACATATCCCAATTGTTTTTTGTTGGTAAGATCGTTCGTTAAATAGATTCTATTATTAGGTTTTAATATATATATCTTATCTTGTATGATGTGTTAGTAATTTAAAAAAAAAATAAAAAAAGAATTATAGCGTTATGACGAAAGAAAGAACAAAGCAAGATTTGATTTATGTGACTTGGATATATCACATGTATATTTTATCAACACGTGTTTGCAATAATTTTCATTCTCCAAAAAATTTCATGGAAATCAGTACACAAGATTTGGATTCTGCATGATGATAAATGGGTACCATTTTGTCGTAATTTGATGTCAGGAAATTTTGAAGACGCTCTTTTAATATAATTTTTTATATTATTTGTTTAATATATAATGTTTATATAAGATTTTATATTTTATGATATGAGTTATATATATAAAAACAAAATTTATAATAAATTTTATATCTAACGAATGTAATTTATACATATATTTTATATAAAAAAAGAATATCTTTAAAAGAAAAGATTAGAAAAATTGTATTCAGCACTTCTCTTAACTTTTTGCACCAGAGTTGGTGATCCAATTATATTTACGATGGCTAACTTTCAAAAAAAAAATTCAAATTTACGAAACTAACATACTTCATTTTTTTTTTCTTTTTTCCTAAAAACTACATGTTTAAAATGTATATAATTTGAACTATGGGCTAACGTAACTTATCGACAGAGAGTGGTCATTTAGATTTACAATGACCTAGGTTTAAATTATCTCCACCGTAAATAATATTTCAAAGAAAAAATTATACAATTTAAAATTGATCATAACCCAAGTTTGAATCATCCTATCTCCTTCAGTATTCAAACAAGAATGAAATTTGCTTTGGCTCATGATTTCAAACCCCAGGTGATGGAGACAGGTGCTCATCTTATTTTCTTAGCTATTTCGGCTAAAAATTTTTCTATTGTGAAAAGTCCCATCATTAGGGATATTTCTTCTTTGTTAGCTCAATTGGATAATGCTAAGTGTCAATTCACTCATACGAAGAGTAATGAGGTAGCTCATAGGCTAACAACTTTGGTTTTTCGTAGCAATTTTAGTCAATATTGGTTTCATTCTATTCCAGATTGTATCTTAAACATTATTTTGGCTGATATTTCTTGAATAAATTAGTTTTGAATTTCAAAAAAAAAAAAAAAAAAGAATTTATACAATTTTAAAGTGATCATGAGATTATGTAAATATACCTTCCTTATCTTTACTCAACTGTAGTGGACCTCATATATTATTATATTTAATGTAATATTACAAATTGAAGCCACCACTCAGCTTAGTTTACTGACTCTATAAATTGAAGCCACTAAGCTTTGTTTTCAAGACACAAGAAAGAAGCCTAAAGTATCAACAAATGAAGAATTCACTTATAGCACTTTCCTTCCTCTTCCTTTCATGTCTCCCAAACCCATTATTGGGTGCTTCGGAACCGTTATACGACATTGCTGGCAACGAAGTCGTCACTGGCACCCAATATTACATCACCCTACCGAACATTGGACAAGGCGGCGGTCTCAAGCTCGAACTCGGTAGAAACAGTCCATGTCCCTTGGATGTCTTCCAAGAAGGTACCAACTTGAAATTGGGTAGTCCAACATTATTATTCCCTGCTAATCACATAGAAGAGAATGGTGCTGTTGTCTATGAATCCACTGATCTGAACATCCAATCCATTTTCGAACCTTCTATTTGTAGCGAGTATTCTACCGTGTGGAAAGTTGACAACCACGATGACAAAAAGGGGGTTCATTACCACTAATGGAGTTATAGGAAACCCTGGACCTCAAACCATACTAAACTGGTTCAAGTTCGAGAAAGGTACCGAATCTTCTAGGTTATACAACATTGTTCATTGTCCATCAGTTTGCGAGTCGAACAGTACTTGTGTTAAATTATGTAGCTATGTGAGTGTGAGCCTCGAAACTGAAAGGCGTCTCATTCTGAGTGAATCACCCTTCCTTTCAGGCTTTGGGTTCGCGAAAGTTGAACATGCTCAATATCACAAGGAAAGGCTTAATGCAATAATCTAAGTAAAACTATGAAGTGTTTTAGAACAAAATACTGCAATTATGCGGTGTTGTTGATAATAAATAATGGACTAAGTTCCTTTTTATATGCTTATTAATTATTTGTGTCATAAACTTTTATTTATTTATTTTTTAAGGTATTGGAACGAACCTAGAAAATAATCGGAACCAGAATGGTAAGACCCTAGTAACACGGCTCGAATCAATGGCCCTTATACGATTGGGAGTCACCCACACCAAGGTAGGAGACAACACATATAGATGGGAGAAAATCCCATCTTTATTGGGTGAGGTAAGGTGTTGAACCTTGGTTTTGAAACCAAGACCGTCTATTTGCTTCCACTGCACCACTAGGCAATTGATATAAACTTCTTTTATTATAGTGGAAAAACTTAGTGCAGCAAGATCCACTTATCGCCATGCATCTTGCTGTGATATTTTACGGGGATACATGGTGGATGCCACTCCATCTTAATTTTTTTTTTTCTTTTTTTTGATAAAGTTTGATATACAAGCAATACATTTGATAAATCATATATACTACAATCAAATTATTTAATTTGGTTATTAAAGTTTCACGTGTGATATTATAGAATTGAATATAATTTTACTTGTTGAAGCTAGAAATTCTCCAAATTAAACACCAAGTTAAAAGCAGCAAAGTGCTTCGTTAAGTTTCATATACATATTATTATACAGTGGTGTTGATAATAAATTATGCCATTAGAAATTGTCTTAAAAATCATCAAATTGTTATATATACTTAGAAGGAGAGTGAATGTCCATTAATTCATGATAATAACATTTATCTTTTCATCGTCTCATTAGTTTCATCATGATGATATATCTTAGGGGTCGTTTGTTTTTCAGTTTGAAGATTAATAGTGCTGCTAAAAACTAAAGGCTGAATAATGATTAAAACTTGAAATTTAAATGACAAGGTTTTTTTTTTTTTTTTTAAATCTCTAAATGTATAGTAATTTTATTTATTTTTTAAAGATAAAATTATTTGAAAACTAGTAATTTGACATTTATATTTTTTTTACTATTAATTTTTATATAACTTCATTTAATATAATACAAAACAATTATAATAAACTATTTAGCAAATACTAAAACACTTTTATGTATATATAAATAATATTTTTATTCATAATTAAAATATGATTAATTATTATAGTAAAGTAATTTTTTTATTTAAAAATTACATATATATAAATAAATTATTATAGTAAAGTAAATTAAATTTATATATTTAAATAAAAATAAACAAAATGGTCTTAAGTTAAATTACTATTGTTATATATTTAAATAAAAATAACATTAAAAGGAATAATATTAAAAAAAATCTGTATAATATAAAATTAGAATAAATTAGAAAATATGTTGTTTTGGGAATGATAAATTTGGAATAATATATTTAAAAAACCAATAAGCGATTTAATATTCAGTTAAAAGTCTGAAATTGTAGCTTTATTTTTTTTTTTCAGTAATTTTTAGGTGATTTTAAATGGTTTGACTACTTAATAAAACAAACAAAAATCACTTAATAGGAATAATTTAGACCTATTAAGTAAAAAGTAGTAAAAATAAATGACCCCTTATTATTCTATTTATGATCATTATTTTTCATTTCATAACCACCATTTTGGAATTAAATTAAGAGGTTACAAAAAGAGTTGTCACTCTTGTAATTGTGTACTTAAAAATGGTTGTAGGCTACGGATAAAAATTGATGAATAGAATATCTTCTCTCTTCTGTGGCTATATTATTTTCTTTCTTCTATAATTTTGAGTTTTTGCTATTATATTCTCGTTTGTTTCTATTATTTCGTAATAGATTATCGGCACGAATCACTAATCATTATTTGTTTTAAGTTTTATCTAGATTAAAAAGCTTTTTGCTTGAAGACAAGATGTTATATGATCAAGGCTTGATAAATGATAAGAAATGAATTTCTTAGTGAAACCAAGAGTTGAGAGAAATTGTAATGTATTTGTATCTTTAATTTTGGTCTTCCAAATTGATTTATATTATTTTCTCTTGTTAGTTTTGTTCTGAATATTCATTTAGGTCGCCATGAAATAAATATATAAATTATTTGATAGTAATTCAACCCAAAAATCATAGAATTGAAAAGCTAAAGTTATTAGTAGGAACTAGAACTTTGCAAATTCGAATCACTAAAACCAGAAATTTTGCAGTTTACAACTAATTAGAACCAAAAGTTTTACACAATTTCATTATGGTGAAGACACGAAGTTTTATACCAATTCCAATTGAAACCAAAATGCATTCAATATAATCATTACTTTTACCTAACGTTCTAAAGATATATATGAAATTCATGAACCTAAGTTCTAAAAAAAAAAGGGAGAAATAAATATTTTTGCATATTTTTTATATAACATGGATGAGGGCCACTTGGGAATGAAAGAATGTTTCTCTTTGAGATTATGTTATTTTTTCCTTGTTGATTTACTTTATCTTTCTAATTTTATTTACATTAATATTTATTGGGTTACTCAATGACAAATCTAGAAAATTTGTTAAGGAGGGGATAAAAAATGTCAAAAAATTATTAATTAAATAAGACACAAACCATGTGAATTCAATAGAAAACCTAATTTCAGTTTAAGTTTACAACAAAGAAAGAAAATATTTGAATTTATAATGAACAACAACAAATTTATACAATGAGAATTGAGTGATACATATTATCAACTATGTTTTGAATTATTTTAAATTTTAAATTTTTGTTGATTATAACTATAAAGTAAAAATATATATATATATATATAAGTTGAATCATGACAAAACATAGATAATTTTAATGCAATAACTTAAATGTTGAGATTTTAGGATTTATTGATAGACATATGTTAAAGATAAATTATTAAAAATAAATAAATTAAAAAGTAATAAATTTGGTAAGCTAACCTAGTAACTGAAAAGATGCCAAGTAAAAGTGAAGAAATGCCATTTTTTTTTTTTTTTTGAAATCAAGATATGCCAAGTTAAGATGAACAAACAAAAAACATAAAAAGTTATTGAGTAAAATTGTAAATTGTCAATGGAGTTTGTGTGGCACACCAAAAGTGGAATAAATAGTACTTATATAGCAGAGAATATGTACTTGACTAAATAGAAAAAAATTGTAAAAAGAAAAATATTAATTAATTAGGAGTGAAAAAAATATTAAGAGTAGAAAAGAAAAACATTAATTTAACAGGGGTAGGAAAAATATTAGGAGTAAAAAAAGCATGTATAAGAAAAGTAATGAAATATTAAATAATTAAATTAAAAATTAAAATAATAAATAATAATGTTAAAAAATTTTAAAAACACACACGGACGGAAACAACAAAACTGCTTGCTTCTCACCTACACAATATATATGTACGTAAAATTTACGTTTGCATCAACTTCTGAAAACTCAAAATAACTAAAATTACACAATTGCCCCCAAGTGATCCGTTTTACCCGTAAACCTCCATTTTTCTTTTCTTTATGGATTCTAGGGTTCCGAACTCAATTTTCTTCATTTAGAACCTATTTATTATCACCTAGGGACCATCTGGTACTAATAGAATCATGTTCGGAGGTCTGAAACTAAAATCGTCGGATTTCGACCCCTTTAGGCCGAATAATATTCACAACCCTATTCGGGCGGTTTTCTTTCCCCCATTTTCGCTCCAATCATCTCCCTAACTCGTGCTTAGGTCAGCCCAAGTGTGAATTTGAAATAAAACGTCCGTCGGGTGGACGTTTCTAGAAAAAACACTCACTTTTTCACACTTTTTCAAAGGGCATTTGACCATTTTTGACATCCTAAGTTCACTCACTTGATTCCAAGACCTCTTGGACTCCAATACACTCACTTACATTCATCCAAGGTGTAAAAATGAAGAAATGGAGTGATTTTACACTTTGGGTCCAAATAACCATTATCGAGCGAAATTGTTTCCAATTGATTTCTAATGTCTCCCATGCCTTCTTAACACCCTATATATATCAAAATGAGTTTCATTTCACCAATATATCAATGAGATTACAAATCCCTAACACAACCGTCAAACTACCATAACATACTCTTCAATTACATCAACTTATTTTTCACCAATTTCTTTCACAATTTCATTCACACATTTTATCAAACACTTGGTGGCATGAAATTCCAACCATTTCCCACTCATTCCATTTTTAATTACCCAACAATCAACAAAATAAATCATATCAAAACCCACATCAAAACCAACTTAAATCATCAATAATAACCATTTCAAAACTTGAACAACTTACCCTATTTTTCTTCCTCACGAGTTCATCTCCTTCCCCTTCGTTTTGGCTTCGGTTTTGGACTGGTTTAGGTGCGAAAGTGGCTGGGTTCGGTTGGATCTCTTTCCTCCTTTTTCTTCTTCGTGTAGCCTCATTCTTCCTCGACCGGATCTCCTTTCACGTCCCTATTTCGAGTTGGGTTTGAAGCTAGAAATGGCGTCAGCTTTGGCGACGATGATGGCTGGTCCAGTGAGTGTGAAGGACTGGTCTTCCTCTCCTCCTTCTCCTCTTCCTCTCTCGCTCTCTACGTAGCTCGATCTGCTGCAGTTCTGTCGTCGATCGCATTTGGTTTGGATCAAGTTCGGCTGGTGGTTCACGAGCTGGATTTAGCGAGCTTCTCAGCTAGATGTGCTGGGCTTGACATCAGGTTCAGGTGGTCGGAATAGCTCGGTTAGGACGGTAGCTCGTCATCGTCTGTTCTGTGCGATTTCTACTCCGCTTCAAGATGAGCTCGAGTCGTGCTTCACAGTTGGTTAGCGTGCGGTTCGAGTTGGTTTCAGGTGGGCTTGCAGTTGGTCGGCGAGCTACTCGGTGTTGGCATCGTCGCGTTCTTCTTCTTCTTCTTATTCTTATTCTTCTTTTTCTTTTCTTCTTCTTCTTTCTCTCACGTTCAGCGACTGCACTGTTTTCTAGTTTGTGATCACTTTTAATTTTTTTGTTTTCATGTTTTCCTCCACAAACAACTCTAAAAATGACGGTTATATCGCTGAAAATTTTCATTCTCATACCTTAGCTTTTAGCTAAATTTTACTTTGACCACAAAAATTAAATCTTATCTTCAATTTAGTACCTTGTCACATTAAATAATTACTCGATTTCATTTAACATTTTACCCTTTTGTTTAATCTCCAATCGAGTTTAAATCGATCTCTATGGGTTCCCTATAACCTTAGGCGCTTCAATGGATCATTTAGGGTCTCTAATAGTTATTTAGGGACTATTTCTAAGAAACCCGTAAAATTAAAATACAGGGTTCACACACCAATCGTGACACTTACTTACTTATAAAGACATCCCGTAGTTATTTGCAGAATATTACATCGCTAACCATAACAAAAGATAATATCCCACAAAAGTATAGGTGACACGACAGACTTTATTTTCTCTCCAAGTTAGTGATGCATCCCCCCTGGACCTGCCATACTAATGTGGGATATATTGGCCAGGTCTAAAACTTACTTATAAAGATGGGTATACTTATGGTCTTAAAAATTTCATTTTATTTTCTTACTTAGTGCAAAAATGTAAAATTCACTTATTGGAGTGCAATAAAAACAAAATCTTAATTCGGAGTGTATTAAGCACAAAACTCATACTTAGAAATGCATAAAGCTTCAAATTTCATTTTCTTCGTGCATAAAGCACAAAATATCATTTTTCTAAGTGTAAGAGCACAGAATAGCTTATCCTTTAAAATCCATAAATCTCATTTCATCATAAAATATATTTAATACATATAAAATATTTCAAATGCTTATTTCAGTTTCTGAAATGGCATCAAACACTTACAACATGCTTAGAAACATTTAGAACAACATAACCATCTATAAAATCATTCTTACTAAAGGC
The DNA here is from genome assembly GCA_021234005.1 of Nephelium lappaceum. Classification (NCBI taxonomy): domain Eukaryota; kingdom Viridiplantae; phylum Streptophyta; class Magnoliopsida; order Sapindales; family Sapindaceae; genus Nephelium; species Nephelium lappaceum. Next base: position 1,487,048 of record CM038007.1, read on the forward strand.
AAACAGCCCCAAAACATGTCAACTTATAAAAGTGATAATCTAAGGCATTCAAGCCCAATTTCATAAACTTTTTCTTTAAAACTTTCAAATCATGATAAGCTTACAATTTACAAATTTCACTTTGGTTTACTTAATCACATAACATAGCCTCTTTTGCCAAAAGGCTTAAACTAAAACATTAAAAATTCATTTCCATATTTATTTTATTCTTACAAAATCATAACGGTTTGAGACTTCATACAAAACATTGTATCAATGAAAGTGCTCATTTCGAATTTAAAGCTACATAAAAGAAATTCCTTTCTAAAGTTTCACATAAATAACAAGCTTTGATAAAACTTAACTTAGCACTCAGAACATATCTTTTCTCATAAATTTTTAAAATCACTTTCAACACTTAAAAAAAAAAAAAGGTGTAACACTCACCTTATTCAAGTTTCCTTAAGTGGGCTCCAATAGCCTTCACTGATTCCGCTTTCTTCCTTTTCACCTACACATCACATATTTGCTTAGAATACACTCATTTTAGCTTCACAAAGCTTATCACACAACTTACAACTCAATTAATTCATTATAACACTATTTTACCAACTTACTTCCCTACTCAGTTTCCACTTAATGAAAGCTTTAAAATTCTATTTTCTTTGCATGAATCCTACTTATTCTCACCTAGGAACACCCCTATATGCTCAAAACCATCATTTGAAACTCGAAACGAAAAGTGGCATTTTCATACCCCCTTTGGCCGAATGGTGTACCCAGCCCAATCCATTGGTTTTCTTTGCTCAATTTTTGCTCCAATCACCTCTCTAACTCGCACTTAAGTCACCCGTAAAATGGTTCTGAAAAATTCCAACTAACGGGTGATGAAACTTAGGAAAAACCCCATTTTTTCACTATTTTTTCATGACAACTTTAATATTTTTTCATTTAAAATCTTAATTCTTCTTTCTCTAATGCCATACATACTTAAACATACTTATTTAATGCATGAAAACACACACATGAGGTGGTATTACATGATACTTATCAATGCTCTTCATATGGTTTACAAGTTGGAATGTTGTCTAACTTACTTTCCAACACTTCCATAAGCCTTTCATGGGTTTCCTTACCACAATTTCAACATGGAATCATACTTAATAACATCAAATAACATTAGTTTCATACTTCCCTCATTATGGTTTTACATGGCCTAATGCATAAACAATTCATTTCATTCAATTTTCTCATTTTATTTCTTTCAAGCATTTCATCAAACACCTTACCTAAATAAAAAATTCACTTAAACAAACTCATTCAAACCTTAACCTATCAAGCTTATTGGTTTCCATGCATTTTACACTTACTTTAAAGCTCTTAAACTCAACTTATAATATACATAAAAACCCATCTAATTTTCCAACAAAATCACCAACAACATGGTGGAAATGGTATAAAAAGTGATAAACTAACCTATTTTTTGGCTTTGATCTTGCTCCTAACTTGTTTCTCTTGCTTAGGATGACTTGAGATCTTGATTGGAGGCTTAAAAATACATGAAAATCACTTGGTTCCCTTCATTCCATGCTTGGCCGAGACTTTTCTTGTAACACCCCCTACCCGCCCTTTCACTAGACGACTCCAAGGGGCGCTACAGTCATATCACTTTTTACAAAATCTTTATACCATCTTTAATTATAAAAATATATATTCATTTTAATCATATAAAAATAAAAATGCGAATTTCAAAATCAAATTTACAAAACAATTCAAAAATACTTTTATTTCAAACGGAAAAACTGACAGAATTTCCTCTGAAATTCAGACTTTCCAAACCTGTTACAAATAATCATTTTCATATCAAAAACAAAATGTTCCACAAACATATTCAATAACTGGAACCAAACTCCGTTTGGCTTATCATTTTTCCATATACCCAACATTATCTCAAAATATAAACACAACTTGATTTTCTTTATCCAAAAACATCATATTAAAATCAAAATACATATATATATATATGCACACACTTACAATTTTAAAACTTTTATGTACAAAATCAAAATTAATATTTATATACCCAAAAATACGTATGGAAGGATAAATGTGACTGTCTCAGCTCACTGCAGATGCTTTCTCTTCAATCTTCTCCCTCCTTACACAATCTACTACCTACGCGCGGAAAATCCAATGCACTAAGCATATTTGCTTAGTGGGTGTACACAAAACTCAATATTCATATTTAGTCACAATCAATAAGGCAATTTAATATCCAAAAGAAATTTAAAGACGATATATTGATCAAAATCATTCTCATAATAACTTTTCATTTTAACAAAATCAATTTATAAAATCGATAGCAAAATATCACAATTTATCAATAACTCAATTTAATATCCAAAACAAATTTAAAAACGATACGTTGATCAAAATCATTCTTATAATAACTTTTCATGCCCCTAGTAAACACAAGCACGATACCATGGACTGATAGTCGGGTATTCCGGCATCGGACACTCGGTGACTACCCGCCGGACTATCATATAATCATGTATATTCGAGGCCGGACACTCGGTGCCTCGCAAAACCTCCGAATTTACTGTAACTTTTCACTATAGTCGGTATAGAATCAAACGGCGCAGTACTGCTCATGTGACCCATTAATGACATGTCACTCCAATCCCCACCTATCTGTGTCAAAGCTTACTAGGGCTTGAATAACAATTTATTTTCAAAATTCGTTGGGTTGGTTTCGTTTAAACTTTCGGTTTCTTTTAAACTTTCGTTTTCTAATCATTTTTAAACAGAATTTTGGCAGCATAACGGCTGCATTTCAAAGGTTTCCAGAAAATCTGTACATGTGAAATAACACTTCTAAATATTCTCGTCAATCCAACCCAACTTCGTTTTTCCACAACATACAAATCAATTTCCCATTTTATCATTTCAATTTTGTCACAACAATATAAATTTCATCAATTATCAATATTCAAAAGCAAGTATTTAAGCAAACATATATCAAAATACTCGTAAACAATATTTTAAGTATCATGGTATTCAAAAATCAATAATATTCCAGTTATAAAAACGAATTGAATAAAGTGTACACCAACCTTATAGCGTTTCATTCTCCAACGGAAGCTCAAACCTTCTCTTTTCCTTTTCTTTGCCTTCCTTGGGCTATCTCCTCTCCTGGATATTCAATAATACATAACTACTCAATAAAAACTCATTCCTAATTTAAAATGCATGATTTACTAATCCTAAGGATCCAATTATTTCCAAATCGCACCAACCTCCATTTAAAACTCATTTCACCTTTTAAACTTAATCTTTGACTTTTAAAAATCTCAATGCGCCCTATTAAACTCGTTAGGGTCATTCGAACACCCAACAGACGCATTATGGGTCAATTTACGCAATTGCCCTTCAAACTAGTTATTGCACGATTTGATTTCACTTTAACTTTTCGATATTTTCTTAGTTTCCTAAGCTCCCTATCAACTTCAATTCACTTACTTTTCATCACATTTTTACTCAAAACCAACCAATTACCAATTCGAGATAAAGCTCACATCAAAACCATTTCAATCACTAACAATATCATCAATCTCAAACTCAACAACTCACCCTCATTTTCCTCTCGCGTTAGCTTCGTTTTTTTGGACTGGTTTTGGGGTGGTTTTGGTGACAGATCTGGGCTGGGTTCCGCGCTACTTTTCTTGCTCTTTCTTCTCCTCTCTTCCTCTCTCTCTTTCCCTCTCGGTTTGGCCACGGATGGTGGTTGTTTTCGTGTTGTTCCGTCGCCGTTTCTCACGCGTGGAGGAGCTGTTTTGGTCCGTTTTTAGCTCATTTCTGCTCTTGTTCGGGTCGAGTTATGCAGGTTGGTCGGACGACATCTTCTTCTTTTTCGATCGCAGCTGTTGGCACGGCGGTCAGCTCAGTTCCGTCGTCGCGCGTGCTGTCAACTTCAGCTCTGTTTCTGCCGTCGATCTGCTCGGCGTCGGCTGGTTCACGGCGAGCTGGTGCGGGCTGTCGCGGTCGGCGGTTGGCGATAGGTGAGCTATCTCTCTCTTCTTTCTTCTTCTTTCTTTTTTCTTATCTTTTCTTCTCTCTTTCTTTCTAGTTTGGCGAGAATGACTTTGACTTGCTTTAGATTTTTTACTTATATTTTGTGACTTCTGTTTTCCCCCACAATCAAATCTTATAATACCAATTTCATCCCTCAACAATTTCATTCTCATACCTTAGAGTTTGGTCATATTCCACTTGAACCACACAAATCAAATATTATTTTCAATTTAATCCCTCATCTAATAATCATAATAATCATAATAACACTACTATTCATGCATATAAAATTAGGGATGTTACATTTCTTCTTCATCTCTCTCAACCTGTTTTGTGTTTGTGTGTGGCAAGAAATGGCTTGAAAAAGTGGCTAAAGGTTGATATTTATACTAATCTTTCTCAAAAATGACCATTATGTTCTAAAAAAATTTGGTTTCCACCCTTGAACTTTGTTTAACTCCATTTTGACCCCAATTAGAGAAACTTGTTTCATTTTAGCCCTTATCACACTTAACAATTCACTTAAGGTCATTTACGATTTCATCCTTATACTTATTCATTTAATCTTCAATTGGGTTAAATCAATTCTTAAAAATTTCCTACATTCATGGATACTTCCATTTGTCACTTAGGATCTTAAAATGTCACCTAGGAACTATTATTGGGGAAACTATAAAATAAAATTGAGGGCTTACATCGAGAAAGGGGAGCAAGCACCCTGATCACTGATCTCTACACCTAGGGAGGTTTTTAAAACAAAAAATCATAGAAGGGTGAGCTAAAAGAGCTTAATGAGTGTTAAGGATTTTTTTTTTTTTTTTTTCTATTGAAAGGATTTCTTTTAAAAAATATACCTCTCGAAAACCTTTTAAAGAAATTTTCATTTCTTAAACGTTTTGTAATTGAAACATAAACTTTAACCATTTCATAAGCAAACTTTGAAATTTAAGTTCATGCATAAAAATTATGATAGTTTTCAATTCTTGCATAAACTTGTTAAATGCCAAAATAATTCATAATATTTGTAAATCATGTAACATTTAAAGATATTTCCATGTATTGCTGAAACTCTACCAATGGAACCTAGAGAGCATCATATCATGGTCACACAAACCGAGTGTGTAAACCCTCATTCGCATACATGACTAGATAGGTAGAAGTAACCAAGATAAGTCGAGAGCATAGAGTGAGATAAACAAATCTTTTAAGAGTTCAATAAAGAGATGAAGGAGATTAAGAATTAAGTGACTAATGCCAAATTCGAGTCTTTAAATTATGTAAAGAAATTGATAAAAGTCATGGAATAAGATTTTAGAACAAGTTCCAAGAAGGGGCATTTTAGTCATTTCCATTGGAATTCATAAGGTAATAGGACCTATGGACTAAATTGAAAGAAGTTTGCATGATATAGGTTAAGATGGAATAAACAAGATTTAAGTGTCATAAGTTAATTATTTAAGGGACAAGATGTGCGTTTATGGAATGGTTATTATTATATAAAAGGAAGACTTAGTCAAATTTTGCAACTCATTCTCGCCAAACAACAAGCAAACCGTGAGAAACCAAAGAAAAAAAAAAGAGAGGCGTGAAAAAGAAGGAGAAGATTTGGCCAAGGCAAGGAGATAAGTGATCAAGGTTGGTTTCAATCAATTTTCACATTCTAATCCATCAATCAAGCATCCCTAAGCTAGAAAATCAAATTTGAAGCAAGATACAAAGCCAATCAAGGCTAGTTTCTCATCTTTTGAAGCCATTTTTGATAGTTAAAAGTGATGATTTTATTGGTTATTTTGATGATGTTTGAGTGGGTTTTGGTGGGAGGTTTTTATCTATGTTAAGAGATGATTTATTTGAGACTTGAAAGCATGTGAAAGATGGCATGGAAACCTACTAAAATTGATGAACTAGGGTTGGCATGGGATAGGTTTTGAGTTAGTTTTGGATTGGAAATTGTTAGAATGAATTGTAGGCAAGGTGTTTGACAAATTGTCTAAAAGAACCAACATGAAAATCTTGAAAGAAATGGACTTAGACTATAGTAGTGCTTGTAAGGTCATATGGAGAAGTTAAAGAATCCAATGGTATTGAGTTGTTTTAAGCATGAGTTTAGGTTGGTTAAGTGATAAACCAACTTATAGAAATGTTAGAATTGCATTGGAAGTCATTCCATTGTAATGCATTGTAAAGCACCTAGGAAAGACATATTGAGTTGTCATCGAAAACCACTTCTTTTACGGGTTGAAATGAATTCTATGGATAGGTTTGAGTATGTAGAAGACTAGGAAAGGAAGAGTTAAGTTTTAGAATGAAATGGGTGAAAAAGCCCCTTAAAAAGTGATCGTAAAGTGGTGTTTTTGGCCCAAAACACCTATCAAACAATATCGGAATTCGACGAAATTTTTCGGGTGACCAAATTGAGAGATAAGAAGAGTGTGGGAGAAAGAATTGGGGCAAAAGCATGCATGGGTTGGGCTGTGCATCACATTCGGGTTGTAGAGGTCAAAAACGGCCATTTTGAGTTTCAAGCTTCAAATTATGATGGGAAGCATGTGGGGACACCCCTTGGGGTATATAAGAAGGATTTATGCAAAGAAATTGGGAATTTGGAGCATAGATCAAAGAGAAATTGAAAAGAGAAACTACTAGTGTAGAGAGAATTTTATAGAGTTAATGTAGTTAGGTGCATTTTAGTGCATCTTTGCATTGTCTATTGAGCACATTTTAAGTGTGCTTATCATGTGTAGGTGAGGAGCATCCGATTGGATCATGAGAGGGCGTTTGAAGCTTATCCGAGTTAAGCCCAAGCTTAAGGTGAGTGCACTTTCAAAAGTTTTCTAAAGTGATTTTATGCTTTTGCATTGATAAGCTAGATTTTATGCTTTTGCATGTATAAGTTCTTGTATTTAAATGCATATATTGTATTTGTAAAGTGAGCGAAACGAGTCCAAGGACTCAAGTTTAAAGCTTTCAAGTTAAAGCTTTTGTGCTTGTGCACCAAGTATAAAGATTTGTAAGGCATGGCATTAGAGAAAAATAAAGTTTTCAAATGCCATAAGTACCCACCAGTTTATCGAGTTCAGACCTGTACGGTATATCCCACTTAGTAAGGCAAGGGTTGGGGGAAACGAGTCACTAACTGTGTGGTTAGAGTTATGAGTGAGTGTGTCGCCCCTACTTTGTGGGATATGGTCTCGCATTACGGTTAGCGATGCAGAATTTCGCACGTAGTTGTTGAGACGTCTCAAAGAGTTGGTTGGGGTGGATGTCAGATACATCGCCTTGTGACCTACCACACCTACGGCCTTAGCTAAGTCGCCGTGTGGTCAAGAGATTAGGGTTACAAATGATGCTTTTATAAAGTTCAGTTATTTTTAAGCATGTTCAGATTTATGCTTTACAAGTTTACTAGAAGTTGTTTATATTAATGCTATGCAATTGAATGAGATTTATGCCTTAAATGTTTTTAAGAATTAGAAACTTTTATTAAAGTTTTCTAAGGAGGAAGTTTTCAGAAAGTAAAGTTAAGTTTATAAACTACTGCACTCACTGAGCTTTATAGCTCACTCTTTAAATTGTTTTAAAACCCCTCAGGTACTCGTGTGGGTGGAGACTAGTGAAGCCTCCCTCCTTCGTATTTAAGTGGGCGCAAGTGTTGGCATTTGCTTCTTGAAGAATGTAATAAGCATATTTTGGATCTTTTGTATATTGCATATGTTTGTACTTTTTGTATAAAAAGAGTGACATCTTTTGAGTTGTGTAAAGGTGCACCATATCTTGTCTTTGAAGGTTCAATTTTTTTTCTGTTTATGTTGATAAACTGGATTTGCGAGAAGTTAGGTTGGATGATGATTATAGTTTGAAGTGTTCTAATTGATTTTTAGGTTTTTGGTTTATCCAAATTGCAGTCGTTATGCTGCCAGTTTTGAGTTTTAAAAATGACCAAATGAATAGTGTCAAACCAACCCAAACCATTTCACCTTTAAGGTTTAAAAGATTTAGTTTCCGCTAAAGTTATGTTTCAAGTTAAGAGGGTTCGCTCCTCGAATGCCTTCTTCTCCATCAAGATGGGTTTAGAGGGATTCGTTGGGGTGCCCTAGCATACCCTTCGGGTAGGAGTCTAGTGGCGGTCCAGATTGGGGCGTCTGAGGTGGTATTAGAGCCACGGTTTTCAGAAAGAGTTTAAGAAGCTTTAAAGTTGTTTTGAGTCAAGTTTTTCAAGATTTCATGAGTTTAAAGTTTTCAGTTCATGCATTACATTATTTCTTAAATGATTTTCATGCATTAAAATGTCTCATGTTATGCATTTTTGAATCTTACAGAAGCATGCAACGTTGAGGTCGCCCGAGGACGAGGAGGGCAGTCACAGAGGCACCAACACCAGGGGAGGAGCATGTTGATGAGTCTGTCAACGTGCCTAGTAGCTCCTCACACCTAGAACCATCACCTTAGCCTGATAGACCCAAGCGACCACAAATGGATACGGAGCACTTAGCACAGACAATAGCAGCGGTAATTAATCAGTCACGAGAGGCTCGAGTGACCATAGAGCGCGCCCAGAAGTTAGGCGCCAAGACCTTTGATGGCACAGGAGAGCCAGAGCAGGCACTCTCATGGCTAGAGGGTAATGAAGAGATATTCAGAGTTATGAGACGCTCAGATGAACAGAGAGTGAAATTCTTAGCCTTCCTACTCAGAGACAGAGCTAAGAAGTGGTGGAAAGCACATGAGAGGTCGCATCTAGAGGGAGTTATTTGGGTAGATTTTCAAAAGGAATTCAAGAATCAGTTCTTCCTTAAAGCATATAAGGATGCGAAGATTGAAGAATTCTTCAGGTTTGAACAGGGGAGCTTGACAGTGGCAAAGTATGAGAGGAAGTTTACAGAGTACCTCAAGTTGGTTCCTTTCATCGTCGTAGACGAAGAGCAGAAGATAAACAGATTTATGTCAGGTCTCAACTCAAGGATCAGGGCTTATGTTATCTCTGCTACACATACCAAATATGGGGAGTTGGTATAGGCAGTCACTAGGGTTGAGAAGACAATAGCAACTTTCCCCAAGCCAAAGAAATTCAGGCAAAAATGCGGATGGACAGGTAATCCGCAAGGCAGCTCCAGTAAGATAACCAAGAGTGGAGGCCAGTCTTCCTTCACGGATAGCCGCAGATAGTCCCAGGCAGCCCGTAGTAGCCAGACTTCAGTGGGACAGACGGGCAGATCTAAGAGCCAGCAGAGCAGCAAGTCCAGACAGCCATGCCCTAAGTGTGGCAGACCGCACCTAGGAGAGTGTATGCAAGGCAAGACTGGGTGTTACAGATGTGGTCAAGAGGGCCACTTTATGCGAGATTGTCCCATGACAGCCGCTCCTCAGCAGACAGAGACCAGGACAGAGGCGTAGGGGCAGCTTAGTGGGAGTAGAGGACCCGAGAGGAGAAGTCCTCGGGTTGGAGGAGCTGCGGGTACAGAGAGGCCCAGTGGAGGCCCTAGTGACAGTACAGCACCTAGGGGATAACCTAGTAGACCCCGTACTCAGGCCAGAGTATATGTCACCACTCAACAGCAGGTAGATGCAGCGCCAGACGTAGTGACAGGTATGGTTACTCTATTTGGCACTACGGCACATGCATTGATTGACCCAGGGGCCACACATTCCTTTGTGTCAAAAGACTTTGTGGATAGAGTTAGGATAAATGTGAGCCCTTCAGAGTGTAGTATGTTGGTCTCACTTCCCACAGGAGATTCCCTTATTGCAGATAGAGTATACATGGGAAGCGAAGTGATTATTGGGGGTCAGGTATTTGTGGCTGATTTGGTGATACTAGCCATCCACGATTTTGATGTGATCCTAGGTACGGATTGGCTAGCAAAACATAGAGCTACCCTCGACTGTTATAGGAAAGAGGTTAGGTTTAGCACCCTTGAGGGATTTGAGGTTATCATTTGTGGAGATAGGAAAATACTCCCTACTAATTGGATCAGTGTAGTAAAGGCAGAAAAGATGTTAAAGAATGAGTGTCAAGGGCATTTGGCATATGCAGTGGAACTTGGTGATGGTCAGTTGAAGTTAGAAGAGATTCTAGTGATCAGAGAATTCTTAGATGTCTTCCTAGAGAACCTTTCAGGGTTACCACCAGATAGAGAGATAGAGTTTGAAATCGAGCTAGCACCAAGTACAGAACCTATCTCTATTACGCCATACAGATGGCACCAATAGAGTTGAAAGAATTGAAAGTCCAGATGGAAGAATTGTTAAGTAAGGGGTTCATTAGGCCGAGTACTTCACCTTGGGGAGCACCTGTCTTATTTGTGAAGAAAAAAGATGGAAGCCTCAGGTTGTGTGTCGATTATAGACAATTGAACAGGGCAACCATTAGGAATCAATATCCGCTACCATGTATTGATGACTTATTTGATCAGTTACAGGGTGCTAGGGTATTCTCTAAGATTGATTTGAGGTCAAGTTATCATCAGTTGAAGATACGCAGGGAAGATGTGCCTAAGTCAGCCTTTAGGACTCGATATGGGCATTATGAGTTTTTAATGATGCCATTTGGATTAACTAATGCCCCAGCTGTTTTCATGCATTTAATGAATAGAATCTTCAGGCCTTATTTGGACAAGTTCGTCATTGTGTTTATTAATGACGTACTAGTGTATTCAGACAGCCACGAACAGCACGCAGAGCACTTAAGAGTTGTACTACAGACATTGAGGGAGCATAAGTTGTATGCTAAATTCAGTAAATGCCAGTTTTGGTTAGATAGAGTTGCCTTCTTGGGTCATGTGGTATTCGTAGAGGGTATATCAGTTGATCCCCAAAAGGTAGAGGCAATAGTCAATTGGAAGCCACCCATGAATGAAACCAAGGTCAGAAGTTTCCTAGGCCTAGCAGGCTATTACAGGAAGATTGTGGAGGGGTTTTCCAAGATAGCAGCTCCCTTAACAAAGTTGACAAGAAAAGAGAAGAAGTTTGAATGGTCAGCTGCGTGCCAAAAGAGTTTTGAAGAGTTGAAACAGAAATTGACTTCGGCACCTGTACTTACACTACCATCAAGGATAGACGGCTTCACAGTGTATTGTGATGCTTCCAGACAGGGCTTACGATGTGTGTTGATGCAAGAGGATAGGGTAGTAGCTTATGCTTCAAGACAGTTGAAGAAGCATGAAGTGAATTACCCAACACATGACTTGAAGTTAGCAGCTGTTGTGTTTGCTTTGAGGATTTGGAGGCACTACCTTTATGGAGTTCCCTGTGGAATCTTTACTGACCACAAGAGTTTGCAGTATCTATTCACCCAGAAAGAGTTGAATATGAGGCAAAAGAGGTGGATAGAGTTGATTAAGGACTATGACTGCACTATAGAATACCATCCTGGCAAGGCGAATGTGGTGGCAGATGCCTTAAGTCGTAAGGCCACAGGTTCCCTAGCCCATCTAAAGGCAGAATATCTCCCTCAGTTGATTGAGTTGAGATCCATGGTTGTCAAGTTAGAGGTGACGAATTCAGGTGCATTGCTAGCTGCATTCCACGTCCGTCCAGTGTTGATTGACAAGATCAGAGAACTTCAGGCTCAGGATCCTCAGTTGAGCAAGTTAAAGAGGGAGATAGAGGCTAGAAAGCAGAGCAGCTTCAGGTTGAGGGATCAGACACTTGTCTTGGGTAATAGGTTATGTGTGCCAGATTTGGGAGATTTGAGGAATGAAATCATGACAGAGGCACACTCATCAGCTTATGCCATACACCCAGGGAGCACAAAGATGTATCGAACTCTGAGGGACCATTATTGGTGGAAATGGATGAAGAGAGATATAGCAGAGTTCGTAGCCAAGTGTTTAACCTGCCAACAGATCAAAGCAGAGCACCAGAAGCCAGCAGGTTTATTGCAGCCACTACCTATCCCTGAGTGGAAATGGGAGAGGATCACTATGGATTTCGTGGTAGGGTTGCCGAGGACTCAGAGTGGACGCGATGCTATTTAGGTGATAGTTGATAGGTTGACTAAGTCCGCTCACTTCCTAGCCATCAAGGATACTTATTCACTGGAGAAGTTGGCTCAAGTGTACATTGATGAGATTATTAGATTGCATGGTGCACCAGTGTCTATCATTTCAGACAGAGACCCCAGATTTACTTCTAGGTTTTGATCTAAGTTACAGGAAGCTTTAGGCACAAGATTGAGCTTTAGTACGACCTTTCACCCACAAACAGATGGGCAATCACAGAGGACTATCCAGACTCTCGAAAACATGTTGAGAGCATGTATTATGGAGTTTAGAGGGAGCTGGGATACACACCTACCACTTATAAAGTTTGCATACAACAACAGCCCTCAGTCAAGTATAGGAATGACACCATATGAGGCGTTGTATGGTAGAAAGTGCAAGACCCCAGTGTGCTGGGATGAGGTAGGTGAGAGGAGATTGATTGGCCCAAAGATTGTCCAGGTGACTAATGAGAAGATTGGAGTCATTAGAGAAAGATTGAAAGTAGCAAGAGATAGGCAGAAAAGTTACGCGGACAACCGAAAAAGAAACTTAGAGTTTCAAGTGGGTGACCAAGTCTTCCTTCGCATATCGCCTTGGAAAGGAGTCTTAAGGTTTGGCAAGCGTGGGAAGCTAAGTCCGAGGTACATTGGACCGTACGAAGTTATTGGAAGAGTTGGCGAGGTAGCTTCTAGATTAAAGTTACCACCAGAACTAGCCAACATCCATGATGTCTTCCATGTTTCCATGCTTCGCAAGTATTAACGGATCCTTCACACATCTTAAAAGAGCAGTCGGTGCAACTCAGAGAAAATCTCACCTACGAAGAGCAGCCAGTACAAATTCTGGATCATAGAGAGCAAGTGTTGCGCCACAAGACCATTCCATTGATTAAAGTGTTGTGGAGGAATCATGCCGTAGAGGAAGCTACATGGGAGCATGAGGACCAGATCAGACATCAGTATCCACACCTCTTCTACTTAGGTATGCAGTTTAAATTTCAAAGACGAAATTTTTATAAGGAGGGGAGAAATTGTAAACCCTCATTCGCATACATGACTAGATAGGTAGAAGTAACCAAGATAAGTCGAGAGCATAGAGTGAGATAAACAAATCTTTTAAGAGTTCAATAAAGAGATGAAGGAGATTAAGAATTAAGTGACTAATGCCAAATTCAAGTCTTTAAATTATGTAAAGAAATTGATAAAAGTCATGGAGTATGATTTTAGAACAAGTTCCAATAAGGGGCATTTTAGTCATTTCCATTGGAATTAATAAGGTAATAGGACCTATGGACTAAATTGAAAGAAGTTTGCATGATATAGGTTAAGATGGAATAAACAAGACTTAAGTGCCATAAGTTAATTATTTAAGGGACAAGATGGGCGTTTATGGAATGGTTATTATTATATAAAAGGAAGACTTAGTCAAATTTTGCAACTCATTCTCGCCAAACAACAAGCAAACCGTGAGAAACCAAAGAAAAAAAAAAGAGAGGCGTGAAAAAGAAGGAGAAGATTTGGCCAAGGCAAGGAGATAAGTGATCAAGGTTGGTTTCAATCAATTTTCACATTCTAATCCATCAATCAAGCATCCCTAAGCTAGGAAATTAAATTTGAAGCAAGATACAAAGCCAATCAAGGTTAGTTTCTCATCTTTTGAAGCCATTTTTGATAGTTAAAAGTGATGATTTTATTGGTTATTTTGATGATGTTTGAGTGGGTTTTGGTCGGAGGTTTTTACCTATGTTAAAAGATGATTTATTTGAGACTTGAAAGCATGTGAAAGATGGCATGGAAACCTACTAAAATTGATGAACTAGGGTTGGCATGGGACAGGTTTTGAGTTAGTTTTGGATTGGAAATTGTTAGAATGAATTGTAGGCAAGGTGTTTGACAAATTGTCTAAAAGAACCAACATGAAAATCTTGAAAGAAATGGACTTAAACTATAGTAGTGCTTGTAAGGTCATATGGAGAAGTCTAAGAATCCAATGGTATTAAGATGTTTTAAGCATGAGTTTAGGTTGGTTAAGTGATAAACCAACTTATAGAAATGTTAGAATTGCATTGGAAGTCATTCCATTGTAATGCATTGTAAAGCACCTAGGAAAGGCATATTGAGTTGTCATCGAAAACCACTTCTTTTATGGGTTGAAATGAATTGTATGGATAGGTTTGAGTATGTAGAACACTAGGAAAGGAAGAGTTAAGTTTTAGAATGAAATGGGTGAAAAAGCCCCTTAAAAAGTGATCGTAAAGTAGTGTTTTTTCCCCAAAACACCTATCAAACAATATCGAAATTCGACGAAATTTTTCGGGTGACCAAATTGAGAGATAAGAAGAGTGTGGGAGAAAGAATTGGAGCAAAAGCATGCACGGGTTGGGCTGTGCATCACATTCGGGTTGGAGAGGTCAAAAACGACCATTTTGAGTTTTAAGCTTCAAATTATGATGGGAAGCATGTGGGGACACCCCTTGGGGTATATAAGAAGGATTTATGCAAAGAAATTGGGAATTTGGAGCATCGTTCAAAGAGAAATTGAAAAGAGAAGCTACTAGTGTAGAGAGAATTTTATAGAGTTAATGTAGTTAGGTGCATTTTAGTGCATCTTTGCATTGTCTATTGAGCACATTCTAAGTGTGCTTATCATGTGTAGGTGAGGAGCATCCGACCGGATCACGAAAGGGCTTTTGAAGCTCATCCGAGTTAAGCCCAAGCTTAAGGTGAGTGCACTTTCAAAGAGTTTTCTAAAGTGATTTTATGTTTTTGCATTGATAAGCTAGATTTTATGCTTTTGCATGTATAAGTTCTTGTATTTAAATGCATATATTGTATTTGTAAAGTGAGCGAAACGAGTCCAAGGACTCAAGTTTAAAGCTTTCAAGTTAAAGCTTTTGTGCTTGTGCACCAAGTATAAAGATTTGTACGGCATGGCATTAGAGAAAAATAAAGTTTTCAAAGGCCATAAGTACCCACCAGTTTATCGAGTTCAGACCTGTACGGTATATCCCACTTAGTAAGGCAAGGGTTGGGGGAAACGAGTCACTAACTGTGTGGTTAGAGTTATGAGTGAGTGTGTCGCCCCTACTTTGTGGGATATGGTCTCGCATTACGGTTAGCGATGCAGAATTTCGCACGTCTCAAAGAGTTGGTTGCGGTGGATGTCAGATACATCGCCTTGTGACCTACCACACCTACGGCCTTAGCTAAGTTGCCGTGTGGTCAAGAGATTAGGGTTACGAATGGTGCTTTTATAAAGTTAAGTTATTTTTAGGCATGTTCAGATTTATGCTTTACAAGTTTATTAGAAGTTGTTTATATTAATGCTATGCAATTGAATGAGATTTATGCTTTAAATGTTTTTAAGAATTCGAAACTTTTATTAAAGTTTTCTATGGAGGAAGTTTTCAGAAAGTAAAGTTAAGTTTATAAACTATTGCACTCACTGAGCTTTATAGCTCACTCTTCAAATTGTTTTAAAACCCCTCAGGTACTCGTGTGGGTGAAGACTATTGAAGCCTCCCTCCTCCGTATTTAAGTGGGCGCAAGTGTTGGCATTTGCTTCTTGAAGAATGTAATAAGCATATTTTGGGTCTTTTGTATATTGCATATGTTTGTACTTTTTGTATAAAAAGAGTGACATCTTTTGAGTTGTGTAAAGGTGCACCATATCTTATCTTTGAAGGTTTTAAATTTTTTTGTGTTTATGTTGATAAACTGGATTTGCGAGAAGTTGGGTTGGATGGTGATTATAGTTTGAAGTGTTCAAATTGATTTTCAGGTTTTTGGTTTATCCAAATTGCAGCCGTTATGCTGCCGGTTTTGAGTTTTAAAAATGACCAAATGAATAGTGTCAAATCAACCCAAACCATTTCAACTTTAAGGTTGAAAAGATTTAGCTTCTGCTAAAGTTAAGTTTCAAGTTAAGAGGGTTCACTCCTCGAATGCCTTCTTCCCCATCAAGATGGGCTTAGAGGGATTCGTTGGGATGCCCGAGCGTACCCTTCGGATAGGAGTCTAGTGGCGGTCCGGATTGGGGCGTCTCAGAGTGAGACGAACCACCATCCCCAGCTGGCTATAGCCCCACGTGACAGTATCCATATCAATGAGACATCTTACAACCATGTAGTGGAATTAATTTGTAGTGCATACATGAAGTGAGATAATACCCCACACGTATAAAGGGTGAAACGACTCGACTGTCAAACTTAATTTCCCGATGTTAGTGACACATCCTCCCAACACTGGCCATACAGCCAGGGGTATTCCGGCCAAGTCTAATCATTCATTCATTTCATTTCATTTCCGTCAATTCCATAGTATAAACATGGGGTAATCCATTGATGTTTGAAAACTACATTTTCATGCCATTCATGATTCAAATTCATTTTTTTTCAACAATTATAATCACATACAAGCATCATCTTGAATGGCATTAAACTTAACTTCATATTTTCATAATTTCATGCATAAAATTTGTCATGTTCAAGCATGTACATAATATGTGCACATACTAGTATTTCCATAAAACCATATCATATTCTGAAATCATTTAATACTCATGAAAAATAATTAAGACACATCAAAAATGAAATCAACATTTATAAAATCAATTACACTAACATGGCTCATAAATTAGTAGCTTGCCCTTCCACCTTCACCCCTTTGTCTCCTTAATTTATTCACTACGTACAAGTCACCTATCACATTAAAATTCTATCATAACTAGTTCATTTGAAAGTAATATCAATCACACTTTAGATTCAACTCAAAGTACCCATACTAAAATTACACCATTTCTACACATCCAACCCAAATTTGAGATTTCATATCCATATCTTTTTTTTTGTTCCAATCCATTTCTTTCATTCAAACACACTTAAACACATCCATATTATCATAAAAACTCATCAACATGATCAAGTTACATTTTGAACACTAAATCCATACCACAGTTGAACCAATACCGAAATTTATTTCATCTCTATTTTTCTTTCATCCTTTTGATACACCTTAGCTCAAATTCATGCCAAAGCATCACCCAAGTATATCAAGCATAAAAAATCAATTCAAACACAAATACACCCCATTCTAGCTGAAAATCATCATCATGCATTACAATCCATTCTTTTCATTTTCTTTTCACAATTTAACATAAAATCATATGAAATCTCATGTAATTTCATCAACTATCAAAAATCAATCCAATTACACCACATTTTTCCATTTGGCTGTACACTATACAACACACCCACACAATCATTTTCTTTCATTTCTAATTGCACCAATTAACTTAATTTTGTGCCAAAACATAATATAACTATATTACACATTAAAATAAACTCAAGCGCTTGCACAAACATAACTTGACCATACACTAACTTACATTTCAACCATCAATACTCTTGATTTTTCTTTCAATAAATCATCTCAAAATCATATAAAACCTCTTATAAATTTATCTATACATTAAAATATTTCAATTACACCATGTTCTCCATTTTGATCACATACTAATATATCACACCATTAATCAATTCTCTTCCTTTCAAGCTCAAAAATCATATTCAAATGCATCATTTAAACATCAATTAATCACCTAAAACCTTAAAATCACAATCCATTAAATTTCATAGTATTATGGTATAAAACCCTGAACTTACCTTACTAATTTTCCTTGATCACAACTCCCTGAAGCTCCATTTGCTTTCTAATCTCAATTTGAAGTTAATCAACTCATAAATATATCATAAATTTCATCAATAACTTAATTGATTATAAATTTTTAAAAACCCATCAAACTAACCATAAAATTAACTCACTTACCAACAACTTCTCTTCACTTTTCCATGGCTATTTCTTGATGAAAACAAGGAGAAGAGATTGATGGAGACACCTTGGAACCTCCTCCTGACAGGACCCAATTCGGAACCCTCCATACTTACGTCTGGGGGGCCCTGTTTGGCACTCCAACGGATCCCTCCTAAACTCTACTAAATGGGCTAATAGAAATTCACGGAGCAAACCTTTAAAAATTTTTCTTATTTTGTAAAACTAGAGTGGGTTGGAT
The DNA here is from genome assembly GCA_021234005.1 of Nephelium lappaceum. NCBI lineage: Eukaryota > Viridiplantae > Streptophyta > Magnoliopsida > Sapindales > Sapindaceae > Nephelium > Nephelium lappaceum. The sequence continues at coordinate 1,505,152 of CM038007.1, forward strand.
TTTTTTTTTTTTTTTATATAAAGTTTCATTTCGACATTTAATCCATGTCGTTTACTAAAACAAAAATCAGGCAGCATAACGGCTGCATTTTTAACTTAGCCAAAATAACCTGCAAAGGAAAATACATTTCCATATAATTTCATTTTTCCAGCCCAACTTCTTTTGCCCACAAACATATATTTCAAATCACAATTCCGTTTCGTTGAAATCAAAAGCATAAAATCATAAATCAAACATTTTGCAACTTACAAAATTTCTTTAAATGTGAGTAAAACTTTTCAAATTCATGCATAATTAATTCACCACTCATTTTTAACTTAAACATATATTTACACTTGATTTCTTTCAACTATAAAATATGCAAAATACATTTACACAGAAGCAATGTCGTGTCCTTGCCGCCTACTCTTCTAAAGGAGTTCTCTAACCTTGGTTACCCACTTCAATACCTGAGGAGGTTTTTGACATAAAAACAAAACTATAAGTTATGGAAGCTCAGTGAGTGTTTATATTTCTTTCTAACTTAAAAGGTTTTATTTCTTAAAATACCTTCTTAAAACACTTTTCAAAATACATTTCCGTCTCTTAAAATTTCTTATAAATTTACAAAATCAACCTACAAATCAAAATTTACACTTCTAAAGTTTCACAGATTTTCTCAACATCCAATTAGACCTCAGGTCCATTTCCATGGCGATCCCTAGCCACAATTTCTAAGAAAATAAAATTAAATTAGTTTAATATCAACTTAAAAATAAAAATTTCTTTACGAATCCAGAACTTTACAATCCAAAAATAATCAATTTAATTTTATTACAAAATAAAGTTAACCATAATTAAATTATGGCTAATATATTTACAACCAAAAAAATAAGTTCATATATTCTTTTGTGCATTGCCACTTATACATTTACAGAAATTTTATTTCTTCAGCCACTTTCAATCAGATGGAGGGGAACATGTATCCTGTCAGCTGGAACCTACACCTAAGGAGGTTTTTTAGCAAAAATTTATAAAATGTGAGTTACGAAAGCTAGGTGAGTGAGTGCGAGTTTTACTAACTTAAATTATTTTCTAAAAGGGTAACTTCCCTAAAACATTTATAAAAATTTCTATTTCTTACAGTTTTCAAAAATATAACTTAAGAATCGATATTAACAAAATTCAGATTCAAAATAATAAAATTCAGAACTTACAAATAAAAATTTGTATTAAAAATGGTAATCAATTTCAGAAATTTTCCTATATAACAGAATTTCAAAACATTTTCAGATATAACAGAATTTTATATAATTTCAAAACCACCAATGGATTTCCAGAAGCATATAGATAATGGTCACACATACTGGGCAAGATGAATCACTATCCCTAACACTAGTGACAGCCATCAGTGCTTCACGCCCAGCGTTCTTCACACTTTCTGTCATATACAAAAGACATCCCACTAGTGCGCTGCAGATTAAATCCATAGTGCAAGCATGAAGTGAAATAATACCTCTCACGTATATTTGGCGACGCGACTCGACTGACAGACTCAATTCCCTCATAGTTAGTGACAGCTCATCCCAAGATTTGTCATACACGTATGGGCATTCCGATCGGGTCTAAACAGATATACATTTTCAGATTCTATCAATTCCATAATAGATAGTGTAATCCATTGGGTTTGAAAAATTCAATAATTTCTTTATGCCACTCATAAATAAATTCATTTATTTCAATTTCTCATAATAACTATATTTTATTTCGAATGACATATAATTTGCATCTTTCATGCATAAACCATAACACATTTAAACTCAAATGAGAGATCTAAATCAATTATTTATTTTCATAACCCACATGAAATAAATAGAATTATTTCAGACTCAAACAACCTTAAACATAAAATTTTTAAAGTATGATTTGCACTCACAAGTTTTGATCACTTGGTGGCTAATCAATCCTCCCCTTTTTCTTGACCTTTGGACTTCAATTCGGTCACATATAATTCACCATTTTAAGCCCAAAAATCCATTAATAACACGTCTATTCTATAATTAAAATAAATTCGCATTTCCTTAACTAAACTTTAATTACATCAAAACTAATTCCATTACTAATTCATCCAACACTTTTTAATTTCCATTTCTTTCCATTCCATTGGTGTTTATTCAACATCATACACATTCAAACACTTTAATACCCTATGGTATCACATGAATTCAATTAAAATTCAAGGTGCCCTTCAACCTAACAAAAATTAAATTTCATACCAATTCATCAATTTAATTAAAACTCCTTCCACCAATTATTCCCATACCAATTAATTCATCAACCAAAACCCTTAAACACATTAAAATCCAACACCCACACTAGGCACCCATTCTTGCCACTTACTAACTCCACACACACACAATCATTCATTTCATTTTTCTTCAATTAAAGCACACAAATTTCTACTAATTCAACTCATCTAACATTCAATAAACTTAAATCAATTAAACCCATCAATTATCATCATCATTCATTCAAACCCTAACTTTCAACACACTAACAAAATCCAACCAAACTCATATCACATTCTACTTCAATTCTAAGCTTAAAATCATGATAAACAACCTTCAAATAACTCACAAACAACATCACTTCATCCATCAACCACCATGTTCAACAAAACCCATAAAAACTCATCAAAAACTCTATCAATTTAACTATAAATTCAACCAACTAACTTACCTTGTTTTCTTGATGATTCTTAGAGCTAAGATGGTCGAAAACTTAGTGAAAATTGTCTTGGATCAGCAGCTCTCTTCTTCATGCTTCTTCTTCTTCTACGGTTCTCTCTCTTTTCCTCTCTTTTCTTTCTTTTTCGATTTCTTTTTGTGTTTGGCCGAATTGCTTCTGGTTTCTTTCTTTTCATTTGGTCGCCTAACACCCCTTTTTATAGTTCCTTCACAATCTCATCTTGCCCCTTTAAAATTTTAAAAATCAGACATGAGTTGTTTTAATCCAATTGGTCCATGATTACTCATAATGAGTTGTTTTAATTCAATTGCCTCTAATGAGTTGTTTTAATCCAATTGGTCCATGATTACTCATAATTATCCATTCAATTCTCTTTAATCAATTCTAATTAATCTCAACCACAAATTTGATCAAAAGATAACTATTAGGTGTTAATCCAACATTGGTCCATCAATAATCCCATGGATTGTGTTTTTAGAATGGGTTTAATATCATAAAATCTCATTTATACCCTTAATGTTAAAAATTAATACAATTCATTCCGAAATAAATTTCAAATTAATTCTATGATCACCCATTCATCAAATTGATTTTACAATACTCTAATTAGGTCTCTTAGAACTCAATCTATGGCCTTCGAAAAAAACTCAAACAAAGTTTAGGTCAACAGTATTCACAATCCTGTCCGTAAGGGTGTTTTTGTCTGGTAACTTTTGAAATCTTCAAAAACTACCCAAATGGGTTCATTTTTACTTCGTTTCAATTTTATTGGGTCGTATTAACTATTCTAAATATTTTCAATTTTTTTGGGGTCCATCTCAAAATTTCACTATTCATCGGGTATTATTCATTCGAGAACACTATCACCCAAAAATGTTACTATTCATCTGTAAATTCACCGTTAATCATAAAATGAAAGTTTGGGGTCCCACACACTCTCTTTCCAAGACTGAAAAGACCCTATACTCTAAGTCTCTCAAAGACATGAGGCTCTCTCTAGTACATTTAGATGCTCACTTTCTACATGCAGGACTCATGCATTCAGTGGAGCTTTATGTGATCAACATGGAAGAAAATGCCCCTCATGAGAAATGGTGCCCCTTAGGGCGTTTTTTTGGGTTAGCATGTAAGGGAGCGCAAATGTAGCAGTGCATCGTGCTCCCCAGAGTGCCTATTTGGGTACACATGCCTTTCTGGTTGTTTGATGCCCCTTTGGGTGCTTTGCTCATGATTAAAGTATCAAATATGAAACTTCATACATCTTAAGGTTCATAAGACAAAAGAGAAATCTTGAGTTCCTTATACTCATTAAATGCAGCATTTGATAGATTAGGTATTCACCTTATCAATATCTCAAATCACTTATGGATTCCTTTTGGTTCCTAAATGGGCACCTGAATCAAACCAAACCCTTTCTCAAGCTATTGTTCTTTTGTTTTGCTCCTTAAAAGTCTGGAGTTAAACATTGATTTGTCAAAAAGGCCAATTCTTTGATTGCATGATGGACTTCTTAAAAAACATTAATGTGTGTGTAAACGAGGTGCTCTACCTAACTAAGCTATAGCCCTTGTACTTGTAATACCCTTTAATCATATTATGGACATAATTTCTCGTCAAGATGAATATTACATTATCCAACACCATATGATCTTTTTGATAGCTATTGCTTTGAAGTTATATTGTATTTATAATCGGTCGATAGGATGGGTCCCCTTTTTTTATTTCTCTTTATAATGATAAATGACATATTTAACTAAGTGATTAGAGTAGTACTTGCATATAACAAGAGTCATTGGTTCAAATCCAATAGTAGGTAGAACTTAGTAGATACCATTGAATGTGGTATCTAATAAGTTTTTCTACTCCCTTATTTTGTATCTCTTCTATCCTATTTGATTTTCGAATTGAAACTAAAACCTTTTTCCTTACATTAGAAAGAGTTCAATTCCGCTTGATTGTATTTGATTGTATTCAATTGGTAGAATCCATATGTGTATAAACATAAATTCTTTGGATTATTCTATTTAGGTGCACCAACTAGTTACCAACTTGCATTGGGAACCTTTACTCGTGTCCTAGCTCATCTGAAAGCTAAATTTGTCTCTACTAGGTCTTACCTTTACTAGCTAAAATTGATCATATAATTGTTTAAAAACCTTTGATTGGTGAACCATCAATGACTATGGAAACTAGATATCTTTAGCTTTAATTTGTTAGGTTATAGCTCACATAACTCGACTTATGGATTCCACACGAACTCTTATAAGACAACCTATCTACCAAGTCTAGAATTCTACATTTATGCAATTTTTTTCATAAAACCCAATGACTCGATTTCACCCTGAAATTATGTCGAATCCCTTCAAATGAGTTATAATACTCTTCTAAAGCTTATTTACCTAGAAAACACTCAGAAAGACATAAATATTCGAGAACAATATCAAATAATTAAATTTGGAGGCTTAAATATGCAAGAAAAGATACACCAATCAACATATCCAGTGGCAAAACTTATAGATGATTCGAAAACACATTGTTGGATGGAGCACGAGTTACATCTCGCAGAGTAAGTGGCAATAGTTCTGGCTATTGGCTGCTGAATAGACTACTGGATGCAGCTCGCGATGCATCCAACGATGCTCTTGGGCTTCAACTCTTTAAGCTTTGAAATTTCTCCATTTTGATCCAAAATGCCCCTAAAACATTCTAAGTCCCTAAAACTTATTCGTTTGTTCAAAATCACTTGAAAAACATTAGAACATCCATAATTTGCTCAAGTAATCATCATAAAAAAAAAGGATTAGATGCATGAACTCATGCCAAATTTGAGCACAATCAAGTTGAAATCAAGTAAAAGAAGTGATGAGAGCATCAACGATCAAAAGATCACCATCAAAAGAAAGCAACTGAGTGCAAAAAAGAACATTCAAGACCCACAACCCCATGCACGCCCCCTCAAATCAAGCACCCAAGGAAGTGCCACCCACTGCAAGACCACACTCCCCTTCAACCCCCTCAAATGGGGTGCCTAGAAAAGCATCATAGGTCGTCATTTGGATCTCACTTCATGCCCTAACATTTATGGGCTATAAATAATTTTATTTATACCATTTTAAGGCAGTTTATATGGGTAAAGGATGAAGCCCTAGTGCTTCTCCTCTGACCTTCTTTCTCATCTTTCCTTCACCTGCACATACCTTTTAAACCTCACCCACCTTTTCCACTAATTTGTTCAGAGGTAAAGATTTGCAAGAGGGGAGAAGAGGATGCAATAACTCAAACTAAGAATAGAGGAGCTCAATGGATTTGAACTAGGAGGATGCCTAAGGAGATCCACGATTGTATTTTTGACGATTTCTCTTGTATTTGTAATATCTCCATTTTATGTAAATTTGTATATACATTTTTGTTGGGATGATGGATGGTATTTATTGAATATAATAAAGTTGATTGTTATTTGGTTGAGGATTTTTTTTGCATGTTGAGAAGGTGTTTTAGTGTTTAATGCTTGTAATGATTAGCCATAATTTGCATGATTTTAGATTGTGTGTTGAGACTAGGAGTAAAATCCCACAATGTGCTCAATAAAATTTCTATCCTAAGTTTAAGAGAGGAAAAAGAATCACTCGTGTAACAAAGGAGTAGACCAGGAGTTGTTCGAGTGACAAACAAATATTCTCATCATCATAAACCAATCCACTTAAGTAATAGATTATCTTGAATTTAATGAACTCTTGTTTATTCGATAGTCATAAGGAGATAGGCGTCTTAGATGAGAGTATATTCACTGCATTATCGGAAGATATATATTAAAATGATTAGTGATAAACTAGCAATACAACCATTATATCTTCAAGGCTATGATGATTTAATTCTAAAGTTAAGTCAATTTGAAATCCTAGCACTCTTTACTTTGTTTATATTTAGAACTAGTTTAGTAATCGGTTCACTTATCCCTATAGAGAATATACTTTACTCACTCTGTATTACTTGTCAAGTGGCTTATGCCCCCTAGAAATGGTTCGAGCAATATAAGTTTATATTTTTCTTGATCACTGCAAGATCCTAGAGACGAAAAGAATTTTATATCAAACACAAAATTTCAGGAAAGTGTATGTGACTGAAAAACTATATATAAAATAGAAAATAAATCATGAACTTTCATATATTCTGGAGTTCAATTGTACAAGGACAATGAACCCGACCAATATAAATAGGATCTTTCAATAAGAGAAAAAGGGACGACTTTTTAGTCTTTGAAAGCCTTACAAAATCTCTACTTCGCTGGCTTCTTCCGCAAGTAATAATATAATAATAGACATAGATTTTGTTCTATACAATCAAAGCATATTAAAAATTATCGTCTCGATTTTATTTTAATATCTCTCTCTTATTATGCCATAATTACCCTTAAGCGTCAGCTGATTGTATTCACATTCATATTAATTATATATATATATAAAGAGAAAAGTTGGCTGATTTTTACGTTAAAAATAAATAAATATATATATATAAAGAGAGAGGAATTGGTTATATTGATTGAGGTCTTAATTTAAATTTGTAACATATAGCTCTTAGAAAGCAAACTATGATTTTGTATACACGTGCTGTTTTGTAAACTAGGGAACTATGATTATGGTATATACTGTGGAATAAATTATTCTATTCGTACAAATCCCCTGCAAATCCATAGAGCTATGCGTTCAGCATACAAACAGCGCGTCGATATCAAAACATTTGCACACGTTTTATCTTATCAAAAGCCAATGAAAATGAAAAAATATTCAAATGTTTCAAATTGGTACCAACTTTCTTGGACTGTCTCCATTATTAATAATTGGACCACCACCACTTGCGTCGCTATAATAATCCTTATTTCCAAATCTTGTTTTTTTTTTTCCTTCGTTACACAATTCACGTTTTAAATATTCCTATGCGATTTTTTTTTTTAAAGAGAATATTTCTATACGATTTCAATAAATTTAGTGCTAGTTAGCACGATTTTTACCAAAAGATTCTAATAGCCCATGAAGTTTGAAGTCAAATACATCTGAAAGATGAATTGTGAAATTTTAAACAAAATAAAACTGTATCCTTTATTTGCAATTGAAAAACCGTTTTATAAAATTTCGTAAATAATTCATGATTATTTAAGTTATTTATTAAATTTTGATAGATATTTAATCGAGTATAAGGCGTTGTTATTAAACATGTATATTTATATATACAGGGTGATGACAAAAGAAAGAAAAAGCAAGATTTGATTTATATGACTTGGATATATCACATGTATATTTTATCAACACGTGTTTCCAATAAGTTTCGATCTCCAATAAATGTGTAAACCCTTTATTTTTAAATTTTCAGATTCTCCAATAATAGTCCCTAGGTAACGATTTGAGACCCTAAATAGTCAATAGAAGTGTCTGAGGTTGTAGAGAACCCTTAGAAATTTATTTAAACCTAATTGGAGATTAAATGGAATAGTAAAATGGTAAGTGAAATTAAGTAATTATTAAATTTGACAAGGAACTAAATTGAAGATAAGATTTAATAATTGTGGTCAAACTAGAATTAAGCTAAAAACTGAGGGATGAGAACGAATTTTTTTTAGGACTTGACCGACATTATTAGGATTGTTTGTGGAGAAAAGCATGAGAATTCCACTCAAGTTACGCAAACAAATCACAAACAAAACACAGTCGAAACAGAAATAAAAAACAAAAGATAAAGACGCACGAAGAAGAAGGAAGATCGAGTGTAAGCCCTCGACGTTTATTTATGGTTTTCCTAATAACAATCCATCCCTAAGTGACATTTAAGACCCTAAATAACTACTGCAAGAGTTGTTAAAATATAGAGAGTGATTGAAACCCATTGGAAACATAATAAGTATAAGGGTAAAATGGTCATTGTCATTGGAGTTATTAAATTGCTATGACCTATGGACTAAATTGAAATAAGTTGACAAGTTATGAGTCAAGACAGAATAATCAATAGATAAGTGCAAAAAATTAATTAACTAAAGGACACAATGGTCATTTACAAAATTGTTATAATTATATAAACAAAACTTAATGGAAGATTGAGATCATTCACGCCACTCACAAAGCAAAATCGAGAGCAAACACAAAGAAAGAAACAAGAGGCGAGAGAGAGAGGTGTGGGTGTGTTCGGCCAAACAGAGAAGTTGGTGATCAAAGTTAGTTCAACCCATTTTTAGGCTTCTAATCAATCAAGCAAGCTTCCCTAAGGTTAGTTCATTCATTTTGAGCTTATTGTTGTGTTGGTTTGTGTTGGTTGTTTTGATGATGTTTGAGTTGGTTTTGATGGGAGGTTTTTATCCATGTTAAGAGATGATTCCTTGGAGACTTGAAAGTATATGTACATGGCATGGAAGCTTACTAAAATTGATGAGTTAGCGTTCGCTTGGAATAGGTTTTGAGTTGGTTTTGGATTAGAAACTAATATAATGAGATGTAGACTAGGTGTTTGACAAAATATCTCAAAGAACCAACATCAAAAACTTGAAAGAAATGGACTTAGGATATGTTAGTGCTTGTAAGGCCATATGGAGAGGTATGAGAATCCAATGAAATGGAGGTGTTTTAAGCATGATTTCATGTTGTTTAAGTGACAAACAAACTTATAAAAATGTTAGAATTGAATTTGAATCACTTGCTTTGTAAAGCACCTATGAAGGATATTATGAGTTGTCATGGAAAACCATCTCTTTTATGTGTTTGATTGAATTGTATGAGTAGGTTTGAGTGTCTATAGCACTAAGAAAGGAAGAATTAAGTTTTGGAATGAAAAGTGTAAAAATGGCACTTAAAAAGTGATGAAAAAATGGGATTTTTCCTTAGTTTGCATACCTGAACGTTGGAATTTTTTAGAATCACTTTACGGGTGATCTAAGTGCTAGTCAAGAAGGTGTGTGGAGCAAGAAAGAAGTAAAGCACAGCCCTAGGTAGGGCTATGCACACCATTCGACCAGGAGGGGTAAAAAATGACCACTTTTCATTTCGAGCATCGAACAATGATTTCGCGCATATGGGCATGTTCCTAGGTGAAAATAAATAGGATCCATGCAAAGAAATTAGAATTAAAAAGCTTCGGTTGAGTGGAAACCGTATAAAAAAGCTTTTAGGCATAATAGAGTTCAATGAAGTTATTTGAATTAAAAGTTGTGTAATAAGTTTTGAAAAGTTCAATTTAGTATATTCTAAGCGAAAATAACGCGACCCGACCCGGATACCTCTAACTCTGATCCGGTCGGTCACGCCGGGCACCCCAACGGATCCCTCTTAAACCCGACTCGTCGGGTTAAGCGAAACCCGTGGAGCGAACCCTAACCTCTCTGATATTTTCTAAAACATCGTTGGGTTGGGTTTTCTTTAAAAACCGAAAACGCGTAGGAAAAATTTTTAATTTTAATTTTAAATTCATTTTCGAAACTCATTTTTCTAACAAAATTTCGGCAACATAACAACTGTATTTTTAACGTTCCCGAAAAAACCTGTTTACAAAAATATCAACACTTCAACTATTTTCAGCACCAACCCAACTTCTGATTGCCCATAGGCCTCAATCATGCATTTGATTGTTAAATCAATTTATGAAAATTCAAATGACATTCAATAAACCACATTTAAATCAAAAACAGTTTAAAAACAGTTATAAACAAATAATTACAACTTTCAAATCACTTATACATTTCAAAGATATTTACATGGAAATGATAGATGCAAAGTCAACTGCTCAAAATATCGTCGTGTTGCGCTGCTGGCTCACCCGCTGGAGGTAATGCTACTGATCGGCTACCTGCTGAGAGTACCTGAGGAGGTTTTTTATATAAAACAGAAAAATAATGAGCTAGAAGCTCAGTGAGTGATAATATTTCGTTTCTTTGAAAATCTGCTTTTCAAAACGTCCTCCTCTAAAAACGTTTGAAAACTATTCTTTATTTCTAAAGCATTTCAAACTTAAATCTTTAAAACATCAACTTAAACATGAGAATTCATCTCTAAGCACATGCATGTATTTAAATACAAAACTTGCAACTGTAAATCATAAATAACTTCAATAATAATTATAAAATACCTTTTATCTCAAATAAGCTTTTCTTTTAAAAGCTGTTTCTCTATATCTTTCAAAATTACCATAGTATCCTTAAATCTGGGGTCTCTCAAGTCTAACGGCTATGTGCGGAATTGCCCAGCGCTAACCATAGCTCGCCAGCTCGGAGACATCTCGCGGCTATGTGCGGAATTGCCCAGCGCTAACCATAGCTCGCCTACTCTGAGACATCTCGTGGCCATGTGCAGAATTGCCCAGCGCTAACCATAGCACACGAAACACTACCCCACATCAGTAATGGCGACTCGACTGACAGACTCTTGACACTTATCCCCCTGGTTAGTGACTTATCCCTCCCCAGGACTGTGCCAACTGAAGTGGGATAGACCGATCGGGTCTAAACTGCTCTGTAATCTCTGAAAATCCCTGAGGGGATACTTTCTGGTTTTGAAAACACTTTTCTCTTTTCTGTTTTAACTTTCTGGTGCAAAAGCACAAATATCTTTTCTGAGTGCGTAAAGCACTAAAATCTGATTTCTGAGTGTCATAAGCACTAAAACTCATTTTCTGAGTGCATTAAGCACTAAAACTGATTTTCTCAATTCAAGCTTGAAAACTTAGTTTCTGAAATTTCATTTCAACAACTTATATATATGCATATAAAATCACATTCTCATTTCAAACTAATGCTCATGCATATATCAATACATTTAAAATAAACTCAAGCAATTACTTATCAAATCAAATTTGATAATTTGAAATACTTTTAAAATCTTTAAATAAAACTCACTCACAAAACTGATGACTGAAAATAGCGCGTGCGGAGCCCCTAATCCTCTCGTCTCGATCCTCGAGCGCTCTCGTCACCTACACAACATAATACATTCGCGTAAATCTCTGAAAACTTGAAATTACGTAATCGTCCCTATATGACCCCTTTTTACGCGCAACTCTCCATTTTAGTTTCTAATCTTAATCTTTCGCTTTTAATAGCTTCAATACTCTTAATTAAACTCATTAGGGTCGTCCAAACATTCAACGGATGTCATAAGGGTCAATTTACGAAATTGTCCTTTAAACTAGTTTATTGCGCGTTTTGGATTCTCTATAACTCTTTGATATTTTCTTGGTATTCTAACCTCCTTATCAACTTCAAATACTTATTTTTCAACTTGTTTTCACTCAAAAACAATCAACCAACAAATCACAACGAAATCCATCTCAAATCAACTTATACACCAACAAAAATCATCATTTTCAAACTTAAACAACTCACCCCTTTTTCTATTGCGTTGACTTCGCTTTGGGGTGGTTTTGGATTGGTTTTGGGATGGATCTGAGCTGGGTTTGGGCTGTTTTCCTTCCTCTTTTCTTCCCCTCTCTTCCTCTCTCTCTTTCCCCCTTGGTTCTGCCGCGATTCGCCGTCGTCGCTGTCGCCGATCTGCACGTGCGGAGAGCTGTTTTGGCCGATGGATCAGCTCTGTTTCAGCTCCATTCGGGTCTAGCTTGAGCTGATCTTGGTGCAAGTTGGGATGGGGCAGCTCATCGGCGTTGATTGGGGCTGTTTCGCGACAGTTTCAGCTTGGTCTGTCACGGTTCTGCTGCACGTTTCTGCTTCGGTTCGCGGCGGCTGGATGGCTAGACGGCGATGGTGCACGGCTGGTCGGCGTTGGTGGCTTCTCCTTCTTCTTCTTCTTCTCCTCTTCTCTGCTCTCTTCTCTCTTTTCTTTCTTCTTTCTTTTCTTTCTTTCTTTCTTTCTTTCTCGCGAGAGAGAAGCTACTGGTTCTGTTTGGTTTTAAAAGTCAACACAACATTTTGGCTTCTATTTTCCTCCACAATACTCTCAATAATTCCACTTATGCCCTAAGACAAATCCATTCTCCTCCCTTAAATTCTAGCTTAATTCCACTTTGACCACAATTATTAAATTCTATCTTCAATTTAATCCCTTTTTCTCTTGAAAAATTATTCAATTTCATTCACTATTTTATCCTTCCGATTAGTCTCCAATCGAGTTTAATTCAATCTTTATGAGTCCTCTATGACTTTAAACGTATCCGTAAACCATTTAGGGTCTCCAATAATTATTTAAGGACTGTATTTGAGGAAATCCGTAAAATCACATTCGAGGGCTTACAGAAAATGTGTTGTGTAGGTGAAAAAAAGGCTAGCGAAGCTGGAGAGGGCCATTGAAGCCCATTAGGGAAGCTTGGAAATTTGAGGTGAGTGCTAAAACGATTTTCAAAGAATTTATGTGGTTTTGAAATGTTTGAATGTTTTATAATATGTTTATCATTTGTGAATTCAAAACAATTATTGTTATGGATATGGTGTTTGTATGGGAAAGTTTAGTTTTTATGATTTTATGAGCAGACATTATATTTTGATATGAATTTTAAAGTTTTAAGTTATTGATAGTTAAAACTATACTTCATGGTTTTGGCAAAGGAAAATGAAATTCATAAATTTTATGTGCTTGATGGGAAAATAATATTTGTATAAATATAATTTCAAAGGCCAATTGTATACCCATCCTTGTAAGTTTTATAGATCCGGCCGGTACGTCCCACACTTGTATGGCAATGTTATGGGAGGGATCACGTCACTAACTCTAGGGGGATAGAGTCCGTTGTGTCGCTTTTACGTGTATGAGATGCTGTCTTACGCTACTTATTACGTTGTAATATTCCGGACGTGGTGTTTGGATGTCTTTGTAAGTGTCACGGATGGTGTTTGTAGTTAAATCACCTCGTGACTCCACGTTCTCGTGGTTGTAAGTTTAAAGGGTAACATTGGTGCATTCCTAACACCTAAGTAATTTGATAAATGAACTATTGTGTTTATATGAATTACAATTCTATTTCGAAAGGGATTCCATAATGGTTTGTAGTTTTGTATGAATATTTATACTTATTAAGTTTTACTAAAGGTTTATACATCTTTTATATTGATAAATCTATTGTTTTGTAACGTTATATGTGAAATTTCAATTGGTGAATTTAAGTAATTAAACTTTATTTTTAATGTTTTTATGGAGGTATTTTAGAAAAGTAAACGTTATGGTTTCAAACTTATGTGCACTCACTGAGCTCCAATAAGCTCACTCTTTCATTGCTTTATTTCAAAAGCCTCCTCATGTGTTAGTGCAGGTAATTAAGGCACAGGATTCCCTCCATTGAAGTAGGTGGGCGAAGATCCGACGACTGCATCCTTTTTGCATGTCCATTTTGCATGACATATGGAAGCTGAAAACCTTCTTTTTGCTATAATTTCATAACTTGTTTTGTAGCACTAAATATAAATATTTGTACTTATGTTGTGTATAAAGTGTATGAGGTTTTGTAGAGTTTATTTAAGTCATGAAATATGTCTGGTTTTTCTTAAGAAAATTATCTATAAGAATTTGGTTTTATCTTATGAATTGGGATTTATTGTCTGACGTGATTTATGGTTTATGGTTTTCTTGATAATTTTGTATGAAATTGGAAATGAAATTTGAATTATTTTTGGTGAAAGAAGTTGGGTTGTGATTGGAAAAGATATTCGGAGTGTATTTTTGCTTTACAGAATTGTTGGAAATCTTAAAAATATAGCCATTATGCCGTCGAAATTTTTTTTTTTTTAAAAAAAAACCATTTTTACATTTTAAAAGATATGGAATATGAAAATGTTTTAAGGCTTCGCTCCACGGATTCCTTTTAGACCAATTGGAAGGGTTTAGGAGGATTCCGTTGGGATGCTAGGAAGGACTCTCTGGATACTAATATAGTATGATTTGGAATGGGTCTTGTCAATGTGGTATCAGAGCCCATGGTTTTATAAATGTTTTGATTTAATATGAATTTTAAAAGTTGTTTTTGTGCATCACTAGTTTTCAAATTCATGCATTTCATACTCTTGTTTGATTAAATGTCTCAGAAGTATGCAACGTCGAGGTCGCCCTAGGACAAGGATGGCAGCCGCAAAGGCCCCTACACCCGAAGAGGAGTATGTTGACGAGTCCGTTAACATGCCAGCTAGCCCTACCCATGCAGAACCTTCTCAACCAGCTAGTCTACAAGAGCAGATGGCCCAAGTTTTTGCAGCGGCGCTTCACTAGCCCCATGAGGCAGTAGGATCGATTGAACATGCTCGAAAATTGGGTGCTAAGTCTTATGATGGAACTGGTGATCTGAAGCGCACCTTTTCTTGGATGGAAACTAATGAAGAGATCTTTCAAGTGATGGGTTGTACGAAAGATCAAATGGTGACTTATTCAGCTTTCCTCCTCAAGGATCGAGCGAAAGATTAATGGAAGGCACTGTAGAGGAGGCATGCAGATGGAGTCACTTAGACCATATTCAAGCAAGAGTTTCTTGAAAAGTTCTATCCGAAGATCTATAGGGATGCCCAGATTGACGAATTTTTCAAATTGGAACAAGGTAATCAATCAGTAGCTGAGTATGAAAAGAGATTCTAAGAGTTGGCCAGACTAGTACCATTCATCAATGAAAACGAAGAGCAGAAGATTAACAGGTTTATGGTGGGCCTTAATCCTAGAATTAGGGCCTATGTAGCATCATCCGGCCACACTCAGTATGGGGGCTTGGTGGATGCAGCCACTAAAATAGAGAGAAGTGTGGAGGCTATCCCCAAACCTAGAAGGTTCACCCTTAAGCGCAGTTGGTCAAACGGATCTCAAGGAGGACCCAGCAAGACTGTAAGGACTGGAGAGAAGTCTACAAGGTCATCCAGCCGCAGGCCAAGTCAGAGAGTCCAGTTCAGCCAGAGTTCAGTGAGACAGTCATCAGGGCCTCGAAGCACCAGAGAAGATTGGAAGAATTGTCCAACCTGTAAGAAGTGCGAAAAGACACATTCGGGCGAGTGTATCAGGGGTAAGAATGTATGCTTCAGGTGTGGTCAGAAGCGCCACTTTATTGAGGATTGTCTCGGCCTAGCTTCATCCAATAAACCAGAGGCCGGGACTACTATCCTAGGGCAGTCCAGTAGCAATCATGGACTCGAGAGGAGAGGCCCCCAAGGTAGAGGATCAGGTGCTACAGATCAGCCCAACGGTGAGGTCAGTAGGGGTTTACCACCCAAGGGATAGCCTGGTAGGCCCTATAGTCAGGTTAGAGTGTATGCAGTCACTTAGCAGGAAGCAGATGTTGCTCCTAAAGTCATCATAGGTACAATCTCTTTGTTTGATACTGATGCTTATGTGTTGGTTGATTCAAGGGCCATACACTCCTTTATTTCTGCCAAGTTTGTCACAAAGTAAAAATGGAAGATGAGCCATCAAGTTGCAGTGTGGTAGTATCCCTTGCTACTGGAGATACACTTCTGTTAGATAAGGTTTATATAGGTAGTAAAGTTATGATAGTTGGTCACGAATTGCAAGCAAATTTGATCCTGTTAGACATACAGGATTTTGATGTTATATTGGGGATGGATTGGCTATCAAAGCACTGTGCCACTGGCAATTGTTTCAGGAAGGAAGTTAGGTTCAATAGACCTGGGGAACCCGATGTGGTCTTTTATGGTATAAGGAAGATGTTTCCTACTAGTATGATAAGTGTAGTAAAGGCTAGTAGGATGCTTAGGAAGACGTGTCAAGGATACTTGGCTTATGCAGTGGGACCAGAGAATGATGAGGGGAAGTTGGAAGAGGTTCCAATGGTTAGGGAATTTCCAGATGTATTCCTAGATGACCTTCCAGGGCTACCACCGGATAGGGAGATAGAGTTTGAGATAGAGTTAGCTCTGGGCATAGAGCCTATTTTCACAGCCTCATACCGGATGGCCCTAACAGAACTGAAGGAATTAAAGGTCCAGATGGAGGAACTAATAGATAAGAGTTTCATTAAACCGAGTACATCGCCTTGAGGAGCTCCAGTTCTATTTGTGAAGAAGAAGGATGAAAGCCTCATGTTATGTATTGACTACCGATAGCTTAATAGAATGACCATAAGAAATCAATACCCGCTTCAAAGGATAGATGACTTGTTTGATCAGCTTCAGAGAGTTAGGGTATTCTCTAAAATTGATTTGAGGTCCGGGTACTACCAGTTGAAAATTCGTAAAGAAGATGTTTCTAAAACGACTTTCCGGATGCGCTATGGACATTATGAGTTTTTGGTAATGTCGTTCGGATTGACGAATGCCCCAACCGCCTTTATGAATCTGATAAACAGAGTTTTCAAACCCTATTTGGATAAGTTTGTGATAGTGTTTATTGATGACATTCTAATATATTCAAGTAGCCAAGAGGAGCACGCTTAGCACTTAAGGATTGTATTTTAGACTTTGAGGGAATATCAGCTTTATGCTAAGTTCAGTAAATGCCAGTTTTAGCTAGATTGAGTGGCATTTCTAGGTCATGTAGTTTCAATGGAAGGAATTTTTGTAGACCCTCAGAAGATAGAGGCCATATTAAATTGGCAGCTGCTCACGAACGTGACTGAAGTTAGGAGCTTTTTGGGATTAGCTGGATATTATAGGAAGTTCGTGGAAGGGTTTTCGAAGATAGTAGTTCCCTTGACTAAGTTGACATGGAAGGAAGAGAAGTTCGTGTGGACTGACGAGTGCCAGCATAGTTTTGAAGAATTTAAAAAGAGATTGACCTCGGCACATTTGCTTATACTACCATTAGAGACAAATGGGTTTACAGTGTATTATAACGCCTCCAGACAGGGTCTAGGTTATGTATTGATGCAGCATGATAAGGTGATAGCCTATGCATCTAGGCAGTTGAAGAAACATGAGCAGAATTACCTAACACACGACCTAGAACTCACAACTATTGTGTTTGTTTTGAGGATATGAAGGCATTACCTGTATGGAGTCTCTTGTAGGATCTTTACTGATTATAAGAGCCTATAGTATCTGTTTACGCAGAAGGAGTTGAATATGAGGCAAAGAAGATGGATTGAACTCATCAAGCATTATGACTGTACGATTGAATACCATCCTTACAAGACTAATGTGATGGCAGATGCACTAAGTAGGAAACCCTCAAATTTAGTAACCCAACTGAAAACAGAGCACCTACCATTATTGGTAGAGTTGAGATCTATGGGGGTCAAATTAGAGATGACAGATTCTGGAGCATTGGTGGCTGCATTTCATGTCCGCCTTGTTCTGGTGGATAAAATTAGAAAGCTCCAGGATAGAGATCCTTACTTAATGAAGATAAAGAATGAAGTAGAAGCTGGGAAACAGAGTAATTTCTCATTAAGGGATGATGGGATGTTGAGATGAGGTAAAGGTTATGTATGCCAAGCGTAGAAGACGTGAAGAAAGACATCATGGAAGAAGCTCACTCTTTAGCTTATGTCATGCACCCAGGGAGCATTAAGATGTATCGAACTCTGAAGGATCACTATTGATGGAAAGAAATGAAGAAAGAGATAGCAGAGTTCATTTCCAGATGCCTCACCTACCAGCAGGTTAAGGTTGAACATCAGAAGCCAGTAGGTTTATTGCAACCCCTACCTATCCCGGATTGGAAATGGGAAATGATTACTATGGACTTTGTGGTAGGGCTTCCATGAAGTCGAAGCTAATACGATGCTATATGGGTGACAGTTGATAGATTGACGAAGTCGGCTCATTTCCTGGCAATCAGAAATAACTACTCCCTGGATAAGTTAGTCCAGTTGTACATAGACGAAATTGTATGATTGCGTGGTGTTCCTATGTCCATCGTGTCAAATAGAGATCTGAGGTTCACCTCTAGATTCTGACCGAGCTTACAGAAGGCATTCAGCATTAAGTTGAATTTTAGTACGACTTTTCACCCACAAATAGATGGGCAATATGAAAGAACTATCTAGACACTAGAAGATATGTTAAGGGCATGTGTGATGGAGTTCAAAGGGAGCTGGGATACCCACCTATCTCTAATAGAATTTGCACACAATAACAACTACCAGTCTAGTATTGATATGGCACCATATGAGACTTTATATGGAAGGAAGTGCAGCACCTCGGTTTGTTGGGAAGAGGTAAGTGAAAGGAAGCTAATCGGCCCTGAGATTGTCCAAGCTACAACCGAAAAGATTCAAGTCATAAGAGAAAGGTTAAAAATAGCAAGTGATCAACAGAAAAGTTATGCGGACAATCGTAGGAGAGATTTAGAGTTTCAAGTGGGTGACCGAGTCTTTTTACGCGTTTCACCATGGAAGAGTGTATTAAGATTTGGAAAGCGTGGAAAGCTAAGTCCTAGGTACATTGGGCCGTACGAGATAATGGGAAGAGTTAGAGAGGTGGCCTATTGCTTGCAGTTACCACCAAAGTTGGTTAGGATTCATGATGTTTTCCATGTTTCCATGCTTTGCAAATATATGGCGGATCCTTCACACATATTAAGAGAGCAACCAGTGCAACTAAAGGAGAATCTAACCTACGAGGAAGAACCAGTGTAGATATTAAACTGTAGAGAACAAGTGTTGCGCCATAAAATGATTCTGTTAGTAAAGGTGTTGTGAAGGAACCATGGATCCGAGGAAGCTACATGGGAACATGAGGAGCAGATGAGAACTCAATATCCTCACCTATTCGAAACAGGTGTGTAATTTTAAATTTCGAGGACGAAATTTCTATAAGGAGAGGTGAAATTATAAGCCCTCGGCGTTTATTTATGGTTTTCCTAATAATAATCCCTAAGTGACATTTAAGACCCTAAGTAACTAATGGAAGAGTTGTAAAAATATAGAGTGATTGAAACCGATTGGAAGCATAAATAAGTATAAGGGTAAAATGGTCATTGTCATTGGAGTTATTAAATTAGTATGACCTATGGACTAAATTGAAATAAGTTGACAAGTTATGAGTCAAGATAGAATAATCAATAGATAAGTGCCAAAAATCAATTAACTAAAGGACATAATGGTCATTTATGGAATTATTATAATTATATAAACAAAACTTAGTAGAAGATTGAGACCATTCATGCCACTCACAAAGCAAATCCGAGAGCAAACACAAAGAAAGAAACAAGAGGCGAGAGAGAGAGGTGTGGGTCTGTTCGGCCAAACAGAGAAGTTGGTGATTAAAGTTAGTTCAACCCATTTTTAGGCTTCTAATCAATCAAGCAAGCTTCCCTAGGCTAGGAAATCAAACTTGAAGCATCAAACAAAACCAATCAAAGGTTAGTTCATTCATTTTGAGTTTGTTGTTGTGTTGGTTTGTGTTGGTTGTTTTGATGATGTTTGAGTTGGTTTTGATGAGAGGTTTTTATCCATATTAAGAGATGATTTCTTGGAGACTTGAAAGTATGTGTAGATGACATGGAAACTTACTACAATTGATGAGTTAGGGTTCGTTTGGAATAGGTTTTGAGTTGGTTTATAAATTAGAAACTAATAGAATGAGATGTAGACTAGGTGTTTGACAAAATGTCTCAAAGAACCAACATCAAAAACTTGAAAGAAATGGACTTAGGATATGTTAGTGCTTGTAAGGCCATATGGAGAGGTATGAGAATCCAATGAAATTGAGGTGTTTCAAGCATGATTTGATGTTGTTTAAGTGACAAACAAACTTATGAAAATGTTAGAATTGAATTTGAATCACTTGCTTTGTAAAGCATCTATGAAGAGTATTATGAGTTGTCATGGAAAACCACCTCTTTTATGTGTTCGATTGAATTGTATGAGTAGGTTTGAGTGTGTATAACACTAAGAAATGAAGAATTAAGTTTTGGAATGAAAGTGTAAAAATGACACTTAAAAAGTGATGAAAAAGGGGATTTTTCCTAGGTTTGGACACCCAAACGTTAGAATTTTTCATAATCGTTTTACGGGTGATCTAAGTGTGAGTCAAGAAGGTGTGTGGAGCAAGAAAGAAGTGAAGCACAACCCTAGGTAGGGCTGTGCACACCATTCGGCCAAGAGGGGTAAAAAATGACCACTTTTCGTTTCGAGCTTCGAACGATGATTGCGAGCGTATGGGCGTATTCCCAGGTGAAAGTAAATAAGATCCATGCAAAGAAATCGAAATTAAAAAGCTTCGGTTGAGTGAAAATCGTATAGAAAAGCTTTTAAGCATAATAGAGTTCAATGAAGTTATTTGAATTAAAAGTTGTGTAATAAGTTTTGAAAAGCTCAATTTGGTATATTCTAAGTGAAAATGTGTTGTGTAGGTGAAGGAGAGGCTAGCAGAGCCGAAGAGGGCCATTGAAGCTTATTAGGGAAGCTTGGAAATTTGAGATGAGTACTAAAACGATTTTCAAAGAATTTATATGGTTTTGAAATGTTTGAACGTTTTATAATATGTTCACCATTTGTGAATTCAAAACAATTATTGTTATGGATATGGTGTTTGTATGGGAAAGTTTAGTTTTGATGATTTTATGAGCAAGCATTATATTTTGATATGAATTTTAAAGTTTTAAGTTATTGACAATTGAAACTATACTTTATGGTTTTGGCAAAGGAAAATGAAATTCATAAATTTTATGTGCTTGATGTGAAAATAATATTTGTATAAATATAATTTCAAAGGCCAATTGTATACCCATCCTTGTAAATTTATAGACCCGGTCGGTACGTCCCACACGTGTATGACAATGTTATGGAAGGGATCACATTAGTAACTCTGGGGGGATAGAGTCCATTGTGTCGCTTTTACGTGTGTGATGTTGTCTTATGCTACGTGTTGCAATGGAATATTCCGCACGTGGTGTTTGGATGTCTTTGTAAGTGTCACGAATGGTGTTTGTAGCTAAATTGCCTTGTGACTCCACGTTCTTGTTGTTGTAAGTTTAAAGAGTAACATTGGTGCATTTCTAACGCCTAAGTAATTTGATAAATGAACTATTGTGTTTATATGAATTACAATTCTATTTCGAAAGGGATTCCATGATAGTTTGTAGTTTTGTATGAATATTTATACTATTAAGTTTTACTAAAGGTTTATGCATCTTTTATATTGGTAAATCTATTGTTTTGTTACGTTATATGTGAGATTTCAATTGGTGAATTTAAGTAATTCAATTGGTAAATCGGCTAAAACAATTCAACTTTCTCAATTCATTACTGAGTATAAAATTTTGAAAGCTTTGCTAGTAATAGCTAGCTATACTTTTAAAACTTCGCTTTAACTTCTATTTCTGGTGCGGTTTCTTTTTCCAAAACGTACCAAATGGAAACCCAGTAAAGCTGCTAACCCACATAGCGACTAAACTAGCGCTGCACAATGTGAGTGAAAATCTAGTCACATACCGACTAAACTAGCGCTGAGCAATATGATGTCACGTGGCGAATAAACTAGCGCTGTTCATCGTGACTCTAAAAGACCTCCCACCACCACAAAATAGAATGCTACATCGCATAAGTGGCGTGAGATATCACCCTACATGTGTGGAGGCGACTCAATAGACTCAACCCCAACTCTAACATACTCTAGGTGAAACAAGCTATTTATTCCCCCGATGTTAGTGACATGCCCCCAATACTTGCCATACACACACAGAGTTCTACAACCGGGTTTTTGAACTTTCTTTTGCTATCTTTTTCGTCAATTTCATCATCTCAAGGGTCAATTGGCCTTTGAAAACTTTCTTTTACATGCTTTAGGAAACTAAGATAACTTTTACTAAAAACATAATCTATCATTAGCTTAAACTTTAAATCTTTTACATAATCAAATACTATAAAATTTAATACAACTACAATTGGTCTAAACTTGAAATCTTTGATATATTCAAATACTATAAATTATAATATAACTAAAGTAATAAATATTTAATCTTTAATGAACTAAAAATATTGATTTCTTTTAAATCTTCAAAAACATGCACAAACTAGTAAGTGTAAGTTTATATTAAAATCACTTCAATTCAAAATCAAAGTAGACTAACAACTAAACTTTAATAAAAACATCATTTTATACTCACAATTAAACTTATATCTTTCATAACTGATCCAAAATCATAATTAAAGTAAACTAACACTAAAATTTAATGAAACACAACTTTTATACTCACTAATTGCTCCATTTTTCTTTGCTTGGTACCCTTGAATAAATTCGTTCATCTTCCAAAATTACTTGTCTTTCATCTAATAATTTTTCATTCGAACTAAATCATTCACCAAATCAACATTTATTAACCCAAAATATGAAAACCAAATCAAATAAAATCAATCGGATAACATTAACTAATTTGCATCCAAACTAGTAAGGATGCTATTATACATATTTCCACATTCTTTACACATTTCCAAATTTCATTATTCCCTTCACAATACATACCCAAATATACAATTTTGGAACTTTAAAAACTCACTAGCATCACTTAAATCTTAATTAACCACCCTTAGACAACTTGGCCAATTTCAACACACAATACTTTACTTATCAATTGTCTCCACATATTCAAATTTAATAACCTTTCATTTTTCATAAACTCACATTAACTTAGTTCAAACCCATTTATATCCTCACTTTCATACTTGACTAAAAAATGCATCAACACTAATTCATCTTGTTTTCTTCGACTTTTGACATCAAAATCACTACAATTATCTTTTAAAACTTCTAACGTCCTAAACCATTCAATTAAACTTTTCAAGTCACAAATACACCTCAAACCCTAACTTCAACACACTACTATAAGTGACCCATGACATATTTACATTTCCTTTCAATTGTTCTTTATTCTAATTACATCAATTATCATAAAAAATAATTCAAATTATATACCATAAACCAAATCCATCAATTTACATCGATGATCATAATTCATCAAACCCCACTACAACAAATTTCACATTTTATAGCATTGCTTAATAGCATTCTTTTTAAAATGCTATATATTTCTCATAAACAGTTGCATTTTAATATAAAATGCTATTGAGTAGTAACACTTGATTTTTTATTATTTTTTAGTGGTAATAATATAGCGTTCAATGAATGTTACACGGCAACCAAAAAATTTATTAGTGCAATTTAAATGTTATAGCATTTAAAATATGCAATAAATACAAGAGAAAAAAAAAAATGGCTCACAAAATCCAATAGCGGGAAAGAGAAAGAGAAACCCGCTTAATTTTTACCCCAAATTTTCAAGTTCCCTGGTCCCTTATTTTTCAATATCTCAGAACCGGAAAACCACACCACACCACATTCACTTCATTCACTTACAAGCAACTACCATCTCTAGCTCTCTACATTCTGATTTCCTTTTTTTCATGGGTCTCTCTGTCTCCATTTTCATCATCATTCGGATCCGCCCGTAACTGGCGTCCTTCTCTAACAACCTCGCTTCCAGTCTCTCCAAAACCTCTCCTTCCTCTGGTACCACAATAACTGCTAATTTTCTATTATTATAAACTTGAATTATTTACTAATCTTGATTGTATTATCAGAGTGGAGGATGGTTCTAGTGGATTTGAGGAACCACGGGAGGTCAGTGGAGATAAAGGGACTGGAGTCGCCTCATGACATAGCAAATGCTGCAAATGATTTGGCCAGTTTGGTGAAAGCTGAAGGCTGGGCTTGGCCTGATGTTGTGATTGGCCACTCCATGGGCGGCAAGGTCGCCTTGCACTTCGCCCAGATCTGCGCTCGTGCCATTTACGGTCAATCCGCTGCGTCTCCCAAAAAGGTTTCACTCTTCGTTTTATTCTACATGTGATTCATTGTATCAGACACACCTTGAAAATTTGTCTGATAAGTTAGGATTTGAAATCTGCATCTGCTAGATTGCAACGCTATCCTTAATTCTTTGGTATTGGCTGGTACTCAATGAAATTGGCCTCTTCTAGTTATGTCTTTTGGAGTTCATTCATGGTTATATATGATTTAATATCTGGTAATTTATCTTAATAGAATTCGTATTTAAAGTGGTTGTAATTAAACTTGATTGATAATGGAAATGACTTTTTGTTTTTCACTACTGGATATGGAAATGACTTTTTGTTTTTCACTACTGGATATGAGTCCTATTTATATTGAAGAAGAGGGCTTGTAAAAGAGAATTTCAGTTTATTTCGTCATCCATGTGTCTAATTTTCATCTTTGATTATCTTATTCGAAAAGTAGGTTGTTCTAACTTTCAATTATACTTAATTTGTGGAAACTTTTTGCGTAGTTGAAATTTTTTGTTTTGATTTACATATGTTCTATACTAAAAATTGCAAAATTTTATGGAGTTCGAAGTGAGGCCATAGATAAAAATGGAATGGCATGGCTAAAAGAAAACTAAGACATTTATTTATGTTGAAGCAAGAGGTCCATGCTCTGTCACTAGTGTAGTGAAAATTTTCAGATTTTCTCATCGGGGATCATTTTCAGTTACATGAGAAAGTTTATGAGACATTTTTTTTTTTTTTTAATTTTCTTTTCTGATGCAGAGCAGCTGTGGGTACTGGATTCCATCCCTGGAGCAGTGAAGCCCAGAAAAAGTGATGGTGAGGTAGAGAAAGTTCTAAAAACCTTACAGAGTTTGCCTTCAATAGTTCCATCACGAATGTAAATTCATGTCCTATTTATGACATATTATTTGTGCTTAGTGGATGTGTTGTGTGTTAGTCTGTTGTTTTCCTGATAATGAGATTAAAACACAGGTTTCAGGTGGAATAGGCTCTGGTATTATGTCATTTCTCGCACACATCCTGATTATCGCAAATGGCGAGATTGAACAGTAAAGAAGCCGAAGCTCTTCTCCACTCGCTTCTCTCTGCTTACGCCACCACTCCTACCACTACTCTCAAGCTTTGTTTCTCGTACATTTTCTATCTCTAATTTCAATTCATTAACTGAATCCGTTTGAATTTGGATGTTGCAGATCATCAATCTCTAAGTGGGTCTCGCTATCTTACTGCTCTCATTCAGGTACTAATATTATTATGATTTTTGATCTGCTGTTTTAGCTTCACTGTGAACTTTTAGTTTGTTTTTGTCTATGGAAAGCTGAATTTTGGTCATTTGTGTTTCAATTTATTTGGCTTTGTGGAAAATAAAAAAATGTATATCATAATGAATAAGTACTCTTGACTGAAATGTTCTATAGGTCTGACTTGTGAAATTTAATTTCAGTTGCTTATTTTCAGTGTGTTTTTTGCTGTTGAATACAATATTAGATTACATTATATGATGGGATCTGCATTTACATTTGCATTTTTGAGTTTTATATGATTTTATCGGAATAATTATGTGACTCTAGCATTTTAGTTAATGAACTACAGATTTTTTTTTTTTGACAGATGAAGGTTTTAACAGGGTCAGGGGGTTAAATATGCAACTATTTAGAACATGATATATGTTGGTTGATTTTGTTCCTCTTTATCTAATTTCTCCTTGTAGCGGGTATTTGCATTAGTGCTTTTTTTTGGGGGCGGGGGGGCGCACGATATTTAATGGGACAGGTCTCATTGGCATTATCAGTTCAATGTACAGTGTGGACGTAATATTTGGCAAATCCGCATTCAGTTTTTAGCCCAGTTATTTTCTATGGTTTTAGGATGTCTTTTGGAGAAGTTCATGTAGTGTGCATTTTGATTGTTATGTTTGTGAGTTAGTTGCTAATCTTGGTAGTCACATGTGGAGAAGTTCACGTAATGTGCATTTTGATTGTTATGTTTGTGGGTGCTGTGCATTTTGATTGTTATGTTTGTGAGTTAGTTGCTAATCTTGGTGGTCACATGTGGAGAAGTTCACGTAATGTGCATTTTGATTGTTATGTTTGTGGGTTAGTTACTAATCTTGGTAGTCAAATGTGGAGAAGTTCATGTACTGTGCATTTTGATTGTTATATTAAAGTGTCACACAATCGTAAGGCAAAGTTTGGAGGGAGGCATATTCATCAATGCAAATTTTTTAACAACTAAATCAAATTGGAGTTGGAGCTGGAAGTGGAATTCCCTAGGATTCTGTTTCGGGTACAGCTTTGGGTTCTGTAGTGAATTTATCCTATACAAAGTTGAAAATACAGCCCCAGAAGCTTCTTTTGTTCCACACTCTTCTCTTTTACTTTTGAAATTTCTTCTTTCCTTCTAAACTAGTAGAAAATTAGTCAGGTTAGTTGGTGATAACACTAACATGCATGTAAATGTTTCTATATAATTTCCTGTTTAGTTGTTTTCCAGCTTTTAAAGATAATGATGAGCATCAAAAGGAAAAGAAAAAGAAAAAGAAATTTTTTTAAAAAAATAAGCAAATAATTAACAAAGCTCTAGCTATAGCCTAGCTAGCTACATTGTGAGGAATCATCTCCTAATTAATTATATGACAGTAATTAGCAAAAGCATAAAGGATATATAAATTTCACAATTAATTCTAGGCCTTTTGGTTGACAATATAATACATATATCATAACAAAGTTTGATTAAACTAATTAAACTCATTTGAATAAATTTAATTACACATGCATTGGCAAAATTTATGACACATCATGCATGATTAATGAGGTGCAGCCCAGTTGTTTGGCTGATATATACATATAAAACTATAAGTAGATATAATTTTACGAAAAAAAAAAGAAGAAAGGATTAGAAGAATGAAGTGACAATTTTTGCATTTAAATTTATTTATTTCTAACCTAACACTAATGAGATTTTATTGGAATCTATTAAGATTAAACATTATACTTGTGATCTGAAAGTGATTTGAAAATTTACTCTTTATAACATTGGGTATATTAATTCTGACAATATGCATATTGATAATAAATATGTATAATGATTATTTAATCCTTATCATGAATACAAAAAGGAAGTGTAGTAATTATTTGAGTTATGAATAGAATGTATATTTAAATTTTTTTCTTTAATATGATAACAATAAGTTTTTATTATTTGGTTTTTTGATTGGGCTGCTTGACATTTGATTTTGAAATGTGAAAATTTCTCGTGTTCAGAAAAATAAGTCGCTAAATATTAGAGAAGGGGCACTTTTTATTTTCTTTTTAGTGCATTATAGTGGGCTTTGAATGGGCTTCTATGGGTTAGGTTGTTGGGTTTTAGCTGGCGACTTAATTAGTCGTACAATTAATTAATTTATACTTGTAAAAATCAATATATATATTTTTCACAATCAGAAGTTGATATATATTGAATAAAAAAAATAAAAAAAGTTGATTTATATAATTTCAAGAAGTTAGGTTATTTGATGATGATGATCCACATTAATCATATGACTAGTTTTTTATTTGAATTAATCACATGAGTCTTTGCTTTTATCTATTGAATGTTGTAGTTGTCTCTTAGCCATTCTAGATCATAGTTGACAACATTCTTAAAATTGGCAACCTATCTTTGCATTCTAGACACCCTGTTGGACACAAAATACAACTTCTAATAACTAGGCTACAGTAAGGATGGTATAGTAATCAATGCCCATAGATTGATTTTCTAATTTAAGATCTCGGTAGCTTAGTCTTGTTCATTTTTTCATATTACAGTTTGTATTTGCATCCGATTAATTATCTTACTCTCTTGGATTTGTTTGCATATTTCTTTTTCCATTTGTCTTCCTGTGCTGTCCTTAATTTATAGTGTTTCAAAATGGTATTACTCCTTCTGAGGTGTAGTTCTTGGCGTGTGAGTGTGGTGCTTATATTAGCCATTATTTATTATTATAATTATTTTTCAGATTTTCAATCCCCATTTCCAGTTTTACTCATGACAATTGTGCTTCTAAAGGTTTTTCCCTTATTTCTCTTTTTGGAGATTTTTTCTTGAAAATGATTTTCCTAGTATTGATTATTGAGTAAATTTTGCTTTTTTAATTAGTACTGTTTTTTAATTCCTTCAAAATCATCAATTTAAGTTGCAATTAAATACGTGGACACAATATTGGCAATCGCATTGGATATTGTCAACACGGGGATGCAAGTTTTTGTCAATTGCATTGAACATATGTTGAAGATGAATGGTGGCCAATTCTTCAGTTTTGTAAATTTTGGGACAGCTTTTTTAGTTTAGACTTATATTTTTGCATATGAAGATTTTATATTTAGTTACTTTAATTATAATTGATATGTAACTATCATGAAAGGTCAATACATTGATATGATGGACAGTGTAATAATTTTGGTACTTTAATGGAATGGTTTGAACTCTTTTATGTCTACATTCTTTTTATATGTATTTATAAGAATTCCAATATTCATAATTTTATAATGAAATTTAATTTTTTTTAATGTAAAAAATAATAGTATTAAGGACATTATTTATAGCTTTATAAATTGCAATCAAATAGTTTTTATAGTATATAAAAAAGCTATAACATAGAAAAGCTACTAACTTAGTCAAATATTTATAGCATTTCAAAAATGCAATAAAAATACAATTATAGCATTAACAAAAATTTGTGATTGCACCTATAATAGTTTTTTTTGAACATCATGCATAGCATTTATAAATTGCTATCATTGAGAGGAGACTTTTTATAGGATGGGTTGTGATAACATTAGGGGTGGCAATATGGGTCATAACACGACGGGTCGATACGAATTCATTTCATCATCAATTCACAAAAACCCATCACAAAACCATCAAAATCACTCTAAGCTAACATCAAAATTTTTATCAAATCACTCACCTCTTGTTCTTTACTTATTCCTTGATCAACCTTGGTGAAAACATGGAGGAAAAGTTGATAACATGACCTTGGACTAGCCCTTGAAAACTCACGGCAACAACCTCTTCATTTTGTGGTTCTTTCGGCTTTCCTCATTAAGTGATTGAAACTATCTTCATTTGCTTTTCAATTTGTGATTCACTTTATATATTATGTCTTTTGTTTGCCAAAAATGCCCCTCACACCCTCTTGGTAAGCTCACGGCAACATCTCCTCCCAGCTTCCCTTTCACGTTTTTTTCTCCGTCATGACTGAATATGTTCTCTTGCTTCTCCAATTTGGGTTTCATCTTATATAGCAAGCTTTTCTCTTGACAAAAATGCCCCCTAACTAATTCTTAAATGTCAAGCTTATCCTTAGTTAGAAAGGAAACAATTTGATTGGTCAACATTTAATTCTCATTCAAATCTAACTAATTCCACTTCAAACTCAACTAGTTTGGTTACTCTTAACATTTATCCTTACCCTTTTTGCTTTTGAGTTGTCAATTTCCTATTGGTTCATTCAAAAGCACATAGATTGTGCTTCTTTGGTCTTTAATCACTCTATTAACCTTTCGTTTAATAATTTGACCTATGCGATTAATTCCAAGCCTCTAATTAAATTCCAAAAATATTTCGTGGTCACCTAATCATCAAATTAGTCATGAAATACTCTAATTGGGTATCTTAACTTTAGATCCCATGCTTTGAAAAATTTTCGATTAAAATCCTTCCGTACTCGATATTTTCTAACGAAGGTATTATTGTAAGCCCTCTAGCGTAATTTTACGGATCTCCCCGGAAACAGTCCCTAAATACTTATTGGAGACCCTAAATGGTCCATGGAAATGCCTAAGGGTATAGGAGACCCTTAGAGATCGATTTAAACTCGATTGGAGATTAAACGGAAGGATAAAATGGTGAATGAAATCGAGTAATAATTTAAAATGATAAGGAACGAAATTAAAGATAAGTTTTAATAATTGTGGTTAAAATGGAATTAAGCTAAAAGCCAAGGGAGGAGATTGAAAATTTTAAGGGACGTGACCGTCATTTTGAAGGTTGTTTGGGGAGGAAAGCATAAAGCAAAAGATGAAATTGAATCACAAGAGAGAGAGAGTGAGGCTGTCGCTGACCAGAGAAGAAAAGAAGAGAGAAGGAAAGAAGAAGAGAAGAAGAAGAAGAGAGGAAGAAGAAGACTGCCGCGCCGACGTCCGACCAGACCAAGACCGACTCCAAGCTTGCTGACGCAACCAGACCTCGCCATACCTCGCAGCAGAACCGAGCAGACCGAAGCAGAACTGCCTCGCGACGCCAAGACCGAACCAGATCGTTGACAGCAAAACCGACTGCCGACCGCTACCACGACGACGCCGACGAGTTGTTCTAGTTGATCCCGACGTCGAACTAGCTGATCCGACAGCAAAACCCGATGCCAAACTTGACTGAAACGGAGCAGAACCGTGATCGCACTAGCTCATCCCGCGCGATAGAACCGACGCTGATCGACGACGAAACCGTAGCAGATCCACGGCGGAACCGAGAAGAGAAAGAGGAGAAGAAAACCCAGCCCAGATCAGCTCCAATCAACGCCTTTTTCAGCTCGAAACCAAGCTCAAAACAATGTCACGAAGAGAGAATCCGACCAAGGAAGAGAGGCTTGCGCGTAGGAGAAGAAAGAGAGAGGAGATCCAGTTCGAGCTCAGCCCAAATCAGTCCATTTACGCATCCAATCCAGTCCCGAATCAAGCTCAACGTGAAGAGGAAGAAAGTGATTTCGTAGGGAAGAAATCGGGTAAGTTGTTTAAGTTGAAATTGATGATTTAGTTGATGATTGAGTTGACTTTGAAGTAGATTTTATCGCGATTCGTTATTGGTTGGTTCTAAGTGAAGAATAAGTTGAGAAATAAGTGGATTAAGGCCTATTGGGAGCTTAGGGAACCAAGAAAATAGTGAAAAGTTAAAGATAAAGCGAATCACTCGATAAACTAATTTGAGGGGCGATTGTGTAATTTGGCAATTTCGAGTTTCCAGAGGTTTACGCGAACGTAAATTTACGTTTCCATATGTTGTGTAAGTGATAAGGACACTCGAGGATCGAGGCGAGAGGATTAGGGGCTTCGCACGCGCCATTTTCAGCTATCAGTTTTGTGAGTAAACTTTATTTTTAAAAGATTTTAAAAGTATTTAGTATTTCAAATTGATAAGTTTGATTTAATAAATAATTGCATTAGTTTATTTTAAATGTGTTGATATAAGCATGAATTTAGAGCTTAAAATGATGTTATTTCGTGCTTGTGCACTTATCAAAGATATTATAGTACTTAATGTATTCAGAAAATGAGGTTTAGTGTTTATTGCACTCAGAAATCAGATTTCAATGCTTTACGCACTCAGAAAAGAAATTTGTGCTTTTGCACCAGATAGTTAAAGTAGAAAATGAAAAGTGTCTTCAAAACCAGAAAGTATCCGCTCAGAGATTTTCAGAGATTCCAGACCAGTTTAGACCCGATCGGTCTATCCCATTTCAGTTGGCACAGTCCTGGGAAGGGATAAGTTACTAACTTGGGGGGATAAGTGTCAGAGTCTGTTAGTCGAGTCGCCATTACTGATGTGGGGTAGTGTTTCGTGTGCTATGGTTAGCGTTGGGCAATTCCGCACATAGCCGCGAGATGTCTTAGAGCAGACGAGCTATGGTTAGCATTGGGCAATTCCGCACATAGCAGCAAGAGTACAGATTTAGGGATACTATGGTAATTTTGAAAGATATCGAGAAACAGCTTTTAAAAGAAAAGCTTATTTGAGATAAAAGATATTTTATAATTATTATTGAAGTTATTTATGATTTACAGTTGTAAGTTTTGTATTTAAATACGTGCATGTGCTTAGAGATGAATTCTCTTGTTTAAGTTGATATTTAAGAGATTTAAACTTGAAACGTTTTAGAAACAAAGAATAGTTTTCAAATGTTTTCAGAGGAGGACATTTTGAAAATCAGATTCTCAAAGAAAAGATAAATTATCACTCACTGAGCTTCTAGCTCATTATATTTTCTATTTTATATAAAAACCTCCTCAGGTACTCTCAGCAGTAGCCGAGAAGCAGCATTACCTCCAGCGAGCGAGCCAGCGCGACACTACGACATCTTGAGCAGCTCATTTTTGCATTAGTGATATTTTCATGTAAATCTCTTTTAAAATGTAATTTGAATTTGTAATTATTCGTTTGTAACTGTTTTTAAATTGTTTTTCGATTTAAATGCGATTTATTAAATGTGATTAGAATTTATTTAAGTTGATTTGAGAATGAAATGCATGATTGAGGTCTACGGGCAATCAGAAGTTGGGTTGGTGCTGAAAATAGTTGAAGTGTTGATATTTTTGTAAACAGGTTTTTCTGGAACGTTAAAAATGCAGTCGTTATACTGCCGAAATTTTATAAAAAAATGAGTTTTCGAAAAATGAATTTAAAATTAAAAATAAAAATTTTCCTACGCGTTTTCAGTTTTTAAAGAAAACCAACCCAACAATATTTTAGAAAACATCAAAGAGTTTAGGGTTCGCTCCATGGGTTTCGCTTAGCCCGACGAGTCGAGTCTGAGAGGAATCCATTGGGGTGCCTGGCGTGACCTTCTGAATCAGAGTTAGAGGTATCCGGGTCGGGTCGCGTCAATTATCGTTCGTAAATTTTCGAAAACCTTAAAATATACTTAAACGAACTCATTTTCACTCAGTTTCTGTTCCATTGTACTCCATTACTCATTCTAAATCTTCTCGAACCACTTCGGATCATTAATGACAAAAAGGGTGTTTTGGTAATTTGGCTCTGGACCATTTAAAACCTGTCCAAATGGACTTATTTTCAGTCCGTTCCAGTTCTTAATGACTCCGTTAATGATTCTGGGGTTTCGGAATCTTAAAGTCCATTTTTCGAAAATCACTATTCATCCAATCACTATTCATCCGAAACCTTATCAAACTTCTTCAAGGCCTATATTCGAACTCTGTACATGCTCCTAGTAACCTTAATGATCCCTAAAAGTCTTTTCGCACCCCTCATTAGCTCTTCGTAAACTTACTGAATCACCTCTAGCGATTTCTGGATTGATTCCATTTCAATCCGAATCTCCTTCGAAAGTATCATTTAGGTCCCTAAAACGCTTCTCAAGTGTCCTACTACTCATTTTGACATTTCTCTAAGCTTTCAAAATTTTTCAGAAATCCTTTCGAAATTCCAATCGGATTCAAAAACGTCTCCAATTCCACTCAAACGGACTCGTTTTTTATCCGTTTCCGTTTAGAAATTGTCTTAAAAATCATCAAATTGTTATATATACTTAGAAGGAGAGTTAATGTCCATTAATTCATGATAATAACATTTATCTTTTCATCATCTCATTAGTTTCATCATCATGATATATCTTAGGGGTCGTTTGTTTTTCAGTCTGAAGATTAGTAGTGTTGTTGAAGACTAAAGGTTGAATAGTGATTAAAACTTAAAATTTAAATTATATATTTTTTTTTAATCTTTGAATATATAGTAATTTTATTTTTTTTTTAAAGTTAAAATTGTCTGAAAACTAATAATTTGACATTAATATATTTTTTTACTATTAATTTTTATGTGATTTCATTTAATATAATACAAAACAATTATAATAAACTATTTAGCAAATACTAAAACACTTTTATGTATATATAAATAATATTTTTATTCATAATTAAAACATGATTAATTATTATAGTAAAGTAATTTTTTTATTTAAAAATTACATATACATAAATAAATTATTATAGTAAAGTAAATTAAATTTATATATTTAAATAAAAATAAACAAAATGACCTTAAGTTGAATTACTATTATTATATATTTAAATAAAAATAACATTAAAAGGAGTAACATTAAAAAGAATCTGTATAATGTAAAATTAGAATAAATTAGGAAATATATTGTTTTGGGAATGATAAATTTGGAATAATATATTTAAAAAACCATTAAGCGATTTAATATTCAGTTAAAAGTCTGAAATTGTAGCTTTATTTTTTTCAGTAATTTTTAGGTGGTTTTAAATTGTTTAACTACTTAATAAAATAAATAAAAATAACTTAATAGACATAATTCAGACCTATTAAGTGAAAAGTAGTAAAAACAAATGACCCCTTATTATTCTATTTATGATCATTATTTTTCATTTCATAACCACCATTTTGTAATTTAATTAAGAGGTTACGAAAACAGCCATCACTCTTGTAGTTGTGTACTTAAAAATGGTTGTAGGTTATGGATAAAAATTGATGAATAGAATATCTTCTCTCTTTTGTGGCTATATTATTTTCTTTCGTTTATAATTTTGAGTTTTTGCTATTATATTCTCGTTTGTTTCTGTTATTTCGTAATAGATTATCGGCACAAATCACTAATCATTATTTGTTTTAAGTTTTATCTAGATTAATAAGCTTTTTGCGTGAAGACAAGATGTTATATGTTCAAGGCTTGATACATGATAAGAAATGAATTTCTTAGTGAAACCAAGAGTTGAGAGAAATTGTAATGTATTTCTATCTTTAATTTTGGTCTTCCAAATTTTGATTTATATTATTTACTCTTGTTAGTTTTGTTCTCAATATTCAGTTAGGATGCCATGAAATAAATATATAAATTATTTGATAGTAATTCATCCCAAAAATCATAGAATTGAAAAGCTAAAGCTATAAGTAGGAACTAGAACTTTGTAGATTCGAATCACTAAAACCAGAAGTTTTGCAGTTTACAACTAATTAGAACCAAAAGTTTTACACAATTTCATTATGGTGAAGACACAAAGTTTTTTACCAATTCCAATTGAAACCAAAATGCTCAAACCAGGAGTGTTGTTTGGTTATAGTAAGAAGAGAGAATACGAGACTATGGCATTGGTTTTCACCAAATCGATAAAGAACAAACTAAGGATTTCAATATAATCATTAATTTTACCTAAAGTTCTAAAGATATATACGAAATTCATGAACCTAAGTTCTAAAAAAAAAAGAAGGAGAAATAAATATTTTTGCATAGTTTTTATGTAACATGGATGAGGACCACTTGGGAATGAAAGAATGTTTCTCTTTGAGATTATGTTATTTTTTTCTTGTTGATTTACTTTATCTTTCTAATTTTATTTACATTAATATTCATTGGGTTACTCAGTGATAGATCTAGAAAATTTATTAAGGTGGGGTACATGAACAAAGGGATAAAAAAATGTCAAAAAAGTATTAATTAAATAAGACACAGATCATATGAATTCATTAGAAAACCTAATTTCAGTTTAAGTTTACAACAAAGAAAGAAAATATTTGAATTTAAAATGAACAACAAATTTATACAATGAGAATTGATTGATACATATTATCAACTATGTTCCGAATTTTTTTAAACTTTTAATTTTTGTTGATTATAACTATAAAGTAATATATATATATATATATATATATAAAAGTTGAATAATGACAAAACATGGATAATTTTAATGTAATAACTTAAATGTTGAGATTTTAGGATTTATTGATGCATGTATGTTAAAGATAAATTGTTAAAAATAAATAAATTAAAAAGTAATAAATTCAGTAGGCTAACCTAGTAACTGATAAGATGCCAAGTAAAAATGAAGTAATGCTTTTTTTTTTTTTTTTTTGAAATCAAGAGATGCCAAGTTAAGATGAACAAACAAAAAACATAAAAAGTTATTTAGTAAAATTGTAAACTGTCAGTGGTGTTTGTGTGGCACACCAAAAATGGAATAAATAGTACTTATATAGGAGAGAATATGTACTTGACTAAATAGAAAAAAATTGTAAAAAGAAAAATATTAATTAATTAGGAGTGAAAAAAATATTAAGAGTAGAAAAGAAAAACATTAATTTAATAGGGGTAGGAAAAATATAAGGAGTAAAAAAAGCATGTATAAGAAAAGTAATGAAATATTAAATAATTATATTAAAAATTAAAATAATAAATAATAATGTTAAAAATTTTAAAAACACACACGAACAGAAACAACAAAACTGCTTCCATTAAAAAAAATGACAAGAGCAGCTTTTTAAAAAAAATAAAAAATCAAAAAATCAAAACAGTGAACTGTCAAATCGAAATCAAAATATATATTGCACTGGACTCTTCAGCCTATACCCCATTGCACTCTAATCTTTACAGCCAAATTTCTATGTTAAAATCTCAACAGGGCCACGTGCCCCTACTAGTCATTAGGTGAGTTTGCCCCTGGCGTTATTAAAAAATTGTAATGCAATCCAAAGATTGCAAACATGATGTGAATATTAATGTCCAAAAATTTAGACACTAGAGATCCTAAAACTCAAATTAATATTAGTCTAATTAGGCTAGAAGCTTGATTTAACGTATTACAGCTCCAATATTGTAGATTATAATTTAAATATCATAAAATTTGTTAGTGTATATGTGTTGGCATCTTATGACATATAATAGTGTTTGAATGTTTTTGTTATTATCATCATTGTATGGTTGTGGTTTGAGTAAATTCAAAAATTGATACTGTCAAATTTTTCATGAAAGAGAATGCAATAGCTCTCCGACAGTTGTTACAACAAGTGACACAATGTTACAACAACTTTAAGCGTTCAACAGTATGCAGTAAAAAGGGAAGAATTTTTGCTTTGATTTGATTTTGTGAATCAAGTAAGTTTTTATTGTTTTTCTCAATATTAATTTCACATTTATCTGGTAAGAAAAATAATTTTTTTTTTAAATTTTGTGAATATCTTTTTTAATTGGAGTTTTTCTTTTATAAAATGATATTTTATTTTTGGGATAAAATTCATTGAAAAATACTTTTGGAATTATCCGTTTATCTATTTTACTAGAATAAATCTTTTTGATTTATTCTTTGACCAAATTTGACGGGACCCGCCCCAGATTTTTCCTTCACGGAGCTCAAGTACCTGCTGAGCACCCCACGAGACCTTTCTGGACTCTAACTAGCAAGACCTAAAAAAGATTCCGTGGAACAAACCCTGAAACTTAAATCCTTTCATAAACTCATAAATTATAACTATAGAATTCCTTTTTTTTTTTTTCCATAATTTAGGTTTTCTAAAAATTTTGATAACACAACGACTTTTTTTTCAATATTTTCAAATCTTGCAAATCACCTGAAATAATTTACTAGCATTTCAAAATTTCAAACATATTACTCCACTACCATTTTAGACCTTTGGTCCATCTTAAAACCAATTCCTAACCATAATAGAATTAATTCAATAAAATCATTTCTAACTTTCGGAACACGTGTTCATGTACAAGAATAAAAAACTTTTACACGTAATCTTACTATTTACATTGTACATATGCATAAATTTGCCTTAAAATCATTCCATTTACATTCATACACCACATTTCAATTTAATCCAAACTTGCAATAGATGCGACTTCACATAACATTATTTATGTTAGGCCCATCTAATTCGAGGAAGGGGAGCAAGCACCCTAATCACTAATCCCTACACCTAGGAGGTTTTTAAAACAGAAAATTACAGAAGGGTGAGCTAAAAGAGCTCAATGAGTGTTAAGGTTTTTTTTTTGTTCCTATTTAAAGGATTTCTTTTCGAAAATATACCTCTCAAAAACCTTTTAAAGAAATTTTCATTTCTTAAACGTTTTGTAATCGAAACATAAACTTTAACCATTTCATAAACAAACTTTGAAATTTAAGTTCATGCATAAAAAACATGATAGTTTTCAATTCTTGCATAAACTTGTAAAATGTCAAAATAATTCATAATATTTGTAAATCATGTAACATTTAAAGATATTTCCATGTATTGCTAAAACTCTACCAATGGAACCCAAAGAGCATCATATCATGGTCACGCGTACCGGGCAGGACGAACCACCAACCCCAGTGGTGGGCGGGATGAACTACCATCCCTAGCTGGCTATAGTCCCACGTGATAGTATCCATATTCATGAGATATCTTATAACCACACAATGGAATTAGTCTGTAGAGCATACGTGAAGTGAGACAATACCCCACACGTATAGAGGATGACACGACTCGACTGACAGACTCAATTTCCCGTTGTTAGTGACACGCCCTCCCAACATTTGCCATACACGCAGGGGTATTCCAACCAGGTCTAATCATTCATTCATTTCATTTCATTTCCGTCAATTCCATAGTATAAACATGGGGTAATTCATTGGTGTTTGAAAACTACATTTTCATGCCATTCACGATTCAAATTCGTTTTTTTTTTCCCAACAATTATAATCATGTACAAGCATCATCTTGAATGACATTAAACTTAACTTTATATTTTCATAATTTTATGCATAAAATTTATCATGTTCAAGCATGTACATAATATATGCACATACTAGTATTTCCATAAAACCATATCATATTCTCAAATCATTTAATACTCATGAAAAATAATTAAGACACATCAAAAATGAAATCAACATTTATAAAATGAATTACACTTACATGGCTCATAAATTATTAGCTTGCCCTTCCACCTTCACTCCCTTGTCTCCTTAATTTGTTCACTACCTATAGGTCACCTATCACATTAAAATTCTATCATAACTAGTTCATTTGAAAGTAATATCAATCACACTTTAGATTCAACTAAAAGTACCTATACTAGAATTACACCATTTCCACACATCCAACCCAAATTTGAGATTTCACATCCATATCTTTTTTTTTTTCCAATCCATTTCTTTCATTCAAACACACTTAAACACATCCACATTATCATTAAAACTTATCGACATGATCAAGTTACATTTTGAACACTAAATCCATACCATAGCCGAACCAATACCTAAATTTATTTCATCTCCATTTTTCTTTCATCCTTTTGATACACCTTAGCTCAAATTCATGCCAAAGCATCACCCAAGTATATCAAGCATAAAAAATCAATTCAAACACATGTACATCCCATTCTAGCTAAAAATCATCATCATGCATTACAATCCATTCTTTTCATTTTTTTTTTCACAATTCAACTTAAAATCATATGAAATCTCATGTAATTTCATCAAATATTAAAAATCAATCCAATTACACCACATTTTTCCATTTGGTCTTACACTATACAACACACCCACACAATCATTTTCTTTCATTTCTAATTGCACCAATCAACTTAATTTTGTGCCAAAACATAATATAACCATATTACACATTAAAATAAACTTAAGCTCATACACAAACATAACTTGACCATACACTAACTTACATTTTCAACCATCCATACTCTTGATTTTTCTTTCAATAAATCATCTCAAAATCATATAAAACCTCTTCTAAATTCATCTATACATTAAAATATTTCAATTACACCGTGTTCTCCATTTTGATCACATGCTAGTATATCACACCATCAATCAATTCTCTTCCTTTCAAGCTCAAAAATCATATTCAAATGCATCATTTAAACATCAATTAATCAACTAAAGCCTTAAAATTGCAATCCATTAAATTTCATAGCATTATGGTATAAAACCCTGAACTTTCCTTACTAATTTTCCTTGATCACAACTCCTTGAAGCTCCCTTTACTTTCTAATCTCAATTTGAAGTTAATCAACTCTTAAATATACCATGAATTTCATCAATAACTTAATTGATTATAAATTCTTAAAAAACCCATCAAACTAACCATAAAATTAACTCACTTACCAACAACTTCTCTTCACTTTTCCATTGCTATTTCTTGATGAAAACAAGGAGAAGAGATTGATGGAGACACCTTGGAACCTCCTCCTAATAGGACCCAATCCAGAACCATCTATACTTACGTCCGAAGAGCCCTGCTTGGCACCCCAACGGATCCCTTCTAAACCCTACCAAATGAGCTAATAGAAATC
Source organism: Nephelium lappaceum (assembly GCA_021234005.1). NCBI lineage: Eukaryota > Viridiplantae > Streptophyta > Magnoliopsida > Sapindales > Sapindaceae > Nephelium > Nephelium lappaceum. The sequence goes on from CM038007.1 coordinate 1,545,398, forward strand.
CGCGGAATGAACCATTAAAATCTTTTTTTATTTTGTAAAACTATAATGGGTTGGATTTTTTTTTTTTTTTTTTATAAAGTTTCATTTCGACTTTTAATCTATGTCATTTACTAAAACAAAAATCAGACAGCATAATGGATGTATTTTTAACTTAGCCAAAATAACCTGTAAAGGAAAATATACTTCCATATACTTTCATTTTTCCAACCCAACTTCTTTTGCTCACAGACATATATTTCAAATCACAATTCTGTTTCGTTGAAATCAAAAGCATAAAATCATAAATCAAACATTTTGCAACTTACGAAATTTCTTTAAAAGTGAGTAAAACTTTTCAAATTCATGCATAATTAATTCAGCACTCATTTTTAACTTAAACATATATTTACACATGATTTCTTTCAACTATAAAATATGCAAAATACATTTACACAGAAGCAATGTCGTGTCCTTGCTGCCTACTCTTTTGGAGGAGTTCTCTAACCTTGGTTACCCACTTCAATACCTGAGGAGGTTTTTGACATAAAAACAAAACTATGAGCTATGGAAGCTCAGTGAGTGTTTATATTTCTTTTTAACTTAAAAGGTTTTATTTCTTAAAATACCTCATTAAAACACTTTTCAAAATACATTTCCGTCTCTTAAAATGTCTTATAAATTTCAAAATTTATTTCGTTGTAAAGTGTGAGTGCTAAATCCATAAAATACATAAGTGCATAAAATCTCATACATAGCTTATAAAACTATAAAACCCATAAGGGCATCAAAATGTATATAAAACTTATATATACATAAAAATCCCAAATAACTTAAAATTTTTAAAGCATAAATTTTTATTTAAATCGCAAAGCAAATATATATGAAAATTATAATCACATAAGTACATAAAAGTTTATATGGAATTTATAAATTGCATATCAACTTAAACTCATATATGCCTAAAACTTCTTATATATATAAAAACTTCATTCAACCTGGGATTTAAAAATACAAATCTTATTTAAATAGCCAAACGTACATATGAAAACTACAACTTGTATATGCGTAAAATTCATATAAAGCTTATAACTTTTAATAGCCTTTAAACTTATTCATACATAAACTTTACAAATTGAGTATCAAGATGAATTTATACATACATAAAACTTCATATAAATCTTGTAGTTCATAAAACGTACAAACTTTCAATCCCATTTCCATTCATAGCTTAAAATAGAAAATCCGTAAAATTTATATATATTCATAAAATTTCGTAGAAAACTTATGGATTGTAAATTGCATAAGGTGAATTTCGATTTCTTAAATTTTTTCAAAACTTAATATCATTTAATCATAAAACATACTTAAAATATATAAAATATCTTTCTTTGCTTTCAATACTTTAAATACTTACTTAATTTTAAAAAAAAACACCATTCATACCCCATAATGCTTACAACCATGCGATAGCTACGATAACGCTAACCGACGTGGAGTCACGTGGCGCTTTTAACAGACACCAACAGTGACACTTAGTTACTTACAAAGACATCTCATAATTATGTACGGAATGTTACATCGCTAACCATAACACGAGATAATATCCCACAAAATTAGAGGCGATGCGACAGACTCAATTTCTCCCCAAGTTAGTGACGCATTGACAGGACCCAATCCGAAACCCTCCATATTTATGTCTGGACGGCCCTGCCTGGCACCTCAACGGAATCCTCTTAAACCCTAAGGATTGGGTTAAAAGAAATCCGTGGAGCGAACCCTTAAATCTTTTCTTACTTTGTAAAACTAGAATGGGTTGGTTTTTTATTTTTTATTTTTTTTTATAAAGTTTCATTTTGATTTTTTTTTTACTTTCTGTAGCTTAGGCCAAAATCTGGATGTGAATAGAGGATCTCTGTCTGATACGATGGACACTGGTGAGCCATGCAGCCTCACTATCTCATCAACATACAATTGAGTTAGTCTCTCTAGAGAGTATGTATTCTTAATCGCTAAAAAGTGAGCGGACTTCATCAATCGATAAATAATCACCCATATAGCATCGTGTCCGCTCTGCGTCCTCGGTAGTCCTACCACAAAATCTATAGTAATCCTCTCTCATTTCCACTCAAGAATCGGTGGGGTTGTAGTAAACTTGTTGATTTTTGGTGTTCTGCTTTAACCTACTGGCAGGTCATGAGACGCCCCAATCCAGACCGCCACTAGGCTCCTATCCGAAGGGTACGTCCGGGCACCCTAACAAATCCCTCTAAACCCATCTTGATGGGGAAGAAGGTATTCGAAGAGCGAACCCTCTTAACTGAAAACTTAACTTTAGCGGAAGCTAAATCTTTTAAATCTAAAGTTGAAATGGTTTGGGTTGGTTTGACACAATTCATTTGGTCATTTTTAAAACTAAAAACCGGCAGCATAACGGCTGTAATTTGGATAAACCAAAAACCTGAAACTCAATTTAAACACTTCAAACTATAATCACATCCAACCCAACTTCTCGCAAATTCAGTTTATCAACATAAACATAAAAATTTGAAACTTTTAAAGACACGGTATAAACATGCAATTTTAAATCTAGTAAGCTTGATTTTTCAAGCACAAAATAATGCACTTTTACACAACTCAAAAGGTATCACTCCTTTTATGCAAAATGTACAAAATATATGCAATATACAAAAGCCCAAAATATGCATATTACATTCTTCAAGAAGCAATTATCAACACTTGCGCCCACTTGAATGCGAAGGAGGGAGGCTTCACTCGTCTTCACCCACACAAATACTTGAGGAGGTTTTTATAAACATTTTGAAGAGTGAGCTATAAAGCCCAGTGAGTGCAATAGTTTATAAACTTAACTTTACTTTTCAAAAATTTCCTCCTTAGAAAACTTTAATAAAAGTTTCTATTTCTTAAAACATTTAAAGCTTAAATCTCATTCAATTGCATAGCATTAATATAAACAATTTATAATAAACTTGTAAAGCATAAATCTGAATATACTTAAAATAACTGAACTTTGTAAAAGCACCATTCGTAACCCTAATCTCTTGACCACACGGCGACTTAGCTAAGGCTGCAGGTGTGGTAGGTCACAAGGCGATGTATCTGGCATCCACCGCAACCAACTTTCTGAGACCTCTCAGCAACTACGTGCGGAATGCTGCATTGCTAACCGTAGTGCGAGACCATATCCCACAAAGTAGGGGCGACACACTCACTCATAACTCTAAGCACACATTTAGTGACTCGTTTCCCCCAACCCTTGCCTTACTAAGTGGGATATACCGTACGGGTCTGAACTCGATAAACTGGTGGGTACTTATGGTCTTTAAAAACTTTATTTTTCTCTAATGCTATGCCTTACAAATCTTTATAGTTGGTGCACAAGCACAAAAGCTTTAACTTGAAAGCTTTAAACTTGAGTCCTTGGACTCGTTTACTTTACAAATACAATACATGTATTTAAATACAAGAACTTATACATGCAAAAGCATAAATCTAGCTTATCAATGCAAAAGCATAAAATCACTTTAGAAAACTTTTTGAAAGTGCACTCACCTTAAACTTGAGCTTAATTCGGATGAGCTTCAAACGCCCTCTCGTGATCGGGTCGGATGCTATTCACCTACACAACATATATATATTCGTAAATTTATATTTACGTCAACTTCTGGAAACTCAAAATAATAAAAATTGCATAATCCTCCCTAAGTGACCATTTTTAGGCATAACTCTCCATTTTCGTTTCCTTAATTTAATCTTCGACTTTTATTAATCCCAATACGCCTAATTAAACTCATTAGGGTCATCCAAACTCTCAACGGACGCCATATGGGCCAATTTACAAAATTGCCCTTTAAACTAGTTTAGCGCACGTTTTGGTTTCTCTCTAATTCTTTGGTTTTCTAAACTCCCAATATGCTTAAATCCACTTATTTTTCAACTCGTTTTCACTCAAAAACAACCAACAAACAAATCATAACGAAACTCATTTCAAATCAACTTAGACACCAACGAAATCATCAATTTCAAACGTAAATAACTCACCCCTCTTTCTTTTGCATTAACTTCGCTTTGAGACTGATTTTAGGGTGGTTTTTGGATTGGTTTGGTAACAGATCTGAGCTGAGATTGGACTGGTTTTCTTCCTCTTTTCTTCCCCTCTCTTCCTCTCTCTCTTTCCCTCTCGGCTTCGCCGCGGTTCGTGGTTGATCTCGCCGTCGCTCGGCGCTGTCTCTGTCGCTATCGGCACGTGTGGAGGAGCTGTTCTAGCAGCGGTTCAGCTCGGTCTTGCTCCGTTCAGGTCGGGTTTGAGCTGGTCTTCGTGCGGGTCGAGCTAGAGCAGCTCGTCGGCGTCGATCGGAGCTGGTTCGTCGGCGGTTTCAGCTCGTTTCCACGTTGATCTGTCACGGGTTTGCTGCAAGTTTGGCTTCGGTTCGCGGCGAGCTGGATAGTGTGGCAGCAAGGCTGGTCGGCGACAACTCTTCCTTCTTCTCTTATTCTTCTTTCTTCTTCTTCTTTCTTCTTCGCATTTTGCGACTACTGTGGGTCTGGTTTTGTTTTAACATTTTCAAAGTCAACCATCTTGTTTTTGGCTTCTAATTTCCTCCCCAAAAATCTCAATAATTCCACTTACACCCTAGAAAATTTCATTCTCCTCCCTTAGCTTTTAGCTGAATCTTACTATAACCACAATTTTAAATTTTATCTTCAATTTAGTCCCTTATTTCCTTAAAAATTTTTCGATTTCATTTACTATTTTAACTTCCCGTTAAATCTCCAATTGAGTTTAAATCAATCCCTATGGGTTCTCTATGACCTTAAGTCGTTCCATAAACCATTTAGGGTCTCTAATCAATACTTAGGGACTATTCCTGAGAAATCCGTACAATATAAAAATAGAGGGTTTACAGGTCAAGCATATGAAAACGAACTCTGCTATCTTTTTCTTTATTCCTCTCCACCAATAGTGATCTCTCAGAGTCCGATACATTTTTGTGCTCCGTGGATGCATGGCATAAGCTGATGAGTGTGTCTCTTCCATAATCTCTTTCTTCAGATCTCCCACATCTGGTACACATAATCTCTGTCCCATAACTAGTGTCTCATCGTCTCAGATTGAGAATGTGCTCTACTACCCATCCTCTATCTCCCCTCTTATCTTATCTTTACCAAATATGGATCCTAGGTCTGGAGCTCTCTAATTTGATCAACCAAAACTGGACGGACATGAAATGTGGCTAATAGGGCTCCTAGGTCCGTCGTCTCCAGTTTAAGACCCATGGACCGTAACTCTACGAGCATCAGGAGGTACTCTACTTTCAGCTGGGCTAATGAACCAGTAGGCTTCCTGCTGAGGGCATCCATTACTACATTCGCCTTGTCATGGTGGTACTCTATGGTGCAGTCATAATCTTTGATAAGCTCAATCCATCGTCTCTGCCTCATATTGAGCTCCTTCTGAGTAAACAGGTACTGCAAGCTCTTGTGATCCGTGAAGATCCTGCAAGGGACTCTATAGAGATAATACCTCCATATTCTTAAAGAAAACACCATTGTTGCTAACTTTAGGTCGTGTGTGGGATAATTCTGCTCATGCTTCCTCAACTGTCACGATGCATAAGCAATCACTCTCTTATTCTGTATCAGCACACAACCTAATCCTTGTTTGGAGGCATCGCAATAAACTACAAATCCGTCACTCCTTGACGAAAGTGTAAATACAGGTGCCGAGGTCAATCTATACTTCAACTCATCAAAACTGTGTTGGCACACCTCTGACCATACAAACGTTTCTTCCTTTCTGATCAACCTCGATAAAGGAGCAACTAAAACGCCCCAATCCGGACCACCACTAGGCTTCTATCCGAAGGGTACGCCCGGGCACCCCAACGAATCCCTCTAAGCCCATCTTGATGGGGAAGAAGGCATTCGAGGAGCGAACCCTTTTAACTTGAAACTTACTTTAGCGGAAGCTTAATCTTTTAAGCCTTAAAGTTGAAATGGTTTGGGTTGGTTTGACACTATTCATTTGGTCATAACTTTAACCACACAGTTAGTGACTCGTTTCCCCCAACCCTTGCCTTACTAAGTGGGATATACCGTACGGGTCTGAACTCGATAAACTGATGGGTACTTATAGCCTTTGAAAACTTTATTTTTCTCTAATGCCATGCCTTACAAATCTTTATACTGGGTGCACAAGCACAAAAACTTTAACTTGAAAGCTTTAAACCTGAGTCCTTGGACTCATTTCGTTCACTTTACAAATACAATACATGCATTTAAATACAAGAACTTATACATGCAAAAGCATAAAATCTAGCTTATCAATGCAAAAGCATAAAATCACTTTAGAAAACTCTTTGAAAGTGCACTCACCTTAAGCTTGGGCTTAACTCGGATGAGCTTCAAAAACCCTCTCATGATCGGATCGGATGCTCCTCACCTATACATGATAAGCACACTTAGAATGTGCACAATATACAATGCAAAGATGCACTAAAATGTACCTAACTACACTAACTCTATAAAATTCTCTCTATACTAGTAGCTTCTCCTTTCAATTTCTCTTTGATCTATGCTCCAAATTCCCAATTTCTTTGCATGAATCCTTCTTATATACCCCAAGGGGTGTTCCTACATGTTTCCCATCATAATTTGAAGCTTAAAACTCAAAATAGTCATTTTTGACCTCTCCAACCCGAATGCAATGCACAGCCCAATCCGTGCATGCTTTTGCTCCAATTCTTTCTCCCACACTCTTCTTATCTCCCAATGTGGTCACCCGAAAAATTTCGTCGAATTCCGATTTCGTTTGATAGGTGTTTTGGGCCAAAAACACCACTTTACGATCACTTTTTAAAGGGCTTTTTCACCTATTTCATTCTAAAACTTAACTCTTCATTTTCTAGTGTTATACATACTCAAACCTATCCATACAAGTCAATCGAATCCATAAAAGAAGTGGTTTTTGATGACAACTCAATATGTCTTTCCTAGGTACTTTACAATGCATTACAATGGAATAGCTGCCAATGAAATTTTAACATTTCTATAAGTTTATTTATCACTTAACTAACCTAAACTCATGCTTAAAACACTTCCATTTCATTGGTTTCTCACATCTTTCCATATGGCCTTACAAGCATTACCATAGTCTAAGTCCATTTCTTTCAAGATTTTCATGTTGGTTCTTTTAGACAATTTGTCTAACACCTTGCCTACAATTCATTCTAACAATTTCCAATCCAAAACTAACTCAAAACCTATCTCATGCCAACCCTAGCTCATCAATTTTAGTAGGTTTACATGCCATCTTTCACATGCTTTCAAGTCTCAAATAAATCATCTCTTAACATAGGTAAAAACCTCCCACCAAAACCCACTCAAACATCATCAAAATAACCAATAAAATCATCACTTTTAACTATAAAAAATGGCTTCAAAAGATGAGAAACTAACCTTGATTGGCTTTGTATCTTGCTTCAAATTTGATTTCCTAACTTAGGGATGCTTGATTGATGGATTAGAACCTTGAAAATTGATTGAAACTGGCTTGATCATCTCTTCTCTCTTTTGGCCGAACCATACACTCACACCTCACGTTTTCTCTCTTTTTTTAATCTTCTTTGCTTGTTCTTGGTTTTGCTTTGCTTTTTGGCGAGAATGAAATGAAAAAGTTGACCAAGTCTTGTTTATATAATAAAAACAATTCCATAAATGCCCATCTTGTCCCTTAAATAATTAACTTATGGCACTTAATCTTGCTCATTCCATCTTGACCCATGTTATGCAAACTTCTTTCAATTTAGTCCATAGGTCCTATTAGCTTATGAACTCCAATGGAAATGACTAATATACCCCATTTTGGAACTTGTTCTAAAATCATATTCCATGACTTTTAACAAGTTCTCTACACAATTTAAAGACTTGATTTTGATATTAGTCACTTGTTTCTTAATCTCGTTCATCTCTTTATTGAACATCTTAAAAGATTTGTTTATCTTACTCTATGCTCTCGACTTAACTTGGTTACTTCTACCTATCTAGTCATGTATGCGAATAAGGGTTTACAGCAACAATCTTTGAAATCCCTCTACAAACTTCCTGTAATATCCTACCAATCCTAGAATACTTCTAACTTCAGTTACGTTCATAAGTGGCTACCAGTTCACTATCTCTTCTATCTTCTGGGGGTCCACTGATATCCCATTTGCTGATACTACATGTCCGAGAAATGCTACCCTGTCTAACCAGAATTGACACTTATTGAACTTCACGTACAACTAATACCCCCTCAACGTCTGTAACACTATTCTGAGGTGCTCAGCGTGACGCGACCCGACCTGGATACCTCTAACTCTAATCCGATAGATCACGCCGAGCACCCTAACGGATCCCTTTCAGACCCGACTCATCGGGCTAAGCGAAACCCGTGGAGCGAACCCTAAACTCTCTGATACCTTCTAAAACATCATTGGGTTGGTTTTCTTTAAAAACTGAAAACGCGTAGGAAAATTTTTATTTTTAATTTTAAATTCATTTTCAAAACCCATTTTTCTAACAAAATTTCGGCAGCATAACATTTGCATTTTTGACGTTCCAGAAAACATGTTTACAGAAAAACAACACTTCGACTAACATTTATCACCAACCCAACTTCTGGTTGCCCGTAGGCCTCAATCATGCATTTGATTTCAAATCAACTTAAGAAAATTCAAATAACATTTAATAAACCGCATTTAAATCAAAAACAGTTATAAACAAATAATTACAACTTTCAAATTACTTATACATTTCAAAAGATATTTACATGAAAATATAATTGATGAAACAAAATGAGCTGCTCAAATGATGTCGTGTCGCGCTGGCTCGCCCGCTGGAGGTAATGTTGCTTCTCGGCTAACTGCTGCTAATACCTGAGGAGGTTTTTATATAAAACAGAAAATATAATGAGCTAAAAGCTCAGTGAGTGATAATCTTTCTTTTCTTTGAAAATCTGTTTTTTTCTAAACTTCCTCCTCTGAAAATGTTTAAAAACTATTATTTGTTTCTAAAGCATTTCAAACTTAAATCTCTTAAACATCAACTTAAATAAGAGAGTTTATATATAAACATAAGCTTGCTTTTAAACTCAAAACTTGTAACTGAAAATCATAAATAACTGGAATAATAATTTTAAAATTTCTTTTCTCTCAAATATGTTTTTCTTTTTAAAACTGTTTCTTGATATCTTTCAAAATTACCATAGTATCCCTAAATCTGGGGTCTCTCGAATCTAACGGCTATGTGTGGAATTTCTCAGCGCTAACCATAGCTCGTCAACTCTGAGACATCTCGCGGCTATGTGTGGAATTTCTCAGCGCTAACCATAGCTCGCCTACTTTGAGACATCTCGTGGCCATGTGCGGAATTTCTCAACGCTAACCATAGCACACGAAACACTACCCCATATCAGTAATGGCAACTCGACTGACAGACTCTGACAGTTTTCCCCCCAGGTTAGTAACTTATCCCTCCCCAGGACTGTTCCAACTGAAGTGGGATAGACCGATCGGGTCTAAACTGGTCTGGAATCTCTGAGGGTATACTTATGGTTTTGAAAACACTTTCCTTTTTGCTCTAACTTTCTAGTGTCAAAAGCACAAATCTCTTTTCTGGGTGCATAACGCACCAAAATATGATTTCTGAGTGCAATAAGCACTAAAACTCATTTTTTGAGTGCATTAAACACTAAAACATCTTTGGTAAGTGCAAAAGCACAAAATAGCATCATTTCAATCTCTAAATTCATGCTCATATCCATGCATTTAAAATAAACTCAAGTAAACAATTAATTTATCAAATCAAACTTGATAATTTGAAATACTTTTATAATCTTTAAATAAAACTCACTCACAAAATTGACAACTGCAAATGGCGCGTGCAGAGCCTCTAATCCTCTCGCCTCGATCCTCGAGTGCCCTCTTCACCTACACAACATATGGAAACGTAAATTTACGTTCGCGTAAACCTCTGGAAACTTGAAATTACACAATCGTCCCTCAAACTAGTTTATCGCGCGATTTGCTTTATCTTTAACTTTTCACTATTCTCTTGGTTCCCTAAGCTCCCAATAAATGTAAATCCACTTATTTTTCAACTCATTTCTACTCAAAATCAACCAACAATGAATCATAACGAAACCCATTTCGAATCAACTTAAACACCAACAAAATCGTCAATTTCAAACTTAAATAACTCACTCCTTTTTCCTCTTCGCTTTGATTTCGTTTTGGGCTGATTTTGGGGTGGTTTTTGGACTGATTTGTTGAGAGATCTGGGTTGGGTTTGCTTGGATCTTCTTCCCTCTTTCTTCTCCTCTACACGAGCTCTTCTTCCCTGGCTGAATTCTCTCCTCCGATCTGCTGGCTTTGCTCTGGTTCCGCTCGGTCGTGTTTCAGCACTGTTTCGGCGAGTTTTGGTCACGTTTCACAGCTGATTTCAGGTCGGGTTTGAGCTGGTTGCGTCGGTCTTCTCCTCATCCTCCTCTTTTCTTCCTCTCTCGCTCTCTTTCCCTCGGTTTCGTCGTGACTTGCCGCGACTTCCGCCACCGATCTGCTGCTGGTTCGCTCGCGAGGAAGACGGGTTCAGCTTCTGTTCAGCTCGATCATGGTGTGCTTGGCGTCGGGTTCGGTGAGGTAGCTCGGTCGACGATCTGGTTCGTGTTCGGTTCCGCATCAGTTGCAAGACTGGTCGGTGAGCTCTGGTTCGCGACTGGTTTATGGCAGTTAGAGCTGGTTCTGCATGCAGCGAGGTGCGACTACGTCGGTAAGCTTGGCGTCAGTCTTGGTCTGGTCGGACGTCGGCGACAGCTCCTCTTCTTCCTCTTTTCTTTCTCTTCTCTTCTCTTCTCTTCTCTTCTTTTCTTTTTCTGGTTTCACGACAGCTTTCTCTCTCTCTCCTTTGATTTTTAAGACAACTTTTGGCTTTATACTTTCCTCCCCAAACAACTAAAAGAATGACGGTCACGTCCCTTAAAAATTTCAGTCTCCTCCCTTGACTTTTAGCTTAATCTCACTTTAACCACAATTATTAAATCTTATCTTCGATTTAGTCCCTTATCACCTTAAATTATTACTTGATTTCGTTTACCATTTTACTCTTCCGTATAATCTCCAATCGAGTTTAAATCGATCTATAAGGGTTCCCTATACCCTTAGGCGTTTCCATGGACCATTTAGGGTCTCTAATCGCTACTTAGGGACTATTTCCGGGGAGATCCGTAAAATTACGCTAGAGGGCTTACACAGCGTGCTCCTCTCGGCTACCTGAATACACCAATGAAGACGATGACCAATTTGTCCTAGTACGGCTTGAATACCCTGTTTATCAAATCCATGAAAGCAGCAAGGGCATTCGTCAATCCAAACAACATCACCATAAACTCATAATGCCTGTAGCGTGTCCTAAAGGCCATCTTAGGGACATCCTCCCTGCGAATCCTTAACTAGTAGTACCCCGACCTCAAATCAATCTTTGAAAATACTTTGGCACCCTGTAGTTGATCGAAGAGGTCATCAATCCTCGATGGCGGATACTAATTCCTGATAGTGATTCATTTCAGCTGCTTGTAATCTATGCATAATCGGAGGCTCTCATCGTTCTTCTTCACAAACAATACTGGAGCTCCCCAAGGCGATATACTCGGCCTTATGAATCCCTTACGCACTAACTCTTCCATCTGAACCTTCAATTCCTTCAATTCAGTCGAAGCCATCTTGTATGGCGTTATCGATATGGGCTCCATCCTCAGTGCTAGGTCTATCTTAAACTCTATCTCCCTATCAAGTGGTAGCCTTGGAAGATCCTCTGGGAAGACATCTGGATACTCTTTAACCACTGAAACCTCTTCTAACCTCATCTTTGTACTCTCTGGCTCCACTGCATAGGTCAAGTAACCGTAACACTTTTTTCTTAACATCCTGTTCGCCTTCAACACACTTATCAGGCTCGTGGGGAGTGTTTTCCTTACACAACTGAAAATCATGTTTGGCTCCCCTGGTCTGTTGAACCGCACTTCCTTTCTGTAACAATCGACTATAGCCCTATGTTTCGACAGCCAATCCATGTCTAGGATAACGTCGAAATCATGAATATCTAGTAGGATCAAGTCTACCTTGAACTCCTGACCTGCTATAACAACTTTACTTCTTAGGTATACTTGATCTACTATCATAGATTCTCCTGTGGGAAGTGATAAGATCATGCTACAATTCGACGGCTCTGTCTCTGCATTAACTCTAGCAGCAAACTCCGCAGATATCAAGGAATGAGTGGCCCCTAGGTCTATCAACACCTGTGCACTTGAATTAGATAAAAATATAATACCTATGACCACATCTGGAGCCGTATCAACATCCTCCTAGGTGACTATAAATACTGTGGCCTGTGTTCGTGGTCTGTCAGGCTGTCCCCTGGGTGGGGTTGCTCTACTGGGCCCACCATTGGAAGTCTTTAAACCAGCAGCTGCTATAATCTTTGGGCCTCTCCTCTCGGGTCCACGACCCCCACTGGTCTGCCTAGGTGTGGTGCTCCTGCTCTCTGGTCTATTTGACGCTACAACACTAGGGCACTCCTTCATGAAATGGCCCTCCTGACCACACCTATAGCATCCAGTGCTACCAGCAAAACACTCGCTCGGCTGGCTCTTACCGCACCTACTGCAAGGAGGTCGCGATCTGAATTCACCTCTAAAACCTAAGGATCCCGCTGAAGACCTCACTAAACTGTGACTACTTTGGAACCCCTGACTTTGCCTCCTGCTTTGGGATTCAAAAGATCGATCACCACTGTTTGTCACTTTACTAGATCCTCCTTGGTGGCTAGTACTCCCGGTCTAGATGCGCTTCTAGTCGAACTTTGACGGTCGGGGGAATGGTCTCCATGCTATTTTCCACTTGTATAGCTGCCTCTACCATATCCCCGTATCTCGCATATACATTTAAGGCCACACATGTTCTTATTTTAGGACTCAGGTCGGATCTGAACTTGCTAATCTTCTGTTTCTCATAATTTGTCATTGATGGGACAAGGCGGCCAAGCTTTGAAAATCTCTTCTCATAATCCGTTGCTGATAGGCTGCCCTGCTCCAACCTGTAAAACTCCTCGATCTTGGCCTCTCTGTAACTGAAGGGGTAGAACTTCTCGAGGAACTCTTGTCTAAATACTGCCCAGGCTACCTCGTCTGGGTGTCTCCGTTGTAAGGACTTCCACCAGTCTTGAGTTCTATCCTTCATCAGGAAAGCAGAGAAGGTAACCATTTGATCATCGGTACAGCCCATAACCTGGAATATCTCCTCACTAGCCTCCAGCCAGGATAGGGCGCGTTCTGGCTCTCTCGTACCATCATACAGTCTCGCGCCCAATTTCCACACGTGCTCTATAGATGCCCCCGACTCACGGGGCTTATGTAAAGCAGTTGCCAACATCTGGCTAATCTGCTCTACATTCACCTGCACACCCGCTAGCCTTGTTGACAGGACTCAAATCCGAACTTACCGTACTTACATCCGGAGGGCCCTACCTGGCACCCCAACGGATCCCTCCTAACCTTACTTAATGGGCTAAGGGGAACTCGCGGAGCGAACCCTTAAAATATTTTCTTACTTCGTAAAACATCAATGGGTTGGATTTTTATTTTTTTCAATTGGAAAATTCGTCAGCATATCAGCTGCGTTTTCAACATTTCCAAAATACCTGCAAAGTAAAATACACTTCCAATGGTTTCATTTTCCAACCCAACTTCTTCCACAACATACGAAAAATGGCTTAATTCAATTTTCCATTTCGTTAGTAATCAAAAACATAAAATCATAAATCACATACTTTGCAACTTATGAAAATTTCTTTAAAAGTGATTAAAGCTTTTCAAATTCATGCATAATTAATTCACCACTCATTTACAACTTAAAACATATATTTACAGATAATTTATTTCACATACAAAATATGAAAATGTATTAATATAAAAGCGATGTCGTGTTCTCGCTCGCCTATTCTTCGAGAGGAGTTTCCTGATCTCGCCCACCCACTTCTATACCTGAGGAGATTTTTAACATAAAAACAGAAAATAATGAGCTATGGGAGCTCAGTGAGTGCTTAATTTCTTTTCAATTAAAATACTTTATTTCTTAAAATACCTCCTTAAAACATTTGGAAATAATTTTTTTTACTTCTTAAAATTTTTCAATCTTAAATTTCATTTCAGAGCATAGTGTGAAATAGGAAATCCATAAAACTCATAACTCCTTAAAACTTCATAAAAAACTTATGGATTAATAAGCTTATAAATTGACTTCCTATTTTCTTAAATAAAATACATAATTACATAAAACCTTATTTAAACTTATAAAACATGAAATTCATAAGGGCTTAAAATATATGTAAGGTGTATGAGTTGAAAAGTAATTTAAATTTACATAGGCATAAAGTTTCATAAAGACTTATAAATTTATAAAACATATAAACGACTTCTTATTTCTTAACTTTCTCAAATTTTAAATATTCAATTTCGAAGCATACAATAAAAACTTTAAACTCACATATATATAGAATTCCACATAACCTACAACTTAAAAAGCATAAATTTCTGTTTAAATTACAACGCATGTATATAAAAACTATAAATTCATAAGCGCTTAAAATTCATATCTAACTTATGAATTAAATTACATTTTAAATTAATATATGCATAAAACCATATGTCAAAACTCATAAAATTCATGGATTCATAAAACTTGATACAAAATATATTTATTTCAATGCATAATACACGTAGAGAATTTATAAAACTTATAAATTGCATAACTTCACATAAAACTTATAAATAGAAAAGTGTATAGAATTCTAAGCACTTAGAGATCACTCATATTAAAACCTAGAAATGCTTTTATTTGTTTTTAAATACTTCAAACACTTACTTTGCTTTCGAAAAGCACCATTCGTATTCTATAATACTTACAACCACGCGATAGCTATGATATGCTAACCGACGTGGAGTCATGTGGCGCTTTTAACAGACATCAATCGTGACACTTACTTACTTACAAAGACATTATGTAGTTATGTGCGGAATGTTACATCGCTAACCATAACACGAGATAATATCCTATAAAAGTAGAGGTGACATGACAGACTTAAATCCCCCCCTGAGTAAGTGACGTATCCCCCCTGGACTTGCCATACTATTGTAGGATATACCGACCGGGTCTTAAACTTACTTATAAGGGTGGGTATACTTATGGCCTTTGAAAACTTATTTTTCTTTACTTACTTCGTGCGAAAGCACAAAATTTCTCATATGAGTGCGATAAGCACAAAAATTTGAATTCTAGGTGCGTTAGGCACCAAAATCTATATCTTTAAGTGCAAAAGCACAAATTGTCCTTACTAAGGGCAAAAACCCAAAATGGCTTATCTTAATCATGCAAAAACATTTAAATATATCGTTTGCTTTCGCCTTAAACCTTTGAATTTACAAACCTTACTTTTGAATACATAGTTATATATTGTAGCCTCATTGGCTAACAAAGCTCCAAAACCAAAACTTTAATTTCATTTCCAAATAAAAATCATGCTTAGGAATTCATAAATACTTAACTCTTCCATACAAAACATAATAGAAATTAAAATACTCATTTCACATTTAAAAATGGTAAGCATACATTATAAAATATTTAAACACTTAAAACAATCATCAAATTATATATCAAATCACTTAAACATTCACAATAGAAATCTTCCTTAAAACTTTCAAATCTCATTCCCTTTGAACAACAACAAAACTTAATTTCAATTGCTTATAAATCTTAAACCTTAAACTTCATTTAAAGGTAGAATTCATATTTGTAAAATCATAAAAGCAACATTTTTTTCATACGACTTAGGTTATCAATAACAATACTCATATCCATTTCTAAAATGACCAACAAACTTATAAAACGTTGAAATATTGAAACAACTATAACCTTTGAAAAATAATTTTAGCACTCACCTTAACTTTAAATTTCCTTAAGTGAGCTCCAATAGCATTCATTGGTTCCGCTTCCTTCTGTTTTACCTACACATGATAAGCACACTTAGAATGTGCTCAATGGACAATGCAAAGATGCACTAAGATGCACCTAACTATACTAACTCTATAAAATTCTCTCTACAATAGTAGCTTCTCCTTTCAATTTCTCTTTGATCCATGCTCCAAATTCCCAATTTCCTTGCATGAATCCTTCTTATATACCCCAAGGAGCGTTCCAATATGATTCCCATCATAAATTGAAGCTTGGAACTCAAAATAGTCATTTTAGACCCTCAAACCCGAATTGAATGCACAGCCCTAACCGTGCATGCTTTTGCTTCAATTATTTCCCCCACACTCTTCTTATCTCCCAATGTGGTCACCTGCAAAATTTCGTCGAATTCCGATATCGATTGGATGTCGAAATTTAAGAAAAACTTCATTTTTTCATCCGTTTTTAGGGGGCATTTTCACATGTTTCATCCTAAAACTTAACTTTTTCTTTCCTAGTGTTATACACACTCCAACCTACTTATACAATTCAATCAAACCAAAAAAAGAAGTGGTATTCGATGACAACTCATAATGCTCTTCATAGGTGCATTACAAAGCCTTATAATGGAAGTTATTCCAATTCAATTTCAAACATTTTCATAAATTTGTTTGTGTAACACCCCCTACCCGCCCTTTCACCATACAACTCCAAGGGGCGCTACAGTCATATCTTTTTTTTACAAAATCTTTAATTATAAAACCATATATTCATTTATTCACATCAAAATACGAATTTCAAAATCAATTTACAAAACTTTTAAAACATTTATTTTACACGAAAAAACTGATAGAGTTTCCTCTGAAATTCGAACTTTCCAACCTGTTACAAATCATCATATTCATATCCAAAGCGTTTCTTCCACAAACATATTCTGAACTGGAACCAAACTCCGTTTGGCACATCATTTTTCATATCTATCACATGTACCAAAATATTTACACAACTTGATTTTTCTTTACCAAAAACATCATTTTAAATCCAAAAACATATCTATATGCGCATGAATGCAAATTGAAACTTTTATATACAAAACCAAAGATAATATATATATATACCCAAAAATAAATATGGAAGGATAGATGTGACTGTATCAGCTCACTGCAGATGTGCTTTCTCTTCAATCTTCGCCCTCGAAATGCAATCTACTACCTACGTGCGAAAATTCCAACGCGCTAAGCATATTTGCTTAGTGGGTGTACACCAAACTCAATATTTATATTTTCACACAATCAATTTATAAATTAGTAACAAAATATCATAATTTATCAATAATTCAATTAAATATCCAAAAGAATTTAAAACAATACATTAATCAAAATAATTCTCATAATAACTTTCAATGCCCCTAGTAAACACAGGCACGATACCATGGACTGGTAGTCTGGTTTCCGGCATCGAACATTCGGTGACTACCCACTGGACTATCAGATAATCATGTATATTCGGGGCCGGACACTCGGTGCCTCTCACAACCTTCGAATTAACATTCAAATTCACTATCTGTCGGTACAGAATCAAACGGTGTAGTACTGCTAAATAACCCTAATGGCATGCCACTCCAATCCCCACCTGTCTGTGTCAAAGCTTACTAGGGTTTGAATAACATTTCATTTTCAAAATTCATTGGGTTGGTTTCGTTTAAACTTTCGGTTTCTAATTATTTTTCAAACAAAATCTGGCAGCATAACAACTGCATTTCGGAGGTTTCCAGAAAATCTGAAAATATGAAATAATACTTCGAAATATCTCGTTAATCCAACCCACTTCGTTTTTCCACAATCACTTAAATCAATTTTCAAATTCACCATTTCGTTTTTGTCACAACCATATAAATCCCATCAATTATCACAATTCAAAATAATATATTTAATCAGACACATATCAAAATATTCACAAACAATATTTCAAAGCATCAAAGTATTCAAAAATCGATAATATTCTATTTATAAAAACGAATTGAATAAAGTGTACACCAACCTTTTTACCACTTTCTTTTTCGATTTATGCTCCAACGATAGCTCACACTTTCTTTTTTTCCTTTTCTTTGGCTTCCTTGAGCTATCTCCTCTCCTGGATTTTTTTAAAATACATAGATACTCAATAAAAGCTTATTCCATAATTTAAAATGCATGATTTACTATTCCTAATGGATCCAAATATTTTCAAATCTCACCAACCAAAAATCATCAATCTTCAACCCAAACAACTCACCCCTATTCCTTTTCGCGTTAACGTCGTTTTGAACTAGTTTTGGGGTGGTTTTGGACTGATTTTAGTGACAGATTTGAGCTGGTTTCGGTTATTTTTTTTTCTCTTTCTTCTCTTCTTTTCCTTTCTCTCTTTCTCTCTCGGTTCCACCGCAGTTTACTGCTGTTTTCGCCGATGATCGGTGTCGTTTCTGCCGCCGGTCTGCTATTTGTTCGCGCGGGTGAAGAGCTGGTTCGACTGCGGTTCAACTCGGTTCTGCTCTCGTTTTGGTCGGGTTCTGTAGGGTGGTCGGACGGTGACTTCTTCCTCTCCGATTGGGGCTGTTCGCGTGACAGTTCTGCTAGGTTTTGGCATCGCACAGTCGTCGAATCTGATCTGCTTTTGCCTTCGAGTCTGGTCAGCTTCGAGTTGTCTCCGTCATGCGGTTCGTGTTGAGCTGGTCGGCGATGGCGGTCGATCGGGCTGGTCGGCGCGACAGAGTCTTCTTTTTTCTTTTCTTCTTTCTTTTCTTCTCTTCTTCTTTCTTCTTCACGCGACACTGTCTTGGTTTTTGTTTTTGTTAGTCAACCAACTTTTTGACTTCTATTTTCCTCCCTAAAAAATCCTATAATGCCTATTTCGTCCCCTAAAAATTTCATTCTCAACCTTAGATTTTAGTTCAATTTTACTTTGACCACACAAATCAAATATTATCTTCAATTTAATCCCTCATCTCATTAATCATAATAATAATACTATTCATGCATATAAAATTAGGAGTGTTACAGTTTGTCACTTAAACAACATAAAATCATGCTTAAAACATCTCAGTTCCATTAGATTCTCATACCACTCCATAAGGCCTTACATGTCTCAACACTTACTAAACCCATTTTCTTCATATTTTTGATGTTGGTTCTTTTAGACATATTATCAAACACCTAGCCTACAATTCATTCTAATAATTTCCAATCCAAAACCTACTCAAAACCTCTTCCAAGCCAACCCTAACTCATCAATTTTAGTAGGTTTCCATGCCATCTACATAAGCTTTCCAATCTCAAATGAATCATCTCTCAACATAGATAAAAATCTCTCATCAAAACCAACTTAAAAATCATCAAAACAACTAACCTAAACCAACACAACAACAAGTTCAAAATGAATGACTAACCTGTGATTGGCTTTGTTTGATGCTTCAAGTTTGATTTCCTAGCTTAGGGAAGCTTGCTTGATTGATTAGAAGTCCAAAAATGGGTTGAACTCACCTTGATCTTCTCTCCCTCTCTTTGGCCAAACCAAACACACACACACCTCTCTTGCCTCTCTTTTCTCTCTTTTGGCTTGTGTGTTCTCGGTTTTGCTTTGTTGATGGAATGAAAGTCTCAAAATTCCACTAACTTTTGTTTATATATTTATAACAATTCCCATAATGACCAATATATCCTTTACTTAATTAGTTTTTGGCATGTAAGTCTTGTTTATTCCATCTTGACCCATAACTTATAAACTTCTTTCAATTTAGTCCATAGGTCATACTAACTTAATAACTCCAATGAAAATGACTATTTTACCCTTATACTTATTTATGCTTCCGTTGGGTTTCAATCACTCTCTATATTTTTACAACACTTCCATTCATCACTTAAGGTCTTAAAATGTCACTTAGGGACTATTATTGGGGAACCATAAAATAAAATCGAGGGCTTACAGATTTCTCTCAAGCTTTTCATCCTCTTAGCTCCAAGAATCATTAAGAAAATAAGGGAAGTTAGTTGGTTGAATTTATAGTTAAATTGATAGAGTTTTTGATGAGGTTTTGTGGGTTTTGTTGAAGATGGTGGTTGATGGATGAGTTGATGTTGTTTGTGAGTTATTGGAAGGTTGTTTATCATGATTATAAACTTAGAATTGAATTAGAATGTGATATGAGTTTGGTTGGATTTTGTTAGTGTGTTGAAGGTTAGGGTTTAAATGGATGAGGATCATAATTGACGGGTTTAATTGATTTAAGTTTATTGAATGTTAGATGAGTTAATTAGTAGAAATTTGTGTGATTTAATTGAAGAAAAATGAAATGAATGATTGTGTGTGTGGAGTTAGTAGATGGCAAGAATGGGTGCCTAGTGTGGTTATTGGATTTTAATGTGTTTAAGGGTTTTGGTTGACGAATTAATTGGTATGGAGACAATTGATGGAAAGAGTTTAAATTAAATGGATAAATTGGTATGAAATTTAATTTTTGTTAGGTTGAAGGGCACCTTGAATTTTAATTGAATTCATGTGATACCATAGGGTATTAAAGTGTTTGAATGTGTATGATGTGGAATAAACATCAATGGAATGGAAAGAAATGGAAATTAAAAAGTGTTGGATGAATTAGTAATGGAATTAGTTTTGATGTAATTGAAGTTTAGTTAAGGAAATGTGAATTTATTTTAAATATGGAATGGACATGTTATTGATGGATTTTTGGGCTTGAAATGGTGAATGATAGGTGATCAAATTAAAGTCCAAAAGTCATGAAAAATGGGAGGATTGATTAGCCACCAAGTGATCAAAAATTGTGAGTGCAAATCATACTTTAAAAAATTTTATGTTTAAGGTTGTTTGAGTATGAAATAATTCTATTTATTTCATGTGGGTTATGAAAATAAATAACTGATTTAGATCTCTCATTTGAGTTCAAATGTGTTATGTTTTTATAGAAAATTCGACAGTATAACAACTGTCAAATTTTCTATAAAAAAAAAAAAAAAATCCAACCTATTCATGTTTTACGAAGTAAGAAAATATTTTAAGGGTTCGCTCCGCGAGTTCCCCTTAGCCCATTAAGTAGGGTTAGGAGGAATCTGTTGGGGTGCCAAGCAGGGCCCTTCGGACGCAAGTATGGTAAGGTTCGGATTGGGTCCTGCCAGAAATCACCCCAAACCAGCAGCTCTCTTCTTCCTTCTTCTTCTTCGGTTCCTCTTTCTTCTCCTCTCTTTTTTTCTTTTTCAGTTTCAGCCTTGTTTGACCGAATTGCTTCTTGTTTTGATTTCATTTAGGCTTCAACTTATATACTAGGCTCCCTTAATGACCATTTTGCCCTTAATGTTCACCTAAAATACCAAATATATCCTTTAGTCACACTAATCACAATTTCATTGGTTCATTAACTATATAATTATCCATTCAATTTTCTTAATCAATTCTAATTAATCTCAACCACAAATTTAGTCAAAAGATGACTATTAGGTGTTGATCCACCATTGGTCCATCAATAATCACATGGATAGTGCTTTTAGAATGGGTTTAATATCATAAAATCTCATTTATACTCTTAACGTTAAAAATTAATACAATTCATTCCGAAATAAATTCCAAATTAATTCTATGATCACCCATTCATCAAATTGACTTTACAGTACTCTAATTAGGTCTCTTAAGGTTCAATCTATGGCTTCGAAAAAATTCAAACGGAGTTTAGGTTAACAACATTTACAATCCTGTCTATAAGAGCATTTTTATCGGGTAACTTTCGGAATCTTTAGAAACTACTCAAACGGACTCACTTTTACTCCGTTTCAGTTTTATTGGGTCCTACTAACCATTCTAAATATTTTTTATTTTCAGGGGTCCGTCTCAAAATTTCACTATTCATCGAGTACTATTCACCCGAAGACACTATTCACTTGAAAATGTTACTATTCATTCGTAAATTCACTGTTAATCATAAAATGAAAGTACTATTCATTCAGGTATGGGGAGTGGCTGTAGTAACCCTACCGGTTTCTGATGTCCAGCTTTTACTTATTGGCAGGTGAGGCATCTGGAGAAAAACTCTGCAATGTCCATCTTCATCCCTTTCCACCAGTAGTGTTCTTTCAGGATTTGGTACATTTTGGTGTTTCCTAAATGCATTGCATAGGCTGATGAATGAGCTTATTTCATAATCTCTTTCTTCAAATCAGCTACATCCGGAACACATAACCTGTTACCCATCACTAATCCCATCATCCCTCAGTGAGAAGTCTGTCGGTGGGTCAAATTCAATCTTATTCTTTAGTTCCATCAGATGCGGATCCTGAGGCTGTAACTCTCAAATTCTATGAATTAGAATGGGGTGCACATGAAAAGTAGCTAATAATGCCCCAGAATCAGTCATCTCTAACTGCACCCTTAAAGCTCTTAATTTAACCAACAATGAGAGGTATATAGCCTTCAAATATGAGATGGAACCTGTGGGCTTCCTGCTCAATGCATCAGGGACCACATTGGCTTTCCCGAGAGGGTATTCGATGGTATAGTCATAATCATTTTTTAGGAGCTCCATCCATCTCCTCTGTCTCATATTCAATTCTTTCTGAGAGAATAGATATTGCAGACTCTTATGGTCGGTGAAAATCCTACAAAGGACTCCATATAAATAATGCTTCTAGATTCTTAAAGCAAAGACCACTCCAGCCAACTCTAGGTCGTGTGTGGGATAATTCTGTTCATGCTTTTTCAATTGTCTGGAAGCATAAGCAACCACTCTGTCATTCTACATCAGCACACAACCTAGGCCTTACCTCGAAGCATCACTGTATACTGTAAATCCATCCCTGCCAGTAGGAATGGTGAGAGCAAGAGTCGTAGTCAGTCCTTTCTTTAATTTATCAAAGCTCTGCTGACATTGATCTGACCATACAAAATTTTCTTCCTTCCTAGTGAGCCTGGTCAATGGAATAGCAATCCTTGAAAACCCCTCTACAAATTTTTTGTAATAACCAGCTAACCCCAGGAAGCTTTTGACTTTTGTAACATTGGTGGGCTGTCTCCAGTTCACTATTACCTCAATCTTCTAAGGATCAATAGAAATTCCCTCTATTGACACCACATGCCCCAGAAATGCCACCTGATCTAACCAAAACTGACATTTACTTAGTTTTGCATATAATTGATGTTCCCTGAGAGTCTGTAGCACAATCCTCAAGTGCTCTTCATGTTCTTCCCTACTGCTTGAGTACACTAGGATGTCATCGATAAATACTATAATAAATTTGTCTAGATAAGGCCTGAAAACCCTGTTCATCAGGTCCATGAATGTTGTAGGGGCATTGGTTAACCCAAATAGCATGATAAGAAATCCATAATGCCCGTACTGCGTTCTGAAGGCAGTCTTGGGAACATCTTCTCTTCTGATCTTCAACTGGTGATAATTGGACCTCGGATCTATTTTAGAGAACACCCTGGACCCCCGTAACTGATCAAATAAATCATCAATCTTGGGAAGGGGGTATTGATTTCGTATTGTTACCTTATTGAGCTGTCTATAAGCCATACATAACCTCAAACTTATCCTTCTTCGTGGCAAATAGTATTGGGGCTCCCTATGGTGAAGTACTCGACCTAACAAACTCTTTACTTACTAGCTCCTCCATCTATACTTTCAATTTCTTTAACTTTGAAAGAACTATCCTGTAGGGTGCTTTAGCTATAGGTTGTGTTCTAAGAACCAATTCTATTTCAAATTCAATCTCTTGGTCGGGTGGCAAGTCAGGTAGATCATCTGGGAACACATCTGGGAAGTCTTTGACTATAGGGATATCTTCCAATCTCACTTCAGTCTCTTTTGCTTCAATAGCATATACTAGATACCCCTGATGTGCTTTTCGTAGCATCTTCTGGGCCATCATCACTGTCATCAAACTACTAGCCAGTAACTTCTGTACCCTTTGGAAAATCACATTGGACTCCCCATCTCTAACAAATCTAACTTCCTTACAGAAACAGTCAACTGTGGCGTGGTGTCTGGATAACCAGTCCATCCCAAATATCACATCAAAGTCTCTAATGTTCAGTAAATCAGATTTGCCGGGAATTCCTGATTTTCTATAACCACTTGACAACCTATATATACTTTACCTACCAACAATATGCCCCCGCAAGAAGTGTTACCCTCAAATTATAGTCTATTGGTTCTGGTTTTCCATCGGTGGTCTTAGAAAAGTGTGCAGATACAAAAGAGTGGGTGGCACCTGGATCTATCAGACTAAATGCATCTTGGCCAAAAACATAAATAATACCTAAAACCACCTTAGAAGCTGCCTTTGCCTCCTACTGAGTGAATGCAAACACCCGAGCCTATGTACGGGGCCTCCCTAGTTGACTCATAAATGATCCTCATCAGCCTGAACCTCTACCGGGCTAATTGGTACTAGCAAGCCCTCCCGTCTGTGTGACTCTCTTTGTACCTCGGCTCCCATTGGTCTGTCCAGTAGCTACAGTTCATGGCCTTGATTGATTTGCTGGAGCTGGCTGTGGGCAGTCTTTCACAAAATGACTCTCCTACCCATATCTGAAACATTTGGATCTCTCTCTATAGCACTCACCTGTATGTGGCTTGCCACATGTCTTACAGGCGGGTCTGCTCTGCCAGCTCCCTCTGGGGCCTTTGGAACTAACTGGTGCGATCACGGAGCCTTGGCTTAATTGTGCCCCGCAATTCTGTTGACGGCTATTGGACCCTACTGATCTATCTTCTGACCTAGTGTACTTGCTAGGTCCCCTTGAGTAGCTGCCTGACCAACTACGCTTTTGGCCCTACTTTAGTTTCAGCTTTGGGATGACTTCCACACTCTTTTCCACCCTGATGGTTGCTTTTACTGGCTCTCCGTATCGTGGGTGGGCCATAGCTGGCAGGTAGGCCCTTATTTTTGGATTTAAGCCCACTATGAATACCTTTATCTTCTGCTCTTCATTATCAACTATGAACAGAAGCATCCAGAGCAGCTATGAAAATCTCTTCTCATAATCCGTAACAGACATCGGTCCCTGCTCTAATCTAAAAAGTTCTTCCACTTTAGTGTCCTGGTAGCTCTTGGGGTAAAACTATTCTAAAAATTCTCTCTTAAACATTACCCAGGTCACCCTATCTAGATTCAGCCTCTGTAAAGATCTCTACCAATCTTTCGCCCTATCTTTCAGTACGAAGGTGAAGAAGGTGACCATCTGATCATCTGTACACCCCATAACCTGGAAAATCTCTTCTGTGGTCTCCATCCAAGACCAAGCACGCTCTGGATCCCTTGTACCATCATATGACTTCGCGCCGAATTTCTTGGCGCGTTTTATAGAAACTCCAGCCTCTTGCGGCTGCTAAGGAAATGCCATCACTAGTGCTTGAGCCATCTGCTTTACATTAACCTCTACTCTAACTGACTCTGGCGGCTAGGATGGTCCTGTTGGAGGGTGCTCTGCAGGTACATTAACAAATTCATCTATTCTCTCTGCTGCAGGTGTAGAGACCTCTGCCGCTTCCCTCTTTTTAGCTGGATGATCTCTTCTACGCATAATTCTATGAATTTTCAGTCGCCAACTTGGTTATGCAATGCATAATTGATGTAATAAAATTATTATTGAAAATTCAGTCAAATACAGAAAGTCGTTTAATAACTAACATTAAAACCACTTTTAAAAACAGATAGTAGATCAGACAATATTAGGGCTCTGATACCAACCTTGACGAGACCCGCCCCGTATTTCTCTTTATGGAGCCCAGGAGCCCGCTTGGCACCCCACGGAATCCCTCTAGATTCTATTCCACTACATTCAGTTGGGAATCCGAGAAGCAAAGCCTAGAACTAAAAATCATCAGAATTCAAATAAACTTAAATTTTATTTAAAATTTGTTTTCTATAGTTTAAAATTTCTTAAAAATTTCGTTAGAGCTTCCTTTGTTTTTTGGGATTACCAAAGTTTACAAAATCAACCTACAAATCAAATTTTACACTTCTAAAGTTTCACATATTTTCTCAACTTCCAATTGGACCTCAGGTCCATTTCAATGGCAATCCTTAGCCACAATTTCTAAAAAAAATCAAATCAAATCAGTTTAATATCAAATTTGAAAATAAAAATTCGTTTACAATCCAGAACTTTACAATCAAAATAATCGATTTAATTTCATTACAGAATAAAGTTAACCATAATTAAATTATGGCTAACATATTTACAACCAAAAATAAAGTTCATATATTCTTTTATGCATTGCCATTTATATATTCATAGAAATTTTATTGCTTCAGCCACTATCATTCGGAAAGAGGGGAACGTGTATCTTTTCGGTTGGAACCTACACCTAGGGAGGTTTTTAACAAAAACTTATAAAATGTGAGCTACGAAAGCTCAGTGAGTGTGAGATTTACTAACTTAAAATATTTTCTAAAATGATAATCTCCCTAAAACATTTATAAAAATTTCTATTTCTTACAGTTTTCATAAATATAACTTCAGAATCGATATTAACAAAATTCAATTTCAAAATAATAAAATTCAGAACCAACAAATAAAAATTTATATTAAAAAAGGTAATCAATTTTAGAAATTTTCATAAAATTGCATGTATAACAGAATTGCAAAACAGTTTCAGATATAACAAAATTTCATATAATTTCAAAACCACCAATAGATTGCCATAAGCATATAGATAATGGTCACACGTACTAAGTGGGACGAACCACTATCCCCAACATTGATGACAGCCATTAGTGTTTCACACCTAGCGTCCTTCACACTTTCTGGCATAAACAGAAGCTATCCCACTAACGCGCTGCGGATTAAATCCATAGTACAAGCGTGAAAGTGAAATAATACCCCTCACATATATTTAGCGACGCGACTCAACTTATAGACTCAATTCCCCCAGAGTTAGTGACAACCCATCCTAGAACTTGCTATACACGCAGGGGTATTCCAATATGGTCTTAACAAATATATATTTTCAGATACCGTCAATTCCATAACAGATAGTGTAATCCATTGGGTTTGAAAAATTCAATAATTTCTTTATGCCACTCATAATATATTCATTTGTTTCAAGTTCTCATAATAACTATATTTCATTTCGAATGGTATATAATTCACATCTTTCATGCATAAACCATAACACATTTGAACTCAAATGAGAGATCTAAATCAGTTATTTATTTTATAACCCATATGAAATAAATAGAATTATTTCATACTCAAACAACCTTAAACATAAAATTTTTTAAAGTATGATTTGCACTCACAATTTTTGATCACTTGGTGGCTAATCAATCCTCCCCTTTTTCTTGACTTTTGGACTTCAATTTGGTCACCTATCATTCACCATTTCAAGCCCAAAAATCCATCAATAACACGTCCATTCCATATTTAAAATAAATTCACATTTCCTTAACTAAACTTCAATTGCATCAAAACTAATTCCATTACTAATTCATCCAACACTTTTTAATTTCCATTTCTTTCCATTCCATTGATGTTTATTCAACATCATACACATTCAAACACTTTTAATACCCTATGGTATCACATGAATTCAATTAAAATTCAAGGTGCCCTTCAACCTAATAAAAATTAAATTTCATACTAATTCATCCATTTAATTAAAGCTCTTTCCATCAATTGTCTCCATACCAATTAATTCGTCAACCAAAACCCTTAAACACATTAAAATCCAACACCCACAAAAGGCACCCATTCTTGCCATCTACTAACTCTACACACACACAATCATTCATTTTATTTTTCTTCAATTAAATCACACAAATTTCTTGACGCGACCCGATCCAGACACTTCGAGCTCTAATCCGGTAGGTCACGCCGGGCACCCAACGGATCCCTCTCAGACCCGACTCGTCGGGCTAAGCGAAACCTGTGGAGCGAACCCTAAACTTCCTAATACTTTCTAAAACATTGTTGGGCTAGTTTGCTTTAAAAACTGAAAAGACATAAGAATTTTTTTTTTTTCGATTTTTATACTCATTTTTAACAACATTTCGGCAGCATAACGGCTGCATTTTTTACGTTCTAGAAAAATCTGTTTATAAAAAATACACTTCGACCATTTTTCAACACCAACTCAACTTCTGATTACCCATAAGCCTCAAACATGCATTTGATTCGCAAATCAACTAAATAAAATTCAAAACACAATTTAATAAACCACATTTAAATCAAAACAATTAAAAAACAGTTACGAATGAATAATTACAAATTATAAATTATTTATACAATTCAAAAGGCAATTACATGAAAATATAACTGATGTGAAAATAGATGGCTCAAAATGTCGTCGTGTCGCGCTGGCTTACCCGCTGGAGGTAATGTCGCTGCTTGGCTACCTGCAGAGAGTATCTGAGGAGGTTTTTATATAAAACAGAAAAATAATGAGCTAGAAGCTTAGTGAGTGATAATTGTCTTTGTTTTAGAAATCTAATTTCTAAACGTCATCCTCGGAAAATGTTTGAAAACAATTCTTTGTTTCTTTAAACATTTCAAACTTAAATCCCTTAAACATCAATTTAAACAAGAGAATTTATATATCAACGCAAGCATGCATTTAAATTCAAAACTCGTAACTGAAATTCATAAATAACTTGAATAAATAATCATAAAATTTCTTTTCTTTCCAATTCACTTTTCTTTTAAAACTATTTATGGATATCTTTCAAAAATACAATAGTACCCCTAACTCTGGGGTCACGTGGCCTCTATATGAGGAATAATTCAACGTAGAGGACCAACCGTGACAGCTCTGCTCTCAGACATCTCGTTGCTATGTGCGGAATTTCCTAGCACTAACCATAACACGGGAAACGCCATCCCACATCAACAATGGCAACTCAACTGACAGACTCGGACACTTGTCCCCCCAGGTTAATGACTCATCCCTCCCCAGAACTGTGCTAACTGATGTGGGATAGACCGATCGGGTCTAATCTTATCTGAAAATCTTTGATGGTATACTAATGGTTTTGAAAATCCTTTTCTTTTCTTTTCTCAATTCAAACTAGAAAACTTAGTTTTTGAAATTTCTTTTCAACAATC
This sequence comes from Nephelium lappaceum, assembly GCA_021234005.1. Taxonomy (NCBI): domain Eukaryota; kingdom Viridiplantae; phylum Streptophyta; class Magnoliopsida; order Sapindales; family Sapindaceae; genus Nephelium; species Nephelium lappaceum. Next base: position 1,574,527 of record CM038007.1, read on the forward strand.
TCGTATATGCATATAAAATCACATTCTCATTTCAAGCTATAGCTCATGCATATATTAATGCATTTAAAATAATTTCAAATCAGCAATTAATTTACTTATTCAACCTCAAAAATTAAAATACGTTTAAAACTTTAAAAATAAAACTTACTCACAAAAACGGATAACTATAAATGGCGCGTACGGAGCCCTTACTCCTCTTGCCTAGATCCTTGCGCGCCCTTGTCACCTACACAACATATGGATACGTGAATTTATGTTCACATCAACTTCTGGAAGCTCGAAATAGCTAAAATTACACAATCGCCCCTAAGTGACCCTTTTTACGCCAACCCTCCATTTTTGGTTTCTTTATTGATTCTAGGGTTCTGAACTCTGTTTTATTAGTCTGGAACCTATTTACAATCACCTAGAGACGTTCTGGCACTAACGAAATCGTGTTCGAAAGCCCGAAATGAAAATCGTTCGATTTGGACCCCTTTAGGCCGAACACTATTCACAACCTTATTTAAGGCTTTTCTTCATTCAATTTTCACTCCGAAAACCTTCCCAACTCGCCATCTAATCAGTCCAAGTGTCGGTATGGAAGGGAACGCTCATCGGGTAAGTGTTTTAGGCTAAAAACGCGTTGTTTTCGCTACTAATTTTTGGGCGTTTTCTTGGTTTTGATTTCAAATTTTAATCTTTGACTTTTAATAACCTCAACACATCAAATTAAACTCGTTAGGGTCATCCTAACACTCAACGAATGCATTATGGATCAATTTACGAAATTGCCCTTCAAACTAGTTTAGCGCACGATTTGATTTCTCTTTAAATTCTTTATATTTTCTTGGTTTCCTAAGCTCCCAATAAACATTAATTCACTTAGTTTTCAACTTATTTTTACTCAAAACCAACCAACAAACAATTTGTAATAAAATCCACTTCGAAATCAACTTAATCACCAATAAAATCATCAACAAAATCAACGTCCAACTTAAACGACTCACTCTTTTTTCTTCCTCATGAAATCACCCTCTTCCTCTTTGCGTTGACTTCATTAAGGGGCTGATTTTGGGGTGGTTTTGGACTGGCTTTGGTGGCAGATCTGGTGCGAAAATGGATGGGTTTTGGTTGGATCTTCCTTTCTTCCTTCTCCTTTCTTCCTCTCCCGCTCTCTCCCTCTCGATCGGTCGTCGATCTATCGCCGGTTCTACGTTTGGTTCATCCTTGGTTTTACTCTCCTTACGGTCGGATTTGCGTCGGCTTTGCGGCCGGATCGGCGAGCTTGGCGTCGGGTTCGGCTAGAGCAGCTCGTCGTCGTCGTCGTCCTGCTCCAATCGGCGGTCTGGTTTGCACAATGACGGCGGTCTGGTTTTGTCATCGATCTGACATCGGCTTCGGGTTGGTTGGTTCGACGGGCTGTTTAGCATCGAATTCTTGGTCTGGTTGAAGCAGCTTGGTCGGCGTCAGGTTGTTCTTCTTCTTCTTCTTCTTTTCTTCTTCTTCTTTCTCTTCTTCTTCGCGTTCGGGTTTGGCGACTGGTTCAGCTCATTGTTTGAGCTTCAAATTTTGTGATTAAACAAACTTTTGTTTCATAATTTCCTCCACAAACAACTTCAATAATACCGATCATGTCCTGAGAAAATTTCGTTCTCATCCATTAGCTTTTAACTAAATTTTACTTTAACCACAAATATCAAATCTTATCTTCAATTTAGTCCCTTGTCACATTAAATAATTACTCGATTTCATTTACTATTTTACCCTTCCGTTTAATCTCTAATCGGGTTTAAATCGATCTCTAAGGGTTCCCTAAAACCTCATATGCTTTAATAGACCATTTAGGGTCTCTAATAGTTATTTAAGGACTATTTTTGGGAAACCCGTAAAATTAAAAATAGAGGATTTATAATTTCTCTCCTCCTTATAAAAATTTCATCATCGAAATTAAGTTACATACCTGACTCAAAGAGGTGCAAATACTGTGCATGCATTTGCTCCTCATGCTCTAATGTAGCTTCCTCTGATCTATGATTCCTCCACAAGACTTTGACCAATGGTATCGCTTTGCAGTACAACACTTACTCCCTACGATTCAAGATCTCGATAGGTTATTCTTCGTAGGTCATATTCTCTTTCAGTTGCACCGGTTGCTCTCTAAGAATATATGAAGGATCTGCAACATACTTCCGTAACATGAAAACGTAGAATACGTCGTGGATATTTGCTAACTCTGGAGGTAGCTTCAGACGATACGCCACCTTTCCAATCCTCTCCATGACCTCGTACGGCCCTATGTATCTTAGACTTAGCTTGCCTCGCTTTTTAAATCTGAGCACTCCTTTCCATGGCGAGATCCGCGGAAACACTCTGTTACCCAATGGAAATTCCAAATCTCTTCTTTGATTGTCTGTATAACTTTTTTGCCTGTCACTAGCTACTTTTAGCTTCAGACGATACGCCACCTTTCCAATCCTCTCCATGACCTCATACGGCCCTATGTATCTTAGACTTAGCTTGCCTCGCTTTTTAAATCTGAGCACTCCTTTCCATGGCGAGATCCGCGGAAACACTCTGTTACCCAATGGAAATTCCAAATCTCTTCTTTGATTGTCTGTATAACTTTTTTGCCTGTCACTAGCTACTTTTAGCTTTTCTCTGATCACATTTATCTTCTCTATGGTGATCTGGACAATCTCTGGGCCAATCAACCTCCTCTCACCTACCTTATCCCAGCAAACTGGAGTTCTGCACTTCCTACTATACAACGCTTCATATGGTGCCATCTCGATACTCGACTGGTAGCTGTTGTTGTAGACAAACTCTATCAGTGGTAGGTAAGTATCCTAGTTCCCCCTGAATTCCGTAACACAAGCTCTCAACATATCCTCAAGGGTCTGGATAGTCCTCTCGGATTGGTGAAATGTCATACTGAAATGTAGTCTGGTGCCCAAAGCTTCCTATAGCTTAGGCTAGAATCTAGATGTGAATCGAGGATCTCTGTCTGATACGATGGACACTGGTACGCCATACAGTCTTACTATCTCATCCACATACAACTGAGCTAGTCTCTCTAGGGAGTATGTATTTTTAATCGTTAGAAAGTGAGCGGACTTCGTCAATCGATCAACAATCACCCATTTAGCATCATGTCCGTTCTGCGTCATCGATAGCCCTACCACAAAATCTATAATAATCCTCTCCCATTTCCACTCAGAGATCGGTAGGGACTGTAGTAAATCTGCTGGCTTCTGGTGCTCCGCTTTAATATGCTAGTAGGTCAAGCATTGGAAACGAACTAATAGTGATCTCTTAGAGTCCGATACATCTTCGTGCTCTCTGGTTGCATGGCATAAGCTGATGAGTGTCTTTTCCATAATCTCTTTCTTCAGATCTCCCACATCTAGCACACACAATCTCTGTCCCATAACTACTATCCCATCGTTCCAGATTGAGAACGTGCTTTGCTGCCCAGCCTTTATCTCCCCTATAATCTTCCTCATATATGGATCCTGGGTCTGGAGCTCTCTAACTTGATCTACTAGAACTGGCCGGACCTGAAATGCGGCTAATAGGGCTCCTAAGTCCGTCATCTCCAGTTTAACCCCTATGGACCGCAACTCTACAAGCATCGAAAGGTACTCTGCTCTCGCTGGGCCAATAAACCAGTAGGCTTCCGGCTGAAGGTGTCCGCTACTACATTCGCCTTGCCAGGGTGATACTCTATGGTGCAGTCATAATCTTTAATGAGCTCAATCCATCATCTCTACATCATATTGAGCTCATTCTGAGTAAATAGGTACTGCAAGCTCTTATGATCCATGAAGATCCTATAAGGGACTCCATAGAGATAATGCCTCCATATCTTTAAAGCAAACACCACTGCTACTAACTCTAAGTCATGTGTGGGATAATTCTGCTCATACTTCCTCAACTGCCACGATGCATAAGCAATCACTCTCTTATTTTGCATCAACATACAACCTAATCCTTGTCTAAAGGCATCACAATAGATTGTAAATCCGTCATTTCCTAACGGAAGTGTAAGTACAGGTGCTGCAGTCAATCTATGCTACAACTCATCAAAACTGTGTTGGCATGCCCTTGACCATACAAACTTTTCTTCTTTTTTGGTCAACTTCGATAAAGGAGCAGCAATCTTCGAGAATCCCTCTACAAACTTCCTATAATATCCTACCAACCCTAGAGAGCTCCTAACTTCAGTTACGCTCATGGGTGGCTGCCAGTTCACTATCGCTTCTATCTTTTGGGGGTCCACTGATATCCCATCTGTTGATACTACATGCCTCAGAAATGCTACCTTGTCCAATCAGAACTGGCACTTGCTAAACTTAGCATACAATTGATGCTCCCTCGATGTCTATAACATTATCTTGAGGTGCTCAGCATGCTCCTCTCGGCTACCTGAATACATCAATATATTATTAATGAAGACGATGAGGAATCTGTCCAAGTACGGCCTGAATACTCTGTTCATCAAATCCATGAAAGCAGCTAGGGCGTTCGTCAATCCAAACGACATCACCATAAACTCATAATGCTCGTAGCGCGTCCTAAAGGTCGTCTTAGGGATATCCTCTCTGCGAATCCTTAACTGGTAGTACTCTGACCTCAGATTAATCTTCGAAAATACTCTAGCACCTTGCAACTGATCAAAGAGGTTATCAATCCTCGGTAGTGGATACTGATTCCGGATAGTGACTCGGTTCAGCTACCTATAATCTATGCATAATCGGAGGCTCCCATCTTCTTCTTCACAAACAATATTGGAGTTCCCCAAGACGATACACTCGGCCTAATGAATCCCTTACTCACTAACTCTTCCATTTGGACCTTCAATTCTTTTAACTCAGCTGGGGCCATCCTGTTTGGTGCTATCGATATGGGCTCCGTCCCCGACGCTAGGTCTATCTCAAACTTTATCTCCCTATCAGGTGGCAGCCTTGGAAGGTCCTATGGGAAGATATCTGGATACCCCCTGACCATTGGAACCTCTTCCAACCTCATCTCCGTACCCTTCGGCTCCACTACATAAGCCAAGTAACCACAACACTCTTTTCTTAACATCCTGTTTGCCTTCAGCACACTAATCAGGCTCGTGGGGAGTGTCTTCCTTACACCACTGAAAATCACATTTGGCTCCCCTGGTCGACTGAACCACACTTCCTTCCTATGACAATCCACTATCACCCTATGTTTCGACAGTCAATCCATGTCTTGGATGACATCGAAATCGTGAATATCTAGCAAGATCAAGTCTATCTCGAACTTCTAACCTACTATAACCACTTTACTTCCCAGGTATACTTTATCTGCTATCATGGATTGTCTTGTGGGAAGCGATATGATCATGCTGCCATTCAACGGCTCCATCTCGACATTCACTATAGCAGCAAACTCTGTGGATATAAATGAATGAGTGGCCCTTGGGTCTCTTAACACATGTGCACTCGAATCAGATAAGAATGTAATACATGTGACCACATCTGGAGCTGTATCAGCATCCTGCTAGGTGACTGCAAATACTCTAGTTTGGGTCTGTTGTTTACCAGGCTGTCCCCTGGGTGGTGCTGCTTTGTTAGGTCCACCACTGAACTAGTAGCTGCTCTGATCTGGGGGCCTCTCCTCTCAGGTCCACGACCCTTACTAGTATGTCCAAGTGTGGCGCTCCTGCCTTTCGGTCTATTCGATTCTGCAACACCAGGGCAATCTTTCACGAAATGGCCCTCCTGACCATATCTGTAGCATTCAGTGCTACTACCAAAACATTCGCCCGAAAGGCTCCTATCGTACCTGCTGCAAGGAGGCCGTGATCTGAATCCCCCTCCAAAGCTTGGGGATTCCGCTGAAGACCTCACTAAACTGTGATTGCTTTGGGACCCTTGACTCTATCCCCTGCTCTGGGATCCGGAAGATCAATCGCCACTCTTCGCCACTTTACTAGATCATCCTTGGTGGCTAGTACTTCCAGTCCAGGTGCGATTCTGGCAGAACTTCAACGGTCGAGGAATGGTCTCCATGCTCTTTCTACTTGGATAGTTGCCTCTACCACATCCCCGTACCTCGTATACATATTTAAGGCCACATATGTTATGATTCTGGGACTCAGGTTGGATTTGAACTTGCTAATCTTCTGCACCTCATCATCCATCACAGAGGGAACAAAGCGGCCCAGCTCAAAAAATCTCTTCTCATAATCTACTACTGATAGGCTGCCTTACTCCAACTTATAAAACTCTTTGATCCTAGTCTCTCTATAACTAGAAGGGTAGAACTTCTTAAGGAACTCCCGTCTGAATACTGCCTAAGCTACCCCATCTAGGTGTCTCTGCTGTAGGGCCTTCCACCAATCCTTAGCTTTATCCTTTATCAGAAGAGTGGAGAAAGTGACCATCTGATCATCGGTATAGCCCATGACCTGAAATATCTCCTCGTTGGCCTCTAGCCAGAATAAGGCATGCTCTGGCTCTCTCGTGCCATCATACGGTCTCGCGCCTAACTTTCATGCATGCTCAATAGATGCCCCCGACTCACGAGGCTGATGTAAAGCCGCTGCCAACATCTGGGCCATCTACTTTACATCCACCTGTACACTCGTTGGCCTTGCGGGCTATGGTGACTCTACTCAAGGCTTCGGCACATTAACTGATGCGCCAACATGCTCCTCCTCTCTTATAGGTACCTCAGCTACCCTTCAAATCCTCGGGCGACCATGACCACGACGCTGTATATCTATGATGCTACAATGCATGAAAACGAAGTTCATAAATCATGCAAAATCATGCTATGCTTTAAAATGATTCAAAATGTACTCAAACTTTTCTTAAAACGCTTTGAAAATAACATTTCGCAAAACTTCCCAAAACCTGGCTCTGATACCACCTTGATGTGACCTAATTCGGATACTTGTAGCTCTAATTTGGTAGGTCACGTTGGGCACCCCAACGAATCCCTCTTAGACCCGACTCATCGGGCTAAGTGAAACCCGTGGAGCGAACCCTAAACTTTCTAAAACATCATTGGGTTGGTTTTCTTTAAAAATTGAAAAAACGTAAGAAATTTTTTTATTTTTTTTTTAAACTCATTTTCTAACAAAATTTCGGTAGCATAACGGCTGCATTTTTTACGTTCCAGAAAAACCTGTTTACAAAAAATCACTTTTCGACTATTTTTCACCACTAACTCAACTTCTAATTGCCCATAAGCCTCAAACATGCATTTAATTCTCAAATCAACTTAACAAAATTCAAAACACAATTTAATAAACCACATTTAAATCAAAACAATTTAAAACAGTTACAAACGAATAATTACAAATTACAAATTATTTATACAATTCAAAAGGGAATTACATGAAAATATAATTGATGTGAAAATAGATGGCTCAAAATGTCGTCGTGTCACGTTGGCTCGCTCGCTGGAGGTAATGTCATTGCTCGGCTACCTGCTGAGAGTACCTAAGGAGATTTTTATATAAAATAGAAAAATAATGAGCTAGAAGCTCAGTAAGTGATAATAGTCTTTATTTTAGAAATCTGATTGCTAAACGTCCTCCTCGGAAAACGTTTGAAAATGATTATTTGTTTCTTGAAACATTTCAAACTCAAATCCCTTGGACATCAATTTAAACAAGAGAATTTATATATCAACGCAAGCTTGCAATTAAATTCAAAACTCGTAACTGAAATTCATAAATAGCTTGAACAAATAATCATAAAATTTTTTTTCCTTCCAATTCACTTTTCTTTTAAAACTATTTCTGGATATCTTTCAAAAATACCATAGTACCCTTAACTCTGGGGTCACGTGGCCTGTGTATGAGGAATAATCTAACGTAGAGGACTAACCGTGACAGCTTTACTCTGAGACATCTCACAGCCATGTGCGGAATTTTCCAGCGCTAACCATAACATGCGACACATCATCTCACATCAGCAATGGCGGCTCAACTGACAGACTTGGAAACTTGTCCCTCTAGGTTAGTGACTCATCCCTCCCCAGGACTGTGCCAACTGATATGGGATAGACCGGTCGGGTCTAACTTATCTAAAAATCTCTGAGAGTATACTAATGGTTTTGAAAATACTTTTCTTTTCTTTTCTCAATTCAAACCGAAAAATTTAGTTTCTGAAATTTCTTTTCAACAATCTCATATATGCATACAAAATCATACTCTCATTTCAAGCTATAGCTCATGCATATATCAATGCATTTAAAATAATTTCAAATAAGCAATTAATTTACTAAATCAAGTTCAAAAATTAAACTACATTTAAAACTTTAAAAATAAAACTCACTCACAAAAACAGATAACTGTAAGTGACACGTACAGAGACCCTACTTCTCTCGCCTCGATCTTCGCGTACCCTTGTCACTTACACAACATATGGATATGTAAATTTATGTTCGCGTTAAATTATGAAAACTCGAAACAACTAAAATTACACAGTCGCCCCTAAGTGAGCTTTTTTACGCACAACCCTCCATTTTTGGGTTTTTTTGTTGATTCTAGGGTTACAAACTCTGTTTTCTTCACCCAGAACCTATTTACTATCATCTAGGGACATTCTAGCACTAACGGAATCGTGTTCGGAAGCCCGAAACAAAAATTATCCAATTTCAACCCCTTTAGGCTGAACACTATTCATAGCCCTATTCAGAGCTTTTCTTCATTCCGTTTTCGCTCTAAACACCTTCTCAACTCGCCATCAAGTAGGTCCAAGTGTCGGTACATAAGGAAACGGTCATCGGGTAAGCGTTTTAGGCTAAAAACATGTTGTTTTCGCTACTAATTTTTCGGCGTTTTCTTGGTTTTGATTTCAAATTTAATATTTGACTTTTAATAACCTCAACACATCAAATTAAACTCGTTAGGGTCATCCGAACACTCAACTGACACATTACGGGTCAATTTACGGAATCGCCCTTCAAACTAGTTTAGTGCGCGATTTGATTTCTCTTAAAATTCTTGATATTTTCTTGGTTTCCTAAGCTCCCAATAAGCATTAATTCACTTAGTTTTCAATTTATTTTTACTCAAAACCAAGCAACAAACAATTTGTAATAAAATCCACTTCGAAATCAACTTAATCACCAACAAAATCAACGTCAAACTTAAAAGACTCACCCCTTTTTCTTCCTCACGAAATCACTCTCTTCCTCTTTGTGTTGACTTCGTTTTGGGGCTGATTTTGAGTTGGTTTTGGACTGGTTTTGGTGGCAGGTCTGGTGCGAAAATGGATGGGTTTTGGTTGGATCTTCCTCTCTTTCTTCTCCTTTGTTCCTCTCTCGCTCTCTCCCTCTCGATTAGCCGTCAATCTATCGCCGGTTCTGTGTCTGGTTCGTCCTCAATTCTGCTCTCCTTTGGGTCAAATTTGCGTCGGCGTTGCGGTCAGATTGGCGAGCTTGGCGTCAGGTTTGGCTAGAATAGCTCCCCATCATTGTCCTGCTCCGATCAACGGTCTGGTTTACGCGGTGATGAGGTTTGGTTCTGTCGTCGATTTGACGTCGGCTTCGGGTTGGTTGGTTTGGCGGGCTGCGCGGCATTGAGTTCTTAGTCTGGTCGTAGCAGCTCAATCAACGTCGAGTTCTTCTTCTTCTTCTTCTTCTTCTTCTCTCTTCTTCTTCTTTCTCTTCTTCTTCATGTTTGGGTTTGGTAATTGGTTCAGCTTACTGTTTGAGCTACAAATTTTGTGATTAAACCAACTTTTGTTTCATAATTTCCTCCACAAACAACTGCAATAATATAGGTCACATCCTGAGAAAATTTCGTTCTCATTCCTTAGCTTTTAACTAAATTTTACTTTGACCACAAATATCAAATCTTATCTTCAATTTAGTCCCTTGTCACATTAAATAATTACTCGATTTTGTTTACTATTTTACCCTTCCATTTAATCTCCAATCGGGTTTGAATCGATCTCTAAGGGTTCCCTAAAACCTTAGGCGCTTCAATGGATCATTTAAGGTCTCTAATAGTTATTTAGGGATTATTTCTGGGAAACCCGTAAAATTAAAAATAAAGGGTTTACATTTCTACTAATTCAACTCATCTAACATTCAATAAACTTAAATTAAATAAACCCATCAATTATCATCATCATCCATTTAAACCCGAACCTTCAACACACTAACAAAATCCAACCAAACTCATATCACATTCTAATTCAATTTTAAGCTTAAAATCATGATAAACAACCTTCAAATAACTCACAAATAACATCAACTCATCCATCAACCACCATCTTCAATAAAACCCATAAAAACTCATCAAAAACAAAAACAAGCGAATTGAACTATATCTTAATCTATTACTGAGAAGTTCTTAATCCAGAGTACGTAAAAGAATAAAAAATACAATAAAGGGAAAATATGAAAGCTAAAGCAGTTTGCAAGTATATGAAGGGAAAAATCGATTTTAATTCGATTGCGGAAACGTGAATTTAAAAAAAAAAATTTCAAACAAAACATGTCCGATCGATGCTAGTAATAACGATTCAATAATTAAAATAATAAGATTGAATCTTACCTTGCATGAAGATTGAATTGATCCCTTTTGATTCGCAGATTCTTCACCACCTGATCTTCCTTGCTATGACTCTTCACAAAAGAAACTGTGTGTGGGCACAATCTTTTTAAAGATCCTTTTGAAGTAGATGGTTATTAGGTGATTTTTAATCAATGGAAATTTTTGGTTCAAGTAGCCAAAAATTCTCTCAATCACCACTACTCTTACCAATCATAAAAACATCTTTTTATATATATTGGTAGGGCACTTCTTATTTAACAAGGAATCCAAATTCCTATTTAAATTGAAAGACTTAATTCATATCCAATATGGAATCAAATTCCTTATTGGATTTTAATTCTATTCTTTTAATTTAATATGGAATCTAATTCCTATTAAATTAAAACTCTTTTAATATAATTTAAATGGAATCTTATTCCAATTAAAATTATTATTTCCATTAATTAATTAAATGATTATTTCATTAAATTAAATGATTCTAAATCATAATTAATTTAATGACATCATTTATAATTGAACCCATGACCTCTACAAATAATTAAATAATTAACCATTAATTAAATAATTATAAATATTTAAATAACAAATTATTTAAATAATTTTTGAACATGTACATAAATTTATATGTACACCAATAATCGGACAATCCAATTATATTCTTCAACTTGTTTCTTTATGTGGTTGTGAGCTAGCAAGGGGACCAAATGGACCTACAATTTGAGCTCCAATAATATGGGAATTATTAATTAAACTCTTTAATTAATAATTCACTATTATTAACCTTAGAGTTACTCCACTAAAAACTTAAGGTTGCACTCTCAAAATTGTAGATGTTTTACACAATCTGAATTTTCAGTGTCCATCGATTTAATCATTTCATATGATTCGATCCTCCACGAGTAGTTCATAATTAGAGCTAGGTTATTAAAATCCGTTATACCTCTCTAATTATATCTTGTTCCATTAAGTACCATTGATTCTCTAATGAATAATATATTCATAACAACTTATGAATTTATCTTTCCATTTACTCATACACAGAAAGTTGAGCGCTCTTATTGTTCAAGACCCGAATCAACACTTAAGGGAACTACTCATCTACTTCTCGCAAGAATGAATGGATTCCACTATTGTGTAGAATGTTCCCAGCCACTTATTAAATCACATCTCCAAAGTACGAAGTATATTGACCGTAAATTTATAACAGTCTCACCCATGTAAATCAAAAGATATGACCCAACAAATAGGGGTCCATAAAACACTCAGGATTAAGATCAATCCATATATGATCATCTAGTTGATAAATAAGAATTTCTTTGTTTAACGGATATTAATAAGAAATTCATTTTTATCATGGTCCAGTCCTATATAATCTCTATTATATAAGTGCCTCCATTTTCATATCACCATATGAACAATCCCGGATAAGATTATCGTATCAAATACGAAATGGACCGCAACTGTAGATTTACCACAAACAAAGTACCCAGCTTTGTTTGCTTTCTACGGACTCTTTAGATTACTAATCTCAAACTAAATCCTCTTGTATATAACATTTACATACTTAATTTGAAACTACATAAGTAATCATGGATGTTATATGATATTCCTATGAAGCAAACATTTCATAAATGCACATTAATTTTGAATAAAATAAACTTTATTTATTTATAATTTATTTAAACATTTACAAATTATAAGCTCTTAGGGCACAATGCCTAACAATCTCCCACTTGCCCTAAAGCAAATGAGACATATCTCGTAATCCTAGACTCTCTAGATGACCGTCAAACACTTTAGCCGTTAAGGTCTTTGTAAACGGATCAGCATGGTTGTCTTGTGAAGCTATTTTCATCACCGACACATCTCCTCTATGTACTATCTCTCTAATGAGATGATGATATTTTCTTTCTATATGCTTTCCACGCTTATGGCTTCTTGGTTCTTTCGAATTAGCCACTGCACCACTATTATCACAATAAAGTGTGATTGGCTTATCCATATTTGGAACAACTTCTAAATCTGTCAAGAACTTACGAAGCCAAACTGCTTCTTTAGCTGTTTCACAAACTGCTACATATTCTGCTTCCATGGTGGAGTTAGCGATACAAGATTGCTTAACACTTCTCTATACTATGGCCCCACCACCTAGGGTGAATACTCACCCAGACGTAGATTTTTGAGAATCCTTATCCGACTAAAAATCAGAATCTGTATATCCTGTTGGAATCAAATTCTCACCAGAATATACTAGCATATAGTTTCTCGTTCTCCGAAGATATTTGAGAATACATTTTACTACCACCCAATGATCCAATCTTGGGTTAGATTGATAACGACTGACTACTCCCACTGAATAACATATGTCAAGTCTCGTGCATAGCATAGCATACATGAGACTGCCCACTGCAGAGGCATAGGGAATTCATCTCATATCCTCAACTTCTTGAGGTGTCTTAAGACATTGTTCCTTAGAAAAGTGAACTCTATGCCGAGAAGGTAAATAACCTTTCTTGGAATTCTGCATCGAATAACGTACAAGAATCTTATCAATGTATGATGCTTGAGACAATGCTAACAGTTTGTTCTTACGATCTCGTATGATTTGGATCCCAAGAACATAACTAGCCTCTCCCAAATCTTTCATTTGGAATTGGTTAGCAAGCCAATTCCTTACATCAGATAATGCTCCTACACCATTCCTAATGAGTAGAATATCATCGACGTAAAGTACGAGGAAAACCACTTTCTTATCGATGATAGGCTTGTATACATAAGGTTCATCGACATTTTGCTCAAAACCATAAGACTTGATCGAAGTATCAAATCTAATGTTCCAAGATTGAGAAGCTTGCTTAAGTCCATAAATAGACCTTTGCAACTTGCAAACCTTTTGCTCTTGACCTTGGATTACGAATCCCTCTGGTTGCACCATATAGATGCTTTCATCAAGATTGCCATTCAAGAATGCAGTCTTGACATCCATTTGTCATATCTCATAATCGAGACATGCAGCTATGGATAAAAGAATACGAATGGACTTAAGCATGGCTACTGGTGAGAAAGTTTCTTCATAGTCAACTCCCTCTTTTTGAGTAGAACCTTTTGCCACTAGCCTAGCTTTGAAGGTCTCTACCTTCCCGTCCACTCCTCTCTTCCTTTTGTAGATCCATTTGCAACCTATGGGTTTTACCCCATTTGATTGATCCATAAGTTCCCAGACTGAGTTTGAGTACATGGACTCTATCTCGAGATTCATAGCTTTAAGCCATTCTTCCTTATCAGAATCTTCCATTGCATCATTATATGTCAATGGATCATCTACACTCTCATCAGAGATAGCAATCTGTGCCTCTCCGATATTTCTATAACGAATAGGTGGTCTAATAACCCTTTCATTACGACGAGGTGGTAGATGATTCTGATAAAAGTCTGTCTGACGCTCAGACGTGGTTTTAACTATGTTATTATCAACAACTATTGTTGATTGGATACTGGTCGAACCAGACAATAACTCCTCGAGTACAATCTTACTTCGAGGTTTGTACTCTCTCAAATAGTTCTCTTCAAGAAAACGTAGCGTTTGTCGATACAAACACTTTGTTTTCTTCAGGACTATAAAAGAGTCCGCCCCTAGTCTCTCCAGGATAACCTACAAATAGACAAACTTTTGAACGTGGTTCCAGCTTCCCAGTCTTGTTCTTCAGCACATGCGCTGGACAACCCCAAATGCGAAAATATTGTAAACTAGCTTTACGACCATTCCACAACTCCAAGGGTGTCTTTGGAACTGACTTAGATGGTACAACATTCAAAATATACATTGCAGTTTGCAATGCATATCCCCAGAATGAACTAAGTAAAGATGAGAAACTAAACATAGATCTTATCATGTCCAAAAGGGTCCGATTTCTCCTTTCTGCAACACCGTTCTGTTGGGGTGTTCCAGGAGCAGTCAGTTGGGATAGAATCCCATGCTCAATCAAGTAATCCTTGAACTCTGTATCAAGGTACTCTCCTCCACGATCTGATCGTAGAGCTTTCAATGTTTTACCTAATTGATTTTCAACTTCAGTTTTAAACTCTTTGAACTTTTCAAAAGTTTCAGACTTTCATTGCATTAGGTAAACATACTCATATCTAGAATAATCATCAATAAATGTGACAAAATATTCATAACCACCTCTAGCTTTAACATTCATTGGACCACAAACATCCGAATGTATAAGCTCTAGCGGTTCTTTGGCTCTATAACCTTTTGTCTTAAAAGGTCTCTTAGTCATTTTACCTTCTAAACATGATTCACAAACAGGTAAAGTGCCGATCTTTAACTCACTTAAAGTTCCGCTCTTTACTAGTCTGTCTATTTTGTCAAGATTATTATGTCCAAGTCTTAGATGCCAAAGATAGGTATCATCATTAGGAGAAATCTTTTGTCGCTTTGCTTTAGGTTTTTCAACTTTAAACAATTCAGCATTGAGCAGTGAATTACGTGTTAATGATCTTAACATGTAAATGTTGTTTTCTAATATTCCGGAACAAATATTCAAACCATTTCTAGAAATAATAACATCTTTATTACTAAAAGAAATTGAATAATTATGTTCCATTAATCTAGAAACCGAAATCAAATTTCTTCTAAAATTCGGAATATAATAAACATTATTCAAAACAATAAAACAATTATTTGAAAATTGAAGTCTAACTTTTCCCACTACTCTAGCTGAAACGACATCCCCAGTGCCAACTCGCATGGTGAACTCTCCCTCACCAAGCAGCCTATAAGAGTCAATCAGTTGCAAAGAAGAACAAACATGATTAGTGACTCCTGAATCAATTATCCAAGTGGATGAATCATCCTCCACTAAACAAGATTCAATGACTAGTAAATCATATTTACCTTTCATCTTCTTCTCTTTGAGCTCATTAATCACCCCACCATGAGTTTCAGCTGTATTAAAATAGGTCATCATGTTCAAGACATGCTCTCGAACTGATGTCCCTTCCTTCATCTTAGCAGTCATAGCAGCACAAACAGCTTTGTGTCGCTGCTGCTCAGAAGGTTGCCCAAACATCCATTGTAATGACTCCATCATCTGAGATGCTGTAGTCATTGCCTCATGCTTCTTAGCAAACACGTCGGACATTCCTGCTAACAGGTAGCAACAGGTCTTTTCATCAGCTTTAACCCAATTTTGGTAGGTTTCGCATACATTACGCGTGGCATTTCTAGGTGGCACAGGAGGACACTCCTCCTGACAGACCGCTTTCCCTTGGCGATCTGCTGGCACCCTACGGTGACCCTCCAGCTAGCCCTTTCGCTCAACCAAAGGATCCCCCGCAGAGCTAAGCCATATTCTTTCTCAATCTTTTTCGAAAACAGCGGAAACGAGGGGAAATTTTTCATTTTTATTTTAAAACCTTTTCAAAATATTTTATAAAAATTTGGGCAACATCCCGTCTGTTTTTCGGACTTTGCCACCCTGTAAATAATAAAATTTAACACTTCTAAAATCATAAAAACAATTTCCCCCAAACTACGAAGCCTCAGGCTCTCATTTTCCAACACAATCACAACCACAATTTCCACATTTCTAGTTATAAACTTATTATCAACAAAGTAATATGTCATGCATCAATTTACTTCAAAAACATAATTTAAATCCACAAAAGAATATTTACAAAACATGTGGATATAACAAAATATTTACATCACTTAACATTAAACCAAAAGATAATTGGGAAATCACACTAGCACTGACGCCGCGACTGTCTAGTGTCGTCCGGGGGAATCCGCAGCTATGGTACCTGTGCCTGGGAGGTTTGTTTAAAAATACAGAAAACGTTGGGTGAGCTTTAAAAGCCCAGTGAGTGTCATATAGTATCATTTAAAACCATACTTTATAAAAACCTCCCTAAAACAGTTCAAATTCATTTATTTAAAATCAAGTTTCATGCATTAATAGTATAAAGCACATATTGCACGGTTATCAACTATATAAAGGGATCTCCTATGGTTGCGGGGTTTTTATTCAAAAATCATTTTTCTTTTTATAAACCGAATATGGTCCGACTCCGCTCGAAGGTGTCCAGCCAACCAATCCGACTCCCGCCAACCTATAGTGACCCGTACCTTATGGCCCCCTAGTATGGAGCGGAATCCTGCATCGCTCTTTTCCAGGTCATGCAGCGGAATCCTGCATCGCTACAGAGCAGACTATGTCTCGCTCGGGTAAGCTAGCAAATAATATACCTTTCACGTGCATTGGGCTAATCTCTTAAACAATGTGACTGACACGACTCTTTGCGGGTATCTCCCGTGGTTAGTATAGTTAATAACATGCTGACACTACTACTCTACCAATGCACGCTTCAGGTACTTTACCCAGACCGTACTCATATGATACTATATGGAAAGCCATAGGTTTTATTTTCATATTTTCAATCCATTTCACATATAAGCAATTCAAACATGAAACCATCATTTCATAAAATCACAAAATCATATCATCAGTTACCGTGCCATTTATCATTCAAATCATATTTCATTTTCATCAAAAATATCAAAACATGCATGAAACATCCATTCATTTATCAAATCAACAAAAACGTATAAAAATCAGTTTGACACTCACCTTCCGCTATCAATTCCAATTAGATCTTCGGAAGCCTCTAAAATGGCGCTCTAGTGCTCTTCCCTTGCTCCACCGGATCGCTCGTCACCTACACAACATATATACGTAAATTTACGTTCGCGTCGACTTCCGGAAAATCAAAATAATAAAAATTACATCATCGCCCCTAAGTGACCCTTTTTAGGCGTAACTCTTCATTTTGATTCCTTAATTAAATCTCCAACTTTTATCAATCCCAATACGCCTAATCAAACTCATTAGGGTCATCCGAACTCTCAACAGACGCCATATGGGCCAGTTTACAAAATTGTCCATTAAACTAGTTTAGCGCACGTTTTGGTTTCACTTGAATCTTTGGTATTTTCTTGGTTTTCTAAACTCCCTATCAACTTCAATTACTTGTTTTTCAACTTATATTCAATCAGAACTAACCAACCAACACATCGGAATAAATCCATCTCAAATCAACTTATACACCAACAAAAATCATCATTTTCAAACTTAAATAACTCACCCCTTTTTCTATTGCGTTACTTCGCTTTTGGGGTGGTTTTGGACTGATTTTGGTGACAGATCTGGGCTAAGATTGGGCTGGTTTCTTCCTCTTTTCTTCCCCTTTCTTTTTCCCTTGGTTTCGCCGCCGCACGGCGCTGTCTCCGCCGCAAGTCTGCTGTCCGATCTGAACGCGTGGAGAGCTGTTCTAGACGCTGGATCAGCTCCGTTTTAGCTCCATTCAGGTCGGGTTTGAGCTGATCTAGGTGCAGGTTGGGTTGGAGCAGCTCGTCGGCGATGGTTGGAGCTGTTTTGTCGGCGATTGCAGCTCGTTTCCACCTTGATCTGTCACGGTTTTGCTGCAGATTTTGGCTTCTGTTCGTGGCGACTGGATGGCTGGACGGCGAGCTCCACGGCTGGTCGGCGTTGGCTTGGTCGTCGCCGGTGTCACTCCTCCTTCTTCTCTCCTTCTTCTTTCTTTCTTCTCTCTTTTCTTTCTTCTTTCTTTCTTTCTTTCTCTCTTCTTTCTCGCGAGATCTGCGACTGGTTTTGGTTGTTTTAAAAGTCAACAGCCCATGTTTTTGGCTTCTATTTTCCTCCACACAAATCTCATTAATTCCACTTACGCCCTAAGACAATTCCATTCTCCTTCCTTAGATTATAACTTAATTTTACTACGACCACGATTATTAAAAGTTAACTTCACTTTAGTCTCTTTTTATATTAAAAATTATTCGATTTCATTTACTCTTTTACTTCCCGATTAACCTCCAATTGAGTTTAAATCAATTCCTATGGGTTCTCTATGACCTTAAGCATCTCCACAATTAATTTAAGATTTCTAATCACCACTTAGGGACTATTCCTGGATAACCCATTCAGTAACAAAAATAGGGGGTTTACACCTCCATCAGGACAAATTTTAGATCCTCACAAACTAAAATGACGTTCATATTATTTTTCCATTTAACATAGTTATCCTCATTCAGTTTATCATTGGCAAGTATGGTAATTAAAGGTGACGACATTGCTGAAATAAATAAACAAAATATTTTATTCAAAAATTGCTTCATATGAATATCATAAATTTTAGCATAAAATTAAACATGATGCATGATACATGAATAATGAATCAAAAATACCCTAAAAAGAATTACTATGCCACGATAATCTAACATGCCACAAATAGGTGCCGCCGTAGGGTAGGTCAAATATTTGTATGTTAGACTGAGACATTCTCAATCAAATAATATAATAGAAAACTCTTTTTCATATATTATTTGACTACCATTTTTCGGTCAGGAAAAATAATTAACAATTAATTATTTCCTTTATGAGTGTAACCCATCATTTCAGAGTCCATAGACTTAACTCGAGAATTGCCGCCGTAGGGTAGGTCAATCACAAGATACATCTAGAATTCCTATCCATTAGGAAGTCAACATTGATCAACCTAAATGGACACCATCCGTAGGGGGACGATAACAAAGCCGTCTCGAGGCGCCACTCAAATCTCACGGTGTTGAACTAACGATGGAGACCGTGGGATATATTGTTATATATCCCTCTCCCACTCACTATTTTAGGATTAGGGTTTTCTATTTAATATTCCTAGTCATCATCTTAGATTATTAACGGCTAACAAGTATAATCTAAGTTACTAGAAATCAGTATGTTACTAGAATCATCATCCTATTAACACCTAATAAATTACCAGATTTTTAACTCTTAAAAATCTAATTTATTATGAAAGATCTAATCTATATAATCTAAACTCTTTAATTATTAAGATTAGATTTAATGTGAGATTATCCAATTTTAACTCTTAAAATCTAATCCACATTATAACTACCAATTATTTGAAATATATTTATTTTAATCACATTAAAACTAATTATATATTTCTAATTTGTGAACCTAAGATTTTCAACTAAAATCCTAACAAATTATAAAAATTGGTATTTAATGTATTATTATCTCTATTTTAACTAATAAACTATTTAATAGAAAAAATAAATAATAAGACATGTATGTATGTCATGTTATAATGCATGAGTAGGCACTTCCTATTCTATATGACATATTTAATGCATGATCATGTTATCAACAAATTATTCAATCATCACATGATAAATAATTTAAATAAACAACATGTAATTAACCGGGTTCTTTGGCTTTAACGACCTAAATCTAATTTTAATTATTATAAAAAATTAACCAAGACATTCATTGGCCTTCACTTGTAGTCTTCAAGGACTTCATGGTCTTCATGATCTTGATGGGCTCTCATGGGCTCATAATTAAATCCAATTTAATTATTAAAAATCTTCATCAAATGGATTGGGCTAGAACCCATTTTATGATTTTAGGACCCAATAAAAAATTATCCAAGTGATTGCAAGTGTTAAAAGCACAACCATGCATCATTAACTGTGCCAAATGTCGCATGCCCAAACATGCACTGTTTTTGTTTACATTGCACAAATTGCATTAAACAGTGCATTGCATTGATACTGCCACGTGTCATACACATGAGCAAATACACTTTTGTGCATGATGTAAAGACAAAAACAACAATTGCACTTTGAATACAACACACCAGACTTTGTTTTTGGTGTATTTTTGTGTGCACCTAGTGTGGTGCCACCTGTGCACAACTTTTGTGCACAGGCTTGCATCACTGTCGTGTGAAACATGTGCACCCAGTGCACATGTGTCGCACACTACTGTGTGCAAATTTTGGCAAACCTTTACACTAATCGAACCGTGTAAACTTAATGCAATTTTGAGCCGTTCGCACACTGTTTGAGCGCACCATGCTGGTTCATAACCAGTCACATGCACAGCGTCAATTGCACATCCCAACTGCCCAGAATTTCAGCTGTTTTGGCACCATTCTTCACGCTGTAATCTTGAGTAAAATTAATTAAGCCTAAAACTATAGTTACAACGGAAATTAAATCGCCACAAACGGCTTACAAATTAATCAAATTAAATTAGCCAAAGAACCATACAATTAACGATCAATCCATGCAAACCCAATTCATCAATCATGAATATATATCAAATAATAATTTGTGCATACTCTATGACATACAAAGAATCAATAATCAAAAGGAAATTCACTAATTATTGAATCAATTATTAAACTAATGAAAATCGGGCTCTGATACCAATTGAAGGGAAAAATCGATTTTAATTCGATTGCGGAAACGTGAATTTAAAAAAAAAAATTCAAACAAAACATGTCCGATCGATGCTAGTAATAACGATTCAATAATTAAAATAATAAGATCGAATCTTACCTTGCATGAAGATTTAATTGATCCCTTTTGATTCACAGATTCTTCACCACCTGATCTTCCTTGCTATGACTCTTCACAAAAGAAACTGTGTGTGGGCACAATCTTTTTAAAGATCCTTTTGAAGTAGATGGTTATTAGGTGATTTTTAATCAATGGAAATTTTTGGTTCAAGTAGCCAAAAATTCTCTCAATCACCACTACTCTTACCAATCATAAAAACATCTTTTTATATATATTGGTAAACTAGGGCACTTCTTATTTAACAAGGAATCCAAATTCCTATTTAAATTGAAAGACTTAATTCATATCCAATATGAAATCAAATTCCTTATTGGATTTTAATTCTATTCTTTTAATTTAATATGGAATCTAATTCCTATTAAATTAAAACTCTTTTAATATAATTTAAATGGAATCTTATTCCAATTAAAATTATTATTTCCATTAATTAATTAAATGATTATTTCATTAAATTAAATGATTCTAAATCATAATTAATTTAATGACATCATTTATAATTGAACCCATGACCTCTACAAATAATTAAATAATTAACCATTAATTAAATAATTATAAATATTTAAATAATCAAATTATTTAAATAATTTTTGAACATGTACATAATTTTATATGTACACCAATAATCGGATAATCCAATTATATTCTTCAACTTGTTTCTTTATGTGGTTGTGAGCTAGCAAGGGGACCAAATGGACCTACAATTTGAGCTCCAATAATATGGGAATTATTAATTAAACTCTTTAATTAATAATTCACTATTATTAACCTTAGAGTTACTCCACTAAAAACTTAAGGTTACACTCTCAAAATTGTAGATGTTTTACACAATCTGAATTTTCAGTGTCCATCGATTTAATCATTTCATATGATTCGATCCTCCACGAGTAGTTCATAATTAGAGCTAGGTTATTAAAATCCGTTATACCTCTCTAATTATATCTTGTTCCATTAAGTACCATTGATTCTCTAATGAACAATATATTCATAACAACTTATGAATTTATCTTTCCATTTACTCATACACAGAAAGTTGAGCGCTCTTATTGTTCAAGACCCGAATCAACACTTAAGGGAACTACTCATCTACTGCTCGCAAGAATGAGTGGATTCCACTATTGTGTAGAATGTTCCCAGCCACTTATTAAATCACATCTCCAAAGTACGAAGCATATTGACTGTAAATCTATAACAGTCTCACCCATGTAAATCAAAAGATATGACCCAACAAATAGGAGTCCATAAAACACTCAGGATTAAGATCAATCCATATATGATCATCTAGTTGATAAATAAGAATTTTTTTGTTTAACGGATATTAATAAGAAATTCATTTTTATCATGGTCCAGTCCTATATAATCTCTATTATATAAGTGCCTCTATTTTCATATCACCATATGAACAATCCCGGATAAGATTATCGTATCAAATACGAAATGGACTGCAACTGTAGATTTACCACAAACAAAGTACCCAGCTTTGTTTGTTTTCTACGGACTCTTTAGATTACTAATCTCAAACTAAATCCTCTTGTATATAACATTTACATACTTAATTTGAAACTACATAAGTAATTATGGATGTTATATGATATTCGTATGAAGCAAACATTTCATAAATGCACATTAATTTTGAATAAAATAAACTTTATTTATTTATAATTTATTTAAACATTTACAAATTACAAGCTCTTATGGCACAATACCTAATAGTATATATCTCTTCAAGACTAGAAACTAATTTATAGTCCCCAAGTAGGGGTTGTTACAAAATCAGCTATTAAACCTCAAGTCATAAATACTATAGTTGAATCATTTCTTATTAGCTTAAATGAACTCAAGTCTTAAATATTATAGTTGATTCATTTCTTATCAATTTAAGTTTTTAGGTCTGGTGGTAATTAATAACATGAATGTATGTGAAAGCTAAAATAATTTGAAATATAAAATAAAACAAACTTGAATTAAAATTGGTTCATTGATTACACCTTTCTAGTTCTTGGTACATTTATGAATAATGAATTTTGAAGAAGAAAATGAAAATTAATTTTTGATTTGTAATTCTATTACTTGAAAATATAGAGAAAATCAAATTATGTGAATCTCACATCTAAATAAGGAATTAAATTCTTTAAGGAAAGGGAAGTTGCAAGGACAGATCCAAGTTGAGCCTAGGAGGAAATTATGCCCCTTCTAAGATTTTCAATTTTTTTCCTTTATTTTTTTGTGATTCACTCTCCATAATGATACAAATATATATTACTACAAATATGAATTTTAAAATTTTTATAACAATCTAATTCATGGATTTGAATTTTAGCATTTTTATTTATTACATCAAAATGTCAATTTGTAATCAATTATTCAACTTTTCTATACCATTTGTTTCATTTATATATTTTTAACCTATTTAAAATCAATAATTTACTTAAAAATTATTGAAGAAAAACATGCTTTAAACTTAAGTTTATATATAAATTTTGGATTATTTGATAATATTTATCAATTTTTCAGGTCTGTGTTTTGAAAGTAAGATATAATTTTCATATAATACTCAAATTGTAAATTAATTTGTAATTATGACAACAATATTTTTTGCTATCATTCAATATGGCTTGGTGGTAGAAAATCTTCATTCAACTTAGCAATCAGGCTTGAATGGTCACATTGTAAGTGGTATCCATGTAAACTAAAAATAACATTTTTTAAAAAGAAATTATGAAAAGCAATATATGTGTGTGTGCACACATGCGCACGTGTGTATTACAAATTTTTGTTATCTTATCAGGATACATGATAGTGTCTAATAGTGAAATGATGGACAAGGTGAGTTATTTATTAAAAATTTTTAAATTTTCTAATATGAGTTCTTAAAGAAATTGGAAACCATAATTTTAAAAAATAAAAATAAAAAATTACAGAATCAATTGGTTATCATTTTGAGCGGACCAAAATATAATTGAAATGTGCCCCTTATATCACAAATTTTTAGGTCCGCTATTGGAAACTTGATTGACTCACCAGTCCCTCCCAAGCTATGAAGTTCCCCTCATTATTTTTCCTATGGAACTTAATTTTATTTTTATTCCTTATTAGTTAATTTACAATACATATATTGGCTCATTAACAATAGCATTTCATCAAAAATTTTAAAAAGACTTAGAAGGTAATAATTATAACAAAAGAGTATATTTAGACATGCAATTAAACTACGTGATATTCATGTGCTCATTGATGAGTTCAATTGGAGTAGCCAAATACGACTTAGCTGATCTTATTACTAGAGAGCCAACATAAACAATTAAAACTTGACATGATTTTAACTTAAAAAAGAAAAAAAAATCCTTAACCTGATTTTAAGTGTTGTGGATTCATAGCTACACATACATTTTCGCATATGAATTGCACAAGGCTAACTTTAGACAAGGCTAACTATTGTAGACATTTCCTCAGAATAATTGTAATGGAGAAAATACCAATTCAAATTAAGATCTTGAATTTGTTTGTACCTTTATATATGACAATAAAAAATAGATAATATGGTCGAAATATTTATAAGTCAATTTTACATATAAAGATAGATGTGCAACAAAACTAGACAATACACAGGTTATGAAGCATTTTATGCATGTAACAAATATTTTATTTTTAACATATATTTCATTTTTCTCAAAAAAAAAATAAAGAAAGAAAAAAACATATGTTTTATTTTTTAACACCATATTATCATCTAAAGTCTCTAAGTTTTGCAAATAATAAAATGAGATTCTTTCAAGTTCAAAAAAACTTTTTGAGGTCTTCAATTGATTATTCGAATGTACATTTCCAAAATGAATAAACGATCCGTGATTATGTCAGAACCATTGATAGACTCTAATAAGTTCTAATCAAAAAGTAAAATTTGTGTTCTTCACACTAACTCATAAAAAAATTAATGAATGCATATTATGTAGGTTTGTTTTTTCCAAATATAAAAACAATAAACATCTCATCAAGGTATAAACCTAAAATTGCTCTCTCTTGTAGATATTAAATATCTTCTATCTTGGTGCATCAAGGCAAAAGTCAGGGGGTTTAGTACAATTTCCCCTAGTTTCAAATCGAGTGGGATTTTGCCATTATTTTCAAAATCAAGGGTATTTGATAATACCCACATGTATAGTTATGAAAGTTCTCTAATACAATTATCAATTTAGGTAAATTTCTTATCAAATATGATGGACAGATAATGACACCAAAAAATTCTCCTCAATACAATTATTTAACCCAAATATAGAGCTGATGTGGCAAAAAAAAAAAATAGAGAATACGGAGATTAGTTTATCAATTAAGAAACTCTCTTAAAAATACTGAATAGGATTTCTCACTCTTTCTAACCTATGAAAAACGGTTAAATTTATATCATTTTTCTCTCCTTTTGATTGTAAAATATAAAAGGAGAAAGAGAAAAACATATTTCTTATGATGATTGGTCAAAAGTTGATATACATTTTGCTTTAAATAATTATATTGGAGAAGAAAATATGCATATATATATATATGACATATTCTACAATATACCTAGGGTATCAACACACTTGACAAAAAAAAAAGACTGATTGCATTTTAAAATTGCTAATTATAATTTATTATATTTTATTATATCTTATTACAACTAAACATGTTTGATTAATCAGTAAATATAATTTCGTTTGTCGATTGTTATAAATATGATCTGACTCATTTAGTTATAATAAAATATAATAAAAATATAATAAATTACAATCAACAATAATAACTTATTGTTTTTATTAAGTATTTCGATACTGCATGTGTACCAAGGTGATATATTAATTCAACATCATTAACTCACAGCCCATCAATATCATCAATCCAATTCATCAATATCATCATCTCTTATAACAATAACATCATCAACAACATCAAATCATCATAACACTAACAAAAAAAAAAAAAAAAAACATACTGAGAGCAGAACCCAGAATCAGATGCTTTTGGGTTCATCGTCGAACCCAAAACCATATGGTTCTGGATTCATCGACGTAGAACTAGATCAGTTTTGGGTTTGTTAAACCTAGAACCAGATGCGGATGAAGAAAAGGAAGAAGATGAAGAAGAAGAAGATGATGATGATGATGATGATGATGGTGAGAGGTTCCATGGATGCGTGAGAGGAACAAATGTGAGAGAGGGATAAATGAAGAGAAGAAAAAAGATATCAAATCCAATCTCATCTCACCTAATGATATGGTTGTGAGTAGGATTGAAAAATGCTAAAAAAATAGGAATGGATTGAAGGTTGGGATTGAAAGAGTCCCAATCCCATTCCTTTCAATTGATCTCCAAACATAGTATTCAAGTAGTTTGAGATTTTTGAATCTCAATCTTATCTCAAATTGCATATCAAATCTCATACATCAAACACAACCTTAAAGTTTCAAAAGTGAAACACGAAGCTGTTAGGATTTGTGCCATAAAAGCTTGTAATTTGTAAACGTTTAAATAAATAATAAATAAATAAAGTTTATTTTATTCAAATTAATGTGCATTTATGAAATGTTTGCTTCGTACGAATATCATATAACATCCATTATTACTTATGTAGTCTCAAACTAAGCATGTAAGAGTTATGTACAAGAGGATTTAGTTTGAGATTTGTAATCTAAAGAGTCTGTAGAAAGCAAACAAAGCTGGGTACTTTGTTTATGGTAAATCAACAGCTACGGTCCATTTCGTATATGATACGATGATCTTATCTGGGATTATTCGTGTGGCGACATGAAAATGAAGGCACTTATATAATAGAGATTATAAGGGATTGGACTACGATAAAAATGAATTTCTTATTAATATCCGTTAAACAAAGAAATTTTTATTTATCGACTAGATGATCATATATGGATTGATCCTAATCCTGAGTGTTTTATGAACTCCTATTTGTTAAGTCATGTCTTTTGATTTATATGGGTGAGACTGTTATAGATTTACGGTCAATAAGCTTCATACTTTGCAGATGTGATTTAATAAGTGACTGAAAATATTCTACACAATAGTGGAATCCACTCATTCTTGCAAGAAGTAGATGAGTAGTTCCCTTAACTGTTGATTCAGGTCTTGAACAATAAGAGTGCTCGAGTTTCTGTTTACAAGTAAACGGAAAGATAAATTCATAATTATTCATTAGAGAATCAATGGTACTTAATGGAACAAGATATAATTAGAGAGGTATAACGGATTTTAATAACTTAGCTCTAATTATGAACTACTCATAGAGGATTGAACCATATGACATGATTAAATCGATGGACACTAAAAATTCAGATTGTATAAAATATCTACAATTTTGAGAGTGCAACCTTAAGTTTTTAATGGAGTAACTCTAAGGTTAATAATAGTGAATTATTAATTAAAGAGTGTCATTAATAATTCCGATATTATTAGAGCTCAAATTATAAGTTCATTTGGTTGCCTTGCTAGCAATCACATAAAAAAAACAAATTGAAGAATATAATTAGATTGTCCAATTATAAGTATACATATAAATTTATGGACATATTCACAAATTGTTTAAATAATTTGATTATTTAAATATTTATAATTATTTAATTAATGGTTAATTATTTAATTATTTGTAGAGGTCATGGGTTCAATTCTAAATGATGTCATTAAATTAATTATGATTTTGAATCATTTAATTTAATGAAAAATCATTTAAATAATTAATGAAAACAATAATTTTAATTGGAATTAGATTCCTTATTAAAATTATATTAAAAGAGTTTTAATTTAATAGGAATTAGATTCTATATTAAATAAAAAGAATAGAATTCTAATCCAATAAGAAATTTGATTCTATATTGGATATGAATTAAGTCTTTCAATTTAAATAGGAATTTAAATTCCTTGTTAAAATTGAAGAACCCAAGTTTACCATTATAAAAGGATGTTTTATGAATGATAATGAGGGAAAGAAAATTTTTGGCAACTGGAACCAAAAATTTCCATTGATTAAATCATTATATAACCATCTACTTCAAGAGAGTCTTTACAAAGATTGTGCCCACTGACGCGACGCGATCCGGATACTTCTAGCTCTAATTCGGTAGGTCACACCGGGCACCCCAACGGATCTCTCTCAGACCTAACTTGTCGGGTTAAACGAAACCCGTGGAGCGAACCCTAAACTTTCTAATACTTTCTAAAACATCATTGGGTTGGTTTTCTTTAAAAACTGAAAACGCGTAAAAATTTGTTTAGATTTTTAAACTCATTTTCTAACAAAATTTCGGCAGCATAACGACTACAATTTTTTATATTCCGGAAAAATCTGTTTACAAAAAAATCACACTTCGACTATTTTCAGCACCAACCCAACTTCTTATTGCCTGTAGGACTCAAACATGCATTTGATTTTCAATTCAACTCAATAAAATTCAAATCACAATTTAATAAACCACATTTAAATCAAAAACAATTTAAAAACAGCAACAAACAAATAATTACAAATTGCAAAATATTTATACACTTCAAAAGAGATTTACATGAAAATAACTTATATAAAATAATTTGCTCAAGATGTCGTCATGTCGCACTGGCTCGCTCGCTGGAGGTAATGGTCGCCGCTCGGCTACCTGCGGAGAGTACCTGGGGAGGATTTTGTATAAAACAGAAAAATAATAAGTTAGAAGCTCAGTAAGTGATAATTTATCTTTTCTTTGAAAATCTGATTTCCAAATTTCCTCCTCGTAAAACGTTTGAAAACAATCTTTATTTTCTTTAACATTTCAAACTTTAATTTCTCAAACTTAATTGAAACAAGAGAATTTATATATAAATGCCAGCACGTATTTAAATTCATAACTCGTAGCTTAAAATCACAAATAGCTTGAATACTAAACATAAAATCTCTTTTTCTTTCGAATTCACTTTTTTTTTTAAACTATTTCTGAATATGTTTCAAAATCACCATAGTAACCTTAACTCTGGGGTCACGTGGCGATTTTGAACTGACACCACCCGTAACAACTCTGCACTGAGACATCTCGCGGCTATGAGCGGAATTTCCCAACGCTAACCATAACACGCGAAACACTACCCCACATCAATAAAGGTGACTCAACTGACAGACTCTGACACTTGTCCCCTCAAGTTAGTGACTTATCTCTCCCCAGGACTGTGCCAACTGATGTAGGATAGATTGACCGAGTCTAATCTGATCTGGAAATCTCTAAGGGTATACTAATGGTTTTGAAAACACTTTTCTTTGCTATTCTTTTCTTAATTCAAACCGGAAAATTCATTTTCTGAAATTTCTTTTCAATAATCACATAAATGCATATAAAGTCACATTCTCATTTCAAACTATAGCTCATGCATATATCAATGCATTTAAAATAAATTCAAGCAATCACTTATCAAATCAATTTAATAATTTAAAATACTTTTAAAATCTTTAAATAAAACTCACTCACAAAACTGATATCTGTAAATGGCGCGCACGAAGACCCTACTCCTCTCGCCTCGATCCTTGAGTGCCCTCGTCACCTACATAACATATGGACACGTAAATTTACGTTTGCGTCAACTTCTGGAAACTCGAAATAACTAAAATTACACAATCATCCCTAAGTTACCCTTTTTATGAGTAACTATCCATTTTTGGTTTCTTTATTGATTCTAGGGTTTTGAACTCCGTTTTCTTCGTCCGGAACTTATTTATTATCACCTAAGGACGTGCTGGTACTAACGGAATAGCCCTTCAAACTAGTTTAGCGCACGATTCGATTTCTCTTTAAATTTTTTGATAATTTCTTGGTTTCCTAAGCTTCCAATAAACATTAATCCACTTATTTTTCAACTCATTTTTACTCAAAACCAACCAACAACAAATCATAACAAAATCCATTTCGAAATCAACTTAACCAACAACAAAATCTTCAATTTTCAATTTAAACAACTCGCCCGTTTTCTTCGCCACGAAATCACTCTCTTCCTCTTCATTTCGTCTTCGTTCTATCATCTGATTTTGTGCATCCTTTAGTTTCTGGTTCGAGTTGATTTTGGCGTGTTTTTGGGTTGGTTTAGGTATGAAAATGGATGGGTCTCCTTCCTTCTTCTTCTCCTCCGTGCCGCCTCCCTCTTCCTCAACTAACCTCTCTTCGCGACACTGTTTCGAGCTGAAAATGGCGTCAATTGGAGTTGGTTTGAGCTGGGTTTTCTTCTCCCTTTCCTCCCTCACGCGATCTCTCTCTCCCTAACTCGATCTCTTTTCTTCTCTCCTCGTTCTGTCGTCGATCTGTGCGTGCGCATCTGGTCTAGTTCTGATCGCGTTTGCAGCTGGATTCAAGCTGGGTATGGCGAGCTTGAAGGACTGGTTCAGTTGGGTCGGCGTCAGTCTTGCTCAATAGGGTCTAGTTTGCTTCTGCCATTGATCTGCTCGACTTCGGTTCTGGTTCATGGCAAGTTATGCTCTACTTTGGATCGAGCTCAGCTTGGCATCTTGTTCTGCAGTGGCGATGGGTCTGATCTACCTCTAGTTCGGCGAGGTTCACGGTCGGCGGGCAGCAGCTTCTCTTTCTTCTTCTTCTTTTTCTTCTTCTTCTTCTTTCTCTTTCTTCTTCTTCTGGTTTCTTCTTGTTCACTGTCGCTGGTTCTGCTTTTGTTTTGATTTTTGTGATTAAGTTTTTGTTTCATGATTTCCCCCATAATCAATTTCCATAATACTGGTTACGCTTGAGAAAATTTTATTTTCATACCTTAGCTTTTAACTCAATTTCACTTTAAGCTTAATTATTAAATCTTATCTTCGATTTAGTCCCTTGTCAAATTAAATAATTACTCGATTTCGTTTACTATTTTACCCTTCCGTTTAATCTCCAATCGAATTTAAATCAATCTCTAAGGGTTCCTTATACCCTTAGGCCCTTCCGTGAACCATTTAGGATCTCAAATAGTTATTTAGGAAAAATTTCCGAGGAGATCCGTAAAATTACATTAGAGGGCTTACACCCACACAGTTTCTTTTGTGCAGAGTTATAGTGAGGAAGATTAGGTGGTGAAGAATCAGCGAATCAAAAAGGATCAATTCAATTTTAATGTAATGTAAGGTAAGATTTGATCTTATTAATTTAATTATTGAATTATTATTACTAGCATCGATCAGGTACATTTTTGTTTGAAAAATTTTTGAAATCCACGTTTCTGCATTAGTATTATAATCAATTTTTCCCTTCAATTAGTATCAGAGCCCGATTTTTGATAGTTTAAAAATTGATTCAATAATTAGTGAATTTCCTTTTGATTATGATTCTTTGTATGTCATAGGGTAGACACTAATTATTGATGTGCATATTTTATATTCATGTTTGATGAATTGGGTTTGCATGGATTGATCGTTAATTCTATGGTTCTTTGGCAAATTTAACTTGATTAATATGTAAGCCGTTTGTGGCGATTTTTTCCGTTGTAATATCAAAGATTTAGGGTTTATTTTTTTAAAAAAAATTCAAGTCGAAGAATGATGTGCAACGGCCCTGAAATTTCGTTTCTGGTTTTGTGCGGAAAAGTTGCCATTGAAACAGCATAGATTTGAAGCAGTGTGTGCGTATGAGATACGCAAAAAGACAGTGAACGAATGCTACAAACATGCACCATCAGTGCATGTGATGCACGGATAGCAGTACACATGGTCTAGTCTTCTACACTCAACTCCGCGCGGCTGCTGCGCTCGTGCGATTGCTGCGCTTGCAGCAACCGAGTTTGGTGCGGTTACTACCCTCCTGCAGCACGTTGAATGGCTGGTGCATCTGATATGTTATGCTGCGTTGACTGGTTGTGCAGATGACAGCGTGCAAGACTGGTTTTGAACCATAACAGATGAAGATCTGTGTGGTTCCTATGCATACCGGACTGGTTTTGAACCAGTTGGTTCTGTGGGCAATGAAAAGGCTGAGCATGGGGGCTGGATCAGCGGCTGAGTGGCTGCGCATGGATGACTGGTGACTGCAGCAGTTATGCGCTTACGTTGCTACGTTCGTGGACTGGTTTTGAACCAGCTTGTCATGCGTTAAATTCACTGCAGTTGAACGAGAACAGTGCATGTGATGTACTCAAAACAGTGCATTAGTTTTGGTGCATAGTCTGGCATGTTGTATTCAAGGTGGCTGTGTTGAACATGCATCAATACAATGCATTGTAATTGCAAATTGTTGTTCTTATCCATGCATCATGCACAAAAGTGCACTTGCTCAAGTGTGTGACACATGGCGACATCATAGCAATGCACCGTTAGTGCAAATTGTTGCACTTGTTTGTCTGTCATGCACAAAAGACAAAACAGTGTAATTGTCTTACCTGTTTGTCCATGAATGCTAATGCATTGGATGCTAGTGCATGTGACACATGTGCATTTAGTGCACATATTGATGATGCACAATCTGCACATGTATGCTCATACTTGAATAATTTTCATTGGCTTTAAAATAAAGAAACGGGCTTCAAGCCCAATCCATTTGGCGGAGATTTTTGATAATTAAATTAGATTTAATTATAAGCCTAAAGAGCCCATCAAGACCTAGAAGACCATAAAGTTCTTGAAGACTACAAGTGAAGACCAAGAAATACATTGATTAATTTTTGTAATCTTTAAAATTAGTTTTATGTTGTTAAAGCCAAAGAACCCGGTCAATCACATGTTGCTTATTTAAATTGTTTATCATGTGATGATTGAATAATTTGTTAATAACATAATCGTGCATAAATAATGTCATATAGAATAGAAAGTGTCTACTCGTTGCATAATAACATGACACGCATGCATGTATTATTATTTATGTTTCCTATTAAATAGTTTATTAGTTAAAATAGAGATAATAATACATTAAATACCAATTTCATAATTTCTTAGGATTTTAGTTGAAAATCCTAGGTTAATAAATTAGAAATATATAATTACTTTTAATGTGATTAAAAAATATATCTATGT
This sequence comes from Nephelium lappaceum, assembly GCA_021234005.1. Classification (NCBI taxonomy): domain Eukaryota; kingdom Viridiplantae; phylum Streptophyta; class Magnoliopsida; order Sapindales; family Sapindaceae; genus Nephelium; species Nephelium lappaceum. The sequence goes on from CM038007.1 coordinate 1,607,491, forward strand.
TTCATATAATTGGTATTTATAATGTGGATTAGATTTTAAGAGTTAAAATTGGGTAATCTCAAATTAAATCTAATCTTCATAATTAAAAAGTTTAGATTATATAGATTAGATCTTTCATAATAAATTAGATTTTTAAGAGTTCAAAATCTAGTAATTTATTAGGCGTTAATAGGATAATAATTCTAGTAACATACTGATTCCTAGTAACTTAAATTATACTTGTTAGCCGTTAATAATCTAAGATGATGACTAGAAATATTAAATAGAAAACCCTAATCCTAAAATAGTGAGTGGAAGAGGGATATATGACAATATATCCCACGTTGTCTATCATTACTTCAACATGGTGATATTTGAATGGCGTCTCGAGACGGCTTTATTTTCATCCCCCTAAGGGTGGTGTCCATTTGGGTTAATACCAAGGTTGACTTCCTAACGGATAGGATTTCTGGATGTATTTTGAGATTGACCTACCCTAAGGTTGGCAATTCTCAAGTTAAGTCCGAGAGATCTGAAATGATGGGTTACACTCACAAAGGAATAAATTAATTAGTTAGTTTATTTCTTGATTGAAATAAGTTGTAGTCAAATAATATAGGAATAAGAGTTATTCTGTTATATTATTCGACTGAGATTTTTTCAATCTAACATACAAATATTTGACCTACCCTAAGTTGGTATTTATTTGTGGCATGTTAGATTATCGTGGCATAGTAATTTTTTTTAGGGTATTTCTGATTCATTATTCATGTATTATGTATCATGTTTAATTTTATGCTAAAACTTGATATTCATATGAAGCAATTTTGAATAACATATTCTGTTTATTTATTTCAACAATGCCGTCACCTTTAATTACTATATTTGCCAAGGATAAACTGAATGGGGATAACTATGTTAAATGAAAAAATAATATGAACGTCATTCTGGTCTGTGAGGATCTAAAATTTATCCTGACGGAGGAGTGTCCTCCTGTGCCACCTATAAATGCTACGCGTAATGTACGTGAAACCTACCAAAATTGGGTTAAAACTTATGAAAAGACCTGTTGCTACCTGTTAGCAGGAATGTCCGACGTGCTTGCTAAGAAGCACAAGGCAATGACAACAGCATCTCAGATAATGGAGTCATTACAAGGGATGTTTGGGCAACCTTCTGAGCAGTAGCGACATGAAGTTGTTTGTGCCGCTATGACTGCTAAGATGAAGGAAGGGACATCAGTTCGAGAGCATGTCTTGAATATGATGACCTATTTTAACACAACTAAAACTCATGGTGGGGTGATTGATGAGCCTAGCCAAGTGAGCATGATACTGCAAACTCTCCCAAAGAGTTTTATGCAATTAAAGAGCAATTATGTTATAAACAAGCTACAACATAATATTACTCAATTGCTCAATGAACTCACTACTCATGAGTCCATGAATAAGGACAAAATTAAGTATGGTGAAGCAAATGTTACTGAAACTTCCACCTCTAATAGGAAAAAGAGGAAAAGGACCACCAGTAAGTTTAAGGCAAAGCCTAAAAAGCAGGCTGTCCAAAAGAAGAAGCAAAAGAGCTCTAAGGTTTCCAAACCCAAAGGAAAATGTTTTCATTGTGATGTGGAAGGTCATTGGAAGAGGAACTGTCCAAAGTACGTCGAAGAGCTCAAGAACAAAAAGAAAATGAAAGATAAATATGATTTACTTGTCATTGAATCTTGTTTAGTGGAGAATGATTTATTTACCTGGATAATCGATTCAGGAGTCACTAATCATGTTTGTTCTTCTTTACAGTTGCTTGATTCTTGGAGTGAGCTTGATGAGGGCGAGTTTGTCATGCGAGTTGGCACTGTGGATGTCGTTTCAGCTAGAGCAGTGGGAGAAGTTAGACTTCAATTTTTGAGTAGTTGTTTTATTGTTTTGAACAATGTTCATTATATTCCGAATTTTAGAAGAATTTGATTTTGGTTTCTAGATTACTGGAACAAAATTATTTAATTTCTTTTAGTAATAAAGATGTTATTATTTCTAGAAATGGTTTGAATATTTGTTTCGGAATATTAGAAAACAACATTTACATGTTAAGGTCATTAACACATAATTCACTGCTCAATGCTGAATTGTTTAAAATTGAAAAACGTAAAGCAAAGCGACAAAAATAAATTCTCCCAATGATGATACCTATCTTTGGCATCTAAGACTTGGACATATTAATCTTAACAGAATAGACAGACTAGTAAAGAGCGAAACTTTAAGTGAGTTAAAGATCGGTACTTTACTTGTTTGTGAAAATCCTGTTTAGAAGGTAAAATGACTGAAAGACCTTTTAAGACAAAAGGTTATAGAGCCAAAGAACCGCTAGAGCCTATACATTCGGATGTTTATGGTCCAATGAATGTTAAAGCTAGAGATGGTTATGAATATTCTGTCACTTTCATTGATGATTATTCAAGATATGGGTATGTTTACCTAATACAATGAAAGTCTGAAACTTTTGAAAAGTTCAAAGAGTTTAGAGCTGAAGTTGAAAATCAATTAGGTAAAACATTGAAAGCTCTACGATCAGATCGTCGAGGAGAGTACCTTAACACGGAGTTCAAGAATTATTTGATTGAGAATAGGATTATATCCTAACTCACGGCTCCGGGAACACCATAACAAAATGGTGTTGTAGAAAGAAGAAATCGTACCTTACAGGATATGATGAGATCTATGATTAGTTTCTCATCATTAAATAGTTCATTTTGGGGATATACACTGCAAACTGCAGTATATATCCTGAATGTAGTTCCTTCTAAGTCTGTTTCTAAAACACCTTTAGAGTTGTGGAATGGCCGCAAAGCTAGTTTGTAACATTTTCGCATATGGGGGTGTTCAACACATTTGCTGAAAAATGAGACTGGGAAACTGGAACCACGTTCACAAGTTTGCTTATTTATAGGCTACTTCAGAGAAACTAGAGGCAGATTCTTTTATGATCCTCAAGATAACAAAGTGATTGTATCAACAAATGCTATGTTTCTTGAAGATAATTACATAAAAGAATATAAACCTCGAAGTAAGATTGTACTCGAGTAGTTTTTGCTTGGTTCAACTAGTATCCAATCAACAATAGTTGTTGATAATAACATAGCTAAGACCACGTCTGTGCATCAAACAGATTTCTATCAGAATCATCTACCATCTCATCATAGTAGAAGGGTTATTAGACCACCAATTCATTACAGAAAGATCGGAGAGGCATAGATTGCTATCTATGATGAGTGTGTAGATGATCCATTGACATATCATGATGTAATGGAAGATTCTAATAAGGAAGAATGACTTAAAGATATGAATCTCAAGATAGAGTCAATGTACTCAAACTCAGTCTGGGAACTTGTGGATCAACCAGATGGGGTAAAACCTAAAGGCTGCAAATGGATCTACAAGAGGAAGAGAGGAGTGGATAAGAAGGTGGAAACCTTCAAAGCTAGGGTAGTGGCAAAAGGTTATACTCAGAAAGAGGGAGTTGATTTTGAAGAAACGTTCTCACCAGTAGCCATGTTTAAGTCCATTCGTATTCTTTTATCCATAGCTGCATGTCTCGATTACGAGATATGGCAAATTGATGTCAAGACTGCATTCTCGAATGGTAATATTGATGAAAGCATCTTTATGGTGCAACCAGAGGGATTCGTAATCCAAGGTCAAGAGCACAAGGTTTGCAAGTTGTAAAGGTTTATTTATGGACTGAAGCAAGCTGCTCGATCTTGGAACATTGGATTTGATACTTCAATCAAGTCTTATGGTTTTGAGCAAAATGTCGATGAACCTTGTGTATAGAAGCGTATCATCGGTAAGAAAGTGGTTTTCCTCATACTTTACGTTGATGATATTCTACTCATTGGGAATGATTTAAGAGTATTATCTGATGTAAAGAACTGGCTTGCTAACCAATTCCAAATGAAAGATTTGGGAGAGGCTAGTTAAGTTCTTAGGATCTAAATTGTGCGAAATTGTAAGAAGAAACTGTTAGCGTTGTCTCAAGCATCATACATTGATAAGATCCTCGTACGTTATTCGATGCAGAATTCCAAGAAAGGTTATGTACCTTTTCAACCTGGAGTTCACTTGTTTAAGAAACAATGTCCTAAGACACCTCAAGAAGTTAAGGATATGAGACGAATTCCCTATGCCTCTGCAGTAGGCAGTCTCATATATGTTATGCTATGCACGAGACCTGACATATGTTATTCAGTGAGAGTAGTCAGTCGTTATCAATCTAACCGAGGATTATATCATTGGGTGGCAGTAAAATGTATTCTCAAGTATCTTTGGAGAACGAGAAACTATATACTTGTATATTTTGGTAAGAATTTGATTCCAAGAGGATATACAGATTCAGATTTTCAATCGGATAAGGATTCTCAAAAATCTACGTCTGGGTGAGTATTCACCCTAGGTGGTGGGGCCATAGTATAGAGAAGTGTTAAGCAATCTTGTATCGCTAACTCCACCATGGAAGCAGAATATGTAGCAGTTTGTGAAACAGCTAAAGAAGCAGTTTGGCTTCGTAAGTTCTTGACAGATTTAGAAGTTGTTCCAAATATGAATAAGCCAATCACACTTTATTGTGATAATAATGGTGTAATGGCTAATTCCAAAGAACCAAAAAGCCATAAGCGTGGAAAGCATAAAGAAAGAAAATATCATCTCATCAAAGAGATAGCACATAGAGGAGATGTGTCGGTGATAAAAATAGCTTCACAGGACAACCATGCTGATCCGTTTATAAAGACCTTAACGGCTAAAGTGCTTGACAGTCATCTAGAGGGTCTAGGATTACAAGATATGTCTCATTTGTTCTAGGCAAGTGGGAGATTGTTAGGATTTATGCCCTAAGAGCTTATAATTTGTAAACGTTTAAATAAATAATAAATCAATAAAGTTTATTTTATTCAAATTAATGTGCATTTATGAAATGTTTGCTTCATACAAATATCATGTAACATCCATGATTACTTATATAGTCTCAAACTAAGCATGTAATTGTTATATACAAGAGGATTCAGTTTAAGATTTCTAATCTAAAAAGTCCGTAGAAAGCAAACAAAGTTGGGTACTTTGTTTGTGGCAAATCTACAGTTGCGGTCCATTTCGTATTTGATACGATGATTTTATCCGGGATTATTCATGTGACGACATGAAAATAAAGGCATTTATATAATAGAGATTATATAGGACTAGACCATGATGAAAATGAATTTTTTATTAATATCCATTAAACAAAGAAATTTTTATTTATCGACTAGATAATCATATATGGATTGATCTTAATCCTGAGTGTTTTATGGACTCCTATTTGTTGAGTCAAATCTTTTGATTTACATGGGTGAGACTGTTATAGATTTACGGTCAATAAGCTTCGTACTTTGGAGATGTGATTTAATAAGTGGCCGGGTACATTCTACATAATAGTGGAATCCACTCCTTCTTGCAAGAAATAGATGAGTAGTTCCCTTAAGTGTTCATTCAGGTCTTGAACAACAAGAGCGCTCGACTTTCTATTTACGAGTAAACAGAAAGATAAATTAATAAGTTATTATGAATATATTTTTCATTAGAGAATCAATGGTACTTAATGGAACAAGATATAATTAGAGAGGTATAACGGATTTTAATAACCTAGCTCTAATTATGAACTACTCGTAGAAGATCAAAGCATATGAAATGATTAAATCGATGGACACTGAAAATTCAGATTGTGTAAGACATCTACAATTTTGAGAGTGCAACCTTAAGTTTTTAGTGAAGTAACTCTAAGGTTAATAATAGTGAATTATTAATTAAAGAGTTTAATTAATAATTCCGATATTATTGGAGCTCAAATTGTAGGTCCATTTGGTCTCCTTGCTAGCTCACAATCACATAAATAAACAAATTGAAGAATATAATTAGATTGTCCAATTATAAGTGTACATATAAATTTATGGACATGTTGACAAATTATTTAAATAATTTGGTTTTTTAAATATTTGTAATTATTTAATTAATGGTTAATTATTTAATTATTTGTAGAGGTCATGAGTTCAATTCTAAATGGTGTCATTAAATTAATTATGATTTAGAATCATTTAATTTAATGAAAAATCATTTAAATAATTAATGAAAATAATAATTTTAATTGGAATTATATTCCATATTAAAATTATATTAAAAGAGTTTTAATTTAATAGGAATTAGATTCTATACTAAATTAAAAGAATAGAATTCTAATCCAATAAGGAATTTGATTCCACATTGAATATGAATTAAGTCTTTCAATTTAAATAGGAATTTAAATTCCTTGTTAAAATTGAAGAACTCTAGTTTACCATTATAAAAGGATGTTTTATGAATGGTAATGAAAGAGAGAAAATTTTTGGCTAATGGAACCAAAAATTTCCATTGATTAAATCACTATATAACCATCTACTTCAAGAGAGTCTTCAAAAATATTGTGCCCACACACAGTTTCTTTTATGAAGAGTCACACTGAGAAAGATCAGGTGGTGAAGAATCTATGAATCAAAAGGGATCAATTTAATTTTAATGTAAGGTAAGATTCGATCTTATTAATTTAATTATTGAATTGTTATTACTAGCATTGATCGAGCACGTTTTTGTTTGAAAAATTTTTTAAATCCACATTTCCGCATTAATATTATAATCAATTTTTCCCTTTAATTTGTATCAGAACCCGATTTTCGCTAGTTTAATAATTGATTTAATAATTAGTGAATTTCCATTTGATTATGATTCTTTGTATGTCATAGGGTAGGCACTAATTATTGATGTGCATATTTTATATTCATGTTTGATGAATTAGTCTTGCATGGATTGATCGTTAATTATATGGTTTTTTGGCTAATTTAATTTGATTAATATGTAAGCCGTTTGTGGTAATTTTTTCCGTTGTAATATCAAAGATTTAGGGTTTTTTTTGTTTGAAAAAATTCAAGTCGAAGAATGATGTGCAACGGCCCTGAAATTTCGTTTCTGGTTTTGTGCGGAATAGTTGCGATTGAAACGGCATAGATTTGAAGCAGTGTGTGCATATGAGATGCGCAAAAAGACATTGAACGAATGCTACAAACATGCACCATCAGTGCATGTGATGCACGGACAGCAATACACATGGTCTAGTCTTCTACACTCAACTCGGCGCGGCTGCTGCGCTTGTGCGGCTGGTGCGCTTGCACCAATAGAGTTTGGTGCGGTTGCTGCCCTCGTGCAGCACATTGAATGGCTGGTGCATCTGATATGTTATGCTGCGTTGACTGGTTGTGCAGATGACAGCGTGTAAGACTGGTTTTGAACCAGAACAGATGAAAATCTGTGTGGTTCCTACGCGTACCGGACTGGTTTTGAACTAGTTGGGTGTGTGGTCGATGCAAAGGCTGCGCATGGGGGCTGGATCAGCGGCTGAGTGGCTGCGCATGGATCACTGGTGACTGCAGCAGTTATGCGCTCACGTTGCTGCGTTCGTGGATTGGTTTTGAACCAGCTTGTCATGCGTTAAATTCGCTGCAGTTGAACCAGAACAGTACATGTGATGTACTCAAAATAGTGCATTAGTTTTGGTGTATAGTCTGGCGTGTTGTATTCATGGTGGCTGTGTTGCACATGCATCAATACAATGCATCGTAATTGCAAATTGTTGTTCTTATCCATGCATCATGCACAAAAGTGCACTTGCTCATGTGTGTGACACATGGCGACATCATAGCAATGCAAGTGCAAATTGTTGCACGTGTTTGTGTGTCATGCACAAAAGACAAAACAATGTAATTGTGTTACCTGTTTGTCCGTGAATGCTAATGCATTGGATGCTTGTGCATGCGACACATGTGCATTTAGTGCACATATTGATGATGCACAATCTACACATGTATGCTCATTATTGAATAATTTTCATTGGCTTTAAAATCAAGAAATGGGCTTCAAGCCCAACCCATTTGATGGAGATTTTTTATAATTAAATTAGATTTAATTATAAGCCTAAATAGTCCATCAAGACCTAGAAGACCATGAAGTTCTTGAAGACTACAAGTGAAGACCAAAAAATGCCTTGGTTAATTTTTGTAATCTTTAAAATTAGTTTTAGATTGTTAAAGCCAAAGAACCTGATCAATCACATGTTGTTTATTTAAATTGTTTATCACGTGATGATTGAATAATTTGTTGATAACATAATCATGCAAATATATGTCATATACAATAGAAAGTGTCTACTTGTTGATACATACATGTATTATTATTTATTTTTCCTATTAAATAGTTTATTAGTTAAAATAGAGATAATAATACATTAAATATCAATTTCATAATTTGTTAGGATTTTAGTTGAAAATCCTAGGTTCACAAATTAGTAATATATAATTACTGTTAATGTGATTAAAAAATATATATATGTTTCGTATAATTGGTATTTATAATGTGGATTAGATTTTAAGAGTTAAAATTGGGTAATCCCACATTAAATCTAATCTTCATAATTAAAGAGTTTAGATTATATAGATTAAATCTTTCATAATAAATTAGATTTTTAAGAGTTAAAAATCTAGTAATTTATTAGGTGTTAATAGGATGATGATTCTAGTAATATACTGATTCCAAGTAACTTATATTATATTTATTAGCCGTTAATAATCTAAGATGATGACTAGAAATATTAAATAGAAAACCCTAATCCTAAAATAGTGAGTGGGAGAGGGATATATGACAATATATCCCACGGTCTCTATCATTAGTTCAACACCGTGAGATTTGAATGGCGCCTCGAGACGGCTTTATTTTCATCCCCCTAAGGGTGGTGTCCATTTGGGTCAATACCAAGATTGACTTCCTAACGGATAGGATTTCTAAATGTATTTTGGGATTGACCTACCCTAAGATTGGCAATTCTCAAGTTAAGTCCAAGAGATCTGAAATGATGGGTTAAACTCACAAATCAATAAATTAATTAGTTAGTTTATTCCTTGACCAAAATAAGCGGTAGTCAGATAATATATGAATAAGAGTTATTCTGTTATATTATTCGACTGAGATTTTCTCAATCTAACATACAAATATTTGACCTACCCTAAGGTGACATTTATTTGTGGCATGTTAGATTATCGTGGCATAGTAATTCTCTTTAGGGTATTTCTGATTCATTATTCATATACCATGCAGCACGCTTAATTTTATGCTAAAAATTATGATATTCATATAAAGCAATTTTGAATAAAATATTTTGTTTATTTATTTTAGCAATGTCGTTACCTTTAATTACTATACTTGTCAATGATAAATTGAATGAGGATAATTATGTTAAATGGAAAAACAATATGAACACCATTCTGGTTTGTGAGGATCTAAAATTTACCTTGATGGAGGAGTGTCCTCTTGTGCCACCTGTAAATGCTATGCGTAATGTACACGAAACCTACCAAAATTGGGTTAAGGCTGATGAAAAGACATGTTGCTACCTGTTAGTAGGAATGTCCAACGTGCTTGCTAAGAAGCACGAGGCAATGACAACAGCATCTCAGATGATGGAGTCATTACAAGGGATGTTTGGGCAATCTTCTAAGCAGCAGCGACATGAAGTTGTTTGTGCCACTATAACTACTAAGATGAAGGAATGGACATCAGTTCGAGAGCATGTCTTGAATATGATGACCTATTTTAACATAACTGAAACTCATGGTGGGGTGATTGATGAGCCTAGCCAAGTGAGCATGATACTGCAAACTCTCCCAAAGAGTTTTATGCAGTTCAAGAGCAATTATGTTATGAACAAGCTGCAGTATAATATTACTCAATTGCTCAATGAACTCACTACTTATGAGTCCATGAATAAGGACAAGATTAAGTATGGTGAAGCAAATGTTGCTGAAACTTCCACCTCTAATAAGAAAAAGAGGAAAATGACCACCAGTAAGTTTAAGCAAAGCCTAAAAAGCAGGCTACCCAAAAGAATAAACAAAAGAGCTCTAAGGCTTCCAAACCCAAAGGAAAATGTTTTCATTATGATGTGGAAGGTCATTGAAAGAGGAACTATCCAAAGTACCTCGAAGAGCTCAAGAACAAAAAGAAAATGAAAGATAATTATGATTTACTTGTCATTGAATCTTGTTTAGTGGAGAATGATTTATTAATCGGGATAATCGATTCAAGAGCCACTAATCATGTTTGTTCTTTTTTACAGTTGATTGATTCTTGGAGGGAGCTTGATGAGGGCGAGTTTGTCATGCGAGTTGGCACTGCGGATGTCGTTTCAGCTAGAGCAGTGGGAGAAGTTAGACTTCAATTTTCGAATTGTTGTTTTATTGTTTTTAACAATGTTTATTATATTCCAAATTTTAGAAGAAATTTGATTTCGGTTTCTAGATTATTGGAACAAAATTATTTAATTTCTTTTAATAATAAAGATGTTATAATTTCTAGAAATGGTTTGAATATTTGTTTCGGAATATTAGAAAACAATTTACATGTTAAGGTCATTAACACGTAATTCATTGCTCAATGCTGAATTATTTAAAGTTGAAAAACGTAGAGCAAAGCAATAAAAGATTTCTCCCAATGATGATACCTATCTTTGACATCTAAAACTTGGATATATTAATCTTGACAAAATAGACAGACTAGTAAAGAGCGGAACTTTAAGTGAGTTAAAGATCGGCACTTTACCTGTTTGTGAAAATCCTGTTTAGAAGGTAAAATGACTGAGAGACTTTTTAAGACAAAAGGTTATAGAGCCAAAGAACCGCTAGAGCTTATACATTCGGATGTTTGTGGTCCAATGAATGTTAAAGCTAGAGGTGTTTATGAATATTCTGTCACTTTCATTAATGATTATTCAAGATATGGGTATGTTTACCTAATGCAACGAAAGTCTGAAACTTTTGAAAAGTTCAAAGAGTTTAGAGCTGAAGTTGAAAATCAATTAGGTAAAACATTGAAAGCTCTACGATTAGATCGTGGAGGAGAGTACCTTGATACAGAGTTCAAGGATTATTTGATTGAGAATAGGATTATATCCCAACTCACGGCTCCTAGAACACCACAATAAAATGGTGTTGCAAAAAGGAGAAATTGTACCCTGTAGGATATGATGAGATCTATGATTAGTTTCTCATCATTAAATAGTTCTTTCTGGGATACGCACTGCAAACTGCAGTATATATCCTGAATGTAGTTCCTTCTAAGTCTATTTCTAAAACACCTTTAGAGTTGTGGAACGGTCGCAAAGCTAGTTTGCAACATTTTCGCATATGGGGGTGTCTAACACATTTGCTGAAAAATAAGACTGAGAAACTGGAACAACGTTCACAAATTTGCCTATTTGTAGGCTACTCCAGAGAAATTAGAGGCGGATTCTTTTATGATCCTTAAGATAACAAAGTGATTGTATCGACAAATGCTACGTTTCTTGAAGATAATTACATAAAAGATATAAACCTCGAAGTAAGATCGTACTCCAGTAGTTTTTGCTTGGTTCGACTAGTATCCAATCAACAATAGTTGTTGATAATAACATAGTTAAGACCACGTTTGAGCATCAAACAGATTTCTATCAGAATCATCTATCATCTCGTCATAGTGGAAGGGTTATTAGACTACCAATTCATTACAGAAAGATCGGAGAGGCACAAATTGCTATCTCTGATGAGTGTGTAGATGATCCATTGACATGTCATGATGCAGTGGAAGATTTTGATAAGGAAGAATGGCTTAAAGTTATGAATCTCGAGATGGAGTCAATGTACTCAAACTCAGTCTGGGAACTTATGGATCAATCAGATGAGGTAAAACCCATAGGCTGTAAATGGATCTATAAGAGGAAGAGAGGAATGGATGGGAAGGTGGAGACCTTCAAGGCTAGGCTAGTGGCAAAAGGTTATACTCAGAAAGAGGGAGTTGATTACGAAGAAACTTTCTCACCAGTAGTCATGCTTAAGTCTATTCGTATTCTTCTATCCATAGCTACATGTCTCGATTACGAGATATGACAAATGGATGTTAAGATTGCATTCTTGAATGACAATCTTGATGAAAGCATCTTTATGGTGCAACTAGAGGGATTCGTGATCCAAGGTCAAGAGCACAAGGTTTGCAAGTTGCAAAGGTCTATTTATGGACTGAAGCAAGCTTCTCGATCTTGGAACATTGAATTTGATACTTCAATCAAGTCTTATGGTTTTGAGCAAAATGTCAGTGAACCTTGTGTATAGAAGCGTATCATCGGTAAGAAAGTGGTTTTCCTCGTACTTTACGTTGATGATATTCTACTCATTGGGAATGATGTAAGAGCATTATCTGATGTAAAGAACTGGCTTGCTAACCAATTCCAAATGAAAGATTTGGGAGAGGCTAATTATGTTCTTGGGATCTAAATCATACGAAATCATAAGAACAAACTGTTAGTATTGTCTCAAGCATCATACATTGATAAGATCCTTGTACGTTATTCGATGCAGAATTCCAAGAAAGGTTATTTACCTTTTCAGCTTGGAGTTCACTTGTTTAAGGAACAATGTCCTAAGACACCTCAATAAGTTGAGGATATGAGACGAATTCCCTATGCCTCTGCAGTAGGCAGTCTCATATATGTTATGTTATGCACGAGACCTAACATATGTTATTCAGTGGAAGTAGTCAATCGTTATCAATCTAACCGAGGATTGGATCATTGAGTGGTAGTAAAATGTATTGTCAAGTATCTTCAGAGAACGAGAAACTATATGCTTGTATATTTTGGTGAGAATTTGATTTCAATAGGATATACAGATTCTGATTTTCAATCGGATAAAGATTCTTGAAAATCTACGTTTGGGTCAGTAGTCACCCTAGGTGGTGGGGCCACAGTATGGAGGAATGTTAAGCAATCTTGTATCACTGACTCCACCATGGAAGTAAAAATGTAGCAGCTTGCGAAGCAGCTAAAGAAGCAGTTTGGCTTCGTAAGTTCTTGACAGATTTAGAAGTTGTTCCAAATATGAATAAGTCAATCACACTTTATTGTGATAATAGTGGTGCAATGGCTAATTCTAAGGAACCAAAAAGCCATAAGCGTGGAAAGCATATAGAAAGAAAATATCATCTCATCAAAGAGATAACACATAGAGAAGATGTGTCGGTGATGAAAATAGCTTCATAGGACAACCATGCTGATCCGTTTATAAAGACCTTAACGGCTAAAGTGCTTGACGGTCATGTAGAGGGTCTAGGATTACAAGATATGTCTCATTTGCTCTAGGGCAAGTGGGAGATTGTTAGGATTTATGCCCAAAGAGTTTGTAATTTGTAAACGTTTAAATAAATAATAAATAAATAAAGTTTATTTTATTCAAATTAATGTGCATTTATAAAATGTTTGCTTCCTACAAATATCATGTAACATCCATAATTACTTATATAGTCTCAAACTAAGCATGTAAGTGTTATATACAAGAGGATTTAGTTTGAGATTTGTAATCTAAAGAGTCTGTAAAAAGCAAACAAAGTTGGGTACTTTGTTTGTGGTAAATCTACAGTTGCGGTCTATTTCGTATTTGATACGATGATCTTATCCGGGATTATTCATGTAGCGACATGAAAATGAAGGTACTTATATAATAGAGATTATATAGGACTAAACCACGATGAAAATGAATTTTTTATTAATATCCGTTAAACAAATAAATTTTTATTTATCGACTAAATGATCATATATGGATTGATCTTAATCCTGAGTGTTTTATGGACTCCTATTTGTTGAGTCATATCTTTTGATTTACATGGGTGAGACTGTTATAGATTTACGGTCAATAAGCTTCGTACTTTGGAGATGTGATTTAATAAGTGGCTGGGAATATTTTATACAATAGTGGAATCCACTTCTTCTTGCAAGAAGTAGATGAGTAGTTCCCTTAAGTGTTGATTCAGGTGTTGAACAATAAGAGCGCTCGACTTTCTGTTTTTGAGCAAACGAAAAGATAAATTCATAAGTTGTTATGGATATATTGTTTATTAGAGAATCAATGGTACTTAATGGAACAAGATATAATTAGAGAGGTATAACAGATTTTAATAACCTAGCTCTAATTATGAACTACTCGTAGAGAATCAAACCATACGAAATGATTAAATCGATGGACATTGAAAATTCAAATTGTGTAAGACATCTACAATTTAAATTGTGTAAGACATCTACAATTTTGAGAGTGCAACCTTAAGTTTTTAGTGGAGTAATTCTAAGATTAATAATAGTGAATTATTAATTAAAGAGTTTAATTAATAATTCTAATATTATTGGAGCTCAAATTGTAGGTCCATTTGGTCCTCTTGCTAGCTCACAATCACATAAAGAAACAAATTGAAGAATATAATTAGATTGTCCAATTATAAGTGTACATATAAATTTATGGACATGTTCACAAATTATTTAAATAATTTGATTATTTAAATATTTGTAAATATTTAATTAATGGTTAATTATTTAATTATTTGTAGAGGTCATGAGTTCAAATCTAAATGGTGTCATTAAATTAATTATGATTTAGAATCATTTAATTTAATGAAAAATCATTTAAATAATTAATGGAAATAATAATTTTAATTGAAATTAGATTCCATATTAAAATTATATTAAAAGAGTTTTAATTTAATAGGAATTAGATTCTATACTAAATTAAAATAATAGAATTCTAATTCAATAAGGAATTTGATTCCATATTGGATATGAATTAAGTCTTTCAATTTAAATAGGAATTTAAATTCTTTGTTAAAATTGAAGAATCCTAATTTACCATTATAAAAGGATATTTATGAATAGTAATGAGGGAGAGAAAATTTTTGGCTAATGGAACCAAAAATTTTCATTGATTAAATCACCATATAATCATCTACTTCAAGAGAGTCTTCAAAAAGATTGTGCTCACACACAGTTTCTTTTGTGAAGAGTCACAGTGAGGAAAATCAGGTGGTGAAGAATCTGCAAATCAAAAGAGATCAATTCAATTTTAATGTAAGGTAAGATTCGATCTTATTAATTTAATTATTGAATTGTTATTACTAGCATCAATCGGGCACGTTTTTATTTGAAAAATTTTTTAAATCCACATTTCCGCATTAATATTATAATCAAATTTTCTCTTTAATTGGTATTAGAGTCCGGTTTTCGCTAGTTTAATAATTGATTTAATAATTAGTGAATTTCCTTTTGATTATGATTCTTTGCATGTCATAGGGTAGACACTAATTATTGATGTGCATATTTTATATTCATGTTTGATGAATTGGGTTTGCATGGATTGATCGTTAATTATATGATTTTTTGGTTAATTTAATTTGATTAATATGTAAGTCGTTTGTGTCGATTTTTTCCGTTGTAATATCAAAGATTTAGGGTTTTTTTTTCTTTGAAAAATTCAAGTCGAAGAATGATGTGCAACGGCCCTGAAATTTCGTTTCTGGTTTTATGCGGAAAAGTTGCGATTGAAACGGCATAGATTTGAAGCAGTGTGTGCGTATGAGATGCGCAGAAAGACATTGAACGAATGCTACAAACATGCACCATCAGTGCATGTGATGCACGGACAGCAGTACACATGGTCTAGTCTTCTGCACTCAACTCGGCGCGGCTGCTGCGCTTGCAGCAACCGAGTTTGGTGAGGTTGCTGCCCTCGTGCAGCACGTTGAATGGCTGGTGCATCAGATATGTTATGCTGCGTTGACTGGTTGTGCAGATGACAGCGTGCAAGACTGGTTTTGAACCAGAACAGATGAAGATCTGTGTGGTTCCTGCGCGTACCGGACTGGTTTTGAACCAGTTGGTTGTGTGGTCGATGCAAAGGCTGCGCATGGGGGCTGGATCAGCGGCTGAGTGGCTGCGAATGGATGAGTCGATTGTATTGATTGATGCTCCTTTGTACGCTGTCAAGGACAACAATAATTGTCCTTTACTCTTGACACCAAACAAAGCCACAAATTATTTTATAAGTTCAAAGTTGTGGTCCCACTGATAATATCAATTACCATTTAAAATTGATGAGTTAATAATTGTCTTCATATAACTTTTGAAAATGAATTTATTTATTTATTTTTATATAAATATGAAAATATTTCATGTCATTTCAAAAAGGAAAAAGAAAAAGAAATATTTCATGCTTCCATATTGCATGAAAATTACAGCGCATATGCCAATGATCCAAATTATAAGTCAAAAGAAAATATAAAATGAAAGTAAATTCAAGGGTAAATTGCATTCAGCACCTTGACTTTGCACAAATTAGATCCCATGGCCAACTTTTCTTTATTTATTTTTATTATTTAAAAATAAAATCACAATAATTAATAAAATATTATATTAATAGTATTTTGGTACTTTTCATATGAATATTAAAAGTTGTTGTTAACTTTAATTGTAGACTAAATCAAGTGTAATTTTTTGTAATTTTGATGACGAAAAGTATATTTAATAAGGATAATATTATGATTCAAAATAAAAAGTTTGGTAAGAAAAATTATAACAATATATAAACTAAAATATGTATAATAATATTGAAAGGGCTATGATAAAATAAAAATCGTTTGTATAGCAATGTTGAAAACGTGAATTGTGAAACGACGGAAAACAACAAGTTTGAGGACAAGGATTATTATAGCACCACAGGTCGTGATGGTCCAATTATTAATAATCGAAAGAGTCCAAGAAAGTTGATACAAATTTCAAATATTTGAATGAATGGTCTGACGTTTTCATTTCATTTTCTGGACCTTTGATAATGTTAGACGTGTACATGTGCAATGTTTTGATATGGATACAATGTATGTTCACCGCATATCTTATATTCAAATCTTGTTGTTTTCCTTTGTCACACAATTCATGCCTTAAAGCTTTTTTTCTTTTTTTTGAACCAATTCACTCTTTCAAAATTGCCATATGAGTTTCATCATATTTATACATCAATTATAAAAAAGCGACATATCATTGAAAAAATTCAATTAATAATTAGAAAAAATTACAATTTAGCTACCCAAATCCAAAATATGCTTAGGCAAAGCAAACATTTTAGTTTTATTTTATTTAGAAATTCTTTGGAAGATATTATTACCCCCACTATTAAAATGTTTTGATAGAAATGGAAACCATGCAACCTATTGTTTGAAAGTTAATTTAATGAGCATGAATTTATTGAATTTAGAATGATTTCGATTGTTATTAAATGTATTATGAATTTCATAAATACTAATTGTTCAATCATAGTATTTGATTATGTATAAATGTTTTAAAAAGATTTTTGGGAGGTTAATTGATAAAATTAGATTCAACAGAAAATTATACAACACTCACTGGACTATCCAAGCTCACTATGTTTTATATTTTTGTAAATAAAACCTCCTCAAGGATAGGTACAGGTGTAGGTACTTCAGTAGTAGGAACTCCGAATCGTGATTAGAGGAGTCAAGCTGATTGTACTGTTCATTTTGAAATGTAAGACTACTTGTATATAATTTTGAGATGTGCATATAAAGTTTTGTAAATAAACTTTTGAAAGTTACTTGAAAGGATTTTAAAATTTTAGTTTGATTTTTTGTTGAAATTGATTGAAATTAATTATGCATGAATTATAAATTCAATTCAATATACCTTTCAAAATCGCATGCATGTTTGTGGTTGCTTGTGGATTGAGAAAGTTGAGGGCCCGAGACACGGGAGTTGAGAAAATGCTTTATTTTTGAAGTGTTTATAGTTTTTATAAACTTTGCAGGGTAATATAGTCAGAAAAATAGTAGTTATACTGCCTAAATTTTGATAATCTATTTGTGAAAGTGTAAAACAAAAAGAAAAATTTTCTCACACGTTTCTGTATAAAAGAAGACTTCTGAAAAGATAAACAGCTTAATTTCACGAAAACCTTCCAACCGGATCAGATATCCTTAGGAAAGCCACCGTGAGGTTACCGGTAGGCTGCCTAGGGAAAGGGGTCTGTAAGCAAGTATATATCTCTTCAAGACTAGAAGTTGATTTATAGTCCCCAAGTAGGGGTTGGTACAAAATCAGCTATTAAATCTCAAATCTTAAATATTATAGTTTGATCATTTTTTATTAGTTTAAACGACCTCAAGTTTTAAATATTATAGTTGGTCTATTTTTTATCAATTTAAGTTTTTAGGTCTGGTTGTAACTAATAACATGAATGTATGTGAAAACTAAAATACTTTGAAATATAAAACAAAACAAACTTGAAAAATTGGTTCATTGATTACACCTTTCTAGTTCTTGGTACATTTATGAATAATGAATTTTGAAGAAGAAAATGAAATTTAATTTTTGATTTGTAATCCTATTACTTGAAAATATAGAGAAAATCAAATTATGTGAATCTCACATTTAAATAAGGAATTAAATTCCTTAAGGAAAGGGAACTTGCAAGGACGAATCGAAGTTGAGCCTAGGGGGAACTTGTGGCCCTTATGAGATTTTCAAATTTTTTCCTTTATTTTTTTGTGATTCACTCTCCATAAGGATACAAATATATATTACTACAAATATGAATTTAAAATTTTTATAACAATCTAATTCATGAATTTGAATTTTTAAATTTTTATTTATTACATCAAAGTGTCAATTTGTAATCAATTATTCAATTTTTCTGTACCCTTTGTTTCATTTATATATTTTTAATTTATTTAAAATCAATAATTTACTTAAAAATTATTGAAGAAAAACATGCTTTAAACTTAAGTTTATATATAAATTTTGGATTATTTGATAATATTTATCAATTGTTCAGGTCTATGTTTTGAAAGTAAGATATAATTTTCATATAATACTGAATTTGTAAATTAATTTCTAATTATGACAACAATATTTTTTGCTATCATTCAATATGTCTTGGTGGTAGAAAATCTTCATTCAACTTAGCAATCAGGCTTGAATGGTCACATTGTAAGTCGCATCCATGTAAACTAAAAATAACATTTTTTAAAAAGAAATTATGAAAAGCTATATATGTGTGTGTGTACGCATGCACGCATGTGTGTATTAATAATTTTTGTTATCTTATCAGGATACATGATAGTGTCTAATAGTGAAATGATGGACGAGATGAGTTATTTATTAAAAATTTTAAAATTTTCTAATATGAGTTCTTAGGGAAATTGGAAACCATAATTTTAAACTAAAAAATAAAAAATTACACAATCAAGTAGTTATCATTTTGAGCAGACAAAAATATAATTGAAATGTGCCCCCTACAACACAAATTTTTAGGTCCGCTATTGGAAACTTGATTGACTCATTAGTCCCACCCAAGCTATGAAGTTCCCCTCATTATTTTTCCTATGGAACTTAATTTTATTTTTATTCCTTATTAGTTAATTTACAATACATATATTGGCTCATTAACAATAGCATTTCATCAAAAATTTTAAAAAAACTTAGAAGGTAATAATTATAATAAAAGAGTATATTTAGACATGCAATTAAACTAGGTGACATTCATGTGCTCATTGATGAGTTCAAGTGGAGTAGCCAAATACGACTTAGCTGATCTTATTACTACAGAGCCAACATAAACAATTAAAACTTGACATGATTTTAACTTAAAAAAGAAAAAAAAAAAAAATCCTTGACCTGATTTTAGGTGTGGTGTATTCATAGCTACACATACATTTTCGCAAATGAACTGCACAAGGCTAACTATTGTAAACATTTCCTCACAATAATTATGATGGAGAAAATAGCAATTCAAATTAAGGTCTCGAATTTGTTTGTACCTTTATATATTACAATAAAAAATAGATAATATGGTCGAAACATTTATAAGTCAATTTAACATATAAAGATAGATGTGCGACTAAACTAGACAATGCCCAGGTTATGAAGCATTTTATGAATGTAACAAATCATTTATTTTTAACATATATTTCATTTTCTCAAAAAAACAAAAAACATATGTTTTATTTTTAACACCATATTATCATCTAAAGTCTCTAAGTTTTGCAAATAATAAAATGAGATTCTTTCAAGTTCAAGAAAACTTTTTGGGGTCTTCAATTTATTATTCGAATGTACTTTTCCAAAATGAATAAACGATCCATGATTATGTTAGAACCATTGATAGACTCTAATAAGTTCTAATCAAAAAGTAAAATTTGTGTTCTTTACACTAACTCATAAAAAAAATTAATAAATGCATATTATGTAGGTTTGTTTTTTCCAAATATAAAAACAATAAACATCTCTCCAAGGTATAAACCTAAAATTGCTCTCTCTTGTAGATATTGAATGTAAGTCCTCTATCGTAATATTACGGATCTCCCCGGAAGCAGTCCCTAAATAATTATTGGAGACCCTAAATGGTACATGGAAATGCCTAAGGGTATAGGGGACCGATAAGAAATCGATTTCAACTTGATTGGATATTAACCGGAAGGATAAAATGGTGAATGAAATCGAGTGAGTATTTAAGGTGATAAGGGACTAAATTGAAGATAAGCTTTAATAATTGTGGTCAAAGTGGAATTAAGCTAAAAGTCAACGAAGGAGATCGATATTTTTAAAGGACGTGACCGTCATTTTGAGGATAGTTTGGGGAGGAAAGCATAAAGCGAAAAAGTTGTCTAAAAATCTAAAGAGAGAGAGAGAGTGAGCTGTCGCAGAAAAGAGAAGGAAAGAAGAAAGAGAAGAGAATAGAAGAAGAAAGAAGAAAGAAGAAGAAAGAAGAAGAAGGAAGAGAAGACTGCCGACGTCCGATCACCGCTGACCGACCGTCGCCAAGCTCGCCACAGAACCGAGCTGACCGAAGTGGAGCAGAACTCGACGTCGCGACGCTGAAACGAAGCAGATCTGCTGATCGCTGCAGCGCGACGCCAAACGGAGCAGAACTGCCGCGAACCAGACTTGTTCGCTGCCGCGACGACGCCGAAGAGCACCTGTCGTCGACCCGCACCAGATCGAGCTGAAATCGAGCTGAACGGCGGCCAGAACCAGTTCTTCCCGTGCGACAGAACTGACGCCGATCGACGGCGAAACTGCAGCAGATCCACGGCGGAACCGAGAGAGAAAGAGATAGGAGATCCAGCCCGAGCTCAGTCCAAATCAGTTCGTTTACGCTTCCAATCCAGTCCTGAATCAAGCTCAACGTGAAAAGGAAGAAAGTGATTCCGTAGGGAAGAAATCGGGTGACGAGGGAGCTCGAGGATCGAGGCGAGAGGATTAGGGGCACCGTATCCACCATTTTCAGTTATCAGTTTTGTGAGTGAGTTTTATTTAAAGATTTTAAAAGTATTTCAAATTATCAAATTTGATTTGATAAGTAATTGCTTGAGTTTATTTTAAATGCATTGATATATGCATGAGCATTAGTTTGAAATGATAATGTGATTTTATATGCATATATATAAAGTTGTTGAAATGAAATTTCAGAAACTAAGTTTTCAAGTTTGAATTGAGAAAATCAGTTTTAGTGCTTAATGCACTCAGAAAATGAGTTTTGGTGCTTATGGCACTCAGAAATCAGATTTTAAAGCTTTACGCACTCAGAAAAGAGATTTGTGCTTTTGCACCAAAAAGTTAAAGTGGAAAAAGAAAAGTGTTTTCAAAACAAGAAAGTATCCCCTCAGGGATTTTCAGAGATTACAGACCAGTTTAGACCCGATCGGTCTATCCCACTTCAGTTGGCACAGTCTTGGGAAGGGATAAGTTACTAACTTGGGGGGATAAGTGTCAGAGTCTGTCAGTCGAGTCGCCATTACTGATGTGGGGTAGTGTTTCGTGTGCTATGGTTAGTGCTGAGAAATTCCGCACATGGCCACGAGATGTCTCAAAGTAGGCGAGCTATGGTTAGCACTGAGAAATTCCACACATAACCGCGAGATGTCTCAAGAGTTGACGAGCTATGGTTAGCGCTGAGAAATTCCGCACATAGCCGTTAGATTCGAGAGACCCCAGATTTAGGGATATTATGGTAATTTTGAAAGATATCGAGAAACAGCTTTTAAAAGAAAAGTTTATTTGAGATAAAAGATACTTTAGAATTATTATTGAAGTTATTTATGATTTACAGTTGCAAGTTTTGTATTTAAATACGTGCATGTGCTTATATATGAATTCTCTTATTTAAGTTGATATTTCAGAGATTTAAGTTTGAAACGCTTTAGAAACAAAGAGTAGTTTTCAAATGTTTTTAGAGGAGAAAGTTTTGAAAACCAGACTTTCAAAGAAAAGATAAATTATCACTCACTGAGCTTCTAGCTCATTATTTTCTGTTTTCTATAAAAACCTCCTCAGGTACTCTCAGCAGGTAGCCGATCAGTAGCATTACCTCCAGCGGGCGAGCCAACGCGACACGACATCATTGATTAGCTCATTTTGTTTCAGCAGTTATATTTTCATGTAAATATCTTTTGAAATGTATAAGTAATTTGAAAGTTGTAATTATTTGTTTATAATTGTTTTTAAACTGTTTTTGATTTAAATGCGGTTCATTAAATGTCATTTGAATTTTCATAAGTTGATTTAACAATCAAATGCATGATTGAGGCCTACGGGCAATCAGAAGTTGGGTTGGTGATAAATTTTAGTTGAAGTGTTGTTTTTCTGTAAACAGGTTTTCGGGAACGTTAAAAATACAGTTGTTATGCTGCCGAAATTTTGTTAGAAAAATGAGTTTTGAAAATGAATTTAAAATTAAAAATAAAAATTTTCCTATGCGTTTTCAGTTTTTAAAGAAAACCAACCCAACTATGTTTTAGAAGTTATCAGAGAGTTTAGGGTTCGCTTCACGGGTTTCGCTTAGCCCGACGAGTCGGGTCTGAGAGGAATCCGTTGGGGTGCCCGGCGTGACCAACGGGATCAAAGTTAGAGATATCCGGGTTGGGTCGCGTCATTGAATATCTTCTATCTTAGTGTATCAAGGCCAAAGTTAGGGGGTTCAGTATAATTTCCCCTAGTTTTAAATCGAGGGGGATTTTGCCATTATTTTCAAAATCAAGGGTATTGATAATACCCACATGTATAATTATGAAAGTATCTCTTATACAATTATCAATTTAGGTTAAATTTCTTATCAGATACGATGGACAGATAATGACACCAAAAAATTCTCCTCAATGCAATTATTTAACCTAAATATAGAGCTGATGTGGCAAAAAAAAAAAAAAAAAAAAAGATAGAGAATACGGAAATGAATTTATCAATTAAAACTCTTAAAAATACTGATTAGGATTTCTCACTTTTTCTAACCTATGAAAAACAGTTAAATTCATCTCATTTTTCTCTCCTTTTGATCGTAAAATATAAAAGGAGAAAGAGAAAAACATATTCCTTATGATGATTGGTCAAAAGTTGATATATATTTTGCTTTAAATAATTATATTGGAATAAAATATGAATATATATATATGACAGATTCTATAATATACATAGGGTATTGACACGCTTGACAAAAAAAAAAAGTGATTGTATTTTAAAATTGCTAATTATAATTTACTATATTTTTATTATATCTGATTACAACTAAACATGTCTAATTAATCAGTAAATATAATTTCGTTTATCGATTGTTGTAAATATGATTTGACTCATTTAGTTATAATAAAATGTAATAAAAATATAATAAATTACAATCAGCAATAATAACTTATTGTTTTTATTAAGTGTTTCGATAC
This sequence comes from Nephelium lappaceum, assembly GCA_021234005.1. Classification (NCBI taxonomy): domain Eukaryota; kingdom Viridiplantae; phylum Streptophyta; class Magnoliopsida; order Sapindales; family Sapindaceae; genus Nephelium; species Nephelium lappaceum. Next base: position 1,631,142 of record CM038007.1, read on the forward strand.
TGTATGTGTACCAAGGAGATATATATATATATATATGTTAATGTGAATTTATATTAAAGAAAGTTATTATTATTATTATTATTATTGAAATTATTAAAAAAGTTATTGATATATCATAAATATAAACCAAAAAATGTATAATAATATTGAAAGGGCTATGATAAAATAAAAATCGTTTGTATAGCAATGTTTAGAACGTGAATTGCGAAATGACGAAAAACAAGAAGTTTGAGGATAAGGATTATTATAGTACCAGGTGCCGTGATGGTCCAATTGTTAATAATGGAAAGAGTCCAAGAAAGTTGATACAAATTTCAAATATTTTAATGAATGGTCTGACGTTTTCATTTCATTGTCTGTACTTTTGATAATGTTAGACGTGTACATGTGCAATGTTCGACATGGACACAATATACGTTCACTGTATATTTTTATTATATTTTATTACAACTAAATATATCTAATTAATCAGTAAATATAATTTATTATATTTGATTACAATTAAACATATCTGATTAATCAGTAAATATAATTTTATCTATCGATTATTGTAAATATGATCTGACTCATTTAGTTATAATAAAATATAATAAATTACAATCAATAATAATCATTTATTATTTTTATTCAGTGTATTGATATTTTATGTGTACCAAGAGAATATATATATATATATGTTAATGTGAATTTATATTAAAAAAGTTATTATTATATTTTTTTTTGAAATTATTAAAAAAGTTATTGATATAGCAATGTTTGAAACGTGAATTGTGAAACAATGGAAAAAAAGAAGTACGAGGATAAGGATTATTATAGCATCACGTGTCGTGGTGGTCCAATTATTAATAATGGAAAGAGTCCAAGAAAGTTGATACAAATTTCAAATATGTGAATGAATGCTCTGACTTTTTCATTTCATTGTCTGTACTTATACAAATGACTTTTGATAAGAGTTCAAGAAAGTTGTACACGTGCAATGTTTCGATATGCACACAATTTACGTTCACCGCATATCTTTATCTATGGCAGGGGATTTGCAGACAATTGCACGCAATTCATGTACTATCTCTATTATTAATAAACCTTATATTCAAATCTTGTGGTTTTCCTTCGTCACACAATTCATGTCTTAAACCTTTTTTTATTTTTTTTGAACCAATTCACGCTTTCAAAATTGTCATACGAGTTTCATCATATTTATACATCAATTATAAAAAAATGACATATCATTGAGAAAATTCAATTAATAATTAGAAAAAAATTATAATTTAACTATCCAAATCCAAAATATGCTAGGCAAAGCAAACATTTTAGTTTTATTACAAATTATCCGTCCACCGTTAGCCAAGTCTATCAATATTAATTATCTGAGTGGTAAAATTGTCTTTTGATCTTTTTGACTTTATTTTTGTTTTTTTTTTTCCTTTTAAAATAAATTTTAAAAACTTAAGATAAATTAGATAAAAAAAATCATTAGATCTATTGTTCATCTTAATATGTACAGTAAAGATTAATTTAAAAAATAAAAAAATTGAATATAAATAAAAAAAATTAATTCATCAAATCCCCAATATCCATCTTAAGATGAATAGTGGAAATTAATTTTAAAAAAATTAAAAAATTAAATAAAAATTAAAAAATTAATCTCCACCCAATTCATCTTTCATATCCTCCATCACCCAGTTCATCAATAACCTTTAATATCATCCATCTATCATCATCATCAACCTATCAACATCATCAATCATCAATCGAAAATACAACTGAAATGGTTAAAGTGAGAAGAGAGTGAAACAAAGGCACACCCCTCTGTTTGGAGATGGGTCACCATCGCCGATGTCGCCGATAGAGAAATGAGTTCAATGATAGATCTGGAGGTCCATCATGAACTCGTTTTTAACTCTCTTTTTTTTTTTTTTTTGGTTTTTTCTTTTTTACATCAATTGATTTCTACCATCCATCTTAGAGATAAATGGTGGAGATCCATTTTTTTTTCTTTTAATAATATATATTTTTAATTTTTTTCATTTTTAAATATATATTTATTTTTTTAAATTTTTAATTATATAGTTTTCTTTTTGAAAATAAAATCATGACAATATTTTCGTCATCACATAAAGGTATTTCGGTCTCTCATTCGGATCTATAATGTTGCCTATCAAAACTAACAGACATGGGATAACAGCGAGTGAGTAATCTATAGTAAAACTAAAAAGTTTGCTCTGTTTGAACATATTTTGAAACTAGATAACTAAACTGTAATTTGCTCTAATAATTAATTCTCTTTGGATTAAAAATTAGTTTAATTATATTGTCCCTGTCTTTCGTTTCTCTTCTTTCTCACGCTTGTTTCTTTCTTTTGCTTTCTCTCTTTCTCTTGTTTCTCTCTCTTCACTACATCCTCTTTCTCTCACACCTTTTTTTTTTTTTTTGAAGAGGTGTTTTTGATTTTAGGAGTTGAGTAAAAAATTATATAGTGTCGTGCCCAATTTAAATAGTCAAAAAACATCCTTTTAAAAAAATTGGAAAAAATAACTAAAGATAAAGTCCGATCTTACTAGAGGAGATGCAACGATGGGAGATGCAGTTGTGAAATGGAGACTCTCCCAAACCCACATCATGTATTTTATGTAGTTTGATGTAAAATAGGAAATGAATTCTGAACTTTAATATATTCTAGAGTTCAATTTGCATAAGGATAAGGAACTCTAATAATATAAATAGGATCTTTCAGGCAGTGAAAAAGGAACAACTTATTTAGTCTTTGAAAGCCTTACAAAACCCCTAGTTCGTTGGCTTCTTTCGTAAGCAATAACATAAATGTGGACATAAGTTTTGTTCTATACTGTCAAAACATGTTAAAAATTCTCATCTCGATTTTATTTTTGTTTCTCTTTATTATTATGCCATTATTGCTCTTAATCTTCTATTGATTACATTCACAATTACATTAATTGGGGGTTGACTGATTTTTTTACATCAATGATATATATACATATATATATATATAGAGAGAGAGAGAGATTGATTGGCTATATTAATTGAAGTCTTACAACGTAAACTATGATTTGTACAATTCTGTAAACTATGGAAGTGCATAAGCTGAGGAATAAATTATTTTAGTCACTCTCACTTTTTATAACAGTGACAATTGATAATTATCAAAATAATGACGTGTATGGTGATAAATCATTGGTACAAATCCCTTGCAAATCTATAAAGCTATGCGTCCAACATACAAGCGTTGCGTCTATATCAAAATATTTGCACACGTTTTATTTGATCAAAAGCCATTTCTACATGTCCGGACAATGAAAATGAAAAATATCAGACCATTCATTCAAATGTTTGAAGTAGTCCTTATCTTCAAATCTTGTATTTTTCCTTCGTTACACAATTCACGTTTTAAATATTCCTATACAATTTTTATTTCATATTCTTGCCACTTTCTATTTCTTAAAAATTTACTGAATTTAACAATGAAAATATGGCACATTTTATTGGATTTAAATATAAGTTTGAACTTGAGTTGGAAATCGGTGTGAAAATGTATGAGTTTTGGAATTAGGTTTGTGAGAGAAGATAGTGCTTTTATGACCTCCAATGGTCTCTTCCGCCACCGCCCTTGGAGGTGGTTTTTGTTTTTCCAGTACTTTAATGTATTATTTTCTATTTTTCGCTCTTTTGAACTATTATTGTTATTATGATAGTAGTTTAATTTGTTCATCAAAATTAATTTTGTAATTAAGTGTCAGTTTAAAAAATTTCAATAAATTTAGTTCTATTTAGCACGATTTTTACCGAAAGATTCTCATAACCCATGAAGTTTTAGTCAAATACATGTGAAAGATAAATTGTGAAATTTCAAACAAAATAAAATTGTATCCTTAATTCACAATTAAAAAGCAGTTTTATAAAATTTAGTAAATAATTCATGATTATTTAAGTTATTTACAAAACCAGGCCGTACTATTTTTATCATATAAAATAAAAATGAAACATAGTTAAATTGTTTGTGTTTTATTATTAGACTGAACTTACCAAAAACAAAAAAAAAAAAAAAAAAAAAATCTACAAACCAAAAATTTAAACCTGCAGCACTCGTTTGATTTGAAAAAGAAGAAAGTTATATGCAATAAAAAGAAAAATTACTTATACCTAATAAAAGACAATCAACTACATTTCATTTATAACTTAGATAGTTAGTATACTACAATTTATATTTGTGATTAGAATTTTGAGTCTTACTATGTGCCTTTAACAATATATATGTACAATCTTTTTAATTGTTATTGAGATATTTCTCCAATATTATAGAAGTAGATGATATTAAATTTCAATAGATACCAATAAACTCTAAATGCTAATATTAATAGACTTTAATTATGTTATCATCATTGAAAATAATAATAAAACAAGTAGCTATTTTATGACTTCTTTGTCATTATATATATATATATATATATCAAAACTTTTGTAATCAATGCATTTTAATTTTTAAATTGTTCCAACCACTAATCTCAATCATTCATTACATTATCTCTCCTAAAAATATTTTATTTTTTTATTTAATTCAAATACAATGAATTGTTGATATTAATTGTCATAATAATTTAAAATTAAGGACATACTGACCATAAAAACTATATAGTATAATTTTCAAATCAGAATGTTCTTAAATTTTTATTTCGGAATTATAAATTATAACCATATATTTTCAATGAATTCCACAAAAGTTATGGGCCCGGTTGAAAATATGTTATTTAAATTAGTGGTTGTAAAATATAAATTTGAGGATATTTATGTACTCAAATTTTATGTCCTCAAATTTATATTTCAAGACCACTAATTTAAACAACATATTTTCAACGGGGCCTATCACCGTGATAGGCCACGTTGAAAATAGGTGGTTATAATTTTCCAATTATAACATTATTAAAATTTTATTTCAGAGTTATAAATTATAATTACATATAAATATATATGTGTATATCTATGATATGTTCGAAATATTTTGTTGTAATATGATGTTAAGAAATTCTAAATACGCTCTTTTAATATAATTTTTTAATAGTATTTCTTTAAAATATAATATTTATGTAATATGTTATATTTTATGATATGAATTATATATATATGACAACAAAATTTATAATAAATTTTATATCCAAAGAATATAATTTATACATATATTTTATATAAAAAAAAAAGAGAATATCTTTAACAAAAAAGAAAAAGAAAAATTGTATCCAGCACTTCTCTTAACTTCTTATAATAGAGTAGGCGATCCAATTAAAGCTACGATGGCTGTGTACATAAATCGATGACAAAGTGGGCCTCTATAAAAAGCAATTGCAGACGTGTGTTTTTCTAAGGAAGCCAACTTTTTTATTTTTATTTTTACCAAATAATAGTGTTACCATGATAGCATGTCGTAGGGGTGGGTATCTGTAACCCAAACTGATAGACACAACACAACCCGATCATTTTTAACTGGGTTGGATCGAGTTAAATAATAAAAAAATTTGGGTTGAGTTAAGTTAAAATTTATATTAGGTTAGGTTGGGTTGGATTTTTGACAAATGATCACTCATAATTCTAAATTCAAGATTTTCTCTTCCCTTTAGAATAACACTTGTTAGGGTAAGGATTAAGGACAACTACATGTGTTTTTTCTTTCTTCCTTTTTTTTTTTTTTTTGGTTCATAGATTGACCTTTTGTTTGTAATATTTAGTGGGTTAAATTTTTTTTTGTAATCACTTTATGAATTATCTTCATTTGTACTCATCTTATGAATTAAACCTTAATTTATTTGTAATGGATGGGTTTTTTGCAATCCAATCGATACTAAAATTTATAAAACCCATACCTTCATTTTATAGCAAACGGTATAAAGGATCGTCCCATAGAGAGGTGAAGCATTTTAGCATTAAAAATGTTAAGCTAAAACGTTAAAAACATAATGCATACAATGCATGTTTATTGAATACGTAATATATATTGAACACACAATGTGTATCTATCAAACACATAATATGACGCAACCCGACCCGGATACCTCGAGCTCTGATCCGGTAGGTCACGCCGAGCACCCCAACGGATCCCTCTCAAACCCGACTCGTCGGGCTAAGTGAAACCCGTGGAGCGAACCCTAAACTCTTTGATACTTTCTAAAACATCGTTGGGTTGGTTTTCTTTAAAAACTGAAAACGCGTAGAATTTTTTTTTTTTTAACTCATTTTCTAATAAAATTTCGGCAGCATAACAACTGCTTTTTTGACATTCCGGACAAACCTATTTACAAAAATTCACACTTTGACTATTTTCCAACACCAACCCAACTTCTGATTGCCCGTAGGCCTCAAACATGCATTTATTTCTCAAATCAACTTAATAAAATTCAAATCACAATTTAATAAACCACATTTAAATCAAAGACCATTTAAAAACAGTTACGAACGAATAATTACAAATTCAAATTATTTATACACTTCAAAAGATATTTACATGAAAATATAATCTATGCAAAATCAACTTGCTCAAGATGTCGTCGTGTCGTGCTAGCTCGCCCACTGGAGGTGATGCTACTACTCGGCTACCTACTGAGAGTACCTGAGGAGGTTTTTATATAAAACAGAAAATAATGAGCTAAAAGCTTAGTGAGTGATAATTTTTCTTTTCTTGAAAATCTGATTTTCTAAACGCCCTCCTTAGAAAACGTTTGAAAACTATTCTTTGTTTCTAAAGCATTTCAAACTTAAATAACTTAAACATAAACTTAAACAAGAAAATTTATATATAAACACAAACATGCTTTTAAATTCAAAACTTGTAACTGTAAATCATAAATAACTTGAATAATAATTATAAAATTTATTTTCTCTCAATCTGCTTTTCTTTTTAAAGCTGTTTCTTGATTTCTTTCAAAATTACCATAGTATCCCTAAATCTGGGGTCACGTGGCGATTTTGAACTGACACCAGCCGTGACAACTCTGCTTTGAGACATCTCGCGACTATGTGCGGAATTTCCCAGCGCTAACCATAGCACGCGAAACACTACCCCACATCAGCAAAGGCGACTTGACTGACAGACTCGGACACTTGACCCTCCAAGTTAGTGACTTATCCCTCCCCAAGACTGTGCCAACTAATGTGGGATAGACCGACCAGGTCTAATCTAATCTGGAATCTCTAAAAATCTCTGAGGGTATACTTTTGGTTTTGAAAACACTTTTCTTTTCTTTTTTTGAATTCAAACTAGAAAACTTGGTTTCTAAAATTTCTTTTCAACAATCTCATATATGTATATAAATCAAAGTTCTCATTCAAACTGTAAATCATGCTGATATCAATGCATTTAAAATAAATTCAAGCAATCACTTATCAAATCAATTTAATAATTTGAGATACTTTTAAAATCTTTAAAATAAAACTCACTCACAAAACTGATAGTTAAAAATGGCGCGTGCAGAGCCCTTACTCCTCTCGCCCTGATCCTTACGCATCTTCGTCACCTACACAACATATGGATACGTAAATTTTCGTTCGCGTCAACTTTTGTAAACTCGAAATTACACAATCGTCCCTAAGTGACCCTTTTTACGTGTAACTCTCAATTTTTGGTTTCAAATTTTAATCTTTTGCTTTTAATAGCTTCAACACTCTTAATTAAACTCGTTAGGGTCGTATGAACATTCAACGGACGCCATAAGGGTCAATTTAAGGAATTGCCCTTCAAACTAGTTTATCGCGCAATTCGGTTTCTTTTTAAATTTTCACTATTTTCTTGGGTTCCTAAGCTCCCAATAAGTATTAATCCACTTATTTATTAACTCATTTTTCCTCAAAATCAATCAACAACGAATTGTAACAAAATCCGTTTCGAAATCAACTCAATCATCAACGTAATTTTCAACAAACACAACTTCAAAACTTAAACAACTCACCTCATTTCTTCCCTACAGAATCACTTTCTTCCTCTTCGCGTTAAGCTTGATTTGGGCCTATTTTGGCGACAAAAATGGATGGGTTTTAGGCTGACTTCCTCCTCATTCTTCTCCTCCACACGAGCTTCTCTTCCCCGGTTGGATTCTCTCTTCTTCTTCTTCGATCTGTCGCCTCTGTTCTGGTTCAGCTCCGGTCACACTTCATCATTGTTCCGACCATTTTTGCGGTTGGTTTCTGGTCGGGTTCGAGCTGGTTACGCCGGTCTTCTTCTCATTCTTCTCTTCTCTTCCTCTCTCACTCTTTCTCTAGCTCGATCTACTGTAGTTTTGTCGTCGATCGCGTCTGGTTCGACTGGAGCAACTCGTCGTCGGCGATCCTGCATGTTTTCCACTCCACTTCAGTCGAGTTCGGGTCGTGCTTGAGCTGGGTTCTACATTGTGCGCGTCGGAACAGCTGTTCTGTCAAGATGGCAGCTCCCTTTCGTCGTCGTCGGCTGTGCCTGGATCTGGTCTGGTTTCGCAAGCCTTCTGCTCTGCGACGATCTGATCTATAGCTGGTTGGGCGAGCTTCACGACGTCGGGCTGAGCTGGTCGACGAGCTGCTCGATCGGCGGTGGCAATGACAGCTCCCTCTTCTTCTTCTTTCTTCTGGTCAATAGCAGCTTTCTCTCTCTCTCTTGTGTGATTTAAGACAAACTTTTGGCTTCATGTTTTCCTCCACAAACAACTCTAAGAATGACAGTCACGTCCCTTAAAAATTTTGATCACCTCCCCTAACTTTTAGCTTAATTCTAGTTTGACCACAATTATTAAAACTTTTTTTCAATTTAGTCCCTTAGCACATTAAATAGTTACTCAATTTCATTCACCATTTTACCTTTCCGGTTAATCTCCAATCAAGTTTAAATTGATCTCTAAGGGTTTTCTATACCCTTAGGCACTTTCATGAACCATTAGGGTCTCTAATAATTATTTAGGAACTGTTTTCGGAGAGATCCGTAAAATTACAATAGAGAGCTTACACAATACGTATTTATCGAACACATAATGCAAATCTATCGAACACACTTTTATGCTAAAACCGACAACAACTTAATAACTGAATATATAAATATATATATATATATATATTAGAATAGAAAATTACAAAATTATACACCAACGGGGGAAAAATTATTAATTCGATAAAAAGAGAATTAAAAAAAATATCGAGTCCGGTGAAGGATCACAATGTCCGTAAAATAGATTCGCCTCACTTCACTAAGGCTAGCATTTGTCTCCCATAATACAATGATTTAAAACAAGAACAACTATATCTTAATCTGTCACTAAGAAGTTCTTAATTTAGAGTAGAAGAATGAAAAATACAATAGAGAGACAATATGAAAGCTAAAACAGTTTGCAAGTATATATCTCTTTAAGACTAGAAACCGATTTATAGTCCCCAAATAGGGGTTGTTACAAAATCAGGTATTAAACCAAATTATTGTTATAAAATCAACCATTAAATCAAATTAATTCAACCATTCAATTAAGGAATTTAAGTTTTTAAAATACAAAATTAATTCTACAAAAAATTAATTATATACGATTAATCCTTGCAATTAAATATGAGCAATTAACAAATTGGATTTTGAAAATTGAATCTGTAATTTAATTCTATAGTTTCAATTTTTCAAATCCTAGATATAATGTCAAACATTCATAATATTGAAACCCGAACTATTAAATTGAGTTACACATCACAAATTGAACAACAACACATAAAACAGGAGTGAATAAACTCATGATCTTCACAATTTCTGATTCTCTATTTTGGTTGATCCAATCCTTGATATGCAATACCAAGACTTCAATGAATTTGATGGAGTTCTTCTCGGAGAAAGAAATGTGAAATTAGGGTTGCCTCCTAATGTATGTGCCTTCCATGCCCCTTTCATTCACATCCATAAATGGCCTAGTTATAAGCATTGAACCCTAGCACGAGTTAAGATCTTTTAGCCCTTAAAAGTTCAAGCACTAATATGAGTTAAGATCTTTTAACCCTAATACGTGAAATTAGGGTAGGGCTAGATGCAAGCGTTGGATGCAATTGGTGCTTGCAAGTGGTGCTTAAGAACCAAAGGGTAATACTTAATGTGAGTGTTGAATGCATCTAGCGCCTACAAGTGTGCTTGAAGTAGATTTGTCATTCCAAGTCTAACTTCATGCCCCAATTTTTGCCATCTATAAGTAGGTTGGTTTTGTAAAATGAAAGTAGCTTGGAAGGGGCAATGGATGGTACCCTAATGCTTCTCCTTCAACCCTTTGATGCTAAACCATCCTCCACCTCCATTTACCTTCCAAACCACCATCATCACACATCCTCCACCATTTTTCGGAGGAAAGGCGTTGCAAGAAAGAAGAGTAGGCAAGGGCTCAAGCTCGAAAGAGGAAAGCTCTATGGATTCAATCATAGGTTGTAACTTAACTTCTCATTTGTAATTGTTTTCATTTTCATATTTTCGTAAAGATTACATGTATATACATATGTTGTATTTGGATGATAATGGATGTCAATTAATGAAATATTTTTTGGTTGTTATTGATTGGAGATTGCCATATTGCTTCATGTACGTTAAGTAGGGATTTTATCGCTTAATTCTTGCACATGTTTGATTACAATCATTTTAAGATTTGATGTTGTGGGTTTGAGACACAAAAGAGATGCCTATGACATGCTTGATAAAATGTCAGCCTTATTATTACATGTATGTTGAGTAGGGTTTGTAATACTTAATGCTTATGTGTGATTGACTACCATATGCATGATTTGAGATTGTGTGTGGGTATTAAGAAAGGGAAAAATATAACATACTCGATAAAATGTCTACCTTAGATTAGGAGAGAAATATAGTTTTGCTTATGTGACAGCTGGGTAGATCATGGGTTACTCAGGGTGACAAACAAGTATTCTCATAAAGCATTAACTAAATTCTTTTAGGTAGTAGATTATCTTTAGGTTAATGAGCCCTTATCTACTCTATACCATTGAAAGTTAGGTGTCGGTTAGATGAGGACATATTCGATATATATCTCAAGAGAGAATATACTGAGAGGGATAGTAAAAGACTAGTAATATGTGCCGTCAATAGGACTTCAATGTATGATGATTAATCTCTATAATTAAGTGAAAACTGGAATCCTAACGCATTATACTTGTTCATTTTACTCTAGGATTAGTTTAATAATCAGTTCACAAATCCCTGTGGAGATGATACTTTACTTACTCTGTATTACTTGATACAACATTGTGTGCTTACAAGTTAGCATTAGGGAAAACAGCGGTCACATGTTTTATTAAATTTTGATTTGAATTTTTGTATGAAAGATTAAAAAAAAAATAGTCTTAAAAGGAAATTGAGAATAAATATGAAGATTTTCTTATATGAAAAGGATAATCCAACAGCACTGATTGATGAAGTGTATGTGGCTTTTATGGATTATCAAGGTTTATGTTAAGAACCTAACTATAGATCCAACAATAAGCCCTAGGCACTCTGACTTGCACCACAGGCTAGGATAGAAACGAACCAACCAACATACCGAATTGATAGATTGATCCTCTAGAATTAATTCACATAACTAACCTAACCGTAGCCTAAGCAATTCCTAGTAAGAATATCTAGAAAAGGCGAAACAAATGAAAAAGAGCTTTGCCTCACAAACTGCAAGATTTTATTAATATTCTCCAATCTGATAGTCCTAAGTAGAATAATACAACCTTAAATTTAGACTATTATTTATAGCAAGCAATTCTAACTTTCATAGAAAACATGACTTCTTTAGAAAATAAAAACCTAAAAGGAATCAATATCAAATAACTAATAAGGAAATAATATTAAAACCAAACAATTGCACTAACCCGTCAGTATCAGACCGTTCTTCCACTGGATGAATCTTGAGTTGCATCAGGCGATGTAACTTGTGACTGTCTTGATCACTAGAGCACGACTTCCGTCGTAAGGTGCACCTCGCGAGTCAAGTCACACTCATCTAAGAAGTTTTAACACGACTTGCATCATAGGATACACCTTGCGCCTCAAGTCGTAAACGCCTCGACAGTTTTAGCACGACTTGCATTGCAAGATGCAAATCGCAATGACATCTATTTCAACCTTTTAGAACTTCGCCCAATGTGCTCTATCATCAACTTACTATTACGAGTTTTTCAGCACCATAAATTTCATTATTTTTCCCATTCATCGTTTTATTTAATATGTTGCATCTAGAATAACTAATGGATGAATTTGCTATTTTGTTCTAGAGTAGGTGGTCCAAACCCAATCCACATGGTGAGTTTTCAATGAGATTTTAATGATTTTTAAAGTAGTTTTCAAAGGATTTTGCCCTTATGACATTAACATACTTTACCTTTTCTTTCTTTTTTCTTTTGTCCTAAAAGCTACACATTTTAAATGTATATAAATTGAACTATGGCCAACGTAACCTATTGACAAAGAGTGGTCATTTAGATTAACAATGACCTAGGTTTAAATTGCCTCCACTATAACTCTTATCTCAAAGAAAAAAATTATATAATTTAAAATTGATCATAATCCAGGTTAGAGTTATCCAATCATAATTTATACAATTTTAAAGTGATCATGAGATAATGTACATGTACCTCCTTATCTTTACGTAACTGTAGTGGACCTCATATATTATTATATTTAATGTAATATCACAAATTGAAGCCACCACACAGCTGTGATTACTGACTCTATAAATAGAAGTCACTAAGCTTTGTTTTCAAGACACAAAAAAGAAGCCTAAAATTATTAACAAATGAAGAGTTCACTTATAGCACTTTCCTTCCTCTTCCTTTCATGTCTCCCAAACCCATTATTGGGTGCTCCGACACCGTTATACGACATCGTGGGCAACGAAGTCGTCACTGGCACCCAATATTACATCATCCCAAGGATGATTGGAGCCCACGCCGGCGGTCTCAATTTCACCTCAGGTAGAAGCAGTTCATGTCCCCTGGATGTCTTCCAAGAAGCTAGCCAAGTACAAATGGGTAGTCCAACATTGTTATTCCCTGCTGATTACACAGGAGTGAATGGTACTGTTGTCGGTGAATCCACTGATCTGAACATCCAATTCACTGAATCCACTAATTGTAGCGAGTATTCTACCGTGTGGAAAGTTGACAACTACGATGAAGAAAGGGGAGCATGGTTCATTACCACTAATGGAGTTATAGGAAACCCTGGACCTCAAACTCTACTAAACTGGTTCAAGTTCGAGATAGTTAGCGAGCCTCTCAAGTCATACAAAATTGTTCACTGTCCATCAGTTTGCGAGTCTTGTGTAAAATTATGCAGCAATGTGAGTGTGAGCGTCCAAACCGAAAGGCGTCTCGTTCTGAGTCACTTCTTTTACGGCTTTGGGTTCATGAAGGTTTCAGATGTTCAATATCACAGGGAGAGGCTTAATGCAATAATCTAAGTAACACTATGAAGTGTTGTAGAACAAAATACTGCAATTATGCAGTGTCGTTGACAATAAATAATGGACTAAGTTCCTTTTTATATGCATATTAATTATTTGTGTCATAAACTTTTATTTATTTATTTTTTGAGGTATTGGAACGAACCTAGAAAACAACTGGGACCAAGATGGTAGGACCCTAGTAACATAGCTCGGATCAGCGGCCCTTATACGACTGAGAGTCACCCACACCAAGGTAGGAGACAACCCATATAGATGGGAGAAAATCCCATCTTTATTGGGTGAGGTAAGGTGTTGAACCTTGGTTTTGAAACCAAGACTGTCTGTTTGCTTCCACCGCACTAAAAGGCAATTGACATAAACTTCTTTTATTATAGTGGAAAAACTTACTGTAGCAAGATCCACCTATCGCCATGCATCCTGCTGTGACATTTTAAGGGGATACATGGTGGATGCCACTCCATCTTAATTTTTTCTTTCCTTTTTTTATAAAGTTTGATATACAAGCAATGCATTTGATAAATCATATAAACTACAATCAAATTATTTAATTTGGTTATTAAAGTTTCACGTGTGATATTATAGAATTGAATATAATTTTACTTGCTGAAGCTAAAAAATCTCCAAATTAAACACCAAGTTAAAAGTAGCAAAGTGCTTCGTTAAGTTTCATACACATATTATTATACAATAGTGTTGGTAATAAATTATGCCATTGGAAATTGTCTTAAAAATCATCAAATTGTTATATATACTTAAAAGGAGAGTGAATGTCCATTAATTCATGATAATAACATTTACCTTTCATCATCTCATTAGTTTCATCATCATGATATATCTTAGGGGTCATTTGTTTTTCAGTCTGAAGATTAATAGTGTTGTTGAAGATTAAAGGCTGAATAGTGACTAAAACTTGAAATTTAAATGATAAGTTTTTTTTTTTTTTTTTAATTTCTGAATGTATAGTAATTTTATTTGTTTTTTAAAGTTAAAATTGTCTGAAAACTAGTAATTTGACATTTATAACTTTTTTACTATTAATATTTATGTAACTTCATTTAATGTAATACAAAACAATTATAATAAATTATTTAGCAAATACTAAAACACTTTTATGTATATATTAATAATATTTTTATTCGTAATTAAAATATGATTAATTATTATAGTAAAGTAAATTAAATTTATATATTTAAATAAAAATAAACAAAATGGCCTTAAGTTGAATTACGATTGTTATATATTTAGATAAAAATAACATTAAAAAGAATTTGTATAATGTAAAATTAGAATAAATTAGGAAATATGTTGTTTTGGGAATGATAAATTTGGAATAATACATTTAAAAAACTATTAAGCGATTTAATATTCAGTTAAAAGTCTGAAATTTTAGTTTTATTTTTTCAGTGATTTTTGGATGGTTTTAAGTAGTTTGACTACTTAATAAAACAAATAAAAATCACTTAACAGACATAATTCAGACCCATTACGTGAAAAGTAGTAAAAACAAACGACCCCTTATTATTCTATTTATGACCAGTATTTTTCATTTCATAACCACCATTTTGTAATTTAATTAAGAGGTTACAAAAAGAGCCCTCACTCTTGTAATTGTGTACTTAAAAATGCTTGTAGGCTATGGATAAAAATTGATGAATAGAATATCTTCTCTCTTTTGTGGCTATATTATTTTCTTTCTTCTATAATTTTGAGTTTTTGCTATTATATTCTCATTTGTTTCTATTATTTCATAACAGATTATCGGCACGAATCACTAATAATTATTTGTTTTAAGTTTTATCTAGATTAAAAAGCTTTTTGCTTGAAGACAAGATGTTATATGATCAAGGCTTGATACATGATAAGAAATGAATTTCTTAGTGAAACAAAGAGTTGAGAGAAATTGTAATGTATTTCTATCTTTAATTTTGGTCTTCCAAATTTTGATTTATATTATTTTCTCGTGTTAGTTTTGTTCTCAATATTCTTTTAGGTTGCCATGAAATAAATATATAAATTATTTGATATTAATTCAACCCAAAAATCATAGAATTGAAAAGCTAAAGCTATAAGTAGGAACTAGAACTTTGAAGATTCGAATCACTAAAACCAGAAGTTTTGTAGTTTACAACTAATTAGAACCAAAAGTTTTACACAATTTCATTATGGTGAAGACATGAAGTTTTATACCAATTCCAATTGAAACCAAAATGCATTCAATATGATCATTATTTTTACCTAAAGTTCTAATGATATATATGAAATTCATGAACCGAAGTTCTAAAAAAAAAAAAAAAAGGAGAAATAAATATTTTTGCATATTTTTTATGTAACATGGATGAGGACCACTTGGGAATGAAAGAATGTTTCTCTTTGAGATTATGTTTTTTTTTTTTCTTGTTGATTTACTTTATCTTTCTAATTTTATTTACATTAATATTCATTGGGTTACTCAGTGACAGATCCAAAAAATTTGTTAAGGTGGGACACATGAACAAAGGGATAAAAAAATGTCAAAAAATTATTAATTAAATAAGACACAAACCATATGATTTCATTAGAAAACCTAATTTCAATTTAAGTTTACAACAAAGAAAGAAAATATTTGAATTTATAATGAACAACAAATTTATACAATGAGAATTTATTGATAAATATTGTCAACTACGTTCCGAGTTTTTTTAAACTTTTAATTTTTGTTTATTATAACTATAAAGTAATATATATATATATATATATAAGTTGAATCATGACAAAACATGGATAATTTTAATGCAATAACTTAAATTTTGAGATTTGAGGATTTATTGATGGATGTATGTTAAAGATAAATTATTAAAAATAAATAAATTAAAAAGTAATAAATTTAGTAGGCTAACCTAGGAACTTAGAAGATGCCAAGTAAAAATGAAGAAATGCCTTTTTTTTTTTTTTTTTAAATCAAGATATGCCAAGTTAAGATGAACAAACAAAAAACATAAAAAGTTATTGAGTAAAATTGTAAACTGTCAGTGGAGTTTGTGTGGCACACCAAAAGTGGAATAAATAGTTCTTATATAGGAGAGAATATGTACTTGACTAAATAGGAAAAAATTGTAAAAAGAAAAATATTAATTAATTAGGAGTGAAAAATATATTAAGAGTAGAAAAGAAAAACATTAATTTAATAAGGGGTAGGAAAAATATTTGGAGTAAAAAAAGCATGCATAAGAAAAGTAATGAAATATTAAATAATTATATTAAAAATTAAAATAATAAATAATAATGTTAAAAAATTATAAAAACACACACGGACAGAAACAACAAAACTGCTTCCATTAAAAAGCATAATAATAATAACCAATAAAAGAAATGACAAGAGCAGCTTTATTAAAAAAATAAAAAATAGAAAAATCAAAACAGTGAACTGTCAAATCGAAATCAAAATATATATTACTCTGGACTCCTCAGCCTATACCCCATTGCACTCTAATCTTTACAGCTAAATTTCTATGTTAAAATCTCAACAGGGCCACGTGCCCCTGCTAGTCATTTGGTGGGTTTGCCCCTGGGGTTACTAATAAATGGAAAAAAAAAAAAATTAAAACAAATTGTAATGCAATCCAAAGATTGCAAACATGATGTGAATATTACTACCCAAAAATTTAGACATAAGAGATACAAAAACTCAAATTAATATTAGTCTAGTTAGGCTAGAAGCTTGATTTAATGTATTACAACTCCAATATTGTAGATTATAATTTAAATATCATAAAATTTGTTATTGTATATGTGTTGACATCTTATGACATATGATAGTATTTGAGTGTTTTTGTTATTATCATTATTGTACGGTTGTGGTTTGAGTAAATTCAAAAATTGATACTATCAGATTTTTTATGAAAGATAATGCAATAGCTCTCCGACAGTTGTTACAACAAGTGACTCAGTGTTATAACAACTCTAGGCATTCAACAATATGCAGTAAAAAAGGAAGAATTTTTGCTCTGATTTAATTTTGTGAATCAAGTAAGTTTTTATGGTTTTTCTCAATATTAATTTCACATTTATCTGGTAAGAAAAATAATTTTTTTTTTTAAAAAAAAAAAGATTTGTGAATATCTTTTTTAATTGGAGTTTTTCTTTTATAAAAAGATCTTTTATTTTTGGGATAAAATTCATTGAAAAATACTTTTGGAATTATCCCTTTATCTATTTTACTAGAATAAATCTTTTTGATTTATTCTTTGACCAAATTTGACGGGACCCGCCCAGGATTTTTCCTTCACGGAGCCCAAGTACCTACTGAGCACCTCACGGAACCCTTCTGGAGTCTAACTAGCAAGACCTAAAAGAGATTTCGTGGAGCAAGCCTTGAAACTTAAACAATTTCATAAACTCATAAATTATAACTATAGAATTCTCTTTTTTCATAATTTAGGTTTTCTAAAAATTTTGATAACACAATGACTGTTTTTCAATATTTTCAAATCTTACAAATCACCTGAAACAATTTACTAGCACTTCAAAATTTCAAATATTAATCTCCACTACCATTTTAGACCTTTGGTCCATCTCAAAACCAATTCCTAACCATAATAGATCTAATTCAATAAAATCATTTCCAACTTTAGAAACATGTGTTCATGTACAAGAATAAAAAACTTTTACACGTAATTTTACTATTTACATTGTACATTTGCATAAAATTTTCCTTAAAATCATTCCATTTACATTCATACACCACATTTCAATTTAATCCAAACATGCAATATATGTGACTTCACAAAACATTATTTATGTTCGGCCAATCTAATCCGAGTGACAAGACCCAATCCGAAACCCTCCATACGTACGTCTAAAAGACCCTGTCTGGCACCCCAACGGATCCCTCATAACCCTACTTAATGGGCTAAGAGAAATTCGCGGAGCTAACCCTTAAAACATTTTCTTACTTTGTAAAACTAGAATGGGTTGATTTTTTTTTTTTTTTTTTTTTTGTGGAAAATTCGATAGCATAACGGTTGACGCGACCTAACTCGGATACCTCTAACTCTGATCCGGTCGGTCACGCCGGGCACCCCAATGGATCCCTCTCAGTCCCGACTCGTCGGACTAAGCGAAACCCGTGGAGCGAACCCTAAACTCTTTCATACTTTCTGAAACATCGTTGGGTTGGGTTTTCTTTAAAAACTGAAAACGCGTAGGAAAAATTTTTAATTTTTAAATTCATTTTCGAAACTCATTTTTCTAATAAAATTTCGGCAGCATAACAGCTGTATTTTTAATGTTCCCGAAAAACCTGTTTATAGAAAAATAACACTTCAATTAAAATTTATCACCAACCCAACTTCTGGTTGCCTGTAGGCCTCAATCATGCATGTAAATTTTCAATTCAACTTAATAAAATCCAAACACAATTTAATAAATCACATTTAAATCAAAAGCAATTTAAAAACAGTTATAAACGAATAATTACAAATCCTTTATACATTTTAAAAGAGATTTACATGAAAATCTAACTGATGAAACAAAATAAACTACTCAAATGATGTCGTGTTGCGCTGGCTCACCCGCTGGAGGTAATGCTACTGATCGGCTACCTGTTGAGAGTACCTGAGGAGGTTTTTATATAAAACAGAAAAATAATGAGTTAGAAGCTCAGTGAGTAATAATTTATCTTTTCTTTGAAAATCTAATTTTCAAAACGTCCTCCTCTGAAAACGTTTGAAAACTATTTTTTGTTTCTAAAGCATTTCAAACTTATATCTTTTAAGCATCAACTTAAACAATAGAATTCATCTCTAAGCACATGCACGTATTTAAATACAAAACTTGCAACTGTAAATCATAAATAATTTCAATAATAATTATAAAATATCTTTTATCTCAAATAAGCTTTTCTTTTTAAAACTGTTTCCTGATATCTTTTGAAATTACCATAGTATCCCTAAATCTGGGGTCTCTCAAGTCTAACGGCTATGTGCGGAATTTTCCAGCGCTAACCATAGCTCGCCAGCTCGGAGACATCTCGCGGCTATGTGCGGAATTTCCCAGCGCTAACCATAGCTCGCCTGCTCTGAGACATCTCGTGGCCATGTGCGGAATTTCCCAGCGCTAACCATAGCACACGAAACACTACCTCACATCAGTAATGGCGACTCGACTGACAGACTCTGACACTTATCCCCCTGGTTAGTGACTTATCCCTCTCCAGGATCGTGCCAACTGAAGTGGGATAGACTGATCAGGTCTAAACTGCTCTGTAATCTCTGAAAATCCCTGAGTGGATACTTTCTGGTTTTGAAAACACTTTTCTCTTTTCTGCTTTAACTTTCTGGTGCAAAAGCACAATTCTTTTTTCTAAGTGCGTAAAGCACTAAAATCTGATTTCTGAGTGCCATAAGCACTAAAACTCATTTTCTGAGTGCATTAAGCACTAAAACTGATTTTCTCAATTCAAACTTGAAAACTTAGTTTCTGAAATTTCATTTCAACAACTTTATATATATGCATATGAAATCACATTCTCATTTCAAACTAATGCTCATGCATATATCAATGCATTTAAAATAAACTCAAGCAATTACTTATCAAATCAAATTTGATAATTTGAAATACTTTTAAAATCTTTAAATAAAACTCACTCACAAAACTGATGACTGAAAATAGCGCGTGCGGAGCCCCTAATCCTCTCGCCTCGATCCTCAAGCTCCCTCGTCACCTACATAACATATTACGTTCGCGTAAACCTCTGGAAACTTGAAATTACACAATCGTCCCTAAATGACCATTTTTTACGCGCAACTCTCCATTTTGATTTCTAATCTTAATCTTTCGCTTTTAATAGCTTCAATACTCTTAATTAGACTTATTAGGGTCGTCCAAACATTCAACGGATGCCATAAGGGTCAATTTACGAAATTGCCCTTCAAACTAATTTAACACGCGGTTTGGATTCTCTTTAAATCTTTGATATTTTCTTAGTTCTCTAAGCTCTCAATATACTTAAATCCACTTGTTTTTCCAACTTATTTTTACTCAAAATCAACCAATAAACAAATCAAATTAACATCCATTTCGAATCAATTTTAATCATCAATAAAATCATCAACATCAAGAGTAAACAACTCACCCCTTATCTTCCTCGCGAAATCACTATTTCTCTTCGCTTTGACTTCGTTTAGGGACTGTTTTGGGGGTGGTTTTGGACTGGGTTCGGTTGGATCTTCCTCTCTTTCCTCTCCCTCGCGCGATCTCTCTCTCTCGCGGCTGATCTCTTTTCTTTTCTCCTCGTTCTGCCGCTTATCTGTGTGTGTGCGAAAAGGCTGGTTCTGGTCGCGTTTGCAGCTGGATTTGAGCTGGGCATGGCGAGCTTGAAGGACTAGTTCAGCTGGGCTAGGTTCTGCAGATCGGCGCAGCTCGGACGGCAGCTCATCGTCGTTCTCTTCCGCTCTCTACCTCGCGCGATCTGCTGCAGATCTAGTGGAGTTCGACTGGTCGGTCGGCGAGTTAGATTCGACGAGCTTCTCGGCTAGACGAGCTAGATTGGCGTCGAGGTAGCTGGTTATGCAGGTCGGCGACGGGACAGCAGCTTGGCGTCGTCTTTCTCGCGCGATCGGAGCTGTTCGCTGCAGTTCTGCTCTGTTTTGCGTCGCGCGGCAGCTTTGCTTCAATCTGCTCGGTTCTGCGGCGATGGCGCGGCTGGTCGGCGTCGGCAGCTGGTCGGCAGTCTTCTTCGTCCTCTCTTCTTCTTTTCTCTTCTTCTTTCCTTCTCTCTTCTTCTCTTCTCTTCTCTTCTCTTCTCTCTTCTCTCGGCAACAGCTATCTCTCTCTCTCTCTTTAGATTTTGGGATATTATCAATTTGCCCCCTAAAAATGAAAATAATATCAAACCACCACTGGTTTTGAAAATATTAGCCAAAAAGATCCAACCGTCAATTGAAATAGTAAAACGGTTTAAAAAATGACGAATATGTTAATATCGAGGGTATAAAGGTAATTAAACGTGTCCATAGAGAATGAAATATAGTTTGAATATAATATGTAATATTTTAATTAAAAAAAAAAAGAAAAAACAAAAACAAAAACCACTCACACCTCTCTCTCTCTCTCTCTCTCTAACTCAGTCTCTTTCTCTCTGTCACTCACCGCCTCTCCATCTCAGTCTCTTTCTCTCCGTCACTCACCATCTCTATTTCTCTCGCTCTCTATCACTACATCTCAGCAGCTTCTCTCTCTTCTTACGCCACCGGTGACGGTGACCAATCGATGATGGAAGCGAAAGAAGAGGAGATCGATCGGAGGAGAAACGACGTCGTGGCGGAGATCATGGAGAGGACGGTGAGGAACGACGGGCTGTGTGCTATCAGATCGTGTGGTGTTGAGGCATCGAGCGGAGCGGTGGTACGAAGATAGATCAGATCGTGTGGCATTGAGGCGTCGAGCTGAGCGGTGGTACGGAGATAGATCAGATCGTGCGGACATTGTTCCCGACGCCGTTCGTGGAGAAGGTGGAGAGGACAGGGAAGAACGGCGGAGGTGGATCTGCAGGGAGGACAGTGAAGAACGATAGATGTGGATCTGCGGGGAGGACAGAACAGTGGAGGTGGAACTGCGGGCAGGACAGTGAAGAACGGTGGAGGTGGATCTGCGGGCATCTGAAATCTGGGTACAGGTTTGATGTATGATGAAATCTGGGTTTTGATGTAATTGGATAAAATATGATGATGATGAAGATTATGGGTTTTGATTGTTGTTGATCTGGGTTTTGATTGTTGTAAAGCTAGTAATTGGGTTTATTGGATCTGTATGTATGTTATTGGTTGCTTTCTTTGGATCTGGATATGAATGTTATTTTCGTTTGATTTTTCTTTTTCAACTTTTATTGAATTTTTAATTTTTTTTAAATGTGGATATCTGTTGGAATTTTTTTTTATTTAATTTAAATTTAATTTAATTTATCTACCTTTTATTTAAAGTTAATTTATTTAATTTATTAATTTTTTTAAATTAATCTCCACCATCCATCTTGAGATGGAGGGTGGAGGTTAATTTTAAAAATTATTTAATTTTTATTTTTATTTTACTTTTATTTTGTTAAATTTATTTAATTTTTTAGTTTTTTCAAATTAATTTTTATATATGATTAAAATTTCTTTAATTCAATTTATTTAATTTTATTTAATTTTTTAAAGTTAATTTAAAGTTAATTTTTATTTTTCAATTTTGGTTATTAAAAGATAATTTGATAATTGATTAATTGTTTGTTTTTAATTTATTAATTTTTTAATATTATAAGGGTATTTTGGTCTTTTACTGTTTTTTTCACAAAACCGCTTTTGGGAGACGGTAGGAGATTTTTTAGCTAATATTTTCAAAAAGTGGATTAAATTGATATTATTTTCGTTTTCAGGGGGTTTTTTGGATTTTTCCCTTAGATTTTTAAACAAACTTTTGGCTTCTATTTTCCTCTCTAAACTATCCTCAAAATGATGGTCACGTCCTGCTAAAATTTTAGTCTCCTACCTTAACTTTTAGCTTAATTCCACTTTGACCACAATTATTAAAATTTATCTTCAAATTAATCCCTTTTTACCTTAAAAATTATTCAATTTCATTCACTATTTTATCCTTCCGTTTAGTCTCCAATCGAGTTGAAATCGATTCCTACGGGTTCCATATATTCTTAGGCACTTCCATGAACCATTTAGGGCCTCCAATAATTATTTAGGGACTATATTTGGGAAATCCACAAAATCAAATTCGAGGGCTTACAACGGTTGCGTTATTAAGTTAGCCAAAATAACCTGCAAAGGAAAATATACTTCCATATATTTTTATTTTTCTAACCCAACTTCTTCCACAAACATACTTTCAATAGGACAAATCCATTTCATCCAAATTCATAAGTATAAAGTCAAAACCAAGCCAATTGCAAGTCATAAAATGATTTAAAACTAAAACCCTTATATCATGAATAAATCGAAACCACTCATTTACAACTTAAGTATGTATTTATACATGATTTCTTTCGAGTGCAATATATAAAAAATGTGTTTGTGTAGAAGAAATGTCGTGTTCTTGCCCACCTACCCTTCTAGAAGAGCCTTCTGGTCTCAATCACCCACTTCAATACCTAAGAAGGTTTTTAACATAAAAACAGAAAATTATGAGCTATGGAAGCTCAGTGAATGCATATATTTCTTTTTTAACTTAAAAGGTTTTATTTTATTAAAATACCTCTTTAAAACACTTTTCAAAATACATTTCTGTTTTTTAAAATTTCTCATAAATTTCAAAAATTATTTCTTTGTAAAGTGTGAGCACTAAATCCATAAAATATATACGTACATAAAATCTCATATATAACTTATAAAACTATAAAACCCACAAAGGCATCAAAATGTATACAAAACTTATATATATATATATACATAAGAAATCCCATATAATTTAAAATGTTTTTAAAGTATAAATTTTTTCTTAAATCACAAAGCATATACATAAAAATTATAATCGCATAAGTATATAAAAGTTCATATGGAACTTATAAATTTCATATCAACTTGAACTTATTCGTACATGAAACATTGTACATAAAACTTTATATATACATAAAAATTTAATTTAACTTAGAACTTATAAATCTCAAATCTTATTTAGGTTGTAAATCATACTTATGAAAACTACATTTCATATATGCATAAAATTAATAGAAAACTTTTAAAATTGAATATCATTTAAACGTACACATATATAAAAATTCATATAGAACTTGTAGTTTATAAAACATATAAAATTTAAATCAATTTCAATGCATAGTTTAAAATAAGAAATCCGTAAAAATTAAATACATTCATAAAACTTCACAGGAAATTTATGAATTATAAAACGTATAAAATGAATTCCCATTTCATAAACCCTTTCAAAGGCTAAATCTCATTTAGTCGTAAAATATACTCCAAGCATATAAAATATATTTCGTTGCTTTTAACACTTTAAATGCTTACTTAATTTTCGAAAAGCATCATTCGTATCCCATTATAGTTATAACCACACGACAACTGTGATAACGCTAACCGACATGGAGTCACGTAGCGGTTTTAACAGACACCATGACAGACCCCTTTTCCTAGGTGACCTGCCGGCACCCTACGGTGACTCTTTAGCTAGCCTTTACGCTCAACTAAAGGATCTCCGCAGAGCTAAGCCGTGTTCTTTCTGAAATCTTTTCGAAAATAGCAGAAACACCAGAAAATTTTTCGTTTTTATTTCAAACATTTACAAACATTTTATAAAAATTTGGGCAACATCTCGTCTATTTTTCGGACTTTGCCACCCTGTAAATTATAAAATTTAACACTTCTAAAATATCACAAATCAATTTCCTCAAACTACAAAGCCTTAGACTCTTATTTTTCAACACAACCACAACCGCAATTTCACATTTCAATTTATAAACTCATTATCAGCCGAATCATATGTCATGCATCAATTTACTCCAAAAACACAATTTAAATCTAAGTTAACCACAAAAGAATATTTACAAAACCACGCAGAGATAATAAAATATATACAACATCTTTTAAAATCGAACAAAAATAAGAGTAGATAATCACATTAGCACTATCGTCGCGACTATCTGGTATCTTCTCGGGGTAATCCGCAACTATGGTACTTTTGTCTGGGGAGGTTTTATTAGAAAACACAGAAAACGTTTGGTGAGCTTTGAAAGCCCAGTGAGTATCATATAACATATTTAAAACCATGTTTTTATAAAAGCCTCCTTAAAATAGTTTTAATAATTCGAATCAAATCCATTTATTCTAATTGAGTTTCATGCATTAATATTATAAAATACATATTGCATGGTTTTCAATTTTATAAATGGATCTACTATGGTTGCGGGGTTTTCATTGTAAAAATCTTTCTTTTTTATGAAACGAACCGGTTCGACTCCGCTCGTAGGTGTCCTGCCAACCAGCCTCTTTCATTATTATAAAACTGAACATAGTCCGACTCCGCTCGTAGGTGTCCTACCAACCAGTCCGGCTCCCGCCAATCTTTAGTGACCCGTGCCACATGACACTCTAGTATAGAGTGGAATCCTGAATCGCTCTCTATCCGGTTCAAGTAGCGGAATGCTGCATCGCTACAGAGTGGAACTCTGTCTTGCTCAGGTGGAAGCTAGCTAATAATGTACCCTTTATTTACAGTGGACTAATCTCTCGAACATCAATCCGACACGACTACTTGTGGGTACCTCCCGCGGTTAATATAGTTAGTGACGTACCGAAACTACTAACTCTACCAATGCACGCTTTGGGTACTCAACTTATACTGGTAATATTCTGATATGTTTTTGGTAAGCCATAGGTTTTACTTTTCACATTTTTAAAACTAAAATCCCTTTTATATAAAATTCAAAATGAAAAATCATCGTTTTAACGAAAATACAAAAACTATATTATCCGTTACCATGCAACTTATCATTTAAATCATATTTCGCTTTTACCAAAATATTCAAACATGGATGAAACATTCATTTATAAATTAAATAAACACAAAACTCATTGAAAATCATTTTGACACTCACATTAACTAACGATCACTTCTGAAAAGCTCTGAAACGCTCCCTATCGCTCTTCCCTTACTCCATCAGCTTGCTTGTCACCTACATAACATATATATACGTAAAATTTACATTCCCATCAATTTCTGGAAACTCTAAATAACTAAAAATACATAATTACCCCCAACTGACCCGTTTTACGCATAAACCTCCTTTTTTCCTTCTTTAATTGATTCTACGGTTTCAAACTCTATTTTCTTTGCCTGGAACCTATTTATTATCACTAGGGACATTCCGGTACTAACGGAATCGCGTTTGGAGGCCTGAAACAAAAATCATCCAATTTCGACCCCTTTAGGTCGAACACTATTCACAGCCCTATTCGGGCGGTTTTCTTTCCTCCATTTTCACTCCAATCATCTCCCAAACTCGTGCTTAGGTCAGCCCAAGTGTGAATTTGAAATAAAATGTCTGTCAGGTGGACGTTTCTGGCAAAAACGCTCACTTTTTCACACTTTTTCAAAGGGCATTTTACCATTTTTGATATCCTAAGTTCATTCACTTGATTCTAAGACCTCTTGGACTCCAACACACTCACTTACATTCATCCATGGTGTAAAAACGGAGAAACGGAGCGATTTTATGCTTTGGGTCCAAATAATCATTATCGGGTGAAATTGTTTCCAATTGATTTCTAATGTCTTCAATGACTTCCTAACACCCTATATACATCAAAATGAGTCTCATTTCACCAATATATCAATAAGATTACAAATCCCTAACACAACCCTCAAACTACCACAACATACCCTTCAATTACATCAACTCATTTTTCACTAATTTCTTTCACAATTTCATTCAGACATTTTATCAAACACTTGATGGCATGAAATCCCAACCATTTCCCACTCATTTCCATTTTTAATTACCCAACAATCAACAAAATAAATCATATCAAAGCCCACATCAAAACCAACTTAAATCACCAACAAAATCATTAATAATAACCATTTCAAAACTTGAACAACTTACCCTATTTTTCTTCCTCACGAGTTCATCTCCTTCCCGTTCGTTTTGGCTTCGGTTTTGGACTAGTTTGGGTGCAAAAATGGTTAGGTTCGGTTAGATCTCCTTCCTACTTTTTCTTCTTCGCGCGGCCTCCTTCTTCCTTTGTCGGATCTCCTTTCACGTCACTGTTTTGGGTTGGGTTTGAAGCTTGAAATGGCGTCGATTTTACCGGTGATGGTGGTTGGTCCAACAAGCGTGAAGGATTGGTCTTCCTCTCCTCTTTCTCCTCTTCCTCTCTCGCTCTCTACCTAGCTCGATCTGCTAAAGTTCTACCGTCAATCTTGTTTGGTTTGGATCGAGTGCGGCTGGTGGTCGGTGAGCTGGATTTGGTGAGCTTCTCGGCTGGATGAGCTAGGCTTGACGTTGGGTTCAGGTGGCCGGAACAACTCGATCGGGACGGTAGCTCGTCGTCTTATGTTCTGCGTGATTTCTACTCCGTGTCAAGACAAGCTCGAGTTGTGCTTCGCTACTGGTTAGCGTGCGGTTCGAGCTGGTTTCAGGTGGGCTTGCGGCTGGTCGGCGAGCTACTTGGCGTCGGCATCGGCGTCATCGTGTTCTTCTTCTTCTTTTCTTTTTCTTCTTTCTCTCGCATTCACCGATTGCACTGTTTTCTGGTTTGTGATCACTTTTAATTTTTTGGGAAAACTTCATTTTAGTCCATGAGATTTTCGAAAATATCAAAATTTTAAACATATTTTGGAAACAGCTCTTTTAGTCCCTAACTTTTTCAAAACTCTTCAAAATAGTCCAAACCGTCAGTTGAAAGATATGGAAAAAGCAAAATGACTCATTTGCCCCTAAGTTTGGTTGTAATATCTAAATTACCGTTTTACCCCTACTTAAATAAAAATATTAAAAATAAATAAATTAATATATAATCAAAAATTGGTTATTTATTTAAAAAAATAATAATAATAATTAAAAAAAATCATCACCACATTTTTCTCTCATTTTCTCTCAACAACATCTTTTTCTCTCTTTTCTTCTTCATCTCCTCCATTTTCTCATCTTTTCTTCTTCTTCTTCTTCTCATTCTTCGTCTCCCTTTCCTCGTAATCTTTTTCATTGGTTCTGGGATCGAACCCAGAACCAGTGTATCCAGTTCTTGGTTCCATCGAACCTAGAACCATTGTATCTGGTTCTGGGTTCGAACCCAGAACCAGATACACTGGTTCTAGGTTTGAACCCAGAACTAGATCTCGAGTTCTGGGATCGAACCCAGAACCAGAGATCTGGTTCTGGGTTGATCGAACCCAGAACCAAAGACTTGTTCTAGATTCGATCAACCTAGACCTTAACATCAGTAGAGGAAAAAAAAATAAAAAATTTTGGAGGTAAGGATGAAGATGATGATGGCGACGAGAGGTGTTTGGGGTTTGTATGTGATATTTGGGGATGATGTTTGTTATTGGCGTTTGTGGTTGATGTTTGTGGTTAGTTTTTAGGGTTGATGTTGGGGTTTAACAGTTGTGGTTGGTGTTTGGTTGAGAACTGTGGTTTAATGAATTTGTTGAGTGTTTTTTTATTTTTTCGTTTTCTTTTTTCCGTTTTAAATTGCTTTGAGGATCTGGATTTACACATTTGTTTTGGTTTATGGTTTGAATGTGTTGAGTGATTTGTTTTTGTTTTTGTTTTTTTTTTTTGTTTTTTTTGTTTTTTTTATAAATTGTTTTGAGAATTTGAATTTACATATTCTGGGTTCAAACAATGTGTTTGAATCCAGATTTTTTTAACAAAAAAATTGCCAGATTTTTTTTTTCAGTGTTTTGAATTTTTTTTATAACTAAATTTTGATTTTTTAAATTATTTTAAATTTTTTATAGGTTTAAAATCTCAGTCATCCAGGTATCACAATCTTAGCATTTTATGTAAAAGGACCATCTTACCCTTTTCATCCAAGCTTTCTGTTTCTGTTGACCGTTAGTTGACTAACAGTTTGGACTATTTTGAAGAGTTTTGGAAAAGTTAGGAATTAAAAGAGCTGTTTCCAAAAGATGTTTAAAATTTTGATATTTTTCGAAATCTCAGGGACTAAAATGAAGTTTCCCCTAATTTTTTTTCTTTTCATGTTTTCCTTCACAAAGAACTCTAAAAATGACGGTCATATCGCTAAAAATTTTCATTCTCAACCTTAACTTTTAACTAAATTTTACTTTGACCACAAAAATCAAATCTTATCTTCAATTTAGTCCCTTGTCACATTAAATAATTACTCGATTTCATTTACCATTTTATCATTTCGTTTAATCTCCAATTGAGTTTAAATCAATCTCTATGGGTTCCCTATAACCTTAGGCGCTTCAATGGACCATTTAGGGTCTTTAATATTTATTTAGGGACTATTTCTGGGAAACTCGTAAAATTAAAATAGAGGGTCTACACACCAACCGTGACACTAACTTACTTACAAAGACATCCCGTAGTTATGTGCAGAATGTTACATCGCTAATCATAACACGAGATAATATCCCACAAAAGTAGAGGCGACACGACAGACTTAATTTTTCCCCCAAGTCAGTGACGCATCCCCCTTAGACCTACCATACTAATATGGGATATACAGGCCGGGTCTAAAACTTACTTATAAAAGTGGATATACTTATGGCCTTTGAAAATTTTATTTTATTTTCTTACTTAATGCAAAAGCACAAAATTCACTTATTGGGGTGCAATAAGCACAAAATCTTAATTCGGAGTGCATTAAACACAAAACTCGTACTTAGAAATGCATAAAGCTTCAAATTTCATTTTCTTAGTGCAAAAAACACAAAATATCATTTTTCTAAGTATAAGAGCACAAAATGGCTTGTCCTTTAAAATCCATAAATCTCATTTCATCATAAAATATATTTAAAACATATAAAATATTTCAAATGCTTATTTCAGTTTCTGAAATTGCATCAAACACTTACAACATGCTTAGAAACATTTAGAACAACATAACCATCTATAAAATCATTCTTACTAAAGGCAAAAAGCCCCAAAACATGTCAACTTATAAAAGTGATAATCTAAGGCGTTCAAGCCCAATTCCATAAACTTTTTCTTTAAAACTTTCAAATCATGATAAGCTTACAATTTACAAATTTCACATTGGTTTACTTAATCACATAACATAGCCTCTTTTGCCAAAAGGCTTAAACTAAAACATTAAAAATTCATTTCCATATTTATTTAATGCTTACAAAATCATAACGGTTTGATACTTCATACAAAACATCGTATCAATGAAAGTGCTCATTTCAAATTTAAAGCTACTTAAAAGAAATTCCTTTATAAATTTTCACATAAATAACAAGCTTTGGTAAAACTTAACTTAACACTCACAACATATCTTTTCTCATAACTTTTTAAAATCACTTTTCACACTTAAAAAAAAAATGGGTGTAGCACTCACCTTATTCAGGTTTTCTTAAGTGGGCTCCAATAGCCTTCACCGGTTCCGCTTTCTTCCTTTTCACCTACACATCACATATTTGCTTAGAATACACTTATTTTAGTTTCACAAAGCTTATCACACAACTTACAACTCAATTAATTCATTATAGCACTATTTTACCAACTTACTTCCCTACTCGATTTCCACTTAATCGTAGCTTTAAAATTCTATTTTCTTTGCATGAATCCTATTTATTCTCACCTAGGAACACTCCTATACACTCGAAACCATCATTCAAAACTCGAAACGAAAAGTGGCATTTTCATACTCCCTTTGGCCGAATGGTATACCCAATCCAATCCATTGGTTTTCTTTACTCAATTTTTGCTCTAATCACCTCCCTAACTCGCACTTAAGTCACCCGTAAAACGGTTCTGAAAAATTCTAACGAACGGGTGACGAAACCCAGGAAAAACCCAATTTTTTCACTACTTTTTCATGACAACTTTCATATTTTTCATTTAAAATCTTAATTCTTCTTTCCCCAATGCCATACATACTTAAACATACTGATTTAATGTATGAAAGCACACACATGAGGTGGTATTACATGATACTTATCAATGCTCTTCATATGGTTTACAAGTTGGAATGTTGTCTAACTTACTTTCCAACACTTCCATAAGCCTTTCATGGGTTTCCTTACCACAATTTCAACATGGAATCATACTTAATAACATCAAATAACATTAGTTTCATACTTCCCTCATTATGATCTTACATGGCCTAATACATAAACAATTCATTTCATTCAAGTTTCTCATTTTATTTCTTTCAAGCATTTCATCAAGCACCTTACCTACATTAAAAATTCACTTAAACAAACTCATTCAAACTTAGTGTTGATTCCAACAAAACCTTAACCTATCAAGCTTATTGGTCTCCATGCATTTTACACTTACTTTAAAGCTCTTAAATTCAACTTATAATATACATAAAAACCCACCTAATTTTCCAACAAAATCACCAACAACAACATGGTGGAAATGGTTCAAAAAGTGATAAACTAACCTTTCTTTTGGCTTTGATCTTGCTCTTAACTTGTTTTTCTTGCTTAGGATGACTTGAGATCTTGATTAGAGGCTTAAAAATGCATGAAAATCACTTGGTTCCCTTCATTCCATGCTTGGCCGAGACTTTTCTTCTTCATCTCTCTCAATCCCGTTTTGTGTTTGTGTGTGGCGAGAAATGGCTTGAAAAAGTGGCTAAAGGTTGATATTTATACTAATCTTTCTCGAAAATGACCATTATGTCCTAAAAAAATTTGGTTTCCACCCTTGAACTTTGTTTAACTCCATTTGGACCCCAATTAGAGAAACTTGTTTCATTTTAGCCCTTATCACACTTAACAATTCACTTAAGGTCGTTTATGATTTCATCCTTATACTTATTCATTTAATCTCCAATTGGGTTAAATTAATTCTTAAAAATTTCCTACATTCATGGATACTTCCATTTGTCACTTAGTATCTTAAAATGTCACTTATAAACTATTATTGGGGAAACCATGAAATAAAATCGATGGCTTACACCGAGGAGTGGGAGCAAGCACCCTGATCATTGATCCCTACACCTAGGGAGGTTTTTAAAACAGAAAATCACAGAAGGGTGAGCTAAAAGAGCTCAATAAGTGTTAAGTTTTTTTTTTTTTTTTTTTTTTGTTTAAAGGAATTCTTTTCGAAAATATACCTCCCGAAAACCTTTTAAATAAATTTTCTTTTCTTAAACGTTTTGTAATCGAAACATAAACTTTAACTATTTCATAATCAAACTTTGAAATTTAAGTTCACGCATAAAAATCATGATAATTTTCAATTCTTGCATAAACTTGTAAAATGCCAAAATAATTCATAATATTTGTAAATCATGTAACATTTAAAGATATTTCCATGTATTGCTGAAACTCTACCAATGGAACCCAAAGAGCATCATACCATGGTCGTGCATATCGGGCGGGACGAACCACCAACCCTAGTCCTGGGTGGGACGAACCACCATCCCCAGCTGGCTATAGCCCCACATGATAGTATCCATATCCATGGGACATCTCACAACCACGCAGTGGAATTAATTTGTAGTGCATACATAAAGTGAGATAATATCCCACACGTATAGAGGGTGACACGACTCGACTGTCAAACTCAATTTCCTGATGTTAGTGACACATCCTCCGAACACTTGCCATACACCCAGGGGTATTCCAGCCAGGTCTAATCATTCATTCATTCATTTCATTTCATTTCCATCAATTCCATAGTATAAACATGGGGTAATCCATTGGTGTTTGAAAACTACATTTTCATGCCATTCATGATTCAAATTCGTTTTTTTTTCAACAATTATAATTACATACAAGCATCATCTTGAATGACATTAAACTTAACTTCATATTTTCATAACTTCATGCATAAAATTTGTCTTGTTCAAGCATGTACATAATATGTGCAAATACTAGTATTTCCATAAAACCATATCATATTCTGAAATCATTTAATACTCATGAAAAATAATTAAGACACATCAAAAATGAAATCAACATTTATAAAATCAATTACACTTACATGACTCATAAATTAGTAGCTTGCCCTTCCACCTTCACTCCTTTGTCTCCTTAATTTGTTCACTACCTACAAGTCACCTATCACATTAAAATTCTATCGTAACTAGTTCATTTGAAAGTAATATCAATCACACTTTAGATTCAACTCAAAGTACCCATACTAAAATTACACCATTTCCACACATCCAACCCAAATTTGAGATTTCATATCCATATCTTTTTTTTTTTTTTTTTTTCCAATCCATTTCTTTCATTCAAATACACTTAAACACATCCATATTATCATAAAAACTCATCAACATGATCAAGTTACATTTTAAACACTAAATCCATACCATAGCCGAACCAATACCCAAATTTATTTCATCTCCATTTTTCCTTCATCCTTTTGATGCACCTTAGCTCAAATTCATGCCAAAGCATCACCCAAGTATATCAAGCATAAAAAATCAATTCAAACACACATACACCCCATTCTAGCCGAAAATAATCATCATGCATTACAATCCATTCTTTTCATTTTCTTTCCACAATTTAACTTAAAATCATATGAAATCTCATGTAATTTTATCAAATATAAAAACTCAATCCAATTACACCACATTTTTCCATTTGGCTGTACACTATACAACACACCCACACAATCATTTTCTTTCATTTCTAATTGCACCAATCAATTTAATTTTGTGCCAAAAAATAATATAACCATATTACACATTAAAATAAACTCAATCTCATGCACAAACATAACTTGACCATACACTAATTGACATTTTCAACCATCAATACTCTTGATTTTTCTTTCAATAAATCATCTCAAAATCTTATAAAACCTCTTATAAATTCATCTATACATTAAAATATTTCAATTACACCATGTTCTCCATTTTGATCACATACTAGTATATCACACCATCAATCAATTCTCTTCCTTTCGAGCTCAAAAATCATATTCAAATGCATCATTTAAACATCAATTAATCAACTAAAACCTTAAAATCACAATCCATTAAATTTCATAACATTATGGTATAAAACCTTGAACTTAACTTACTAATTTTCCTTGATCACAACTCCCTGAAGCTCCCTTTGCTTTCTAATCTCAGTTTGAAGTTAATCAACTCCTAAATATACCATAAATTTCATCAATAACTTAATTGATCATAAATTCTTAAAAACCCATCAAACTAACCATAAAATTAACTCATTTACCAACAACTTCTCTTCACTTTTCCATGACTATTTATTAATGAAAACAAGGAGAAGAGATTGATGGAGACACCTTGGAACCTCCTCCTGACAAGATCCAATCCTGAACCCTCTATACTTACGTCCGGAGGGCTCTGCTTGGCACCTCAACGGATCCCTCCTAAACCCTACTAAATGGGCTAATAGAAATCTACGGAGCGAACCCTTAAAATCTTTTCTCATTTTGTAAAACTAGAATGGGTTGGATTTCTTTTTTTTATAAAGTTTCATTTCGACTTTTAATCCATGTCATTTACTAAAACAAAAATCAGGCAGCATAACAGCTGCATTTTTAACTTAGCCAAAATAACCTGCAAAGGAAAATACACTTCCATATACTTTCATTTTTCCAACCCAACTTCTTTTGCCTATAAACATATATTTCAATCACGATTCCGTTTCGTTGAAATCAAAGCATAAATCATAAATCAAACATTTTACAACTTACAAATTTCTTTAAACGTGAGTCAAACTTTTCAAATTCATGCATAATTAATTCACCACTCATTTTTAACTTAAACATATATTTACACCTGATTTCTTTCAACTATAAAATATGCAAAATACATTTACACAGAAGCAATGTTGTGTCCTTGCCGCCTACTCTTCTGGAGGAGTTCTCTAACCTTGGTTACCCACTTCAATACCTAAGGAGGTTTTTGACATAAAAACAAAATTATGAGTTATGGAAGCTCAGTGAGTGCTTATATTTCTTTTTAACTTAAAAGGTTTTGTTTCTTAAAATACCTCCTTAAAACACTTTTCAAAATACATTTCCATCTCTTAAAATTTCTTATAAATTTACAAAATCAACCTGCAAATCAAAATTTATACTTCTAAAGTTTCACAGATTTTCTCAACTTTCAATTGGACCTCAAGTCCATTTCTATGAAAATCCTTAGCCACAATTTTTAAGAAAATAAAATCAAATCAGTTTACTATCAACTTAAAAATAAAAATTTCTTTACGAATCTAGAACTTTACAATCCAAAAATAATCGATTTAATTTCATTACAGAATAAAGTTAACCATAATTAAATTATGGCTAATATATTTACAACCAAAAAAATAAGTTCATATATTCTTTTGTGCATTGCCACTTATACATTCACAAAAATTTTACTTCTTCAACCACTTTCAGTCGGATGGAGGGGAACATGTATCCTATCGGCTGAAACCTACATCTGGGGAGGTTTTTTAACAAAAATTTATAAAATGTGAGCTACGAAAGCTTAGTGAGTGCTGGATTTACTAACTTAAATTATTTTCTAAAAGGGTAACTTCCCTAAAACATTTATAAAAATTTCTATTTCTTATAGTTTTCAGAAATATAACTTCTGAATCGATATTAACAAAATTCATATTCAAAATAATAAAATTCAAAACTAGCAGATAAAAATTTATATTAAAAATGGTAATCAATTTTAGAAATTTTCATAAATTTTCATATATAACAGAATTTCAAAATAGTTTCAGATATAACAGAATTTCATATAATTTCAAAACCACCAATGGATTTCTAGAAGCATATAGATAATGGTCACACATACTGGGTGAGACGAACTACTATCCCAAGCACTAGTGACAGCCATCAGTGCTTCACGCCTAGCGTTCTTCACACTTTCTGTCATATACAAAAGACATCCCACTAACGCACTGCGGATTAAATTCATAGTGCAAGCATGAAGTGAAATAATACCCTTTGCATATATTTGGCGACGCAACTCGACTGACAGACTCAATTTCCTCATAGTTAGTGACAACCCATCCCAGGATTTGTCATACATGTATGGGTATTTCGATCGGTTCTACACAGATATACATTTTCAGATACTGTCAATTCCATAATAGATAGTGTAATCCATTGGATTTGAAAAATTCAATAATTTCTTTATGCCACTCATAAATAAATTCATTTATTTCAATTTCTCATAATAACTATATTTTATTTCGAATGACATATAATTCACATCTTTCATGACAGACCCCTTTCCCTAGGCGATCTGCTGGCACCCTACGGTGACCCTCCAGCTAACCTTTTCGCTCAACTAAAGGATCCCCCGCAGAGCTAAGCCATATTCTTTCTCAATCTTTTTCGAAAACAGCGGAAACGAGGGGAAATTTTTCATTTTTGTTTTAAACCTTTACAAAATGTTTTATAAAAATTTGGGCAGCATCCCGTCTGTTTTTCGGACTTTGTCACCCTGTAAATAATAAAATTTAACACTTCTAAAATCATAAAAATAATTTCCCCCAAACTACGGAGCCTCAGGCTCTCATTTTCCAACACAACCACAACCACAATTTCATGTTTCAATTTATGAATTGATTATCAATAAAATCATATGTCATGCATCAATTTACTTCAAAAACATAATTTAAATCCACCAAATAATATTTACAAAACCATGTGGATATAACAAAATATTTACATCCCTTAACATTAAACCAAAAGATAAGTGGGAAATCACATTAGCACTGACGCCGCGGCTGCCTAGTGTCGTTCGGGGAAATCCGCAGCTATGGTACCTGTGCCTGGAAGGTTTGTTTAAAAATACAGAAAACGTTGGGTGAGCTTTGGAAGCCCAGTAAGTGTCATATAATATTATTTGAAATTACATTTTTATAAAAACCTCCCTAAAACATTTCCAAATTCATTTATTTTATTTCAAGTTTCATGCATTCATAGTATAAAACATATATTGCACGGTTATCAACTTATTAAAGGGATCTCCTATGGTTGCGGGGTTTTCTATTCAAAAATCATTTTTTCTTTTTATAAACCGAATATGGTCCGACTCCGTTCGAAGGTGTCCAGCCAACCAATCTGGCTCCCGCCAACCTATAGTGACCCGTACCTCATGGCCCCCTAGTATGGAGCGGAATCCTGCATCGCTCTTTTCCAGGTCATGCAGCGGAATCCTGCATCGCTACAGAGCAGACTATGTCTCGCTCGGGTAAGCTAGCAAATAATATACCTTTCACGTGCATTGGGCTAATCTCTTAAACAATGTGACTGACACGACTCTTTGCGGGTATCTCCCGTGGTTAGTATAGTTAATAACATGCTGACACTACTACTCTACCAATGCACGCTTCGGGTACTCTACCCAGACCGTACTCATATGATACTATATGGAAAGCCATAGGTTTTATTTTCATATTTTCAATCCATTTCACATATAAGCAATTCAAAACAAGAAACCATCGTTTCATGAAATCAGAAAATCATATCATCAGTTACCGTGCCATTTATCATTTAAATCATATTTCATTTTCATCAAAAATATCAAAAGCTGCATGAAACATCCATTCATTTATCAAATCAACAAAAATGTATTAAAATCAGTTTGACACTCACCTTTAGCTATCACTTCCGGATGACTATCCGAAAGGCTCTAAAACTGCGCTCTAGCGCTCTTCCCTAGCTCCACCCGATCGTTCGTCACCTACACAACATTTATATACGTAAATTTACGTTCGCGTCAACTTCCATAAACTCAAAATAATTAAAAACTACATCATCGTCTCTAATTGACCATTTTTAGGCGTAATCTCTCCATTTTGATTCCTTAATTAAATCTCCGACTTTTATTAATCCCAATACGCCTAATTAAACTCATTAGGGTCGTCCGAACTTCCAACGGATGCCATATGAGCCAATTTACAAAATTGCCCTTTAAACTAGTTTAGCGCACGTTTTGGTTTCTATTTGAATCTTGGGTATTTTCTTGGTTTTCTAAACTCCCTATCAACTTCAATCACTTATTTTTCAACTTCTATTCAATCAAAACTAACCAACCAACACATCAGAATAACTCCATCTCAAATCAATCTATTATTAACTAAATCACCAACCTTTAAACTCAAACAACTCACCCCTACTTCTTCCTTGCGTTGACTTCGCTTTGGGGTGGTTTTGGTGACAGATCCGGGCTGGGTTTGGACTGATTTTCTTCCTTTTTTCTTCCCCTCTCTTCCTCTCTCTCTTTCCCCTGGTTCTGCCGCGGTTCGCCACTGGTTTCACCGCCGATCTGCACGCGTGGGGAGCTGTTCTGGCCGTGGTTCAGCTCCGTTCAGGTCGGGTTTAAGCTGATCTAGGTGCAGGGTTAGGTTGGAGCAGCTCGTCGGTGTTGGTTGGAGCTGTTTCGTCGGCGATTGCAGCTCGTTTCCACCTTGATCTGTCACGGTTTTGCTGCAGATTTTGGCTTCTGTTTGTGGCGACTGGATGGCTGCTGTTCGGCGACGGTGAACGGCGATGATGGCTGGTCGGTCAACAATCTTCTTCTTCTCTCCTTCTTCTTTCTTTTCTCTCTTCTTTCTTCGAGAGAGAGAGACTGGTTCTGTTTGTTGATTTAAAAGTCAACACACATCTTCTTGGCTTCTGTTTTCCTCCACACAAATCTCATTAATTTCACTTACACCCTAAAACAATTCCATTATCCTCCCTTAGGTTATAGCTTAATCTTACTACGACCACAATTATTAAAAGTTATCTTCACTTTAGTCCCTTTTATACCTTAAAAGTTATTTGATTTCATTTACTCTTTTAACTTCTCGTTTAATCTCCAATTGAGTTTAAATCAAATCCTATGGGTTCTCTATGACCTTAAACGTCTCCATAATTCATTTAGGGTCTCTAATCAACACTTAGTGATTGTTCTTGGGAACCCGTACAATAATAAAAATAGAGGGTTTACATTTCATGCATAAACCATAACACATTTAAACTCAAATGAGAGATCTAAATCAATTATTTATTTTCATAACCTACATGAAATAAATAGAATTATTTCAAACTCAAACAACCTTAAACATAAAATTTTTAAAGTATGATTTGCACTTACAATTTTTGATCACTTGGTGGCTAATCAATCCTCCCCTTTTTCTTGACTTTTGGACTTCAATTTGGTCACATATAATTCACCATTTCAAGCCCAAAAATACCATCAATAACATGTCTATTCCAAAATTAAATAAGTTCGCATTTCCTTAACTAAACTTCAATTACATCAAAACTAATTCCATTACTAATTCATCCAACACTTTTTAATTTCCATTTCTTTCCATTCCATTGGTGTTTATTCAACATCATACACATTCAAACACTTTAATACCCTATGGTATCACATGAATTCAATTAAAATTCAAGGTGCTCTTCACCCTAAAAAAAATTAAATTTCATACCAATTCATCAATTTAATTAAAACTCCTTCCACCAATTATTCCCATACCAATTAATTCATCAACCAAAACCCTTAAACACATTAAAATCCAACACCAACACTAGGCACCCATTCTTGCCATCTACTAACTCCACACACACACAATCATTCATTTCATTTTTCTTCAATTAAAGCACACAAATTTCTACTAATTCAACTCATCTAACATTCAATAAACTTAAATCAATTAAACCCATCAATTATCATCATCATCCATTCAAACCCTAATTTTCAACACACTAACAAAATCCAACCAAACCCATGTCACATTCTACTTCAATTCTAAGCTTAAAATCATGATAAACAACCTTCAAATAACTCACAAACAACATCACTTCATCCATCAACCACCATGTTCAACAAAACCCATAAAAACTTATCAAAAACTCTATCAATTTAACTATAAATTCAACCAACTAACTAACCATGTTTTCTTGATGATTCTTGGAGCTAGGATGGTCGAAAACTTGGTGAAAATTGTCTTGGATCAGCAGCTCTCTTCTTCCTTCTTCTTCTTCTTCAACGGTTCTCTCTCTTTTTCTCTCTTTTCTTTCTTTTTCGATTTCTTTTTGTGTTTGGCCAAATTGCTTCTGGTTTCTTTCTTTTCATTTGGTCCGCCAACACCTCTTTTTCTAGTTCCTTCACAATCTCATCTTGTCCCTTTAAAATTTTAAAAATCACAAATGAGCCCTAATGAGTTGTTTTAATCCAATTGGTCCATAATTACTCATAATTATCCATTCAATTCTCTTTAATCAATTCTAATTAATCTCAACCATAAATTTGACAAAAGATGACTATAAGGTGTTAATCCACCATTGGTCCATCAATAATCACATGGATTGTGTTTTTAGAATGGGTTTAATATTATAAAATCTCATTTATACCCTTAACATTAAAAATTAATACAATTCATTCCAAAATAAATTCCAAATTAATTCTGTGATCACCCATTCATCAAATTGACTTTATAATACTCTAATTAGGTCTCTTAGAACTCAATCTATAACTTCGAAAAAAAATTCAAACGGAGTTTAGGTCAACAGTATTCACAATCCTGTCCGTAAGAGCGTTTTCGTGGGGTAACTTTCGGAATCTTTAGAAACTACCCAAACGGACTCATTTTTACTCCGTGTCAGTTTTATTGGATCCTACTAACCATTCTAAATATTTTTAATTTTTCAGGGTCCATCTCAAAATTTCACTATTCATTGAATTTTATTCACCCAAAGACATTATTCACCCAAAAATATTATTATTCATCCGCAAATTCACTGTTAATCATAAAATGAAAGTTTGGGGTCCTACACACTCTCTTTCCAAGACTCAAAAGACCCTATAGACAAATATTCTAAGTCTCTCAAAGACATGAAGCTCTCTCTAGTGCATTTAGATGCTCATTTTCGACATACAAAACTCATGCATTCAGTGGAGCTTTATGTGATCAACACGGAAGAAAATGCCCCTCATGAGAACTGGTGACCCTTAGGGTGCTTGTTTGGGTTAGCGTGTAAGGGAGCGCAAATGTGGCGGTGCATCGTGCTCTCCAGAGTGCCTGTTGGGGTACACATGCCTTTCTGGTTGTTTGATGCCCCTTTGGGCGCTTTGCTCATGATTAAAGTATCAAATATGAAACTTCATACATCTTAAGGTTCATAAGACAAAACAAGAATTTTTGAGTTCCTTATACTTATTAAATGTAGCATTTGATAGACTAGGTATTCACCTTATCAATATCTCAAATCACTTATGGGTTCCTTTTGGTTCCTAAATGGGCACTTGAATCAAACCAAACCCTTTGTCAAGCTATTGTTCTTTTGTTTTGTTCCTTAAATGTCTGGAGTCAAACATTGATTAATTTGTCAAAAAGACCAATTCTTTGATTGCATGATGGACTTCTTTAAAAAGCATTAGTGCGTGTGTAAACGAGGTGCTCTACCTAACTAAGTTATAGCCCTTGTACTTGTAATACCCTTTAATCATATTATGGACATAATTTCTTGTCAAGATGAATATTAAATTATCCAACACCATATGATCTTTTTGATAGCTATTGCTTTGAAGTTATACTGTATTTATAATCGATCGATAGGATGGGTCCCCTTTTTTGTTTCTCTTTATAATGATAAATGACATACTTAACTCAGTGATTAGAGTAGTACTTGCATACAACAAGAGTCATTGGTTCAAATCCAATAATAGGTAGAACTTATTAGATACCATTGAATGTGGTATCTAATAAGTTTTTCTACTCACTTATTTTGTATCTCTTCTATCCTATTTGATTTTCGAATTGAAACTAAAACCTTTTTCCTTACATCAGAAAGAGTTCGATTCCGCTTGATTGTATTTGATTGTATTCAATCGGTAGAATCCATATATGTATAAACACAAATTCTTTGGATTATTCTATTCAGGTGCACCAACTAGTTACCAACTTGCATTGGGAACCTCTACTCGTGTCCTAGCTCATTTGAGAGCTAAATTTGTCTCTACCAGGTCTGACCTTTGCTTGCTAAAATTGATCATATAATTGTTTACAAACCTTTGATTGGTGAACCATCAATGACTATGGAAACTAGATATCTTTAGCTTTAATTTGTTAGGTTATAGCTCACATAACTCAACTTGAGGATTCCACATGAACTCTTATAAGACAACCTATCTACCAAGTCTAGAATTCTACATTTATGTAATTTTTTTCATAAAACCCAACTTTAACTCTGTTTCACCCTGAAATTATGTCGAATCCCTTCAAATGAGTTATAATACTCTTCCAAAGCTTATTTACCTAAAAAACACTCAGAAAGACATAAAAATATTCGAGAATGATATCAAATAATTAGATTTAGAGGCTTAAATATGCAAGAAAAGATACACCAATCAACATATCCAGTGGCAAAACTCATAGATGATTCGGAAACACAATCGCTGGATGGAGCACGAGTTGCATCTCGCGGAATAAGTGGTGACAGTTATGGCTGTTGGCCGCTGAATAGACTATTGGATGCAGTTCGTGATGCATCCGACGATGCTCTCGGGCTTCAACTCTTTAAGCTTTGAAATTTCTCTATTTTGATCCGAAATGCCTCTAAAACATTCTAAGTCCCTAAAACTTATTCATCTGTTCAAAATCACTTGAAAAACATTAGAACATCCATAACTTGCTCAAGTAATCATCACAAAAAAAAGGATTAGATATATGAACTCACGCCAATTTTGAGCACAATAAAGGTGAAATCAAGTAAAAGAAGTGACAAGAGCATCAACGATCAAACGATCACCATCAAAAGAAAGCAACTGAGTGTAAAAAGGAACATTCAAGACCCACAACCCTATGCACGCCCCCTCAAATGGGGCACCCAAGGAAGTGCCACCCACTGCAAGACCGCACTCCCCTCCAACCCCCTCAAATGGGGTGCTTAGAAAAGCGTCATAGGTCATCATTTGGATCTCACTTCATGCCCTAACGTTTATGGGCTATAAATAACCTTATTTACACCATTTTAAGGCAGTTTATAGGGGTAGAGGATGAAGCCCTAGTGCTTCTCCTCTGACCTTCATTCTCATCTTTCCTTCACCTCCACATACCCTTCAAACCTCACCCACCTCTTCCATTAATTTGTTCAGAGGTAAAGATTTGCAAGAGGGGAGAAGAGGATGCAACAACTCAAACTAAGAATAGAGGAGTTCAATGGATTCGAA
Source organism: Nephelium lappaceum (assembly GCA_021234005.1). Lineage (NCBI taxonomy): Eukaryota > Viridiplantae > Streptophyta > Magnoliopsida > Sapindales > Sapindaceae > Nephelium > Nephelium lappaceum. Next base: position 1,674,385 of record CM038007.1, read on the forward strand.
CTAGGAGGATGTCTAGGGAGATCCACGATTGTATTTTTGACGATTTCTTTTGTATTTGTAATATCTCCATTTTATGTAAATTTCTATATACATTTTTGCTAGGATGATGGATGGTATTTATTGAATATAATAAAGTTGATTGTTATTTGCTTGAGGATTTTTTTTGTATGTTGAGAAGGCGTTTTAGTGTTTAATGCTTGTAATGATTAGCCATAATTTGAATGATTTTAGATTGTGTGTTGAGACTAGGAGTAAAATCCCACAATGTGCTTAATAAAATTTCTGTCCTAAGTTTAAGAGAGGAAAAAGGATCACTAGTGTAACAAAGGAGTAGACCATGAGTTGTTCGAGTGACAAACAAGTGTTCTCATCATCATAAACCAATCCACTTAAGTAATAGATTATCTTGAATTTAATGAACTCTAGTTTATTCGATAGTCATAAGGAGATAGGCGTCTTAGATGAGAGTATATTCACTGCATTATCGGAAGATAAGTATTAAAAGGATTAGTGATAAACTAGCAATACAATCATTATATCATTAATGCTATGATGATTTAATTCTAAAGTTAAGTGAATTTGAAATCCTAGCACTCTTTACTTTGTTTATTTATATTTAGAACTAGTTTAGTAATCGGTTCACTTATCCCTATAAAGAATATACTCTACTCACTCTGTATTACTTGTCAAGTGGCTTGTGCCCCCTAGAAATGGTTCGAGCAATAGAAGTTTATATTTTTCTTGATCACTACAAGATCCTAGAAACGAAAAGAATTTTATATCAAACACAAAATTTCAGGAAAGTGTAAGTGACTGAAAAACTATATATAAAATAGAAAATAAATCATGAACTTTCATATATTCTGGAATTCAATTGTACAAGGACAATGAACCCTACCAATATAAATAGAATCTTTCAATAAGAGAAAAGGAGACGACTTTTTTGTCATTGAAAGCCTTACAAAATCCCTACTTCGCTGGCTTCATCCGCAAGTAATAATATAATCATAGACGTAGATTTTGTTCTATACAATCAAAGCACGTTAAAAATTATCGTCTTGATTTGATTTTATTATTATGCCATAATTACCCTTAAGCGTCAGCTGACTGTATTCACATTCATATTAATTAGGGGTGGCTGATTTTTACGTTAAAAATAAATAAATATATATATATATATATATATATATAAAGAGAGAGATTGGTTATACTGATTGAGGTCTTAATTTAAATTTGTAACATATGGCTCTTAGAAAGAAAACTATGATTTTGTATACACGTGCTGTTTGTAAACTATGGAACTATGATTATGGTATATACTGTGGAATAAATTATTTTAGTCACTCTGACTTTTTATAACGGTGACAATTGATAATTATCAGAATAATAAAGTGTATGGTGATAAATCAAAACATTTGCACACGTTTTACCTTATCAAAAGCCATTAATACATGCCCAGCCAATGAAAATGAAAAAATATTGGCCATTCATTCAAATGTTTCAAATTGGTACCAACTTTCTTGGACCATCTCCATTACTAATAATTGGACCACCATGACTTGTGTCGTTATAATAGTCCTTATTTTCAAATCTTGTTTTTTTTCCTTCGTTACACAATTCACGTTCTAAATGTTCCTATGCAATTGAAAAACCGTTTTATAAAATTTCGTAAATAATTCTTGATTATTTAAGTTATTTATAAAACCCACACCGTACTAGTTTTATCATTTACAAATGAAACATAGTTAAATTGTTTGTGTTTTATTACTTGACCGAACTTACCAAAAAAAAAAAAAAAATCTGCAAACCAAAAATTCAAACCTGCAGCACTCGTTTGATTTGAAAAAGAAGAGGTTTATATGCAATAAAAAGAAAAAGTATTTATACCAAATAAAAGACAGGCAACTACATTTCATTTATAATTTAGATAGTTAGTATACCTCTCTTCATATTTGTTATTAGAATTCGAGTCTTATTATGCGCATTTAAAAATATATATGTAGATTTTTTTGAATCCTTATTGAGAGATTCCCCCGATATTATTGAAATAGATAATATTAAATTTCAATAGGTTCTAATAAACTCTAAGTACTAATATTAATAGTTTTAATCATATTATCATTATGAAAATTAATAATAAAACAAGTAGCTATTTATGACTTTTTCGTCATTATATATACATACATACATACATATATATATATATTTGAGCCTCTATGGTCAATGTGTCTAACTTTTAAATTATTAGAACCACCAATCTCAATCATTCATTGCATTATCTTTCCAAAAAACATTTCATTTTCACATTTAATTCAAATGCAATAAATAGTTTAGATTAGTGGTCCTAATAATTTAAAATATAGGACACACTAACAATAGAAACTCTCTCTATATATATAAATATATATAGCATAATTCTCAAATCAGGATGTTCTTGAATTTTTATTTTAGGATTATAAATTACGAGTGGTGATATTTCCACCCCTCTAAAATTGTATGTACACCCTATAATTTATACATTTGTAATACTCCAATACTACCCTTAATTTAAATTATTAATACTTTAATAAAAAGATGATATTATTATTATAATCAACTTTGAATACTCTAACCTTAAATCCCAATAACAAACTTGATTTGTTTTGATAAAGGGTAGTCAAAGATGAGAACTTTTTATTGTGTTTTCAGAGGTTTTATAAATGATGAAAATGGAGGTCTAGATTTGAAGGGTTTTTTTGAATGAAAATGAGAGAAAAAATAAGATGGAGAAGTCATGAACATAAAACAGACCATCAAAATGTTAGGCATTGTGCCCTAAGAGCTTGTAATTTGTAAACGTTTAAATAAATTATAAATAAATAAAGTTTATTTTATTCAAATTAATGTGTGTTTATGAAATGTTTGCTTCATACGAATATCATGTAACATCCATGATTACTTATGTAGTCTTAAATTAAGTATGTAAGTGTTATATACAAGAGGATTTAGTTTGAGATTAGTAATCAAAAGAGTCCGTAGAAAGCAAACAAAACTGGGTGCTTTGTTTGTGGTAAATCTACAGCTACAGTCCATTTCGTATTTGATACGATGATCTTATCTGGGATTGTTCATATGACAATATGAAAATGGAGGCACTTATATAATACAAATTATATAGGACTGGACCACGATAAAATGAGTTTCTTATTAATATCCGTTAAACAAAGAAATTCTTATTTATCGATTAAATCATATATGGATTGATCTTAATTCTGAGTGTTTAATAGACTCCTATTTGTTGGGTCATATCTTTTGATTTACATGGATGAGACTGTTATAGATTTACGGTCAATATGCTTCGTACTTTGGAGATGTGATTTAATAAGTGGCTGGGAACATTCTACACAATAGTGGAATCCACTCCTTCTTGCAAGAAGTAGATGAGTAGTTCCCTTAAGTGTTGATTCGGGTCTTGAACAATAAGAGCGCTCTACTTTTTGTTTACGAGTAAACGAAAAGATAAATTCATAAGTTGTTATGGATATATTGTTCATTAGAGAATCAATGGTACTTAATGAAAAAGATATAATTAAAGAGGTGTAACAGATTTTAATAACCTAGCTCTAATTATGAACTACTCGTGGAAGATCGAACCATATGAAATAATTAAATCGATGGACACTGAAAATTCAGATTGTGTAAAACATCTACAATTTTGAGAGTGCAACCTTAAGTTTTTAGTGGAGTAACTTTAAGGTTAATAATAGTGAATTATTAATTAAAGAATTTAATTAATAATTCCAATATTATTGGAGCTCAAATTGTAGGTCCATTTGGTCCCCTTGCTAGCTCACAACCACATAAAGAAACAAGTTGAAGAATATAATTGGATTGTCCGATTATTGGTGTACATATAAATTTATGTATATGTTCATAAATTAGTTAAATAATTTGATTATTTAAATATTTATAATTATTTAATTAATGGTTAATTATTTAATTATTTGTAGAGGTCATAGGTTCAATCCTAAATGATGTCATTAAATTAATTATGATTTAGAATCATTTAATTTAATGAAAATCATTTAATTAATTAATGGAAATAATAATTTTAATTGGAATAAGATTCCATTTAAATTATATTAAAATAGTTTTAATTTAATAAGAATTAGATTCCATATTAAATTAAAAGAATAGAATTCCAATCCAATAAGGAATTTGATTCCATATTGGATATCAATTAAGTCTTTCAATTTAAATAGGAATTTGGATTCCTTGTTAAATAGGAAGAGCCCTAGTTTACCAAAAACACATAAAAATATGTTTTTATGATTGGTAATAATGGTGGTGGTAGAGAGAATTTTTGGCTACTTGAGCCAAAAATTTCCATTAATTAAAAATCACCAAATAACCATCTACTTCAAAAGGATCTTCAAAAAGATTGTGCTCACACACAGTTTCTTTTGTAAAGAGTCATAGCAAGGAAGATCAGGTGGTGAAGAATCTGCGAATTAAAAGGGATCAATTTAATCTTCATATAAGGTAAGATTCGATCTTATTAATTTAACTATTGAATCGTTAATACTAGTATCGATCGGACATGTTTTGTTTGAAAAATTTTAAAATTCACGTTTCCGCAATCGAATTAAAATCGATTTTTCCCTTCACAAAATAAGTTTAAAAAAGAAAGTTTGACTTTTTTTAATGTTTTAACTTAATTAATTTAATTATCTTTATAATTTTACCTATAATATTTAAAAAGTAAATAAATGAATTGACATAATTGATAATATATAGGGTGTACTTATAGAACATGAATCTTTCAAAATGTTAATGGGGTTTAAATACAAAAAACGGGTGTATATACAATTTTTAAGGGTGGAAATATCACCACTCCAAATTATAACCATATATTTTCAATGGATTTCATAACAATTCTAGGGCCGGTTGAAAATATGTTATTTAAATTAGTGGCCTTAAAATATAAATTTGAGGACATTTATATCCTCAAATTTTATATCTTCAAATTTATATTTCAAGACCACTAATGTAAACAATATATTTTCAACTAGGTCTATCACTGTGATAGGATCTCCTGAAAATATGTGGTTATAATTTTTCAATTATTATATTCTTAATTTTGTATTTCAGAGCTATAAATTATAACCACTTATATATATATATATATGACACCTTTGAAATATTTATTTAATTAGAAAACTAAATTCCTTTTTTTTTTTTTAATATTACTTGTATAAATTATAACTATCGGGATCATTATGATGGGACACTATGATATGACTGGATCATAACATTTTTATTATAATCTACTTTTGAAGAACTGGGAGAGAGAACGCAATTCTAAAAGGAAAACTGTCCTTATCACTTTAAAAGAGATTTAACTATAATTATTCACACGTAGAAGGATCAAAAGGTAATTGATCGTACTTATGCATATTGGTATTTGAACCCGCACACTCTTTTTTGTCAAAACGCAATGCAGGCATGACGATTGGCCTTTAGATATTGGTAGACTCTATGAATTTCATATAAATTTTGTTATGGCTTTCATACGCATATATCTCATTATAAATTCTATCATTTATAGCAATTTTTGTAGAGTAAATGATGTTTTTGTTGTGACCTTCATATGTATATATCTCATTATAAATTCTATCATTTGAATTTGTAAAGTGAATGCTTTTTTCTTTTTTTTTTTTTAAGATATTAATTACAATAGGATGATTTGAACCTAGGTTATTAAGAGGCTGAACGAGTGTTATTGAGCGCTAAACTATATTGGAGGATAGTCAAAGTCAATACTTTTTTTTAATATACCTAAATTTATTTAAGTAGTGTTTTTTAGCACAAACAAAGTACATTTTTTTTTGTGAAAAAAAAAATAAAAAGCATGAAGAAGTCAAGTATTTTTAGCACAATTAGTTTGCGTGCCACAAAGGTATGCTCATGAACTAAAGGTGCTAAAATACATTACTCTATTTTTTTTGTACTAGTTTAAAAACATGTGCTTTTCAAGTATGATTTGGTGTGATTTCTCTTTATTTAAACTTTTTAAGATTTAAATCCAATAAATATAGATTTTCATGAAATTTTTAAATAGATTTTTCAAAATTCTTAATTATACACACATCAACTTAACAAATCTTTTAAATTTTAATAAACACTAGATTGAACGTAATAATTAAAAAAAAAATTAAATATGTGTTAGGCCATTTGACTTATTAGTGAAACCCTTTTGTCTTGATGTAATCTTGAAAGTTTATTAGTGAATTATTGATGTAATTATAAGTGAAAATCCGAAAGTGCAAAATGAGCTAAGCTTAGTTAGTAGGAATGAATTAACTGAAAATGTAAGCCCTCGAATTGGATTTTACGGATTTCCCCAGATATAGTCCCTAAATAATTATTGGAGACTCTAAATGGTTCATGGAAGTGCCTAAGGATATATGGAACCCATAGGGATTGAATTAAACTTGATTGGAAATTAAACGGAATGATAAAATGATGAAGGAAATCGAATAATTTTTAAGGTGAAAAAGGGACTAATTTGAAGATAAATTTTAATAATTGTGGTCAAAGTAAGATTAAGCTAAAAGTTAAGGGGAGTCCGCAATTTTATCAGGACATGATCGTCATTTTTAGAATTATTTGGGGAGGAAAATAGAAGCCAAAAATATTGAGTTGACTCAAAAACAAACCAAGTCAAGTCGCGTGAAACCAGAAAGAAGAAAGAAAGAAGAGAAGAGAAAAGAAGAGAGAAGAGAAGAGAAAGAAGAAGAAGAAGAAGAAGAAGAAGACCTCGTCGCCGACAGCCGCCAAGCTCGTCGACCACCAGCTGCAATCTCGCCGCGAACCAGAACGCAAACGGAGGTCGAGCAGAAAGGCGACAGAAGCAAACCGAAGCCGGCGATCGAGCGACGCCAAAACGGAGCAGAAACCAAGCCGATCTGAGTGGAAGACGACGCCGATCAGTTGCTGTCCTGACCACCTATAAAACCCATCTCGACCTAGTTGCAATCTCGACCAAAAACAGCCCAAGACAGTCAGCTAAACTCGAACCAAATCAGGGACGTGAAAGAGAGATCGGTCAAGAGAGAGAGAGATCGCGTGAGGGAGAGGAAGAAGAGGAAGACCAAGCTGGAATCAAGCCATTTTCGCTCCAAATCAGTGCAGTTGCAGCCGTGATACACCAGAAGCAAAGTCAAAACGAAGAAGGAGAAGATGAAGTCGCGAGGAGGAGGTAGCTTTGGCCATGTGAGGGAAGAGCTAGATCAAGCAATTTCAAGCTATTTTTGAGGTTCCCATCAAGTTTTCAAGCTCACCCAAGTTAGAAAATCAAGATTGAGCAAGAAAATCAAAGTGAAAGAGGGTAAGTTGCTCAAGCTTGGAAGTTGTTTTTGTTGATATTGTGTTGATGATTTTTATTTGGTGATTTAAGTTGGTGTTGAGGTAGATTTTGTTACAATTTGTATGTTGATTAATTTTGAGTAAAAATAAGTTGAAAAATAAGCGAAGTGGTGTTGATTGGGAGCTTAGGAACCCAAGAAAATATCAAAGAGTTATAGAGAATCCAAATCGCGCAATAAACTAGTTGAAGGGCAATTTCGTAAATTGACCCTTATGATGTCCGTTGAGAGTTTGGATGACTCTAATGAGTTTAATTAGGCATGTTGAAGCTATTAAAAGCGAAAGGTTAAAGTTAGTAACCGAAAATGGAAAGTTGCGCGTAAAAAGGGTTATATAGGGACGATTGTGTAATTTCGACTTTCTAGAAGTGACGTGAACGTAAATTTATGTTTCCATATATTGTGTAGGTGACGAGAGCGCTCGAGGATCGAGGCGAGAGGATTAAGGGCTCCACACGCGCCATTTTCAGTCATCAGTTTTGTGAGTGAGTTTTATTTAAAGATTTTAAAAGTATTTTGAATTATTAAGTTAATTTGATAAGTAACCACATGAAATTATTTTAACTGCATTGATATGAGCATGAGTTTTACTTGAGATGAGAATGCAAATTTATATACATTTAAATACTTGTTGAAATGAAATTTCAGAAACTAAGTTTTCAAGTTTGAATTGAGAAAATCAGTTTTAGTGCTTAATGCACTCAGAAAACGAGTTTTAGTGCTTATTGCACTCAGAAATCAGATTTTGGTATTTTATGAAATCAGAAAAGAGATTTGTGCTTTTGCACCAGAAAGTTAAAGCAGAAAAGAGAAATGTTTTCAAACCCATAAGTATATCCTCAGAGATTACAGATTAGTTTAGACTCGGCTGGTCTATCCCACTTCAGTTGGCACAGTCCTGGGTAGGGATGAGTTACTAACCTGGGGGATAAGCGTCAGAGTCTGTCAGTCGAGTCGCCATTACTGATATGGGGTAGTGTTTCGTGTGCTATGGTTAGCGTTGGGCAATTCCGCACATAGCCGCGAGATGTCTCAGAGCAGGTGAGCTATGGTTTGCGCTGGGCAATTCCGCACATAGCCGCAAGAGTACAAATTTAGGGATACTATGGTAATTTTGAAAGATATCGAAAAACAGCTTTTAAAAGAAAAGCTTATTTGAGATAAAAGATATTTTATAATTATTATTGAAGTTATTTATGATTTATAGTTGCAAGTATTGTATTTAAATATGTGCATGTGCTTAGAGATGAATTCTCTTGTTTAAGTTGATGGTTTAAAGATTTAAGTTTAAAATGCTTTAAAAACAAAGAATAGTTTTCAAACGTTTTCAGAGGAAGACGTTTTGAAAAACAGATTTTCAAAGAAAAGATAAATTATCACTCACTGAGCTTTTAGCTCATTATTTTCTGTTTTTATACAAAAACCTCCTCAGGTACTCTCAACAGATAGCCGAGTAGTAGCAGTTACCTCCAGTGGGCGAGCCAGCGCGACACGACGTTATTTGATCAGTTCATTTTGTTTCATCAGTTATATTTTCATATAAATCTCTTTTAAAGTGTATAAGTAATTTGAAATTTATAATTATTCGTTTATAATTGTTTTTAAATTGCTTTTGATTTAAATGTGGTTTATTAAATTGTGTTTGGATTTTATTGAGTTGAATTGAAAATCAAATGCATGATTGAGGCCTACGAGCAACCAGAAGTTGGGTTGGTGTTAAATTTTAGTTGAAGTGTTGATATTTTTGTAAACAGGTTTTTCTAGAACGTTAAAAATGCAGTCGTTATGCTGTCGAAATTTTATAAAAAAATGAGTTTTCGAAAAATGAATTTAAAATTAAAAAAAAAAAAAATTCCTACGCGTTTTCAGTTTTTAAAGAAAATCAATCCAACGATGTTTTAAAAAGTTATCAGAGAGTTTAGGATTCGTGTCACGAGTTTCGCTTAGCCTGACGAGTCGGGTCTGAGAGGGATCCGTTGGGGTGCCCGGCGTGATCTACCGGATCAGAGTTAGAGGTATCCGGGTTGGGTCGCGTTAGACAAAGAGAGGATAGAAGAATATAAAGAGCATGGGAAAAGATAGTAAAACATGTGGATGGGTAAATAAACTCTAATCTCCATAAGCTTCTCTCTCTCGCTCTCTCACATCCCTAAACATTCGAAAGCATTAATAACTCGCCCCCCTCGTCCGCTACAGAAAGCCAAGATGGTTAGAGATGGGTGACTCCCACCCACTCATTCTCTCAATCATAACACTTCTCTCTCTCTCTCTTCCTCTCTCTCTCTCTCTTTGGATTTACTAAACTCTTACACAGTTTTTTGAACATTGTGTTTAGGTTAATTACATAGACAGAAGCACAGTGCACCGAAAATTGATTGCCATCTCTTGCTTTAATTACCTAGAGAATCATTAGAATCATTTTCTCTTTTGTCTAGAATAAAGGGTTGGTTGTTTTTATCATTTTGTACTTAATGAGTATAAATTATACCTATTAAATAATATTTAATTATTTTTTTAAATAGTAAAACTATTTAAAACCATCTAAAAATCATTGAAAAAAAACTACAGTTTTTAACTTTTATTTGAATGCTAAATCACATAATGATTTTTTAAATATATTATTCCAAATCTATCATCTCTAAAATAACATATCTCTAAATTTGTTCTAATTTTACATTATATAGATTACTTTTAAATGTAATTAATGAAATATTATAATAACTAAAATATATATTACTTTACAATTTCAACTTTTGTTATAATAATAATTCAACTTAAGAACATTTCCTTTATGTTTTATTTAAATATATAAATGTATTTAACTTTACTATAATAATTTATTTATGTATATATAATTTTCAAAAATATATATACTTTACTATAATAATTAATCATATTTTAATTATGAATATAAATATTATTAATATATACATAAAAGTGTTTTAATATTTGTTAAATAATTTATTATAACTATTTGTATTATATTACATGAAGTTACATAACAACTAATAGTAAAAATATATAAATGTCAAATTATTAGTTTTCAGATAATTTTAATTTTAAAAAACTAATAAGATTACTATATATTCAGAGATAAGAAAAAAAAATGTCATTTAGATTTCAGATTTTAGTTACTATTCAGTTTTCAATAGTAGTGTTCAATCTTCAGATAAAAAAATAAACAACTCTTAAATATTTTATAATTTGTAGATATAGGTGCAAAACTATAGCATGATGACGAGAATGGTGGGTGGCCTAGTGGTTAAGGCACACCCCAGTTATTTTCTATGGTAAGATCATTCATTAAATAAATTCTATTATTAAATTTCGATAGATATTTAATCGAGTATTAGGCGTTGTTATTAAAAATGTATATTTATATATACAGGGTGATGACAAAAGAAAGAAGAAGCAAGATTTGATTTCTGTGACTTAGATATATCACATGTATATTTTATCAACATGTGTTTCCAATAATTTTCAATCTCCAATAAATGTGTAAACCCTCTATTTTTAAATTTTTGGGTTCCCCAATAACAGTCTCTAGGTAAGTATTTGAGACCTTAAATGGTCAATAGAAGTGTCTGAGGTTGTAAAGAAGCCTTAGATATTTATTTAAACCCAAATGGAGATTAAATGGAAGGGTAAAATGGTAAGTGATATTGAGTAATTATTAAATGTGACAAGGGACTAAATTGAAAATAAGATTTAATAATTATGGTCAAACTAGAATTAAGCTAAAAGGTAAGAGATGAGAACGAATTTTTTTCAAGACTTGACTGACATTATTAGGATTGTTTGTGGAGAAAAACATGAGAATTCCACTCAAGTTACGCAAACAAATCACAAAAAAAAACACAACCGAAACAGAAATAAAAAACAAAAGACAAAGACGCACAAAGAAGAAGAAGAAGGAAGATCGAGTGTAAGCCCTCGACGTTTATTTATGGTTTGCCTAATAACAATCCCTAAGTGACATTTAAGACCTTAAGTAACTAATGGAAGAGTTGTAAAAATATAGAGAGTGATTGAAACCCATTGGAAGCATAATAAGTATAAGGGTAAAATGATCATTGTCATTGGAGTTATTAAATTAGTATGACCTATGAACTAAATTGAAATAAGTTGACAAGTTATGAGTCAAGACAGAATAATCAATAGATAAGTGCCAAAAATCAATTAACTAAAGGACATAATGGTCATTTACGGAATTGTTATAATTATATAAACAAAACTTAGTGGAAGATTGAGACCATTCACACCACTCACAAAGCAAAACCGAGAGCAAACACAAAGAAAGAAACAAGAGGCGAGAGAGAGAGGTGTGGGTGTGTTCGGCCAAAAAGAGAAGTTGGTGATCAAAGTTAGTTTAACCCATTTTTAGGCTTCTAATCAATCAAACAAGCTTCCCTAAGCTAGGAAATCAAACTTCAAGCATCAAACAAAACCAATCAAAAGTTAGTTCATTCATTTTGAGCTTGTTGTGGTGTTGGTTTGTGTTGGTTGGTTTGATGATGTTTGAGCTGGTTTTGATAGGAGGTTTTTATCCATGTTAAGAGATGATTCCTTGGAGACTTGAAAGTATACGTAAATGGCATGGAAACTTACTAAAATTGATGAGTTAGAGTTGGCTTGGAATAGGTTTTGAGTTGGTTTTGGATTAGAACTAATAGAATGAGATGTAGACTAAGTGTTTGACAAAATGTCTCAAAGAACCAACATCAAAAACTTGAAAGAAATGGGCTTAGGATATGTTAGTACTTGTAAGGCCATATGGAGAGGTATGAGAATCTAATGAAATTGAGGTGTTTCAAGAATGATTTGATGTTGTTTAAGTGACAAACAAACTTATGAAAATGTTAGAATTGAATTTGAATCACTTACTTTGTAAAGCACCTATGAAGGGCATTATGAGTTGTCATGGAAAACCATCTCTTTTATGTGTTTGATTGAATTGTATGAGTAGGTTTGATTGTGTATAGCACTAAGAAAGGAAGAATTAAGTTTTGGAACAATGAAAAATGTAAAAATGGCACTTAAAAAGTGATGAAAAAGGGGGATTTTTCCTTAGTTTGGACACGCGAACGTTGAAATTTTTTAGAACAGCTTTACGAGTGATCTAAGTGCGAGTCAAGAAGGTGTGTAGAGCAAAAAAGAAGTGAAGCACAACCCTTGGTAGGGCTGTGCACACCATTCGGCCAAGAGGGGTCAAAAATGACCACTTATCGTTTCGAGCTTCGAACGATGATTTTGAGCATATGAGCATGTTCTTAGGTGAAAATAAATAGGATCCATGCAAAGAAATCAAAATTAAAAAGCTTCAATTGAGTGGAAACCGTATAGAAAAGCTTTTAGGCATAATAGAGTTCAATAAGTTATTTGAATTAAAAGTTGTGTAATAAATTTTGGAAAGTTCAATTTGGTATGTTCTAAGCAAAAATGTATTGTGTAGGTAAAGGAAAGGCTAGCGAAGCCAGAGAGGGCCATTGAAGCCCATTAGGGAAGCTTGGAAACTTGAGGTGAGTGCTAAAACGATTTTCAAAGAATTTATGTGGTTTTGAAATGTTTGAACGTTTTATAATACATTTACCATTTGTGAATTCAAAACAATTATTGTTATGGATATGGTGTTTGTATGGGAAAGTTTAGTTTTTATGATTTTATGAGCAAGCATTATATTTTGATATGAATTTTAAAGTTTTAAGTTATTGACAATTGAAACTATACTTTATGGTTTTGGCAAAGGAAAATGAAATTCATAAATTTTATGTGCTTGATGTGAAAATAATATTTGTATAAATATAATTTCAAAAGCCAATTGTATACCCATCCTTGTAAATTTTATAGATCCGGCCGGTACGTCCCACACTTGTATTGCAATGTTATAGGAGGGATCGCCTCACTAACTCTAGGGGGATAGAGTCCGTTGTGTCGCTTTTACATGTGGGATGTTGTCTTACGCTACGTATTGCGATGTAATATTCCGCATGTGGTGTTTGGATGTCTTTGTAAGTGTCATGGATGGTGTTTGTAGCTAAATCATCTCGTGACTCCACGTTCTTGTGGTTGTAAGTTTAAAGGGTAACATTGGTACATTTCTAACGCCTAAGTAATTTGATAAATGAACTATTGTGTTTATATGAATTACAATTCTGTTTTGAAAGGGATTCCATGATGGTTTGTAGTTTTGTATGAATATTTATACTATTAAGTTTTACTAAAGGTTTATGCATCTTTTATATTGGTAAATTTATTGTTTTGTTACATTATATGTGAAATTTCAATCGGTGAATTTAAGTAATTAAACTTTATTTTTAATGTTGTTATGGAGGTATTTTTGAAAAGTAAACATTATGGTTTCAAACTTATGTGCACTCACTGAGCGTCAATAAGCTCACTCTTTCATTGTTTTATTTCAAAACCTCCTTAAATGGTAGCGTAGGTAATCAAGGCATAGGATTCCCTCCATTGAAATAAGTGGGCGAAGATCTGACGACTGCATCCTTTTTGCATGTCCATTTTGCATGACATATGGAAGCTGAAAACCTTCTTTTTGCTATAATTTCATAACTTGTTTTGTAGCACTAAATATAAGTATTTGTACTTATGTTGTGTATAAAGTGTATAAAGTTTTGTAGAGTTTATTTAAGTTATGAAATATGTCTGGTTTTTCTTAAGCAAATTATCTATAAGAATTTGGTTTTATCTTATGAATTGGGATTTATTGTTTGACGTGATTTATGGTTTATGGTTTTCTTGATAATTTTGTATGAAATTGGAAATGAAATCTGAAGTATTTTTGGTGAAAGAAGTTGGGTTGTGATTGGAAAAGATATTGGGAGTGTATTTTTTCTTTACAGGACTTTTAGAAATCTTAAAAATATAGTCGTTATGCCGTCAAATTTTTTTTTTTTTTTAAAAAAAAAGCCATTTTTGCATTTTAAAATATATGGAATATGAAAATGTTTTAAGGGTTCGTTCCATGGATTCCTTTTAGGCCAATTGGAAGGGTTTAGGAGGATTTAGTTGGGATGCCAGGAAGGACTCTCCGGATACTAATATAGTATGATCTGGAATGGGTCCTATCAACGTGGTATCAAAGCCCATGGTTTTATAAATGTTTTGATTTAATATGAATTTTAAAAGTTGTTTTTGTGCATCACTAGTTTTCAAATTCATGCATTCCCTACTCTTGTTCGATTGAATGTCTCAGAAGCATGCAACGTCGAGGTCGCCCTAGGACAAGAAGGGCAGCCGTAGAGGCACCTGCGTCCGAGAAGGAGCATGTTGACAAGTCCGTTAATGTTCCAGCTACCCCTACCCATGCAAAACCTTCTCAACCAGCTGAACTAGCTGGTCCACAAGCTAATTATGAGCAGATGGCCCAAGCTTTTGCAGCGACGCTTCACCATCCCCATAAGGTAGTAGGATCGATTGAATACGCTCAAAAATTTTGCGCTAAGTCTTATGATGGAATTGGTGATCTGGAGTGCGCCTTTTCTTGGATAAAAACTAATGAAGAGATCTTTCAGGTGATGGGTTGTACGGAAGATCAAATGGTGACTTATTCAGCTTTCCTCCTCAAGGATTGAGCGAAGGATTGGTGGAAGGCACTGTAGAGGAGGCATGCAGAGGGAGTCACTTGGACCCTATTCAAGCAAGAGTTTCTTGAAAAGTTCTATCCGAAGAGCTATAAGGATGCCCAGATCGATAAATTTTTCAAATTGGAACAGGGCAATCAATTAGTAGCTAAGTATGAAAAAAGATTGTCAAAGTTGGCCAAACTAGTACCATTCATCAATGAAAATGAAGAGGAAAAGATTAATAGGTTTATGGCGAGCCTTAATCCCAGAATCAGGACCTATGTAGCATTATCCGGCCACACTCAGTATGGGGGATTAGTGGAAGGAGCCACTAGAGTAGAGAGAAGTGTGGAGGCTATCCCCAGACTTAGAAGGTTCACCCCTAAGCGCGGTTGGTCAAGCGGATCTAAAGGAGGACCCGGCAAGACTGTAAGGATTGAAGAGAAGTCTACAAAGTCATCCAGCTGCAGACCAAGTCAGGGAGCCTAGTTCACCCAGAGTTCAGTGAGAGAATCATCAGGGCCCCGAAGCACTAAAGAAGACTGGAAGAATTGGTCAACCTGTAAGAAGTGCAGAAAGACATGTCCAGACGAGTGTGTCAGGGGTAAGAATGTATGCTTCAGGTGTGGTCAGAAGTGCCACTTTATTGAGAATTGTCCCGGCCTAGCTTCATCCAATAAACCAGAGGCCGAAACTGCTATCCTAGGGTAGTCCAGTAAGGGTCATGGACCCGAGAGGAGAGACCCCTAAGGTAGAGGATCAAGTGCTACAGATCAGCCCAACGGTGCAGCTAGTAGAGGTTTACCACCTAGGAGACAGCCTGGTAGGCCCTGCAGTCAGGTCAGAGTGTATGCAGTTACTCAGCAGGAAGCAGATGTTGCTCCTGAAGTCGTCACAGGTACAATCTCTTTGTTTGACACTGATGCTTATGTGTTGGTTGATTCAGGGGTGACACACACCTTTATTTTTGCCAAGTTTATCGCCAAACTAAAAATGGAAGACGATCCATCAGGTTGCAGTGTGGTAGTATCCCTTCTTATTGGAGTTACACTTCTATCAGATAAGGTTTATATAGGTAGTAAAGTTGTGATAGCTAGTCACGAATTGTAGGCAGATTTGATCCTGTTGGACATACAGGATTTTGATGTTATATTAGGGATGGATTGGCTGTCGAAGCACCGTGCCACTATCGATTGTTTCAGGAAGAAAGTTAGGTTTAGTAGACTTGGGGAACCTGATGTGGTTTTTTGTGGTATAAGGAAGATGCTCCCTACTAGTATGATAAGTGCAGTAAAGGCTAGTAGGATGCTTAGAAAGATATGTCAGGGATACTTGGCTTATGCAGTGGGACCAGAGAATGATGAGGTGAAGTTGAAAAAGGTTCCAATGGTTGGGAAATTTCCAGATGTGTTCCCAGATGACCTTCTAGGGCTACCACCGGATAGGAAGATAGAGTTTGAGATAGAGTTGGCTTCGAGCATAAAGCCTATTTCCATAGCCCCATACCGGATGGCCCCAATAGAACTGAAAGAATTGAAGGTCCAGATGGAGAAACTAACAGATAAGGGTTTCATTAAGCCGAGTACATCGCCTTGGGGAGCTCCAGTTCTATTTGTGAAGAAGAATGATGGAAGCCTCAAGTTATGTATTGACTACCGACAGCTTAATAGGATGACCATAAGAAATCAATACCTGCTTCCAAGGTAGATGACTTGTTTGATCAACTTCAGAGATCTAGGGTATTCTCTAAGATTGATTCAAGGTTCGGGTACTACTAGTTGAAAATTCGTAAGGAAGATGTTTCTAAAACGACTTTCCGGACGCGCTATGGACATTATGAGTTTTTGATAATGTCGTTCGGATTGACGAATGCCCCAGCTGCCTTTATGGATCTGATGAATAGAGTTTTCAAACCCTATTTGGATAAATTTGTGATAGTGTTCATTGATGACATTCTAATATATTCAAGTAGCCAAGAGGAGCACGTTGAGCACTTAAGGATTGTATTACAGACTTTAAGGGAATATCAGTTTTATGCTAAGTTCAGTAAATGCTAGCTTTGGCTGCATTGAGTGGTATTTTTGGGTCACGTAGTTTCGATGGAAGGAATTTTTGTAGCCCTCAAAAGATAGAAGCTATATTAAACTGGCAGCCGCCCACGAACGTGACTGAAGTTAGGAGCTTTTTGGGATTAGCTGGATATTATAGGAAGTTCGTAGAACGGTTTTCGAAAATAGTAGTTCCTTTAACTAAGTTGACATGGAAGGAAGAGAAGTTCGTGTGGACTGATAAGTGTCAGCACAATTTTGAAGAATTAAAAGGAGATTGACCTCGACACATTAGCTTACACTACCATTAGGGACAGATGAGTTTACAGTGTATTGTGACGCCTCTAGATAGGGTATAGGTTGTTTACAGATGCAGCATGATAAGGTCATAGCTTATGCATCTAGGCAGTTGAAGAAACATGAGCAGAATTACCCAACACACGACCTAGAACTCGTAGTTATTGTGTTTGCTTTAAGGATATGAAAGCATTACCTATATGGAGTCCCTTGTAGGATCCTTATTGATCATAAGAGCCTAAAGTACTGTTTACGCAGAAGGAGTTGAATATGAGGCAAAAAAGATAAATTGAACTTATCAAGGATTATGACTGTACGATTGAATACCATCCTAGCAAGGCTCATGTGGTGGCAGATGCACTAAGTAGGAAACCCTCAAGTTCAGTAACCCAGCTGAAAGCAGAGCACCTGCCATTATTGGTAGAGTTGAGATCCATGGGGGTCAAATTAGATATGATAGATTTTGGAGCATTGGTGGCTGCATTTCATGTCCGCCTTGTTCTGGTGGATCAAATTAGAAAGCTCCAGGATAGAGATCCCTACTTAATGAAGATAAGGAATGAAGTAGAAGCTGGGAAACAGAGTAATTTCTCATTAAGGGATGATGGGATGTTGATGATGGAGCAAAGGTTATGTATGTCAAGCGTAAAAGACTTGAAGAAAGACATCATGGAAGAAGCTCACTCTTCAGCTTATGCCATGCACCTAGAGAGCTCTAAGATGTATCGGACTCTGAAGGATCACTATTAGTGAAAAGGAATGAAGAAAGAGATAGTAAAGTTTGTTTCCAAATGTCTCACCTACCAGTAGGTTAAGGCTAAACATCAGAAGCCAGTAGGTTTGTTGCAACCTCTACCCATCCCGGAGTGAAAATGGGAAAAGATTACTATGGACTTTGTGATAGGGCTTCCAGAAGTCGAAGTGAATATGATGCTATATGGGTGATAGTTGATAGATTGACGAAGTCTGCTCATTTTTTGGCAATCAGAAATAACTACTCCCTAGATAAGTTAGCCTAGTTGTACATAGACGAAATTGTATGATTGCATGGTGTTCCTGTGTCCATCGTGTTAGATAGAGATTTGAGGTTCACCTCTAGATTCTGGCCAAGCTTACAGAACGCATTGGGCACATAGTTGAATTTTAGTACGACTTTTCACCCACAAATAGATGGGCAATATGAAAGAACTAACTAGACACTAGAAGATATGTTAAGAGCATGTGTGATGGAGTTCAAAGGGAGCTGGGATACCCATCTATCTATAATAGAATTTGCACACAATAACAGCTACCAGTCTAGTATTGATATGGCACCATATGAGGCTTTATATGGTAGGAAGTGCAGAACCTCAGTTTGTTGGGAAGAGGTAAGTGAAAGGACGCTAATCGGCCCTGAGATTGTCCAAGCTACGATTGAAAAGATTCAAGTCATAAGAGAAAGGTTAAAGATAGCAAGTGATCGACAAACAAGTTATGCGGACAATCGTATGAGAGATTTAGAGTTTCAAGTGGGTGACCGAGTCTTCTTACACGTTGTACCATGGAAGAGTGTATTAATCTTTGGGAAGCATGGAAAGCTAAGTCTTAGGTACATTGGGTTGTACAAGATAGTGGGAAGAGTTGGAGAGATGGCTTATTACTTGCAGTTGCCACCAGAGTTGATTAGGATTCATGATGTTTTCCATGTTTTCATGCTTCACAAATATATGGCGGATCCTTCACACATATTAAGAGAGTAACCAGTGCAACTAAAGGAGAATCTAACCTATGAGAAAGAACCAATGGAGATATTAAACCGTAGAGAACAAGTGTTGCGCCACAAAATGATTCTATTAGTAAAGGTGTAGTGGAGGAACCATGGATCCGAGGAAGCTACGTGGGAACATGAGGAGCAGATGAGAACTCAATACCCTCACCTATTCGAAATAGGTATGTAATTTTAAATTTTGAGGACGAAATTTCTATAAGGAAGGATGAAATTGTAAACCCTAACGTTTATTTATGGTTTTCCTAATAACAATCCCTAAGTGATATTTAAGACCCTAAGTAACTAATGGAAGAGTTGTAAAAATATAGAGAGTGATTGAAACCCATTGGAAGCATAAATAAGTATAAGGGTAAAATGGTCATTGCCATTGGAGTTATTAAATTAATATGACCTATGGAGTAAATTGAAATAAGTTGACAAGTTATGAGTCAAGATAGAATAATCAATAGATAAATGCCAAAAATCAATTAACTAAAGGACATAATGGTCATTTATGGAATTGTTATAATTATATAAACAAAACTTAGTAGAAGATTGAGACCCTTCACGCCACACACAAAGCAAAACCAAGAGCAAACATAAAGAAAGAAACAAGAGGCGAGAGAGAGAGGTGTGGGTGTGTTCGGCCAAAGAGAGAAGTTGGTTATCAAAGTTAGTTCAACCCATTTTTAGGCTTCTAATCAATCAAGCAAGCTTCCTTAAGCTAGGAAATCAAACTTGAAACATCAAACAAGACCAATCAAAGGTTAGTTCATTCATTTTGAGCTTGTTGTTGTGTTGGTTTGTGTTGGTTGTTTTGATGATATTTGAGTTGGTTTTGATGGGAGGTTTTTATCCATGTTAATAGATAATTCCTTACAGACTTGAAAGTATGTGTAGATGGCATGGAAACTTACTAAAATTGATAAGTTAGGGTTGGCTTGGAATAGGTTTTGAGTTGATTTTGGATTAGAAACTAATAGAATGAGATATAGACTGGGTGTTTGACAAAATGTCTCAAAGAACCAACATCAAAAACTTAAAAGAAATAGACTTAGGATATGTTAGTGCTTGTAAGGCCATACAGAGAGGTATGAGAATCCAATGAAATGGAGGTGTTTCAAGCATGATTTGATGTTGTTTAAGTGACAAACAAACTTATGAAAATGTTAGAATTGAATTTGAATCACTTGCTTTGTAAAGCACCTATGAAGGGCATTATGCGTTGTTATGGAAAACCACCTCTTTTATGTGTTCGATTGAGTTGTATGAGTAGGTTTGAGTGTTTATAGCACTACGAAAGGAAAAATTAAGTTTTGGAATGAAAAGTGTAAAAATGGCACTTAAAAAGTGATGAAAAATGGGGATATTTCATAGGTTTGGACACCCAAACGTTGGAATGTTTTAGAACTGATTTACGGGTGATCTAAGTGCTAGTTAAGAAGGTGTGTGGAGCAAGAAAGAAGTGAAGCACAACCCTAGGTAGGGCTATGCACACCATTCGGCCAAGAGGGGTCAAAAATGACCACTTTTCGTTTCGAGCTTCGAATGATGATTTCAAGTGTATGGGTGTGTTCCTAGGTGAAAATAAATACGATCCATGCAAAGAAATCGAAATTAAAAAGCTTCGGTTGAGTGAAAATCGTATAGAAAAGCTTTTAGGCATAATAGAGTTCAATGAAGTTATTTGAATTAAAAGTTGTGTAATAAGTTTTGGAAAGTTCAATTTGGTATATTCTAAGTGAAAATGTGTTGTGTAGGTGAAGGAGAGGCTAGCGGAGCCGAAGAGGGCCATTGAAGCCTATTAGGGAAGCTTGGAAAATTGAGGTGAGTGCTAAAATGATTTTCAAAGAATTTATGTGGTTTTGAAATGTTTGAACATTTTATAATATGTTTACCATTTGTGAATTCAAAACAATTATTGTTATGGATATGGTGTTTGTATGGTTAGTTTTTATGATTTTATGAGCAAGCATTATATTTTGATATGAATTTTAAAGTTTTAAGTTATTGACAATTGAAACTATACTTTATGGTTTTGGCAAAGAAAAATGAAATTCATAAATTTTATGTGCTTGATATGAAAATAATATTTGTATAAATATAATTTCAAAGGCCAATTGTATACCCATCCTTGCAACTTTTATAGACTCGGCCGATACGTCTCAGACTTGTATGACAATATTATAGGAGGGATCGCATCACTAACTTTGGAGGGATAGAGTCCGTTGTGTGGCTTTTACATGTGTGGGATGTTGTCTTACGCTACGTATTGCAATGTAATATTCTGCACATAATGTAAACCCCCTATTTTTATATTGTACGGATTTCTCAGGAATAGTTCCTAAGTATTTATTTGAGACCCTAAATTATTTATGGAAAGATTTAAGGTCATAGAGAACTCATAAGATTTGATTTAAACTCAATTGAAGATTTAACGGGAAGTTAAAATGGTAAATGAAATCGAGTAAATTTTAAGGAAATAAGGGACTAAGTTGAAAATAAAATTTAAAATTGTGGTCATAATATGATTTAGCTAAAAGCTAAGGGAAGAGAATGAGATTTTATATGGTATAAGTGCAATTATTGAGAGTTTTGAGGAGGAAATTAGAAGCCAAAGAATATGGTGGTTGACTTTCAAGTCAACACAGAAATATAAAAACAGAACAGCCCAAGCAGTCGCAAAACGCGACGGAGAAGAAAGAAAGAAGAAAGAAAAGAAGAAGAAGAGAAGAAGAAGAAGAAGGAGCACCAGTCGGACCAGCCTTCACCGCCGACCGAGGACCTCGCCGTGACAGCTGCAAAACCAGATCGAAGTCGAGCAGCTCGCCGGTGGAAGCGACGCGAAAACAGCGCTGAAAACCGAGCAGAACAGCCGCGAATCAGCTCCGATCGGCGAGGAAAAAGACAGTGGCGAGCTGCAGTCCGGTCACCTGCAGTCCTGCGTGCAAAACCCATCCAATTCTCCTCCATTTCAGCTGCATCTGAGCTGATTTTCAGCTTGAAACCAACCCTCCACCTGCGCGACAGAGACAGCAGAACGGCGGCGATTTCAGCCGTGAATCGCAGCGAAGTGAGAGGGAAAGAGAGAGAGGAAGAGAGGAGAAGGAAGGAGGAAGAAAATCAGCTCCAACCCAGTTCAGATCTGTCACCAAAAGTAGTCCAAAACAACCCGAAAATCAACCCCAAAGCGTAGTTAACGCGAACGAAAAAGGGGTGAGTTATTTAAATTTGAAATTGATGATTTTGTTGGTGATTTAAGTTGATTCAAAATGGATCTCGTTATGATTTGTTTGTTGGTTGTTTTGAGTGAAAACGAGTTGAAAAATAAGTGGATCTAAGCTTTTTGGGAGTTCAGAAAACCAAAGATTTAGAGAGAAACCAAAACGTGCGCTAAACTAGTTCGAAGGGCAATTTTGTAAATTGGCCCATATGGCGTCCGTTGAGAGTTTGGATGACCCTAATGAGTTTAATTAGGCGTATTGAGATTAATAAAAGTCGAAGGTTGAATTAAGAAACCAAAAATGGAGAGTTACGCCTAAAAAGGGTCACTTAGGTGCGATTATGTAATTTTTTATTATTTCGAGTTTCTAGAAGTTGACGTAAATGTAAATTTACAAATATATATATGTTGTGTAGGTGAAGAGCATCCGATTAGATTACGAGAGGGCGTTTGAAACTCATCCAAATTAAGTCCAAGTTTAAGGTGAGTGCACTTTCAAAGAGTTTTCTAAAGTGATTTTATGCTTTTGCATTGATAAGCTAGATTTTATGCTTTTGCATGTATAAGTTCTTGTATTTAAATACATGTATTGTATTTGTAAAGTAAACGAGTCCAAGGACTCAAGTTTAAAGCTTTCAAGTTAAAGCTTTTGTGCTTGTGCACCAAGTATAAAGATTTGTAAGGCATAGCATTAGAGAAAAACAAGTTTTCAAAGGCCATAAGTACCCACCAGTTTATCGAGTTAAGACCCGTACGGTATATCCCACTTAGTAAGGCAAGGGTTGGGGGAATTGAGTCACTAACTGTGTGGTTAGAGTTATGAGTGAGTGTGTCGCCCCTACTTTGTGGGATATGGTCTCGCACTACAGTTAGCGATGCAGCATTCCGCACGTAGTTGCTGAGAGGTCTCAGAGAGTTGGTTGCGGTGGATGTCAGATACATCGCCTTGTGACCTACCACACCTGCGGCCTTAGCTACGTCGCCGTGTGGTCAAGAGATTAGGGATACGAATGGTGCTTTTATAAAGTTCAGTTATTTTAAGCATATTCAGATTTATGCTTTACAAGTTTATTATAAATTGTTTATATTAATGCTATGCAATTGAATGAGAATTAAGTTTTAAATGCTTTAAGAAATAGAAACTTTTATTAAAGTTTTCTAAGGAGGAAATTTTTGAAAAGTAAAGCTAAGTTTATAAACTATTACACTCACTGAGCTTTATAGCTCACTCTTCAAACTGTTTATAAAAACCTCCTCAGGTGTACGTATGGGTGAAGACGATTGAAGCCTCCCTCTTTCGCATTCAAGTGGGCGCAATTACTGGCAGTTGCATATTGAATAATGTATTAAGCATATTTTGAGTTTTATATTGCATATATTTTGTATATTTTGCATCAAAAGAGTGATATCTTTTGAATTGTGTAAAAGAGTATTATTTTGTGCTTGAAAAACCAAGCTTACTAGATTTAAAAGTACATATTTATATTTTGACTTTGAAGCTTTTAAATCTTTGTGATTATGTTGATAAACTGAATTTGTGAGAAGTTGGGTTGGATGTGATTATAGTTTGAAGTGTTTAAATTGATTTCCAGGTTTTTGGTTTATCCAAATTACAGCTGTTATGCTGCCGGTTTTAGTTTTAAAATTGACCAAAAGAATAGTGTCAAACCAACCCAAACCATTTCAACTTTAGATTTAAAAGATTTTGCTTCCGCTAAAGTTAAGTTTCAAGTTAAGAGGGTTCGCTCCTCGGATGCCTTCTTCCCCATCAAGATGGACTTAGAGGGATTCGTTGGGGTGCCCGGGCGTACCATTCGGATAGGAGTCTAGTGGCGGTCCGGATTGGGGCGTTTCACATGGTGTTTGGATGTCTTTGTAAGTGTCACGGATGGTGTTTGTAGTTAAATCGCCTCGTGACTCCACGTTCTCGTGATTATAAGTTTAAAGGGTAACATTGGTGCATTTCTAACGCCTAATTAGTAATTTGATAAATGAACTATTGTGTTTATATGAATTACAATTCTATTTCGAAAGGGATTCCATGATGGTTTGTAGTTTTGTATGAATATTTATACTATTAAGTTTTACTAAAGGTTTATGCACCTTTTATATTGGTAAATCTATTGTTTTGTTACATTATATGTGAAATTTCAATTGGTGAATTTAAGTAATTCAATTGGTAAATCGGCTAAAACAATTCAACTTTCTCAATTCATTATCGAGCATAAAATTTTGAAAGCTTTGCTAGTAATAGCTAGCTGCACTTTTAAAACTTCACTTTAACTTCTATTTCTGGCTCGGTTTCTTTTTCCAAAACGTACCAAATGGAAACCCAGTAAAGCTACTAATGCACATAGCGACTAAACTAGCGCTGCACGATGTGAGTGAAAATCTAGTCACATGCCGACTAAACTAGCGCCGAGTAATATGATGTCACGTGGCGACTAAACTAGCGCTGTTCACCGTGACTCTAAAAGACCTCCCACCACCACAAAGCGGAATGCTACATCGCATTAGTGGCGTGAGATATCACCCTACATGTGTGGAGGCGACTCAATATACTCAACCCCAACTCTAACATACTCTGGGTGGAACGAGCCATTCATTCCCCCGATGTCAGTAACACGCCCCCAATACTTGCCATACAAATATAGAGTTCTACGACCGGGTCTTTGAACTTTCTTCTGCTATCTTTTCTGTCAGTTTCATCATCTCAAGGGTCCATTGGCATTTGAAAACTTTCTTTTACATGCTTTAGGAAACTAAGAAAACTTTTACTAAAAACATAATCTATCATTGGCTTAAACTTTAAATCTTTTACATAATCAAATACTATAAAATTTAATATAACTATGATTGATCTAAACTTGAAATCTTTGATATATTCAAATACTATAAATTATAATATAACTAAAGTAATAAATACTTAATCTTTAATGAACTAAAAATATTGATTTCTTTTAAATCTTCAAAAACATGCATAAACTAGTAAGTGTAAGTTTATATTAAAATCACTTCAATTCAAAATCAAAGTAGACTAACAACTAAACTTTAATAAAAACATCATTTTATACTCACAATTTAGCTTATATCTTTCATAACTAATCCAAAATCATAATTAAAGTAAACTAACACTAAAATTTAATGAAACACAACTTTTATACTCACTAATTGCTCCATTTTTCTTTGCTTGTTACCCTTGAATAAATTCGTTCATCTTCCAAAATTACTTGTCTTTCATCTAATAATTTTTCATTCGAACTAAATCATTCACCAAATCAACATTTATTAACCCAAAATATGAAAACCAAATCAAATAAAATCAATCGGATAACATTAACTAATTTGCATCCAAACTAGTAAGGATGCTATTATACATATTTCCACATTCTTTACACATTTCCAAATTTCATTATTCCCTTCACAATACATACCCAAATATACAATTTTGGAACTTTAAAAACTCACTAGCATCACTTAAATCTTAATTAACCACCCTTAGACAACTTGGCCAATTTCAACACACAATACTTTACTTATCAATTGTCTCCACATATTCAAATTTAATAACCTTTCATTTTTCATAAACTCACATTAACTTAGTTCAAACCCATTTATGTCCTCACTTTCATACTTGACTAAAAAATGCATCAACACTAATTCATCTTGTTTTCTTCGACTTTTGACATCAAAATCACTACAATTATCTTTTAAAACTTCTAACGTCCTAAACCATTCAATTAAACTTTTCAAGTCACAAATACACCTCAAACCCTAACTTCAACACACTACTATAAGTGACCCATGACATATTTACATTTCCTTTCAATTGTTCTTTATTCTAATTACATCAATTATCATAAAAAATAATTCAAATCATATACCATAAACCAAATCCATCAATTTACATCGATGATCATAATTCATCAAACCCCACTACAACAAATTTCACATTTTATAGCATTGCTTAATAGCATTCTTTTTAAAATGCTATATATTTCTCATAAACAGTTGCATTTTAATATAAAATGCTATTGAGTAGTAACACTTGATTTTTTATTATTTTTTAGTGGTAATAATATAGCGTTCAATGAATGTTACACGGCAACCAAAAACTTTATTAGTGCAATTTAAATGTTATAGCATTTAAAATATGCAATAAATACAAGAGAAAAAAAAAAATGGCTCACAAAATCCAATAGCGGGAAAGAGAAAGAGAAACCCGCTTAATTTTTACCCCAAATTTTCAAGTTCCCTGGTCCCTTATTTTTCAATATCTCAGAACCGGAAAACCACACCACACCACATTCACTTCATTCACTTACAAGCCACTACCATCTCTGGCTCTCTACATTCTGATTTCCTTTTTTTCATGGGTCTCTCTGTCTCCATTTTCATCATCATTTGGATCCGGCCGTAACTGGCGTCCTTCTCTAGCAACCTCGCTTCCAGTCTCTCCAAAACCTCTCCTTCCTCTGGTACCACAATAACTGCTAATTTTCTATTATTATAAACTTGAATTATTTACTAATCTTGATTGTATTATCAGAGTGGAGGATGGTTCTAGTGGATTTGAGGAACCACGGGAGGTCAGTGGAGATAAAGGGACTGGAGTCGCCTCATGACATAGCAAATGCTGCAAATGATTTGGCCAGTTTGGTGAAAGCTGAAGGCTGGGCTTGGCCTGATGTTGTGATTGGCCACTCCATGGGCGGCAAGGTCGCCTTGCACTTCGCCCAGATCTGCGCTCGTGCCATTTACGGTCAATCCGCTGCGTCTCCCAAAAAGGTTTCACTCTTCGTTTTATTCTACATGTGATTCATTGTATCAGACACACCTTGAAAATTTGTCTGATAAGTTAGGATTTGAAATCTGCATCTGCTAGATTGCAACGCTATCCTTAATTCTTTGGTATTGGCTGGTACTCAATGAAATTGGCCTCTTCTAGTTATGTCTTTTGGAGTTCATTCATGGTTATATATGATTTAATATCTGGTAATTTATCTTAATAGAATTCGTATTTAAAGTGGTTGTAATTAAACTTGATTGATAATGGAAATGACTTTTTGTTTTTCACTACTGGATATGGAAATGACTTTTTGTTTTTCACTACTTGATATGAGTCCTATTTATATTGAAGAAGAGGGCTTGTAAAAGAGAATTTCAGTTTATTTCGTCATCCATGTGTCTAATTTTCATCTTTGATTATCTTATTCGAAAAGTAGGTTCTTCTAACTTTCAATTATACTTAATTTGTGGAAACTTTTTGCGTAGTTGAAATTTTTTGTTTTGATTTACATATGTTCTATACTAAAAATTGCAAAATTTTATGGAGTTCGAGGTGAGGCCATAGATAAAAATGGAATGGCATGGCTAAAAGAAAACTAAGACATTTATTTATGTTGAAGCAAGAGGTCCATGCTCTGTCACTAGTGTAGTGAAAATTTTCAGATTTTCTCATCGGGGATCATTTTCAGTTACATGAGAAAGTTTATGAGACATTTTTTTTTTTTTAATTTTCTTTTCTGATGCAGAGCAGCTGTGGGTACTGGATTCCATCCCTGGAGCAGTGAAGCCCAGAAAAAGTGATGGTGAGGTAGAGAAAGTTCTAAAAACCTTACAGAGTTTGCCTTCAATAGTTCCATCACGAATGTAAATTCATGTCCTATTTATGACATATTATTTGTGCTTAGTGGATGTGTTGTGTGTTAGTCTGTTGTTTTCCTGATAATGAGATTAAAACACAGGTTTCAGGTGGAATAGGCTCTGGTATTATGTCATTTCTCGTACACATCCTGATTATCGCAAATGGCGAGATTGAACAGTAAAGATGCCGAAGCTCTTCTCCACTCGCTTCTCTCTGCTTACGCCACCACTCCTACCACTACTCTCAAGCTTTGTTTCTCGTACATTTTCTATCTCTAATTTCAATTCATTAACTGAATCCGTTTGAATTTGGATGTTGCAGATCATCAATCTCTAAGTGGGTCTCGCTGTCTTACTGCTCTCATTCAGGTACTAATATTATTATGATTTTTGATCTGCTGTTTTAGCTTCACTGTGAACTTTTAGTTTGTTTTTGTCTATGGAAAGCTGAATTTTGGTCATTTGTGTTTCAATTTATTTGGCTTTGTGGAAAATAAAAAAATGTATATCATAATGAATAAGTACTCTTGTCTGAAATGTTCTATAGGTCTGACTTGTGAAATTTAATTTCAGTTGCTTATTTTCAGTGTGTTTTTTGCTGTTGAATACAATATTAGATTACATTATATGATGGGATCTGCATTTACATTTGCATTTTTGATTTTTATATGATTTTATCGGAATAATTATGTGACTCTAGCATTTTAGTTAATGAACTACAGATTTTTTTTTTGACAGATGAAGGTTTTAACAGGGTCAGGGGGTTAAATATGCAACTATTTAGAACATGATATATGTTGGTCGATTTTGTTCCTCTTTATCTAATTTCTCCTTGTAGCGGGTATTTGCATTAGTGCTTTTTTTTGGGGGCGGGGGGCACGATATTTAATGGGACAGGTCTCATTGGCATTATCAGTTCAATGTACAGTGTGGACGTAATATTTGGCAAATCCGCATTCAGTTTTTAGCCCAGTTATTTTCTATGGTTTTAGGATGTCTTTTGGAGAAGTTCATGTAGTGTGCATTTTGATTGTTATGTTTGTGAGTTAGTTGCTAATCTTGGTAGTCACATGTGGAGAAGTTCACGTAATGTGCATTTTGATTGTTATGTTTGTGGGTTAGTTACTAATCTTTGTAGTCAAATGTGGAGAAGTTCATGTACTGTGCATTTTGATTGTTATATTAAAGTGTCACACAATCGTAAGGCAAAGTTTGGAGGGAGGCATATTCATCAATGCAAATTTTTTAACAACTAAATCAAATTGGAGTTGGAGCTGGAAGTGGAATTCCCTAGGATTCTGTTTCGGGTACAGCTTTGGGTTCTGTAGTGAATTTATCCTATACAAAGTTGAAAATACAGCCCCAGAAGCTTCTTTTGTTCCACACTCTTCTCTTTTACTTTTGAAATTTCTTCTTTCCTTCGAAACTAGTAGAAAATTAGTCAGGTTAGTTGGTGATAACACTAACATGCATGTAAATGTTTCTATATAATTTCCTGTTTAGTTGTTTTCGAGCTTTTAAAGATGATGATGAGCATCAAAAGGAAAAGAAAAAGAAAAATATTAAAAAAAATAAGCAAATAATTAACAAAGCTCTAGCTATAGCCTAGCTAGCTAGATTGTGAGGAATCATCTCCTAATTAATTATATGACAGTAATTAGCAAAAGCATAAAGGAAATATAAATTTCACAATTAATTCTAGGCCCTTTGGTTGACAGTATAATACATATATCATAACAAAGTTTGATTAAACTAATCAAACTCATTTGAATAAATTTAATTACACATGCATTGGCAAAATTTATGACACATCATGCATGATTAATGAGGTGCAGCCCAGTTGTTTGGCTGATATATACATATAAAACTATAAGTAGATATAATTTTACGAAAAAAAAAGAAAGGATTAGAAGAATGAAGTGACGATTTTTACATTTAAATTTATTTATTTCTAACCTAACACTAATGAGATTTTATTGGAATCTATTGAGATTAAACATTATACTTGTGATCTGAAAGTGATTTGAAAATTTACTCTTATAACATAGGGTATATTAATTCTGACAATATGCATATTGATAATAAATATGTATAATGATTATTAAATCCTTATCATGAATACAAAAAGGAAGTTTAGTAATTGTTTGAGTTATGAATAAAATGTATATTTAAATTTTTTTCTTTAATATGATAACAATAAGTTTTTATTATTTGGTTTTTTTATTGGGCTGCTTGACATTTGATTTTGAAATGTGAAAATTTCTCGTGTTCAGAAAAATAAGTCGCTAAATATTAGAGAAGGGGGCTTTTTTTTTTTTTTTTTTTTTTTTTTTTTTTTTTCTAGTGCATTATAGTGGGCTTTGAATGGGCTTCTATGGGTTAGGTTGTTGGGTTTTAGCTGGCGACTTCATTGGTCGTACAATTAATTAATTTATACTTACAAAAATCAATATATATATTTTTCACAATCAGAAGTTGATATATATTGAATAAAAAAATAAAAAAAAGTTTATATATATAATTTCAAGAAGTTAGGTCATTTGATGATGATGATCCACATTAATCATATGACTAGTTTTTTATTTGAATTAATCACATGAGTCTTTGCTTTTATCTATTGAATGTTGTAGTTGTCTCATAGCCATTCTAGATCATAGTTGACAACATTCTTAAAATTGGCAACCTATTTTTGCATTCTAGACACCCTGTTGGACACAAAATACAACTTCTATTAATTAGGCTACAGTAAGGATGGTATAGTAATCAATGCCCATAGATTGATTGTCTAATTTAAGATCTCAGTAGCTTAGTCTTGTTCATTTTTTCATATTACAGCTGGTATTTGCATCCGATTAATTATCTTACTCTCTTGGATTTGTTTGCATATTCCTTTTTCCATTTGTCTTCCTATGCTGTCCTTAATTTATAGTGTTTCAAAATGGTAGTACTCCTTATGAGGTGTAGTTCTTGGCGTGTGAGTGTGGTGCTTAAATTAGCCATTATTTATTATTATAATTATTTTTCAGATTTTCAATCCCCATTTCCAGTTTTACTCATGACAATTGTGCTTCTAAAGGTTTTTCACTTATTTCTCTTTTTGGAGATTTTTTTCTTGAAAATGATGTTCCTAGTATTGATTATTGAATAAATTTTTCTTTGTTAATTAGTACTGTTTTTTAATTCCTTCAAAATCATCAATTCAAGTTGCAATTAAATACGTGGACACAATATTGGCAATCGCATTGGATATTGTCAACACGGGGATGCAAGTTTTTGTCAATTGCATTGAACTTATGTTGAAGATGAATGGTGGCCGATTCTTTAGTTTTGTAAATTTTGGGATAGCTTTTTTAGTTTAGACTTATATTTTTGTATATGAAGAATTTATATTTAGTTACTTTAATTATAATTGATATGTAACTATCATGAAAACTCAATACATTGATATGATGGACAGTGTAATAATTTTGGTACTTTAATGGAATGGTTTGAACTCTTTTATTCTACATTCTTTTTATATGTATTTAGAAGAATTCCAATATTCATAATTTTATAATGAAATTTAATTTTTTTTAATGTAAAAAATAATGGTATTAAGGACATTATTTATAGCTTTATAAATTGCAATCAAATAGTTTTTATAGCATATAGAAAAAGCTATAACATAGAAAAGCTACTAACTTAGTCAAATATTTATAGCATTTCAAAAATGCAATAAAAATACAATTATAGCATTAACAAAAATTTGTGATTGCACCTATAATAGCTTTTTTGAATATCATGCATAGCATTTATAAATTGCTATCATTGAAATGAGACTTTTTATAGCATGGGCTGTGATAGCATTAGTTGAAATGTTATCTATTACCTATTATAGCATTCATCTTATGTTATATTATACCAATTTTGTTGTAACCATATTAGTTTTTTGTGACCCATGCTAGCTTTTCATTTCCTTTCAATTTCAATCTCAAAAATGTGTTATTCAACTATTAAATACACCATAAATAACATCAATTACACATTTCATCATCAATTCACAAAAACCCATTAGAAAACCATCAAAATCACTCTAAGCTAACATCAAAATTTTTATCAAATCACTCACCTCTTGTTCTTCACTTATTCCTTGATCAACCTTGGTGAAAACATGGAGGAAAAGTTGAAAACATGACCTTGGAACAGCCCTTGAAAACTCACGGCAGCAACCTCTTCATTTTGTGGTTCTTTCAGCTTTCCTCTCTAAGTGACCGAAACCATCTTCATTTGCTTTTCAATTTGTGATTCACTTTATATATTATGTCTTTTGTTTGCCAAAAATGCCCCTCACACCCTCTTGGTAAGCTCACGGCAACAACATCTCCTCCAAGCTTCTCTTTCACCTATTTTTCTCCTTCATGACTGAATATGTTCTCTTGCTTCTCCAATTTGGGTTTCATCTCATATAGCAAGCTTTTCTCTTGACAAAAATACCCCCTAACTAATTCTTAAATGTCAAGCTTATCCTTAGTTAGAAAGGAAACAATTTGATTGGTCAACATTCAACTCTCATTCAAATCTAACTAATTCCACTTCAAACTCAACTACTTTGGTTACTCTTAACACTTATCCTTACCCTTTTTGCTTTTGAGTTATCAATTTCCTATTGGTTCATTGAAAAGCACATGGATTGTGCTTCCTTGGTCTTTAATCACTCTATTAACCTTTCATTTAATAATTTAACCTATGCGATTAATTCCATTCGCCTCTAATTAAATTCCAAAAATATTTCGTGGTTACCTAATCATCAAATTAGTCATGAAATACTCTAATTGGGTATCTTAACTTTAGATACCATGCTTTGAAAAATTTTCGATTGGATTTAAAATCCTTCCGTACTCGATATTTTCTAACTAAGGTATTATCGTCCGTAAATTTTTGAAAACCTTAAAATATACTTAAACGGACTCATTTTCACTATGTTTCTATTCCATTGTACTCCATTACTCATTCTAAATCTTCTCGAACCACTTTGGATCATTAATGACAAAAAGGGTGTTTTGGTAATTTGGCTCTAGACCATTTAAAACCTGTCCAAATGGACTTATTTTCAGTCCGTTTCAGTTCTTAATGACTCTGTTAATAATTCTGAGGTTTCTGAATCTTAAAGTCCATTTTTCGAATATCACTATTCATCCAATCACTATTCATCCGAAACCTTATCAAACTTTTTCAAGGCCTATATTTGAACTCTGTACATGCTCCTAGTAACTTTAATGATCCCTAAAAGTTTTTTTGCACCCCTTATCGGCTCTCTGTAAACTTACTGAATCACCTCTAGCGATTTCTGGATTGATTCCATTTCAATCCAAATCTCCTTCGAAAGTATCATTTAGGTCCCTAAAATGCTTCTCAAGTGTCCTACTACTCATTTTGACATTTCTCTAAGCTTTCAAAATTTTTCAGAAATCCTTTCGAAATTCCAGTCGGATCCGAAAATTTATCCAATTCCACTCAAACGGACTCATTTTTTATCCGTTTCAGTTTCGCTAGACTTTATTCATAATTCCGGGACTTTCAATGCACAAGGTTCGCTTTCCAAAAAAATTACTATTCACATGGATACTATTCATCGAAAGTACGATTCCTTCAGAATACTATTCCCTCGAAAATATTATTCATGAAATTGCGAGTGTTACAAGAGAATTGACATAAACTTCTTTTATTATTGTGGAAAAACTTAGTGCAGTAAGATCCACCCATCGCCATGCATCCTGCTGTGATATTTTAAGGGGATACATGGTGGATGCCACTCAATCTTAATTTTTTTTTTCTTTTTTTTTATAAAGTTTGATATACAAGCAATACATTTGATAAATCATATATACTACAATCAAATTATTTAATTTGGTTATTAAAGTTTCACGTGTGATATTATAGAATTGAATATAATTTTACTTGCCGAAGCTAGAAATTCTCCAAATTAAACACCAAGTTAAAAGCAGCAAAGTGCTTCGTTAAGTTTCATATACATATTATTAAACAGTGGTGTTGATAATAAATTATGCCATTAGAAATTGTCTTAAAAATCATCAAATTGTTTTATATACTTAGAAGGAGAGTGAATGTCCATTAATTCATGATAATAACATTTATCTTTTCATCATCTCATTAGTTTCATCATCATGATATATCTTAGGGGTCGTTTGTTTTTCAATCTGAAGATTAATAGTGCTGTTGAAGACTAAAGGTTGAATAGTGATTAAAACTTAAAATTTAAATTACAATTTTTTTTTTTAATCTTGGAATATATAGTAATTTTATTTATTTTTTAAAGTTAAAATTGTCTGAAAACTAATAATTTGACATTAATATTTTTTTTTTACTATTAATTTTTATGTAACTTCATTTAATATAATACAAAACAATTATAATAAATTATTTAGCAAATACTAAAACAATTTTATGTATATATAAAGAATGTTTTTATTCATAATTAAAACATGATTAATTATTATAGTAAAGTAATTTTTTTATTTAAAAATTACATATACATAAATAAATTATTATAGTAAAGTAAATTAAATTTATATATTTAAATAAAAATAAACAAAATGACCTTAAGTTGAATTACTATTATTATATATTTAAATAAAAATAACATTAAAAGGAGTAACATTAAAAAGAATTTGTATAATGTAAAATTAGAATAAATTAGGAAATATGTTGTTTTGGGAATGATAAATTTGGAATAATATATTTAAAAAACCATTAAGCGATTTAATATTCAGTTAAAAGTTTGAAATTATAGCTTTATTTTTTTTCAGTAATTTTTAGGTGGTTTTAAATAGTTTGACTACTTAATAAAATAAAAAAAAAAATCACTTAATAGGCATAATTCAAACCTATTAAGTGAAAAGTAGTAAAAATAAATGACCCCTTATTATTCTATTTATGATCATTATTTTTCATTTCATAACCACCATTTTGTAATTTAATTAAGAGGTTACAAAAAGAGCCATCACTCTTGTAATTGTGTACTTAAAAATGGTTGTAGGTTATGGATAAAAATTGATGAATAGAATATCTTCTCTCTTCTGTGGCTATATTATTTTCTTTCTTCTATAATTTTGAGTTTTTGCTATTATATTCTCGTTTGTTTCTATTATTTCGTAATAGATTATCGGCACGAATCACTAATCATTATTTGTTTTAAGTTTTATCTAGATTAATAAGCTTTTTGCTTGAAGACAAGATGTTATATGATCAAGGCTTGATACATGATAAGAAATGAATTTCTTAGTGAAACCAAGAGTTGAGAGAAATTGTAATGTATTTCTATCTTTAATTTTGGTCTTCCAAATTTTGATTTATATTATTTACTCTTGTTAGTTTTGTTCTCAAAATTCAGTTAGGTCGCCATGAAATAAATATATAAATTATTTGATAGTAATTCATCCCAAAAATCATAGAATTGAAAAGCTAAAGCTATAAGTAGGAACAAGAACTTTGCAGATTCGAATCACTAAAACCAGAAGTTTTACAGTTTACAACTAATTAGAACAAAAAATTTTACACAATTTCATTATGGTGAAGACACAAAGTTTTATACCAATTCCAATTGAAACCAAAATGCTCAAACCAGGAGTGTTGTTTGGTTATAGTAAGAAGAGAGATACAAGACTATCGCATTGGTTTTCACCAAATCGATAAAGAACGAACTAAGGATTTCAATATAATCATTATTTTTACCTAAAGTTCTAAAGATATATACGAAATTCATGAACCTAAGTTCTTAAAAAAAAAAAAAAGGAGAAATAAATATTTTTGCATAGTTTTTATGTAACATGGATGAGGACCTCTTGGGAATGAAAGAATCTTTCTCTTTGAGATTATGTTATTTTTTTCTTGTTGATTTACTTTATCTTTCTAATTTTATTTACATTAATATTCATTGGGTTACTCAGTGATAGATTTAGAAAATTTGTTAAGGTGGGGTACATGAACAAAGGGATGAAAAAATGTTAAAAAATTATTAATTAAATAAGACACAGATCATATGAATTCATTAGAAAACCTAATTTCAGTTTAAGTTTACAACAAAGAAAGAAAATATTTGAATTTAAAATGAACAATAACAAATTTATACAATGAGAATTGATTAATACATATTATCAACTATGTTCCGAATTTTTTTAAACTTTTAATTTTTGTTGATTATAACTATAAAGTAAAATAAATAAATAAATATATATATATATATATATAAGTTGGATAATGACAAAACATGGATAATTTTAATGTAATAACTTAAATGTTGAGATTTTAGGATTTATTGATGGATGTATGTTAAAGATAAATTATTAAAAATAAATAAATTAAAAAGTAATAAATTTAGTAGGCTAACCTAATAACTGATAAGATGCCAAGTAAAAAATGAAGAAATGCCCCCTTTTTTTTTTTGGTGAAATCAAGATATGCCAAGTTAAGATGAACAAACAAAAAACATAAAAAGTTATTGAGTAAAATTGTAAATTGTCAGTGGAGTTTGTGTGGCACACCAAAAGTGGAGTAAATAGTACTTATATAGGAGATAATATGTACTTGACTAAACAGAAAAAAATTGTAAAAAGAAAAATATTAATTAATTAGGAGTGAAAAAAATATTAAGAGTAGAAAAGAAAAACATTAATTTAATAGGGGTAGGAAAAATATAAGGAGTAAAAAAAGCATGTACAAGAAAAGTAATGAAATATTAAATAATTATATTAAAAATTAAACTAATAAATAATAATGTTAAAAATTTTAAAAACACACACGAACAGAAACAACAAAACTGCTTCCATTAAAAAGCAAAATAATAAGGGAGAACTTCATTTTAGTCCATAAGATTTCACGAAATATCAAAATTTTAAGCATATATTGAAAACAGCTTTTTTCATCCCTAACTGTTCCAAAACTCTTCAAAAAGATTCAAATCGTTGGTTAACTGATAGTCAAACTAAACAAAAAACATAAAAAGACTCAATTACCCCTCATAACTTAAAATGACCATTTTACCCTTAATACAATTAGAATATTACGTAACATTTGACCAATGACAAACTGACACGTATACTATAATTATATATTTTTTTAAAAAAATCTTATTATTTTTTTGTTTAAATTAAACAAAAATTTAACACAAAAAATAGATTTTAGGAAAAAAAATTAGTTCGCCATCTCCTCCTCCTCCTCCGCCTCTCCATCGCCTCCGTCCATTCTCCTTCTTTTTCTGCTAGAGCCATCCTCCATCCCTCTTCATCGAACCCAAATGAAGATTCATCTTGGTTCGATCGAACCCAGATGAAGCCTCTCCGTCTGGGTTTGATTGGACCCAAACGAAGACGCTCTTTGACGCGACCCGACCCAGATACTTCTAACTCTGATCCAGTAGGTCACGCCGGGCACCCCAACGGATCCCTCTCAGACCCTACTAATCGGACTAAGCGAAACTCGTGGAGCGAACCCTAAACTCTCTGATATTTTCTAAAACATTGTTGGGTTGGTTTTCTTTAAAAACTGAAAACGCGTAGGAAAAATTTTTATTTTTAATTTTAAATTCATTTTCAAAACTCATTTTTCTAACAAAATTTTGGCAGCATAACAACTGCATTTTTTACGTTCCAGAAAACCTGTTTACAGAAAAACAACACTTTGACTAAAATTTATCACCAACCCAACTTCTGATTGCTCGTAGGCCTCAATCATGCATTTGATTTTCAAATCAACTCAATAAAATCCCACACAATTAATAAAACACATTTAATCAAAAGCAATTTAAAAACATTTACGAGCGAATAATTACAAATCATTTATACACTTTTAAAAGAGATTTACACGAAAATATAATTGATGAAACAAAATGAGCTGCTTAAATGATGTCGTGTCGCACTGGCTCGCCCGCTGGAGGTGATGCTGCTTCTCGGCTAACTGCTGAGAGTACCTGAGGAGGTTTTTTTATATAAAACAGAAAATATAATGAGCTAGAAGTTCAGTGAGTGATAATATTTCGTTTCTTTGAAAATCTGATTTTCTAAACTTCCTGCTCAGAAAATGTTTGAAAACTATTCTTTGTTTCGAAAGCATTTCAAGTTTAAATCTCTTAAACATCAACTTAAATAAGAGAATTTATATATAAACATAGGCTTGCTTTTAAACTCAAAACTTATAACTGTAAATCATAAATAACTTGAATAATACTTTTAAAACTTCTTTTCTCTCAAATATGTTTTTTCTTTTTTTAAAGCTGTTTCTTGATATCGTTTAAAATTACCATAGTATCCCTAAATCTGTACTCTTACGGTTATGTGCGGAATTGCCCAGCGCTAACTATAGCTCATGAAACACTACCCCACATCAGTAATGATGACTCGACTGACAGACTCTGACACTTGTCTCCCCAGGTTAGTGACTTACCCCTACCCAGGACTGTGCCAACTGATGTATGATAGACCGGCCAGGTCTAAACTGATCTGTAATCTCTAAGGGTATACTTATGGGTTTGAAAACACTTTTCTTTTTCTGCTTTAACTTTCTGGTGCAAAAGTACAAATCTCTTTTCTAATTTAATAAAATACCAAAATCTGATTTCTGAGTGCAATAAACACTAAAACTCATTTTTTGAGTGCATTAAGCACTAAAACTGATTTTCTCAATTCAAACTTGAAAACTTAGTTTCTGAAATTTCATTTCAACAACTTTATATATATGCATATAAAATCACATTCTCATTTCAAGCTAATGCTCATGCATATATCAATACATTTAAATTAAACTCAAGCAATCACTTATCAAATCAAATTTAATAATTTGAAATACTTTTAAAATCTTTAAATAAAACTCACTCACAAAACTGATGACTGAAAATAGTGCGTGCGAAGCCCTTACTCCTCTCACCTCAATCCTCGAGCGCCCTCGTCACCTACACAACATATGGAAACGTAAATTTTCGTTCACGTCACTTCTGGAAACTCGAAATTACACAATCGCCCCTATATGACCATTTTTACGCGCAACTCTCTATTTTCAGTTTCTAACTTTAATCTTTCGCTTTTAATAGCTTCAACATGCCTAATTAAACTCATTAGAGTCATCCAAACTCTCAACGGACATCATATGGGCCAATTTACGAAATTGCCCTTCAACTAGTTTATTGCGCGATTTGGATTCTCTTTAAATCTTTGATATTTTCTTAGTTTCCTAAGCTCCCAATAAACATCAATTAACTTATTTTCAACTTATTTTTACTCCAAATCAATCGATAACCAAATCATAATAAAATCCCTTTCAAACTCAACTTAAATCACCAATAAAAATCATCAACGCGAATCAATTTCGAATCGAATAACTTACCCCTTTTTCCTCTGGTGTTGACTTCGCTTTGGGACTAATTTCGATCTATTTTGGGGCTGGGTTTGGTTGGATCTTCCTCTCCTTCGCGCGATCTCTCTCTCTCTCGACTGATCTTTCCTTCTTCTTCCCCGATCTACCTTATCTATTCTAGTTCTGCTCGATCGCGTGCTACACTGGTTTCGAGCTGGAGAATGGTGTTGGTTGCAGCTAAGATGGCGTCGGTCAGCCACGCTCAACGTCGAGTTCTGTAGGATGATCAAGACAGTTGGTTTCCCTCCAATCTGGTCTGATTTCGCGGCGATGAGCTCGGGTTTTGGTTTGGTCTTGGTCTGGTGCACGTCGACAGCTCCTCCTCGTCATCATCGATCGTCGATCTTGCGTGATCGGGTTTGGTCTGCAGGTCGTTGAGCTCGATCAACTTCGGGCCTGCTTCTACCGTCGCGATGCTGCTCTGCAACGGTCTGCTAGGCGACTTCAGGTCGTGCTTCTGTCGTCGACCGCGTTTGGTTGGCGAGCTTGCACGATTGGATCGACGAGCTCCTTGGTTGGCCGACGGCAGCTCTTCTTCTTCTCTTTTTCTTCTTTTCTTTTTCTTTCTTTTTCTCTTCTCTTTTTCTTTTCTTTTCTTCATGCAACAATGACTGGTTATGCTCACTGAGTTGATTTTTATGAGTCAACCAACTCTTTGGCTTCTATTTTCCTCCCCAAACAAACCTATAATGATAGTCACGTCCTGATAAAATTGCGGTCTTCTCCCTTAACTTTTAGCTTAATCTTACTTTGACCACAATTATTAAAACTTATCTTCGATTTAGTCCCTTAATTTCTTAAATATTTACTCGATTTCATTCACCATTTTATCTTTCCGTTTAATCTCCAATCGAATTTAAATCGATCTCTATGGGTCTTTTATGACCTTAAGCGTTTCATAAATCATTTAGAGTCTCTAATAATTATTTAGGGACTATATCTGGGGAAATCCGTAAAATCAAATTCAAGGGCTTACACTCTTCGTTTGGGTTTGACGAACCCAGATGAGTAGAACCCAGACGAACTTCGTCTGGGTTCGTCGAACCTAGATGAAGGTCCTCAGCTAGGTTCGATCTAACCCGGATGAAGAGCTTCATCTGGGTTTGTCATCAACCCCATGTTTCCATTTTTTTTTTATTTTTTTATAAACAGTTTTGATTTTTATTTCTTAATGTTGTTGTTGATGTTGTTGTTGTGGGAGATGTTTTTGATTATACTGTGATGATCTTGATAATGTTGTAGTCTGTGGGGTTGTTGATGATGTTGATGAAGTTGGTTGTTGATGATGTTGGTAAAGGGGTTTGAATCTTGGTCTGTTGAAGATGGTGGAGATCCACCAGATTGGATCTCCACCATCCATCCATCTCTACTTTTGATGTATTTATTTATTTTTATTTAT
This sequence comes from Nephelium lappaceum, assembly GCA_021234005.1. Lineage (NCBI taxonomy): Eukaryota > Viridiplantae > Streptophyta > Magnoliopsida > Sapindales > Sapindaceae > Nephelium > Nephelium lappaceum. The sequence continues at coordinate 1,715,137 of CM038007.1, forward strand.
TTTATAAAATTAATTTTATGTATACAATAAATTATTTAAATTAATTTACCCTCTATATAAAAAGACCATTTTGTCCTTCCCATCCAAACAATCTGTCACCGTTGACCGTCAGTTGACCAACGATTTGGACCTTTTTGAAGAGTTTTGGAAAAGTTAGGGATGAAAAAAGCTGTTTTCAATAGATGCTTAAAATTTTGATATTTTCAAAAATCTCAGGGACTAAAATGAAGTTTTTCCAAATAATAATAACCAATAAAAAAAATGACAAGAGCAGCTGTATTAAAAAAATTAAAAATAAAAAAATCAAAACAGTGAACTGTCAAATCGAAATCAAAATATATATTACATTGGACTCTTCAACCTATACCCTATTGCACTCTAATCTTTACAACCAAATTTCTATGTTAAAATCTCAATAGGGCTATGTGCCCCTACTAGTCATTAGGTGGGTTTGCCCCTGGGGTTATTAATAAATTGTAATGCAATCCAAGGATTGCAAACATGATGTGAATATTACTGTCCAAAAATTTAGACATTAGAGATCCTAAAACTCAATTTAATATTAGTCTAATTAGGCTAGAAGCTTGATTTAATGTATTACAGCTCCAATATTGTAGATTATAATTTAAATATCATAAAATTTGTTAGTGCATATGTGTTGACATCTTATGACATATGATAGTGTTTGAATGTTTTTGTTATTATCATCATTGTATGGTTGTGGTTTGAGTAAATTCAAAAATTGATACTGTCAAATTTTTCATGAAAGAGAATGCAATAGCTCTCCGACAGTTGTTACAACAAGTGACTCAATGTTACAACAACTCTAGGCGTTTAACAACATACAGTAAAAAGGGAAGAATTTTTGCTTTGATTTAATTTTGTGAATCAAGTAAGTTTTTATGGTTTTTCTCAATATTAATTTCACATTTATTTGGTAAGAAAAATAATATATTTTTTTAAAAAAAATATTTTGTGAATATCTTTTTTAATTGGAGTTTTTCTTTTATAAAAAGATATTTTATTTTTGGGATAAAATTCATTGAAAAATACTTTTGGATCTATTTTACTAAAATAAATCTTTTTGATTTATTCTTTGACCAAATTTGACGAGACCCGCCCCGGATTTTTCCTTCACAGAGCCTAAGTACCTGCTAAGCACCCCACGAGACCTTTCTGAACTCTAACTAGCAAGATCTAAAAAAGATTCCATGGAGCAAGCCCTGAAACTTAAATCCTTTCATAAACTCATAAATTATAACTATAGAATTTTTTTTTTTTTCCATAATTTAGGTTTTCTAAAAATTTTGACAACAGAACGACTTTTTTTCAACATTTTCAAATCTTGCAAATCACCTGAAATAATTTACTAGCATTTCAAAATTTCAAACATATTACTCCAATACCATTTTAGACCTTTGGTCCATCTCAAAACCAATTCCTAACCATAATAGAATTAATTCAATAAAATCATTTCTAACTTTAGAAACACGTGTTTATGTACAAGAATCAAAAACTTTTACACGTAATCTTACTATTTACATTGTACATATGCATAAGTTTGCCTTAAAATCATTCCATTTACATTCATACACCACATTTCAATTTAATCCAAACATGCAATACATGCGACTTCACATAACATTATTTATGTCAAGCCCATCTAATTCGAGGAAGGGGAGCAAGCACCCTGATCACTGATCCCTACACCTAAAAGGTTTTTAAAACAGAAAATTACAGAAGGGTGAGCTAAAATAGCTCAATGAGTGTTAAAGTTTTTTTTTTCTTTTTCTTCCTATTTAAAGGATTTCTTTTCGAAAATATACCTCTCGAAAACCTTTTAAAGAAATTTTCATTTCTTAAACGTTTTGTAATCGAAACATAAACTTTAACCATTTCATAAGCAAACTTTGAAATTTAAGTTCATGCATAAAAATCATGATAGTTTTCAATTCTTGCATAAACTTGTAAAATGCCAAAATAATTCATAATATTTGTAAATCATGTAACATTTAAAGATATTTCCATGTATTGCTACAACTTTACCAATGGAACCCAAAGAACATCATATCATGGTCACGCATACCGGACAGGACAAACCACCAACCCCAGTGCTGGGCGGGACGAACCACCATGCCTAGCTGGCTATAGCCCCACGTGACAGTATCCATATCCATGAGATATCTCATAACCACGCAGTGGAATTAGTCTGTAAAGCATACGTGAAGTGAGATAATACCCCACACGTATAGAGGATGACACGACTCGACTGACAGACTCAATTTCCCGTTGTTAGTGACACGCCCTCCCAACATTTGCCATACACACAGGGGTATTCCAACCAGGTCTAATCATTCATTCATTTCATTTCTTTTCCGTCAATTCCATAGTATAAACATGGGGTAATTCATTGGTGTTTGAAAACTACATTTTCATGCCATTCATGATTCAAATTCGTTTTTTTTTTTTTCAACAATTATAATCATGTACAAGCATCATCTTGAATGGCATTAAACTTAACTTCATATTTTCATAATTTTATGCATAAAATTTGTCATGTTCAAGCATGTACATAATATGTGCACATACTAGTATTTCCATAAAACAATATCATATTCTCAAATCATTTAATACTCATGAAAAATAATCAAGACACATCAAAAATGAAATCAACATTTATAAAATCAATTACACTCACATGGCTCATAAATTAGTAGCTTGCCCTTCCTCCTTCACTCCCTTGTCTCCTTAATTTGTTCACTACCTACAAGTCACCTATCACATTAAGATTCTATCATAACTAGTTCATTTGAAAGTAATATCAATCACACTTTAGATTCAACTCAAACTACCCATACTAGAATTTCACAATTTCCACACATCCAACCCAAATTTGAGATTTCATATCTATATCTTTTTCTTTTTCTTTTTTTTTTTTTCCCAATCCATTTCTTTCATTCAAACACACTTAAACACATCCACATTATCATAAAAACTCATCAACACGATCAAGTTAGATTTTGAACACTAAATCCATATTAAAGCCGAACCAATACCTAAATTTATTTCATCTCTATTTTTCTTTCATCATTTTGATACACCTTAGCTCAAATTCATGCCAAAGCATCACCCAAGTATATCAAGCATAAAAAAGCAATTCAAACACATGGACACCCCATTCTAGCTGAAAATTGTCATCATGCATTACAATCCATTATTTTCATTTTTTTTTTCACAGTTCAACTTAAAATCATTTGAAATCTCATGCAATTTCATCAAATATTAAAAATCAATCCAATTACACCACATTTTTCCATTTGGTCGTACACTATACAACACACCCACACAATCATTTTCTTTCATTTCTAATTGCACCAATCAACTTAATTTTGTGCCAAAACATAATATAACCATATTACAAGTTAACATAAACTTAAGCTCATGCACGAACATAACTTGACCATACACTAACTTACATTTTCAATCATCCATACTCTTGATTTTTCTTTCAATAAATCATCTCAAAATCATATAAAACCTCTTCTAAATTCATCTATACATTAAAATATTTCAATTACACCGTGTTCACCATTCTGATCACATGCTAGTATATCACACCATCAATCAATTCTCTTCCTTTCAAGCTCAAAAATCATATTCAAATGCATCATTTAAACATCAATTAATCAACTAAAGCCTTAAAATCACAATCCATTAAATTTCATAGCATTATGGTATAAAACCTTGAACTTACCTTACTAAATTTCCTTGATCACAACTCCTTGAAGCTCCCTTTGCTTTCTAATCTCAATTTGAAGTTAATCAACTCCTAAATATACCATAAATTTCATCAATAACTTAATTGATCATAAATTCTTAAAAAACATCAAACTAACCATAAAATTAACTCACTTACCAACAACTTCTCTTCACTTTTCCATGGCTATTTCTTGACGAAAACAAGGAGAAGAGATTGATGGAGACACCTTGGAACCTCCTCCTAATAGGACCCAATCCGGAACCATCCATACTTACGTCCAGAGAGCCTTGCTTGGCACCCCAACGGATCCCTTCTAAACCCTACTAAATGGGCTAATAGAAATCCGTGGAATGAACCCTTAAAATCTTTTTTTATTTTGTAAAACTAAAATGGGTTGGATTTTTTTTTTTTTTTTTTATATAAAGTTTCATTTCGACTTTTAATCTATGTCATTTACTAAAACAAAAATCAGAGAGTATAATCGTTGTATTTTTAACTTAGCCAAAATAACCTGTAAAGGAAAATACACTTCCATATACTTTCATTTTTCCAACCCAACTTTTTTTGCTCACAGACATATATTTCAAATCACAATTCCATTTCGTTGAAATCAAAAGCATAAAATAATAAATCAAACATTTTGCAACTTACGAAATTTCTTTAAACGTGAGTAAAACTTTTCAAATTCATGCATAATTAATTCACCACTCATTTTTAACTTAAACATATATTTACACATGATTTCTTTCAACTATAAAATATGCAAAATACATTTGCACAGAAGCAATGTCGTGTCCTTGTTGCCTACTCTTTTTGAGGAGTTCTCTAACCTCGGTTACCCACTTCAATACCTAAGGAGATTTTTGACATAAAAACAAAACTATGAGTTATGGAAGCTCAGTGAGTGCTTATATTTCTTTTTAACTTAAAAGGTTTTATTTCTTAAAATACCTCCTTAAAACACTTTTCAAAATACATTTCCGTCTCTTAAAATTTCTTATAAATTTCAAAATTTATTTCGTTGTAAAGTGTGAGTGCTAAATCCATAAAATACATAAGTGCATAAAATCTCATACATAGCTTATAAAACTATAAAACCCATAAGGGCATCAAAATGTATATAAAACTTATATATACATAAAAATCCCAAATAACTTAACATTTTTAAAGCATAAATTTTTATTTAAATCGCAAAGCAAATATATATGAAAATTATAATCGCATAAGTACATAAAAAACTTATATGGAATTTATAAATTGCATATTAACTTAAACTCATATATGCCTAAAAATTCCTATTTATATAAAAACTTCATTCAACCTGAGATTTAAAAATACAAATCTTATTTAAATAGCCAAACGTACATATGAAAACTACAACTCATATATGCGTAAAATTTTTATAAAACTTATAACTTTTAATAGCCTTTAAACTTATTCATACATAAACTTTACAAACTGAGTATCAAGATGAATTTATACATACATAAAACTTCATATAAATCTTGTAGTTCATAAAACGTACAAACTTTCAATCCCATTTCCATTCATAGCTTAAAATAGAAAATCCGTAAAATTTATATGTATTCATAAAACTTTGCAGAAAACTTATGGATTGCAAAATGCATAAGGTGAATTTTGATTTCTTAAATTTTCTCAAAACTTAATTTCATTTAATCGTAAAACAAACTTAAAATATATAAAATATCTTTCTTTGCTTTCAATACTTTAAATACTTATTTAATTTTCAAAAAGCACAATTCATACATTTAATTTTCAAAAAGCACAATTCATACCCCATAATACTTACAACCACGCGATAGCTATGATAACGCTAACCGACGTGGAGTCACGTGGTGCTTTTAACAGACACTAACAGTGACACTTAGTTACTTACAAAGACATCTCACAATTATGTGCGGAATGTTACATCGCTAACCATAACACGAGATAATATCCCACAAAATTAGAGGCGGGGCGACAGACTCAATTTCTCCCCAAGTTAGTGATGCATTGATAGGACCCAATCCGAAACCCTCCATACTTATATCTGGAAGGCCCTACCTAGCACCTCAACGGAATCCTCTTAAACCTTACGGATTGGGCTAAAAGAAATCATTGGAGCGAACCCTTAAATCTTTTCTTACTTTGTAAAACTAGAATAGGTTGGTTTTTTATTTTTTATTTTTTTATAAAGTTTCATTTTGACTTTTTTTGACTTCCTGTAGCTTAGGCCAGAATCTGGATGTGAATCGAGGATCTTTGTCTGATACGATGGGCACTGGTGCGCCATGCAGCCTCACTATCTCTTCAACATACAATTGAGTTAGTATTTCCAGAGAGTATGTATTCTGAATCGCTAAAAAGTGAGCGGACTTCATCAATCGATCAACAATCACCCATATAGCATCGTGTCCACTCTGCGTCCTCGGTAGCCCTACCACAAAATCCATAGTAATGCTCTCTTATTTCCACTTAAGGATCGGTAGGGGCTGTAGTAAACTTACCGGTTTCTGGTGTTCTGTTTTAACCTGCTGGCAGGTCAAGCATTTGGAAATGAACTTTGTTATCTCTTTTTTCATTCCTCTCCACCAATAGTGATCTCTCAGAGTCTGATACATTTTTGTGCTCTGTGGATGCATGGCATAAGCTGATGAGTTTGTCTCTTCCATAATCTCTTTCTTTAGATCTCCCACATCTGGTACACGTAATCTCTGTCCCATAACTAGTGTCTCATTATCTCTGATTGAGAATGTGCTCTGCTGCCCAGCCACTATCTCCCCTCTTATCTTCACCAAATATGGATCCTAGGTCTGGAGCTCTCTAATCTGATCCACCAAAATTGAATGGACATGAAATGTGGCTAATAGGGCTCCTAAGTCCGTCGTCTCCAATCTAAGACCCATGGACCGCTACTCTACAAGCATCGGGAGTTACTTTACTTTCAGCTAGGCTAATGAACCAATAGGCTTTCTGTTGAGGGCATCCGCTACTACATTCGCCTTGCTAGGGTGGTACTCTATGGTGTAGTCATAATCTTTGATGAGCTCAATCCATCGTCTCTGCCTCATATTGAGCTCCTTCTAAGTAAACAGGTACTGTAAGCTCTTGTGATCCGTGAAGATCCTGTAGGGGACTTCATAGAGATAATACCTCCATATTCTTAAAGAAAACACTACTGCTGCTAACTCTAGGTCGTGTGTGGCATAATTCTGCTCATGCTTCCTCAACTATTGCGATGCATAAGCAATCACTCTCTCATTCTGTATCAACACACAACCTAATCCTTGTCTGGAAGCATCGCAATAAACTATAAATCCGTCACTCCTTAACGGAAGTGTAAATACATATGCCGAGGTCAATCTATACTTCAACTCATCAAAACTATGTTGGCACGCCTCTGACCATACAAACTTTTCTTCCTTTTTGGTCAACCTCGATAAAGGAGCAGCAATCTTTGAAAATACCTCGACGAACTTCTTGTAATATCCTACCAACCCTAGAATATTTCTAACTTCAGTTACGTTCGTAGGTGGCTACCAATTCACTATCTCTTCTATCTTTTGGGGGTCCACTGATACCCCATTTGCTGATATTACATGCCCTAGAAATGCTATCATGTCTAACCAAAACTAGCACTTACTGAACTTTGCATACAACTAATGCCCTCTCAATGTCTGTAACACTATCCTGAGGTGCTCAGCGTGCTCCTCTCGACTACCTGAATATACCAGTATGTCATCAATGAAGACGATGACAAATTTATCCAAATACGACTTGATTACTCTATTCATCAAATCCATGAAAGCAGCAGGGCCATTCGTCAATCTAAACGGCATCACCACAAACTCATAATGTCTGTAGTGTGTCCTAAAGGCTGTCTTAGGGACATCCTCCATGCGAATCCTTAACTAGCAATACCCCGACCTCAAATCAATTTTCGAAAATACCTTGGCACCCTGTAGCTAATCAAAGAGGTCATCAATCCTCGGAGGCGGATACTAATTCCTGATAATGATTCGGTTCAGCTACCTGTAATCTATGCATAATCGAAGGCTCTCATCTTTCTTCTTCACAAACAATACTAGAGCTCCCCAAGGCAGCATACTCAGCCTAATGAATCCCTTACTCACTAACTCTTCCATTTGAACCTTCAATTCCTTCAACTTAGCCGGAGCCATCCTATATGGTGTTATTGATATGGGCTCCATCCCCAGTGCTAGGTCTATCTTAAACTCTATCTCCTTATCGGGTGGTAGCCTTGGAAGATCCTATGGGAAGACATCTGGATACTCTATGACCACTGGAACCTCTTCTAACCTCATCTTTGTACTCTCTAGCTCCACTGTATAAGCCAAGTAACCGTTACACTTTTTTCTTAACATCCTGTTTGCCTTCAACACACTTATCAGGCTCATGGGAAGTGTCTTCCTTACACCATTGAAAATCATGTCTGGCTCCCCTGGTCTGTTGAACCACACTTCCTTTCTGTAACAATCGACTGTAGCCCTATGTTTCGATAGCCAATCCATACCTAGGATGATGTCAAAATCATGAATATCTAGCAGGATCAAGTCTACCTCGAACTTCTAACCTGCTATAACAACTTTACTTCTTAGGTATACTTTATCTACTATCATAGATTCTCTTGTAAGAAGTGATATGATCATGCTACAATTCAACGGCTCTGTCTCTATATTAACTCTAGCAGCAAACTCCACAAATATAAAGGAATGAGTGGCCCTTGGGTCTATCAAGACCTGTGCACTTGAATAAGATAAAAATATAATACATGTGACCACATCTGGAGCTGCATCAGCATCCTCCTAGGTGACTGTAAATACTCTGGCTTATGTTCGTGGTCTGTCAGGCTGTCCCCTAGGTGGCGTTGCTCTATTGGGCCCACCACTGAAAGTTTCTAAACCAGCAGCTGCTCTAATCTTGGGGCCTCTCCTCTTAGGTCCATGACCCCCACTGGTCTTTCTAGGTGTGGTGCTCTTACCCTCTAGTCTATTTGACGCTACAACACTAGGGCACTCCTTCATGAAATGGCCCTCCTGACCACATCTATAGCATCCCGTGCTACCAGTAAAACATTCGCCCGGATGGCTCTTACTGCACCTACTATAAGGAGGTCGTGATCTGAATCTGCCTCTAAAACTTGGGGATCTCGCTGAAGACCTCACTGAACTGTGACTACTTTGGAACCCCTGACTTTGCCTCATACTCTGGGATCCAAAAGATCGATCACCACTCTTTGCCACTTTACTAGATCCTCCCTGATGGCTAGTACTCCCGGTCTGATACGCTTCTAGTTGAACTTTGACGGTCGGGGAATGGTCTCTATGCTCTTTTTCACTTGTATAGCTACCTCTATCATATCTCCGTATCTCGCATATACATTTAAGGCCACATATGTTCTTATTTTAGGACTCAGGCCGAATCTGAACTTGCTAATCTTCTGTCTCTCATCATTTGTCACTGATGGGACAAGGCGGCCAAGCTTTGAAAATCTTTTCTCATAATCCGTTACTGATAGGCTGCCCTGCTCCAACCTGTAAAACTCCTCGATCTTGGCCTCTCTGTAGCTGGAAGGGTAGAATTTCTTGAGCAACTCTCATCTAAATACTGCCCAGGCTACCCCATCTAAGTGTCTCCGTTGTAAGGACTTCCACCAGTCTTTAGCTTTATCCTTCATCAAGAAAGTGGAGAAGGTGACCATTTGATCATCGATACAGCCCATGACTTGGAATATCTCCTCACTAGCCTCCAGCCAAGATAGGGCACGCTCTGGCTCTCCCGTACCATCATACGGTCTCGTGCCCAATTTCCGCGTGTGCTCTATAGATGCCCCCGACTCATGGGGCTTATGTAAAGCAGTAGCTAACATTTGTGCCATCTACTCTACATTCAACCTTCACACCCGCTAGCCTTACTAACAGGACCCAAATTCGAACTTACCGTATTTACATCCGGAGGGCCTTGCCTAGCACCCCAACGGATCCCTTTTAACTCTACTTAATGGGCTAGGGGGAACTCGCTGAGCGAACCCTTAAAACATTTTCTTACTTTATAAAACATGAATAGGTTGGATTTTTTTTTTTTTTTTTTCAATTGGAAAATTCGTCAGTATACCAGTTGCGTTTTCAACATTTCCAAAATACCTGTAAAGTAAAATACACTTCCAATGGTTTCATTTTCCAACCCAACTTCTTCCATAACATACGAAAAATGGCTTAATTCAATTTACCGTTTCATTAGTAATCAAAAACATAAAATCATAAATCACATACTTTGCAACTTCTAAAAATTTCTTTAAAAGTGATTAAAGCTTTTCAAATTCATGCATAATTAATTCACCACTCATTTACGACTTAAACATATATTTACAGATAATTTATTTCACATACAAAATATGAAAATGTATTAATATAAAAGCAATGTCGTGTTCTCGCCCGCCTATTCTTTGGGAGGAGTTTCTTGATCTCGCCCACCCACTTCCATACATGAAGAGGTTTTTAATATAAAAACAAAAAATAATGAGCTATGGGAGCTCAGTGAGTGCTTAATTTCTTTTCAATTAAAATACCTTATTTCTTAAAATACCTCCTTAAAACATTTGGAAATAATTTTTTCTACTTCTTAAAATTTTTCAATCTTAAATTTCATTTCAGAGCATAGTGTGCAATAGGAAAACCATAAAACTCATAACTTCTTAAAACTTCATAGAAAACTTATGGGTTAATAAGCTTATAAATTGACTTCCTATTTTCTTAAATAAAGTACATAATTACATAGAACCTTACTTAAACTTATAAACCATGAAATTCATAAGGGCTTAAAATATATGTAAGGTGTATAAGTTGAAAAGTAATTTAAACTTACATAGGCATAAAGTTTCATAAAGACTTATAAATTTATAAAACATATAAACGACTTCTTATTTCTTAACTTTCTCAAATTTTAAATATTCAATTTTGAAGCATACAATAAAAACTTTAAACTCACATATATATAGAATTCCACATAACCTACAACTTAAAAAGCATAAATTTCTGTTTAAATTACAACGCATGTATATAAAAACTATAAATTCATAAGCGCTTAAAATTCATATCTAACTTATGAATTAAATTACATTTTAAATTAATATATAAATAAAACCATATGTCAAAACTCATAAAATTCATGGATTCATGAAACTTGATACAAAAAATATCTATTTCAATGCATAATATGTTAGGATTTATGCCCTAAGAGCTTGTAATTTGTAAATGTTTAAATAAATAATAAATATATAAAGTTTATTTTATTCAAATTAATGTGCATTTATGAAATGTTTGCTTCATACGAATATTATATAACATCCATGATTACTCATGTAGTTTCAAATTAAGTATGTAAGTGTTATATACAAGAGGATTTAGTTTGAGATTAGTAATCAAAAAAGTCCGTAGAAAGCAAACAAAGTTGGGTACTTTGTTTGTGGTAAATCTACAGCTGCGGTCCATTTCATATTTGATATGATAATCTTATCTGAGATTATTCATGTGGCGACATGAAAATAGAGGCACTTATATAATAGAGATTATATAGGACTGGACCACGATAAAATGAATTTCTTATTAATATCCGTTAAACAAAGAAATTCTTCTTTATCAAGTAGATGATCATATATGGATTGATCTTAATCCTGAGTATTTTATGGACTCCTATTTGTTGGGTCATATCTTTTGATTTACATGGGTGAGACTGTTATAGATTTACGGTCAATATGCTTCGTACTTTGGAGATGTGATTTAATAAGTGGCTGGGAACATTCTACATAATAGTGGAATCCACTCCTTCTTGTAAGAAGTAGATGAGTAGTTCCCTTAAGTATTGATTCGGGTCTTGAACAATAAGAGCACTCAACTTTCTGTTTACGAGTAAACGGAAAGATAAATTCATAAGTTGTTCTGGATATATTTTTCATTAGAGAATCAATGGTACTTAATGGAACAAGATATAATTAGAGAGGTATAACGGATTTTAATAACCTAGCTCTAATTATGAATTACTCATGGAGGACTGAACCATATGAAATGATTAAATCGATGGATACTGAAAATTCAGATTATGTGAAACATCTACAATTTTGAGAGTGCAACCTTAAGTTTTTAGTGGAGTAACTCTAAGGTTAATAATAATGAATTATTAATTAAAGAGTTTAATTAATAATTCCGATATTATTGGAGCTCAAATTGTAGGTCCATTTGGTCCCCTTGCTAGCTCATAACCACATAAAGAAACAAGTTGAAGAATATAATTGAATTGTCCAATTATTGGTGTACATATAAATTTATGTACGTGTTCATAAATTATTTAAATAATTTGATTATTTAAATATTTATAATTATTTAATTATTTGTAGAGGTCATGGGTTCAATTATAAATGATGTCATTAAATTAATTATGATTTAGAATCATTTAATTTAATGAAATAATCATTAATTAATTAATGAAAATAATAATTTTAATTGGAATAAGATTCCATTTAAATTATATTAAAAGATTTTTAATTTAATAGGAATTAGATTCCATATTAAATTAAAAGAATAGAATTCTAATCCAATAAGGAATTTGATTCCATATTGGATATAAATTAAGTCTTTCAATTTAAATAGGAATTTTGATTCCTCGTTAAATAGGAAGAGCCCTAGTTTACCAATATATAAAAAGATGTTTTTATGATTGGTAATAGTAGTGGTGGTAGAGAGAATTTTTGGCTACTTGAACCAAACGTTTCCATTGATTAAAAATCACCAAATAACCATCTACTTCAAAAGGATCTTCAAAAAGATTGTGTCCACACACAGTTTCTTTTGTGAAGAGTCATAGCAAGGAAGATCAGGTGGTAAAGAATTTGCGAATAAAAAAGGATCAATTCAATCTTCATGCAAGGTAAGATTCGATCTTATTAATTTAATTATTGAATCGTTATTACTAGCATCAATTGGGCATGTTTTGTTTGAAATTTTTTAAAATTCACGTTTCCGCATTCGAATTAAAATTGAATTTTCCCCTTCAATTGGTATCAGAGCAAGGTTTTCGCTAGTTTAATAATTGATTCAATAATTAGTGAATTTCCTTTTGATTATTGATTCTTTGTACGTCATAGAGTAGGCACAAATTATTGTTTGATATATATTCGTGATTGATGAATTGGGTTTGCATGGATTGATCGTTAATTGTATGGTTCTTTGGCTAATTTAATTTGATAAATTTGTAAGTCGTTTGTGGCAAATTTAATTTCCTTGTAATCATAGATTTAGGATTTTATTTTTGTCGAAGATTTAAACACAAAGATTGATAACATTGGGGCTGAATTCTGTCACGAAAATTGGGCAAAAAGGTTGCGTTTGTGTTGCACTGGTGTGCAGCTGGACTGCAGTGCACAGGTCTGGTCCAGAGGCTGCGCATAGATGGCTGAACTGCTGTGCTGCCGTGTGCTGTGCTGGTGCGGCTGGACTGCAGTGCGCAGCGCTGATGCAGTTGGACTGCAGTGCGCAGCGATTGTGCAGGTCTGATGGCATGATGACTGGTTTTGAACCAGTTTGAGTGCGTAAAATTCAGCAGCTGCGCGACGCGAGACTGGTTTTGAACCAGTAGCACATGCGGTCAGATGACTGATTTGCGAACCAGTTTGATGAACCGCAAGGCAGTTGTGGTTCAGTTTGGCTGCGCTTGAATGGAGTTCGGCAATGCATGAAGGACTGTTTTCTTGAACCAGTTGGGTGTTCATCTAGTGGCTACAAATAGAGACTGAAATTGCTGCAGGTTGGTGCATGTGGTGCATGACAGGTAGCATGCTCAAAATTGTGCACGTGTGCGTGAAGGAACCTGCATGAGTGTGATGCACAAAACAGTGCAATTAATGCACCTGTTTGTGCGTGAATGATAATGCACTGGTTGCATGAGTATGCGCCACATGTGCATTTAGTGCACATGATTGATGATGCACAATCTGCACATGTATGCTCACACTTGAATATTTCTTTGTTGGCTTTAAAAATCAAGAAATTGGCTTGTAAATCAATCTATTTGATGGAGGTTCTTGATAATTAAATTAGATTTAATTAAAAGCCATTAAAAACCCATCAAGACCTTGAAGACCATAAAGTCCTTAAAGACTACAAGTGAAGATCAAGAAATGCCTTAGTTAATTTTTGTAATAATTAAAATTAGATTTAGATTGTTAAAGCTAAAGAACCCGGTCAATCACATGTTATTTATTTTAATTGTTTATCATGTGATGATTGAATAATTTATTGATAACATGATCATACATAAAATATGTCATATAGAATAGAAAGTGCCTACTCGTTGCATTATAATATGACATACATACATGTATTATTATTTATTTTTCTATTAAATAGTTTATTAGTTAAAATAGAGATAATAATACATTAAATACCAATTTCATAATTTGTTAGGATTTTAGTTGAAAATCCTAGGTTCACAAATTAGAAATATATAATTAGTTTTAATGTGATTAAAATAAATATATTTCAAATAATTGGTAGTTATAATGTGGATTAGATTTTAAGAGTTAAAATTGGGTAATCTCTCATTAAATCTAATCTTCATAATTAAAGAGTTTAGATTATATAGATTAGATATTTCATAATGAAGGGCAAAATATATCCTTTAGTCACACTAATCACAATTTCATTGGTCCATTAACTATATAATTATCCATTCAATTATCTTAATCAACTCTAATTAATCTCGACCACAAATTTAGTCAAAAGATGACTATTAGGTGTTGATCCACCATTGGTCCATCAATAATCACATGGATAGTGCTTTTAGAATGAGTTTAATATCATAAAATCTCATTTATACCCTTAACGTTGAAAATTAAAACAATTCATTCCGAAATAAATTCCAAATTAATCATATGATCACTCATTCATCAAATTGACTTTACAGTATTCTAATTAGGTCTCTTAAGGTTCAATCTATGGCTTCGAAAAAATTCAAACGGAGTTTAGGTTAACAACATTCACAATCCTGTCCATAAGGACATTTTTATTGGGTAACTTTCGGAACCTTCAGAAACTACCCAAACGGACTCACTTTTACTCCGTTTCAATTTTATTAGGTTCTACTAACCATTCTAAATATTTTTTATTTTCAGGGGTCCGTCTCAAAATTTCACTATTCATCAAGTACTATTCATCCGAAGACAGTATTCACCTGAAAATATTACTATTCATTCATAAATTCACTATTAATCATAAAATGAAAGTTTTGGGGTCCTACAATTCACACACACCCATTTCCCCACACCCCCCCCCCCCCCCCCCCCCCCCTTCCCCCCCGCCTTATTAAAATTTCATCCTCGAATTTTAGATGACATATAAAACTTAAATCATATACTTATTCAAAATAGGTGGGGGTATTGTCATCTCATCTGTTCCTCATGCTCCCATGTTGCTTCCTCCACAAAACTTTAACCAATGGAATGACCTTATTGTGTAGAACCTGTTCTCTTCTGTCTAAAATCTATACAGGTTGTTTTTCATAGGTCAGATTCTCTCTTAATTCCACTGGTTGCTCTCTTAATACATATGAATTTGCAAAGCATGGAAACATGAAATACATCATGTATATTGGCCAATGATGGTGGCAAGTTCAGACTGTATGCCACTTATCCAACTTTCTCTGTAATCTCATATGGCCCAATATATCGTGGGCTCAGTTTCCCACGTTTACCAAATCGTAACACCTTTTTCCAAGGTGACACTCTATGGAACACTCTGTCGCCTACATGAAATTTCAGATCCCTTCTTCTATTATCTGTTTAACTTTTCTTTCTGACATTGGCTACTTTCAGCCTATCCCTGATTATTTTAATCTTCTCTGAGATAATTTGGATAACCTCGGGACCTATTAGTTTCCTCTCACCTATCTCATCCCAACACATTGGTGTCTTGCATTTTTCTCTCATACAATGTTCAATACGGTGTCATACCAATACTGGACTAATAGCTATTATTATAAACAAACTCTATCAATGGTAGGTGAGTATCCTAGTTTTCCTTGAATTCAATAACACAAGGTCTAAGCATATCCTCTAAAGGTTATATGGTGCGCTCCGATTGACCATCTGTTTATGGATGGAATGTTGTACTAAAATTCAATTTAGTGCCTAGAGCTTTCTAAACACTGGGCCAGAATCGGGAAGTGAGTCTGATATCTCTGTCAGATACTATGGAAATGGGTATACTATGTAGCCTCACTATCTCATCAATGTACAATTGGGCCAATCTTTCTAAAGAATCATTATTCTTGATAAGTAGAAAATGGGCGGACTTTGTCAATCTGTCAACAATTACCCAAATCGCATCATGGCCACTCTGGCTGCACGGAAGTTCTACCACAAAATCGATAGTGATCTTCTCCCATTTTCATTCAGGTTTGGGGAGTGGCTATAGTAACCCTACCAGTTTCTGATGTCCAGCTTTTACTTATTGGCAGGTGAGGCATCTGAAGAAAAACTCTACAATGTCCATCTTCATCCCTTTCCACCAGTAGTGTTCTTTCAGGATTTGGTACATTTTGGTGTTTCCTAAATGCATTGCATAAGCTGATGAATGGACTTCTTCCATAATCTCTTTCTTCAAATCAGCTACATCCGGAACACATAACTTGTTACCCATCACTAATGTCCTATCATCCCTTAGTGAGAAGTCTGTCGGTGGGTCAAATACAATCTTATTCTTCAATTCCATCAGATGCGGATCCTGAGGCTGTAACTCTCAAATTCCATCAATCAGAATGGGGTGCAATTGAAAAGTAGCTAATAATACCCCAGAATCAGTCATCTCTAACTGCACCCTTAAAGCTCTTAATTTAACCAACAATGGGAGGTATATAGCCTTCAAATATGAGATGGAACCTGTGGGCTTCCTGCTTAATGCATCAGCGACCATATTGGCTTTCCCGAGAGGGTATTCGATGGTACAGTCATAATCATTTTTTAGGAGCTCCATCCATCTCTTCTGTCTCATATTCAATTCTTTCTAAGAGAATAGATATTGCAGACTCTTATGGTCGGTGAAAATCCTACAAAGGACTCCATATAAGTAATGCTTCCAGATTCTCAAAGCAAAGACCACTGCAGCCAACTTTAGGTCATGTGTGGGATAATTCTGTTCATACTTTTTCAATTGTCTGGAAGCATAAGTAACCACTCTGTCATTCTGCATCAGCACACAACCTAGGCCTTGCCTCGAGGCATCACTGTATACTGTAAATCCATCACTGCCAGTAGGAATGGTGAGAACAAGAGTCGTAGTCAGTCATTTCTTTAATTCATCAAAGCTCTACTGACATTGATCTGACCACACAAATTTTTCTTCCTTCCTAGTGAGCTTGGTTAATGGAGTAGCAATTCTTGAAAACCCCTCTACAAATTTTTTGTAATAACCAACTAACCTCAGGAAGCTTCTGACTTCTGTAACATTGGTGGGCTGTCTCCAGTTCACTATTACCTCAATCTTCTAGGGATCAACAGAATTTCCGTCTACTGACACCACATGCCCCATAAACGCCACCTGATCTAGCCAAAACTGACATTTACTTAGTTTTGCATATAATTGATGTTCCCTGAGAGTCTGTAGCCCAATCCTCAAGCGTTCTTCATGTTCTTCCTTACTACTTGAGTACACTAGGATGTCATCAATAAATACTATAATAAATTTGTCCAAATAAGGCTTGAAAAACCTATTCATCAGGTCTATGAATGCTGTAGGGGCATTGGTTAACCCAAATGGCATGATAAGAAATTCATAATGCCCGTACCGCGTTCTGAAGGTAGTCTTGGGAACATCTTCTCTTCTAATCTTCAAATGGTGATAATTAGACCTCGGATCTATTTTAAAGAACACCCTGGACCTCCGTAACTGATCAAATAGATCATCAATCTTGGGAAGGGGGTATTGATTTTGTACTGTTACCTTATTGTGGCTCCCCATGGTGAGGTACTCGGCCTAACAAACCCTTTACTTACTAGCTCCTACATCTGTACTTTCAAATTCTTTAACTTTGAAGGAACCATCCTGTAGGGTGCTTTAGCTATAAGTTGTGTCCCAAGAACCAATTCTATTTCAAATTCAATCTCCCGGTCGGGTGGCAAGCTAGGTAGATCATATGGGAAGTCTTTGACTATAGGGATATCTTTCAATCTCACTTTAGTCTCTTTTGCTTCAATAGCATATACTAGATACCCCTGATGTGCTTTTTGTAGCATCTTCTAGGACATCATCACTATCATCAAACTATTAGCCAGTAACTTCTATACCCTTTGGAAAATCACATCGACTCCCCATCTCTAACAAATCTAACTTCCTTACAGAAACAATCAACTGTGGCGTGGTGTCTGGATAACCAGTCCATCCCAAATATCACATCAAAGTCTCTAATGTTTAGTAAAATCAGATCTGCCGGGAATTCCTGATTTTCTATAACCACTTGACAACCTATATATACTTTATCTGCCAATAATATGTCCCCCACAAGAAGTGTTACCCTTAAATTATAGTCTACTGGTTCTGGTTTTCCATCGGTGGTCTTAGAAAAGTGTACAGATACAAAAGAGTGTGTAAACCCTCTATTTCATAATTGTAGTCATAGTAAGATTAAGCTAAAATCTAAGGGAGGAGAATGAAATTTGTTTTAGGGTGTAAGTGGAATTAGTGAGAGTATTGTGGAGGAAAACATGAAGCCAAATAATGTGGTTGACTTTTAAAAACAAAAACAGAAATCAGTCTCTCTCTCTCGCGAAGAAGAAAGAAAAAAGAAAGAAAAGAAAGAAGAAGAGAGAAGAAAGAGCAAGAAGAAGACAGCCGCGCGACGTCGGAGGGAGAGGATTGCCGACCAGCCGAGCAGACCATCGCCGGTTGACCAATCAGAGCTGCACATGAAGCTCGACGCGACGGCACGGGGGAGAAAACAGATCTAGGTAGCAACGACGGCGCCACCAGTTGAGCGGATCCGCGGTAGAAACGGCGGGCTGAACCAGACAGCCGACGAGCTGAGCTGAACCCGACGCCGAGCACGCCAAGGTCGAGCTGATCCGAAGCTGAAATCGCCTTCCTCGCGCGCGAGCCAACCGCAGATCGGCGGTGGAAGACGCGGCGGAAGTGCAGCGAAACCAAGGGAGAAGGAAAGAGAGAAAGAGAGGAGGAAGAAAAGAGGGAGATCCACCCAAAACCAGCCCAGATCTAGCACCAAATCAGTCCAAAAATCAGCCCCAAAACGAAGATAACTCAAAGAGGAAAGGGGTGAGTTGTTTAAGCTTGACTTTGACGATTTTGTTGGTGTTTTAGTTGATTCGGAATGGGTTTTGTTTTGAATTGATTGTTGGTTGGTTTTGAGGAAAAACAAGTTGAAAAATAAGTGATTGAGGTTGATAGGGAGTTTAGAAAACCAAGAAAATACCAAAGATTTAGAGAGAAACCAAAACGCGCGTAAACTAGTTTAATGGGCAATTTTGTAAATTGACCCATACGGCGTCCGTTGAGAGTTCGGATGACCCTAATGAGTTTAATTAGGTGCGTTGAAGCTACTAAAAGTGAAAGAAAACGGAATTTCGGAGTTTCGGTTAATTATGAATAAAGTATGGAAGTTTAATGAAAAGTATCCTTTTTGTGGGTCATTTGAGTTAGAGACTATTTAATGAGTTTCGTAAAGTCCCGTTTGGCATATTCTAAGTGAGAATATGATGTGTAGGTGACGCGGAAGCGAGCGGAGCACGGCACGGCCCCTGAGCTTCCATATACGAAGCTTTAAAAACAAGTGAGTGTTTTTATAAAAATGTTTTTACTATGATTGATTTCGAATGCATGCCAAAATTATCATGTTGATTAAAATATCAAATGAATTCCAATTTGAAATGGTTGCATGGATTATGGAAATGATTTATGTGAAATGTGATTTCAATGGGAAAGGAAATTTAAATTGAAATGATATTGAAAATCTATGGTACGCCTGATTTTATATTATGTATCTCCAGTGGGGTTGAGTACCTTAAGCGTGCATTGGCTGTGTTGGGAGAGTCTGTCACTAACAGCGGGTGGGACCGTGTCTGTTTAGTCCTGTGAGTCGTCCAATGCACGTAAGAGGTATATTATCAGCTAGCTTCCACCCGAGCGAGGCAAAATTCCGCTCCGTAACGAGGCAAAATTCCGTTACGTAAAAAAATTGGATAGATGACCTGATCGAGGCAAAATTCCGTGATGGTCTGAGCGAGGCAAAATTCCGCTCTATTGATAGGGTACCATGTGATGCAAACTAATGATGGTTGACCTATTTATATTTATAAATTCTTTGAAAGCTATTACTTCCACCATTATTGAAATGTTTTGTTAGAAATGGAAATCATGCAACCTATGGATTTAAATGTTATTATTTGGCATGAAATGAATTTTATGAGATGTCGATTGATATATATTGTTTCTAAATGAATGATGAATTTCAGATATATCAATTATTCAATCATGGTATTTGATTATGCATAATGTTTTTAAAAGAGTTTTGGGAGGCTATTTGATACGCCTATTTTAAATGGAAATTATATGACACTCACTGGGCTATCAAGCTCATTATGTTTTATATTTTTATAAATAAAAACCTCCCCAGGCACAGGTACAGGTACAGGCACTTCATTGGCAGGAACTCTGGATCGTGATTAGAGGAGTCAAAGAGGCTGTGCTGTTATTTTTGAAATGTATAAATTTTTGGGACATGTAAATAAAGATATGCATGACTTATGGATTTAATTTAATTTATTTCTAAACCGTATGCATATTTGTGGTTGCTCGTGGATTGATAAAAATGAGAGCCGAAGGCTCTGTAGATTGGGGAAATTATTTTATGATATTATAGAAGTGTTAAATTTATAAATTGCAGGGTGGCAAAGTCCGAAAAACAGACGGGATGCTACCCAAATTTTTATAAAATGTTTTACAAAGGTTTGAAATAAAAATGAAAAATTTCCTTGTGTTTCCGCTGTTTTCGAAAACGTTTCAGAAAGAATATGACTTAGCTCTGCGGGAATCCTTTAGTTGAGCGTAAGGGCTAACTGGAGGGTCACCGTAGGGTGCCAGCAGATCGCCTTAGGGAAGGGGTCTGTCAGAGTGGGCGGTACTTGGATCTATCAGACTAAATGCATATTGGCCAAAAACATAAATAATACCTAAAACCACCTTAGGAGCTTCCTTTACCTTCTACTGAGTGAATGCAAACACCCAAGCCTGTGTACGGGGCCTCCCTAGCTGACTCATAAATGATCCTCCTTAGCCTGAACCTCTATCAGGCTAACTGGTACCAGCAAGCCCTCCCATCTGTGTGACTCTCTCTGTACCTCGGCTCCCACTAGTCTGTCCAGTAGCTACAGTTCATGACCCTGACTGATTTGTTGGAGCTGGCTGTGGGCAGTCTTTCACAAAATCACCCTCCTACCCATATCTGAAACATCTGGATCTCTCTCTCTAGCACTCACCCATATGTGGCTTGCCACATGTCTTATAGGCGGGTCTGCTCTGCTAGCTCCCTCTGGAGCCTTTGGAACTAGCTGGTGCGATCATGGAGCCTTGGCTTGATTGTGCCCCACAATTCTGTTGACGTCCGTTGGACCCTACTGATCTATCTCCCGATCTAGTGTACTTGCTGGGTCTCCTTGAGTAGCTGCCTGACCAACTACGCTTCTGGCCCTGCTTTAGTTTCAGCTTTGGGATGGCCTCCACACTTTTTTCTACCCTGATGGCTACTTTCACTGGCTCTCTGTATCGTGGGTAGGGCATAGTTGGCAGGTAGGCCTTGATTTTTTGGATTTAAGCCCACTATGAATATCTTTATCTTCTGCTCTTCATTATCAACTATGAACGGAAGCATCTGGAGCAGCTATGAAAATCTCTTCTTATAATCTGTAACAGACATCGATCTCTGCTCTAATCTAAAAACTTCTTCCACTTTAGTGTCCATGTAGCTCTTAAGGTAAAACTATTCTAAAAATTCTCTCTTAAACATTACCCAGGTCACCCTATCTGGATTTAGCCTCTGTAAAGATCTCTACCAATCTTTCACTTTATCTTTCAGTACGAAGGTGGAGAAGATGACCATCTGATCGTCTGTACACCCCATAACCTGGAAAATCTCTTCTGTGGTCTCCATCCAAGACCAAGCACGCTCCGGATCCCTTGTACCATCATATGACTTTGCTCCGAATTTTTTGGCGTGTTTTATAAATACTCTAGCCTCTTGCGACTGCTAAGGAAATGCCGCCGCTAATGGCTCATTAACTCTGCTCTGATTGGCTCTGGCGGCTAGGATGGTCCTATTAGAGGGTGCTCTAGAGGTACATTAACAAATTCATCTATTCTCTTTGCTGCAGGTACAGAGACCTCTGTCGCTTCCCTCATTTTAGCTGGGTGATCTCTTCTACGCATAATTCTATGAATTTTCAATCACCAACTTGGTTATGCAATGCATAATTGATGCAATAAAATTATTATTGAAAATTCAGTCAAATATAGAAAGTCATTTAATAACTAACATTAAAACCACTTTAAAAAACAGACAGTAGATTAGACAATATCCGGGCTCTGATACCAACCTTGACGAGACCTGCCCCGTATTTCCCTTTATGGGGCCCAAGAGCCCACTTAGCGCCCCATGGAATCCCTTTAGATTCTATTCCACTACATTCAGTTGGGAATCCGAGAAGTAAAGCCTAGAACTAAAAATCATCAGAATTCAAATAAATTTAAAATTTGTTTTCTATAGTTTAAAATTTCTTAAAACTTTGGTCAGAGCTTCCTTTGTTTTTCAGGATTACCAAAGTTTACAAAACTTGGTTATGCAATGCATAATTGATGTAATAAAATAATTATTGAAAATTCAGTCAAATACAGAAAGTCATTTAATAACTAACATTAAAACCACTTTAAAAAACAGACAGTAGATCAGACAATATTCGGGCTCTGATCCCAACCTTGACGAGACCCGCCCTGCATTTCCCTTTATGGGGCCTAGGAGCCCGCTTGGCACCCCATAGAATCCCTCTAGATTCTATTCCACTACATTCAGTCGGGAATCCGAGAAGCAAAGCCTAGAAATAAACATTTATTTAAAATTTGTTTTCTATAGTTTAAAATTTCTTAAAAATTTCGTCAGAGCTTCATTTGTTTTTCAGGATTACCAAAGTTTACAAAATCAACCTACAAATCAAATTTTACACTTCTAAAGCTTTACACATTTTCTCAACTTCCAATTGGACCTCAGGTCCATTTCAATGGCACTCCCTAGCCACAATTTCTAAAAAAAATAAAATCAAATCAGCTTAATCTCAAATTTGAAAATAAAAATTCGTTTACAATCCAAAACTTTACAATCAAAATAATCAATTTAATTTCATTATAGAATAAATTAACCATAAATAAATTATGGCTAATATTTTTACAACAAAAAATAAAGCTCATATATTCTTTTATGCATTGCCATTTATGCATTCACAAAAATTTTATTGCTTCAGCCACTATCATTCGGAAAGAGGGGAACGTGTATCTTGTCGGCTAGAACCTACACCTAGGGAGGTTTTTAACAAAAACTTATAAATGTGAGTTACGAAAGCTCAGTGAGTGCGAGGTTTACTAACTTGAATTATTTTCTAAAAAAGGTAATCTCCCTAAAACATTTATAAAGATTTCTATTTCTTACAGTTTTCAGAAATATAACTTCAGAATCGATATTAACAAAATTCAATTTCAAAATAAGAAAATTCAGAACCAGCAAATAAAAATTTATATTAAAAAAGGTAATCAATTTCAGAAATTTTCATAAAATTGCATATATAACAGAATTGCAAAACAGTTTCAGATATAACATAATTTCAAAACCACCAATAGATTTCCAGAAGCATACAGATAATGGTCACACGTATTAGGCGGGACGAACCACTATCCCTAGCATTAGTGACAGCCATTAGTGCTTCACGCCCAGCGTTCTTCACACTTTCTGCCATAAACAGAAGATATCCCACTAATGCGCTGCAGATTAAATCCATAGTACAAGTGCGAAGTGAAATAATGCCCCTCACATATATTTAGCGACACGACTCAACTAACAGACTCAATTCCCCTAGAGTTAGTGACAACTCATCCCAGAACTTGCTATACACGCAGTGGTATTCCGATCTGGTCTTAACAAATATATATTTTCAGACACCGTCAATTCCATAACAGATAGTGTAATCCATTAGGTTTGAAAAATTCAATAATTTCTTTATGCCACTCATAATATATTCATTTGTTGCAAGTTCTCATACTAACTATATTTCATTTCGAATGGTATATAATTCGCATCTTTCATACATAAACCATAACACATTTGAACTCAAATGAGAGATCTAAATCAGTTATTTATTTTATAACCCATATGAAATAACTAGAATTATTTCATACTCAAACAACCTTAAACATAAAATTTTTTAAAGTATGATTTGCACTCATAATTTTTTATCATTTGGTGGCTAATCAATCCTCCCCTTTTTCTTGACTTTTGGACTTCAATTTGGTCACCTATCATTCACCATTTCAAGCCCAAAAATCCATCAATAACATGTCCATTCCATATTTAAAATAAATTCACATTTCCTTAACTAAACTTCAATTACTAATTCATCCAACACTTTTAATACCCTATGGTATCACATGAATTCAATTAAAATTCAAGTTGCCCTTCAACCTCATAAAAATTAAATTTCATACTAATTCATCCATTTAATTAAAGCTCTTTCCATCAATTGTCTCCATACCAACTAATTCGTCAACCAAAACCCTTAAACACATTAAAATCCAACACCTACAAAAGGCACCCATTCTTGCCATCTACTAACTCCACACACA
Source organism: Nephelium lappaceum (assembly GCA_021234005.1). Lineage (NCBI taxonomy): Eukaryota > Viridiplantae > Streptophyta > Magnoliopsida > Sapindales > Sapindaceae > Nephelium > Nephelium lappaceum. The sequence goes on from CM038007.1 coordinate 1,739,854, forward strand.
CACAATCGTTCATTTCATTTTTCTTCAATTAAATCACACAAATTTCTTGACGCGACCCGATCTAGATACCTCTAGCTATAATCCGGTAGGTCACACCGAGCACCTCAACGGATCCCTCTCAAACTCGGCCTGTCGGGCTAAGCGAAACCTGTGGAGCGAACCCTCAACTTCCTAATACTTTCTAAAACATCGTTAGGCTGATTTCTTTGAAAACTAAAAAGACATAAGAATTTTTTTTTCCCAATTTTTATACTCATTTTCTAACAAAATTTTGGTAGCATAACGGCGGCATTTTTGACGTTCCAGAAAAATTTGTTTATAAAAAATCACACTTCGATCATTTTTCAGCACCAACTCAACTTCTGATTTCCCGTAGGCCTCAAACATGCATTTAATTCTCAAATCAACTTAATAAAATTCAAAACAATTTAAAAACAATTACGAACGAATAATTACAAATTATAAATTATTTATACAATTCAAAAGGCAATTACATGAAAATATAATTGATGTGAAAATAGATGGCTCAAAATGTCATTGTGTCACGCTGGCTCACCAACTGGAGGTAATGTCGTTGCTCGGCTACCTGCAGAGAGTATCTGAGGAGGTTTTTGTATAAAACAGAAAAATAATGAGCTAGAAGCTCAGTGAGCGATAATTGTCTTTATTTTAGAAATCTGATTCCTAAACGTCCTCCTCGGAAAACGTTTGAAAATGATTCTTTGTTTCTTTAAACATTTCAAACTTAAATCCCTTAGACATCAATTTAAACAAGAGAATTTATATATCAACGCAAGCATGCATTTAAATTCAAAACTCGTAACTGAAATTCATAAATAGTTTGAATAAATAACCATAAAATTTCTTTTCTTTCCAATCCACGTTTCTTTTAAAACTATTTATGGATATCTTTCAAAAATACCATAGTACCCCTAACTCTGAGGTCACGTGGCTTCTGTACGAGGAATAATTCAACGTAGAGGACCAACCATGACAACTCTGCTCTGAGACATCTCGCTGCTATGTGCGGAATTTCCTAACGCTAACTATAACACGCGAAACACCATCCCACATCAACAATGGCGACTCAACAGACAGACTCGGACACTTGTCCCCCTAGCTTAGTGACTTATCCCTCCCCAAAACTGTGCCAATTGATGTGGGATAGACCGGCCGGGTCTAATCTTATCTGAAAATCTCTGATGGTATACTAATGGTTTTGAAAATACTTTTCTTTTCTTTTCTCAATTCAAACTAGAAAACTTAGTTTCTGAAATTTCTTTTCAACAATCTCATATATGCATATAAAATCACATTCTCATTTCAAGCTATAGCTCATGCATATATTAATGCATTTAAAATAATTTCAAATAAGCAATTAATTTACTTAATCAAGTTCAAAAATTAAAATACGTTTAAAACTTTAAAAATAAAACTCACTCACAAAAATTGATAACTATAAATGGCGCGTACGGAGCCCTTACTCCTCTTGCCTAGTTCCTGGTGCGCCCTCGTCACCTACACAACATTTGGATACGTGAATTTATGTTCGCATCAACTTTTGGAAACTCGAAATAACTAAAATTACATAATCACCTCTAAGTGACCCTTTTTACGTGCAACCCTCCATTTTTGGTTTCTTTATTGATTCTAAGGTTCTGAACTCTGTTTTATTCGCTTGGAACCTATTTACTATCACCTAGAGACGTTCTGGCACTAACGGAATCGTGTTCAGAAGCCCGAAATGAAAATCATCTGATTTCGACCCCTTTAGGCCGAACACTATTCACAACCCTATTCGGGGCTTTCCTTCATTCCATTTTCACTCCAAACACCTTCCCAACTCACCATCTAGTCGGTCCAAGTGTCGGTATGGAAGGAAACGGTCATCAGGTAAGTGTTTTAGGCTGAAAACACGTTGTTTTCACTACTAATTTTTTGGCGTTTTCTTGGTTTTGATTTCAAATTTTAATCTTTGACTTTTAATAACCTCAACACATCAAATTAAACTCGTTAGGGTCATCCGAACACTCAACGAATGCATTATGGGTCAATTTACAGAATTGCCCTTCAAACTAGTTTAGGGTGCAATTTGATTTCTCTTTAAATTCTTGATATTTTCTTGGTTTCCCAAGCTCCCAATAAGCATTAATTCACTTAGTTTTCAACTTATTTTTACTCAAAACCAACCAACAAACAATTTGTAATAAAATCCACTTCGAAATCAACTTAATCACCAACAAAATCAATGTCAAACTTAAACAACTCAACCTTTTTTCTTCCTCACGAAATCACCCTCTTCCTCTTCGTGTTGACTTTATTTTGGGGCTGATTTTGGGGCGGTTTTGGACTGGTTTTGGTGGCAGATCTGGTGCGAAAATGGATCGGTTTTGGTTGGATCTTCCTTTCTTCCTTCTCCTCTCGATCGGCAGTCGATCTGTCTCCGATTCTGTGTCTAGTTCATCCTCGGTTTTGCTCTCTTTCAGGTCGGATTTGCATCGGCTTTGCGGCCGGATCGGCGAGCTTGGCGTTGGGTTCGGCTAGAGTAGCTTGTCGTCGTCGTCCTGCTCCAATCGGCGATCTAGTTTGCACGACGACGAGGTCTGGTTTTGTCATCGATCTGACGTCGGCTTCGAGTTGGTTGGTTTAGCGGGCTGCTCGGCATCGAATTCTTGGTCTGGTCGGAGCAGCTCGGTCGACGTCGGGTTATTCTTCTTCTTCTTCTTCTTCTTTTCTTCTTCTTTCTCTTCTTCTTCACATTCGGGTTTGGCGACTGGTTCAGCTCATTGTTTGAGCTTCAAATTTTATGATTAAACAAACTTTTGTTTCATAATTTCCTCCACAAACAACTTCAATAATACCAATCACGTCCTGAGAAAATTTCGTTCTCATCCTTTAGCTTTTAACTAAATTTTACTTTAACCACAAATATCAAATCTTATCTTCAATTTAGTCCCTTGTCATATTAAATAATTACTCGATTTCGTTTACTATTTTACCCTTCCGTTTAATCTCCAATCAAGTTTAAATCGATCTCTAAGGGTTCCTTAAAACTTTAGACACTTCAATGGACCATTTAGGGTCTCTAATAGTTATTTAGAGACTATTTTTGGGAAACCCGTAAAATTAAAAATAGAGAGTTTACAATTTCTTTCCTCCTTATAAAAATTTTGTCCTCAAAATTAAGTTACATACCTAACTCAAAGAGGTGCAGATACTGTACAAGCTTTTGCTCCTCATGCTCCCATGTAGCTTCCTCTGATCCATGATTCCTCTACAAGACTTTGACCAATGGTATCGCTTTACAGCACAACACCTACTCCCTACGATTCAAGATCTCGACAGGTTACTCTTCGTAGGTCAGATTCTCTTTCAGTTGCACCAATTGCTCTCTAAGAATATGTGAAAGATCCGATACATACTTCTATAACATGGAAACATAGAATACGTCATGGATATTTGCTAACTTTGGAGGTAGCTTCAGACGATACGCCACCTCTCCAATCCTCTCCACGACCTCGTACGACCCTATGTACCTTGGACTCAGCTTGCCTCACTTTTCGAATCTAAGCACTCTTTTCCATGGTAAGATCCGTAGGAGCACTCTGTCACCCAACGAAAATTCCAAATCTCTTCTTTGATTGTCTGCATAACTTTTCTGCCTGTCACTAGTTACTTTTAGCTTTTCTCTGATCACATTTATCTTCTCTGTAGTGATCTGGACAATTTATGGGCCAATCAACCTCATCTCACCTACTTCTTCCCAACAAACTAGAGTTCTGCACTTCCTACTATACAACGCTTCATATGGTGCCATCTTGATACTTGACTGGTAGTTGTTGTTATAAGCAAACTCTATCAGTGGTAGGTGAATATCCTAGTTCCCCCTAAATTCCATAACATAAGCTCTCAACATAACCTCAAAGGTCTGGATAGTCCTCTCGGATTGGCTATCTGTCTGTAGGTGAAATGTCGTAGTGAAATGCAGTCTGGTGCTCAAAGCTTCCTATAGCTTAGGCCAAAATCTAGATGTGAATTGAGGATCTTTGTCTTATACAATGGACACTGTTACACCATGTAGCCTTACTATCTCATCCACATACACCTGAGCTAGTCTCTCAAGGAAGTATGTATTCTTAATCGCTAGAAAGTGAGCAGATTTCGTCAATCGATCAACAATCACCCATATGGCATCATGTCCGCTCTGCGTCCTCGGTAGCCCTACCATAAAATCCATAGTAATCCTCTCTCATTTTCACTCAGGGATTGGTAGGGGCTGCAGTAAACCTGCTGACTTCTGGTGCCCTGATTTAATATGCTGATAGGTTAAGCATCTGGAAATGAACTATGCTATCTCTTTCTTCATTCCTTTCCACCAATAGTGATCTCTTAGAGTCCGATACATCTTTGTATTCCTTGGTTGCATGGCATAAGCTGATGAGTGTGTCTCTTTCATAATCTCTTTCTTCAAATCTCCCACATCTAGCACACACAATCTCTGTCCCATAACTACTGTCCTATTGTCCCAGATTGAGAACATGCTCTGCTGCCCAGCCTCTATGTCCCCTATAATCTTCCTCAGATATGGATCCTGGGTCTAGAGCTCTCTAACCTGATCTACCAGAACTAGACGAACTTGAAATGTGGCTAACAGGGCTCCTGAGTCTATCATCTCCAGTTTAACACCCATGGACCACAACTCTACAAGCATCGAGAGGTACTCTGCTCTCAATTAGGCTAATGAACCAGTAGGCTTCTAGCTGAATGCATCCGCTACTACATTCGCCTTGCCGGGTTGATACTCTATGGTGCAGTCATAATCTTTAACGAGCTCAATCCATCATCTCTACCTCATATTGAGCTTATTTTGAGTAAACGGGTACTGCAAGCTCTTATGATCTGTGAAGATCCTGCAAGGGACTCCATAGAGATAATGCCTCTATATCTTTAAAGCAAACACCACTGCTACTAACTCTAAGTCATGTGTGGGATAATTCTGCTCATGCTTCCTCAACTGCCGCGATGCATAAGTAATCACTCTCTCATTTTGCATCAGCATACAACCTAATCCTTGTCTAGAGGCATCGCAATAGACTGTAAATCTGTTGCTTCCTAACGGAAGTGTAAGTACAGGTGCCGAGGTCAATCTGTGCTATAACTCATCAAAACTGTGCTGGCACGCCTTTGACCATACAAACTTTTCTTCTTTTTTGGTCAACCTCGATAAAGGAGCAGCAATCTTCGAGAATCACCTTACGAACTTCCCATTATATCCTTCCAACCCTAGAGAGCTCCTAGCTTCAGTTACGCTTGTAGGTGACTGGCAGTTCACTATCGCTTCTATCTTTTGGAGGTCCACTGATATCCCATCTGTTGATACTACGTGCCCTAGAAATGCTACCTTGTCCAACCAGAACTGGCACTTGCTGCACTTAGCATACAACTGATACTCCCTCAATGTCTGTAACACTATCCTAAGGTGCTCAGCGTGCTCCTCTCGGCTACCTGAATACACTAGTATGTCATTAATGAAGACAATGAGGAATCTGTCCAAGTACGGCCTGAATACTCTATTCATCAAATCCATGAAAGCGACTGGGGCATTCATCAATCCAAACGGTATCACCATAAACTCATAATGCCCGTAGTGTGTCCTAAAGGCCATCTTAGGGACATACTCCTTGCGAATCCTTAACTAGTAGTACCCTAACCTAAGATTAATCTTCGAAAATACTTTGGCACCTTGCAACTGATCAAAAAGGTCATCAATCCTCGGTAGCGGATACTGATTCCTGATAATTGGAGGCTCCCATCTTTCTTCTTCACAAACAATATTGGAGCTCCCCAAGATAATACACTCAGCCTAATGAATCCCTTACTGACTAACTCTTCCATCTGGACCTTCAACTCTTTTAACTCAGCTAGGGCCATCTTGTATGGTGTTATCGCTATGGGCTCCGTCCCCGATGCTAGGTCTATCTCAAACTCTATCTCCTTGTCGGGTGGTAGCCCTGGAAGGTCCTCTAGGAAGACATCTGAATACTCCTTGACCATTGGAACCTCTTCTAACCTTATCTCCGTACTCTCCGGCTCCACTGTATAAGCCAAGTAACCATAACACTCTTTTCTTAACATCCCGTTTGCCTTCAGCACACTAATCAGGCTCGTGGGGAATCTCTTCCTTACACCACTAAAAATCACATTTGGCTCCCCTGGTCGACTGAACCACACTTCCTTCCTATAACAATCCACTGTCGCCCTATGTTTCGACAGCCAATCGATGCCTAGGATGACGTCGAAATCATGAATATCTAGCAAGATCAAGTCTGCCTTGAACTTCTAACCTACTATAACCATTTTACTTCCCAGGTATACTTTATCTACTGTCATGGATTCTACTGTGGGAAGCGATATGATCATGTTACAATTCGACAGCTCCATCTTGACATTCACTCTAGCAGCAAACTCCGCGGATATAAAAGATAAGTGGCCCCTAGGTCTATCAACACCTATGCACTCGAATCAGATAAGAATATAATACATGTGACCATATTTGGGGTTATATGAGCATCCTGCTGGGTGACTGCAAATACTCTAGCTTGAGTCTACTGTCTACCAGGCTGTCCCCTGGGTAGCGCTGCTTTGTTAGGTCCACCACTGAAAGTCTCTGAACAAGTAGTTGCTCTAATCTGGGGGCCTCTCCTCTTAGGTCCACGACCCCCACTAGTATGTCTAGGTGTGGTGCTCCTGCCTTTTGGTCTATTCGATGCTGTAACATCGAGGCAATCCTTCATGAAATGACCCTCCTAACCACACCTGTAGCATCCGGTGCTCCTAGCAAAATATTCGCCCAGATGGCTCCTATCGTACCTGCTGTAAGGAGGCCGTAATCTCAATCCGCCTCTAAAGCTCGGGGATCCCGCTGAAGACCTCATTAAACTGTGACTACTCTGGGACCCTTGACTTTGCCCCCTACTCTGGGATCCGGAAGATCGATCGCCACTCTTCGTCACTTTACTAGATTATCCTTGGTGGCTAATACTCCCGGTTTAAGTGCGATTCTAGCAGAACTTCGACGGTCGAGGAATGGTTTCCATGCTATTTCTACTCGAATAGCTACCTCTACCACGTCCCCTTACCTCGTATACATATTTGAGGCCACATATGTTATGATCCTAGGACTTAGGCCAGATATAAACTTGCTGATCTTCTACAACTTATCATCTGTCACAGAGGGAACAAAGCGACCTAACTAGAAAAATCTCTTCTCATAATCTGCTATTGATAGGTTGCCCTGCTCTAACCTTTAAAACTCATTGATCTTAGTCTTTCTATAATTGGAGGGGTAAAACTTCTCAAGGAACTCCCGTCTGAATACTGCCCAAGCTACCCAGTCTAGGTGTCTCCGCTGTAGGGCCTTCTACTAATCCTTAGCTCTGTCCTTCATCAGAAAAGCGGAGAAAGTGACCATCTAATCATCGGTACACCCCATGACCTAAAATATCTCCTTACTGGCCTCTAGCCAGGACAAGGCACGCTTTAGCTCTCTCATGCCATCATACGGTCTCGCGTCTAACTTCCGTGCGTGCTCATTAGATGCCCCCGACTCACGAGGCTGATGTAAAGCCGCTGTCAACATTTGGGCCATCTGCTCTACATCCACTTGTATGACTCTACTCGAGGCTCTGGCACATTAACTGATGCGCCAATATGCTCCTCCTCTCTTGTAGGTACCTCAGCTACCCTCTAAATCCTTGAGCAACGGCGGCCACGACACTCCATATCTATGATGCTAAAATGAATGAAAACGAAGTTCATAAATCATGCAAAATCATGCTATGCTTTAAAATGAATCAAAATGTACTCAAACTTTTCTTAAAAGGCTTTGAAAATAACATTTCTCAAAACTTCCCAAAACCTGGCTCTGATACCACCTTGATGTGACCCAATCCGAATACTTCTAGCTCTAATCTGATAGGTCACATCGGGCACCCCAATAGATCCCTCTTAGACCCGACTCATCCGACTAAGCGAAACCCGTGGAGCGAACCCTAAACTTTCTAATACTTTCTAAAACATCATTGAGTTGGTTTTCTTTAAAAACTGAAAAGACGTAAGAATTTTTTTTTTTTTTTTTTCGATTTTTAAACTCATTTTCTAACAAAATTTCGGCAGCATAACGACTGCATTTTTTACATTCCAGAAAAACCTGTTTACCAAAAATCACACTTCGACTATTTTTCACCACCAACTCAACTTCTGATTGCCCGTAGGCCTCAAACATGCCTTTAATTCTCAAATCAACTTAATAAAATTCAAAACACAATTTAATAAACCACATTTAAATCAAAACAATTTAAAACAGTTACAAACGAATAATTACAAATTACAAATTATTTATACAATTTAAAAAGGAATTACATGAAAATATAACTGATGTGAAAATAGATGGCTCAAAATGTCGTCGTGTCGCGTTGGCTTACCCGCTGGAGGTAATGTCGCTGCTCGACTAACTGCTAAGAGTACCTGAGGAGGTTTTTATATAAAATAGAAAAATAATGAGCTATAAGCTCAGTGAGTGATAATTGTCTTAGTTTAGAAATCTGATTTCTAAACGTCCTCCTCGGAAAATGTTTGAAAACAATTTTTTGTTTCTTTAAATATTTCAAACTTAAATCCCTTAAACATCAATTTAAACAAGAGAATTTATATATCAACGCAAGCATGCATTTAAATTCAAAACTCGTAACTGAAATTCATAAATAGCTTGAATATATAATCATAAAATTTCTTTTCTTTCCAATTCACTTTTTTTAAAAAAAAACTATTTCTGGATATCTTTCAAAAATACCATAGTACCCTTAACTCTGGGGTCATGTGACCTGTGTATGAGGAATAATCTAACGTAGAGGACCAACCATGATAGCTCTACTCTAAGACATCTCACGGCTATGTGCAGAATTTTCCAACGCTAACCATAACATGCAACACACCATCTCACATCAGCAATGGCGAGTATACTAATGATTTTGAAAATACTTTTATTTTCTTTTCTCAATTCAAACCGAAAAATTTAGTTTTTGAAATTTCTTTTCAACAATCTCATATATGCAAATAAAATCATATTCTCATTTCAAGCTATAGCTCATGCATATATCAATGCATTTAAAATAATTTCAAATAAGCAATTAATTTACTTAATCAAGTTCAAAAATTAAAATACGTTTAAAACTTTAAAAATAAAACACACTCACAAAAATAGATAACTGTAAATGGCACGTACAGAGACCCTACTCCTCTCGCTTCGATCCTATGTAAATTTATGTTCGTGTCAACTTCTGAAAACTCGAAATAACTAAAATTACATGATGGCCCCTAAGTGAGCTTTTTTACGCACAACCCTCTATTTTTGGTTTCTTTATTGATTCTAAGGTTGCGAACTCCGTTTTCTTCACCCAAAACCTATTTACTATCATCTAGGGATGTTCTGGCACTAACGGAATAGTGTTTGGAAGCCCGAAACGAAAAGTATCCGATTTCAACCACTTTAAGATGAACACTATTCATAGCCCTATTCGGTGCTTTTCTTCATTCCATTTTCGCTCTAAACACCTTCCTAACTTGCCATCTAGTCGGTTCAAGTGTTAGTATGGAAAGAAACGATCATTGTGTAAGCATTTTAGGCTAAAATCGTGTTGCTTTCGCTACTAATTTTTAGGCGTTTTCTTGGTTTTGATTTCAAATTTTAATATTTGACTTTTAATAACCTCAACACATCAAATTAAACTCGTTAGGTCATCCGAACACTAACCTGGGACATTACAGGTCAATTTACGGAATCGCCCTTCAAACTAGTTTAGCGCGCGATTTGATTTCTCTTTAAATTCTTGATATTTTCTTGGTTTCCTAAGCTCCCAATAAGCATTAATTCACTTAGTTTTCAATTTATTTTTACTCAAAATCAACCAACAAACAATTTGTAATAAAATCCACTTCAAAATCAACTTAATCACTAACCAAATCATCAACAAAATCAATGTCAAACTTAAACGACTCACCCCTTTTTCTTCCTCATGAAATCACCCTATTCCTCTTTTTGTTGACTTCATTTTGGGGCTGATTTTGAGTTGGTTCTGGATTGGTTTTAGTGGCAGGTCTGGTGCGAAAATAGATGGGTTTGGTTGAATCTTCCTCTCTTTCTTCTCCTCTCTTCCTCTCTCACTCTCTCGCTCTCGATCGACCGTTGATCTATCGCCGGTTTTGCGTCTGGTTCGTCCTCAGTTTTGCTCTCCTTTGGGTCGGATTTGCGTCGACGTTGTTGCCGAATTGGCAAGCTTGGTGTCAAGTTTGGCTAGAGCAGCTCCTCATTGTTGTCCTGCTCCAATCGGCGGTCTGGTTTGCGCAGTGATGAGGTCTGGTTCTGACGTCGACTTCAGGTTGGTTGGTTCAGCAGGCTGCTCGACGTCGAGTTCTTAGCCTGGTCGGAATAGCTCAATCAGCGTCGAGTTCTTCTTCTTCTTCTTCTTCTTCTTCTTTTCTTCTTCTTCTTTCTCTTCTTTTTCGTGTTCGGGTTTGGCAACTAGTTTAACTCACTGTTTGAGCTTCAAATTTTGTGATTAAACCAACTTTTGTTTCATAATTTCCTCCACAAACAACTTCAAAAATATCGGTCACGTCCTGAGAAAATTTCGTTCTCATTCCTTAGTTTTGAACTAAATTTTACTTTGACCACAAATATCAAATCTTATCTTCAATTTAGTCCCTTGTCACATTAAATAATTACTCGATTTCGTTTACTATTTTACCCTTCCATTTAATCTCCAATCGGGTTTAAATCGATCTCTAAGGGTTCCCTAAAACCTTAGACGCTTCAATGGACCATTTAAGGTCTCTAATAGTTATTTAGGAATTATTTTTGAGAAACCCGTAAAATTAAAAATAGAGGGTTTACATTTCTACTAATTCAACTCATCTAACGTTCAATAAACTTAAATTAATTAAACCCATCAATTATCATCAGCATCCATTTAAACCCTAACCTTTAACACACTAACAAAATCCAACCAAACTCATATCGCATTCTAATTCAATTCTAAGCTTAAAATCATGATAAACAACCTTCAAATAACTCACAAACAACATCAACTCATCCATCAACCACCATCTTCAATAAAACCCATAAAAATTCATCAAAAACAAAAACAAGTGAATTGAACTATATCTTAATCTATCACTGAGAGGTTCTTAATCCAGAGTACATAAAAGAATCAAAAATACAATAAAGGGAAAATATATATCTCTTCAAGACTAGAAGCTAATTTATAGTCCCAAAGTAAGGGTTGTTACAAAATCAGCTATTAAACCTCAAGTCTTAAATACTATAGTTGAACCATTTCTTATTAGCTTAAATGATCTCAAGTCTTAAATATTATAGTTGATCCATTTCTTATCAATTTAAGTTTTTAGGTCTGATGGTAATTAATAACGTTAATGTATGTGAAAACTAAAATAATTTGAAATATAATATAAAACAAACTTGAATTAAAATTGGTTCATTGATTACACCTTTCTAGTTCTTGGTCCATTTATGAATAATGAATTTTGAAGAAGAAAATGAAACTTAATTTTTGATTTGTAATTCTATTACTTGAAAATATAGAGAAAATCAAATTATGTGAATCTCACATCTAAATTAGGAATTAAATTCCTTAAGGAAAGGGAACTTGCAAGGACGGATCCAAGTTGAGCCTAGGAGGAAATTATGCCCCTTCTAAGATTTTCAATTTTTTTTCCTTTATTTCTTTGTGATTCACTCTCCATAATGATACAAATATATATCACTACAAATATGAATTTTAAAATTTTTATAACAATCTAATTCATGAATTTGAATTTTTAAATTTTTATTTATTACATCAAAATGTCAATTTGTAATCAATTATTCAATTTTTCTTACCATTTGTTTCATTTATATATTTTTAAACTATTTAAAATCAATAATTTACTTAAAAATTATTGAAGAAAAACATGCTTTAAACTTAAGTTAATATATAAATTTTGGATGATTTGATAATATTTATCAATTGTTCAGGTCTGTGTTTTGAAAGTAAGATATAATTTTCATATAATACTCAAATTGTAAATTAATTTGTAATTATGACAACAATATTTTTTGCTATCATTCAATATGGCTTGGTGGTAGAAAATCTTCATTCAACTTAGCAATTAGGCTTGAATGGTCACATTGTAAGTGTTAGGGTTTGTGCCCTAAGAGCTTGTAAATTGTAAACGTTTAAATAAATTATAAATAAATAAAGTTTATTTTATTCAAATTAATGTGCATTTATGAAATGTTTGCTTCATACGAATATCATATAACATCCATGATTACTTATGTAGTCTCAAATTAAGCATGTAAGTGTTATATACAAGAGGATTTAGTTTGAGATTAGTAATCAAAAGAGTCCGTAGAAAGCAAACAAAGCTGGGTACTTTGTTTGTGGTAAATCTACAGCTGCGGTCCATTTCGTATTTGATACGATAATCTTATTCAGGATTATTCATGTAGCGACATGAAAATGGAGGCACTTATATAATAGAGATTATATAGGACTGGACCACGATAAAATGAATTTCTTATTAATATTCGTTAAACAAAGAAATTCTTCTTTATCATGTAGATGATCATATATGGATTGATCTTAATCCTGAGTGTTTTATGGACTCCTATTTGTTGGGTCATATCTTTTGATTTACATGGGTGAGACTGTTATAGATTTACGGTCAATATGCTCCGTACTTTGGAGATGTGATTTAATAAGTGGCTGGGAACATTCTACACAATAGTGGAATCCACTCCTTCTTGTAAGAAGTAGATGAATAGTTCCTTTAAGTGTTGATTCAGGTCTTCAACAATAAGAGCGCTCAACTTTCTGTTTACGACTAAACGGAAAGATAAATTCATAAGTTGTTATGGATATATTGTTCATTAGAGAATCAATGGTACTTAATGGAACAAGATATAATTAGAGAGGTATAACGGATTTTAATAACCTAGCTCTAATTATGAACTACTCATGGAGGATCGAATCATATGAAATGATTAAATCGATGGACACTGAAAATTCAGATTGTGTAAAACATCTACACTTTTGAGAGTGCAACCTTAAGTTTTTAGTGGAGTAACTCTAAGGTTAGTAATAGTGAATTACTAATTAAAGAGTTTAATTAATAATTCTGATATTATTGGAGCTCAAATTGTAGGTCCATTTGGTCCCCTTGCTAGCTTACAACCACATAAAGAAACAAGTCGAAAAATATAATTGGATTGTCCGATTATTGATGTACATATAAATTTATGTACATGTTCATAAATTATTTAAATAATTTGATTATTTAAATATTTATAATTATTTAATTAATAGTTAATTATTTGTAGAGGTCATGGGTTCAATTCTAAATGATGTCATTAAATTAATTATGATTTAGAATCATTTAATTTAATGAAAAATCATTTAATTAATTAATGGAAATAATAATTTTAATTGGAATAAGATTCCATATTAAATTGAAAGAATAGAATTCTAATCCAATAAGGAATTTGATTCCATATTGGATATGAATTAAGTCTTTCAATTTTAATAGGAATTAAAATTCCTTGTTAAAATTGAAGAACCCTAGTTTGCCAATATAAAAAAGATGTTTTTATGATTGGTAATGGATAGTAGTGGTAGAGAGAATTTTTGGCTACTTGAACCAAAAATTTCCATTGATTAAAAATCACCCAATAACCATCTACTTCAAAAGGATATTAAAAAAGATTGTGCCCACACACAGTTTGTTTTGTAAAGAGTCATAGCAAGAAAGATCAGGTGGTAAAGAATCTACGAATCAAAAGGGATCAATTCAATCTTCATGCAAGGTAAGATTTGATCATATTAATTTAATTATTGAATCGTTATTACTAGCATAGATCGGACATGTTTTGTTTGAAAAATTTTTAAAATTCACGTTTCCGCATTCGAAGTAAAATCGAAATTTTTTCCCTTCAGTAAGTGGTATCCATTTAAACTAAAAATAACATTTTTTAAAAAGAAATTAGGAAAAGATATATATGTGTGTGTGCACACATGTGCACATGTGTATTACAAATTTTTGTTATCTTATCAGGATACATGATAGTGTCTAATAGTGAAATGATGGACAAGGTGAGTTATTTATTAAAAATTTTAAAATTTTCTAATATGAGTTCTTAAAGAAATTGGAAACCATAATTTTAAAAAATAAAAATAAAAAATTACACGATCAATTGGTTATCATTTTGAGCGGACAAAAATATAATTGAAATGTGCCCCTTATATCACAAATTTTTAGGTCCGCTATTAGAAACTTGATTGACTCACCAGTCCTACCTAAACTATGAAGTTCCCCTCATTACTTTTCCTATGGAACTTAATTTTATTTTTATTCCTTATTAGTTAATTTACAATACATATATTGGCTCATTAACAATAGCATTTCATCAAAAATTTTAAAAAGACTTAGAAGGTAATAATTATAATAAAAGAGTATATTTAGACATGCAATTAAACTAGGTGATATTCATGTGCTCATTGATGAGTTCAATTGGAGTAGCCAAATACGACTTAGCTGATCTTATTACTAGAGAGCCAACATAAACAATTAAAACTTGACATGATTTTAACTTAAAAAAGAAAAAAAAAATCCTTGACCTGATTTTAAGTGTGGTGGATTCATAGCTACACATACATTTTCGCATATGAACTGCACAAGGCTAACTTTACACAAGGCTAACTATTGTAGACATTTCCTCAGAATAATTATGACGGAGAAAATACCAATTCAAATTAAGATCTTGAATTTGTTTGTACCTTTTTATATTACAATAAAAAATAGATAAGATGGTCGAAATATTTATAAGTCAATTTTACATATAAAGATAGATGTGCGACAAAACTAGACAATACATAGGTTATGAAGCATTTTATGCATGTAGCAAATATTTTATTTTTAACATATATTTCATTTTCTCAAAAAAAAAAGAAAGAAAAAAACATATGTTTTATTTTTTAACACCATATTATCATCTAAAGTCTCTAAGTTTTGCAAATAATAAAATGAGATTCTTTCAAGTTCAAAAAAACTTTTTGAGGTCTTCAATTTATTATTCGAATGTACGATTCCAAAATGAATAAACGATCCATGATTATGTTAGAACCATTGATAGACTCTAATAAGTTCTAATCAAAAAGTAAAATTTGTGTTCTTGACAACTCATAAAAAAATTAATGAATGCATATTATGTAGGTTTGTTTTTTCCAAATACAAAAACAATAAACATCTCTTCAAGGTATAAACCTAAAATTGCTCTCTCTTGTAGATATTAAATATCTTCTATCTTGGTGTATCAAGGCCAAAGTCAGGGGGTTTAGTATAATTTCCCCTAGTTTCAAATCAAGTGGGATTTTGCCATTATTTTCAAAATCAAGGGTATTTGTTAATACCCACATGTATATTTATGAAAGTATCTCTATTACAATGATCAATTTAGGTAAATTTCTTATCAAATACGATGGACAGATAATGACACTAAAAAATTCTCCTCAATACAATTATTTAACCCAAATATAGAACTAATGTGGCAAAAAAAAATATAGAGAATACGGAGATTAGTTTATCAATTAAGAAACTCTCTTAAAAACACTGAATATGATTTCTCACTCTTTCTAACCTATGAAAAATAGTTAAATTTTTCTCATTTTTCTCTCATTTTGATTGTAAAATATAAAAGGAGAAAGAGAAAAACATATTTCTTATGATGATTGGTCAAAAGTTGATAAATATTTTGTTTTAAATAATTATATTGGAGAAGAAAATATGCATATATATATATATGACACATTCTACAATATACCTAGGGTATCAACACACTTGACCAAAAAAAAAAAAAAAGAGTGATTGCATTTTAAAATTGCTAATTATAATTTATTATATCTTTATTATATCTTATTACAACTAAACATGTCTGATTAATCAGTAAATATAATTTCGTCTGTCGATTGTTATAAATATGATCTGACTCATTTAGTTATAATAAAATATAATAAAAATATAATAAACTACAATCAACAATAATAACTTATTGTTTTTATTAAGTGTTTCGATATTGCATGTGTACCAAGGTGATATATTAATTCAACATCATTAATTCACAGTTCATCAATATCATCAATCCAATTCATCAACATCATCATCTCCTTTAACAATAACATTATCAACAACATCAAATCATCATAACAGTAAAAAAAAAAAAAAAAAAAAAAAAACAGACTGAGAGTAGAACCCAGAATTAGATGTTTTGGGTTCATCATCGAACCCAAAACCATCTGGTTCTGGATTCGTCGACCTAGAACTAGATCAATTCTGGGTTTGTCGAACCTAGAACCAGATGCGAATGAAGAAAAAGAAGAAGATGAAGATGCTGATGATGATGATGATGATGATGATGATGAGAGGTTCCTTGGATGCGTGAGAGGAAGAAATATGAGAGAGAGATAAATGAATAAAAGAAAAAAGATATCAAATCCAATCTCATCTCACCCAATGATATGGTTGTGAGTAGGATTGAAAAATACCAAAAGAATAGGAATGGATTGAAGGTTGGGATTGAAAGAGTCCCAATCCCATTCATTTCAATTGATCTCCAAACATAGTATTCAAGTAGTTTGAGATTTTTGAATCTCAATCTCATACACCAAACACAACCTTAAAGTTTCAAAAGTGAAACACGAAGCTATTAGGATTTGTGTAAACCCTCTATCGTAATTTTATGGATCTCCCTGGAAACAATCCCTAAATAATTATTTGAGATCCAAAATGGTCAATGGAAGCACCTAAGGATATATGGAACCCATAGAAATCGATTTCAACTCAATTGGAGATTAAACGGAAGGATAAAATGGTGAATGAAATCAAATAATTTTTCAAGGAAATAAGGGACTAAATTGAAGATAAGTTTTAATAATTGTGGTCAAAGTGAAATTAAGCTAAAAGTCAAGGGAGGAGACCGATATTTTTAAAGGACGTGACCGTCATTTTGAGGATAGTTTGGGGAGGAAAATAGAAACCAAAAAGTTGTCTAAAAATAAAGAGAGAGAGAGAGAGAGAGTGAGGCTGTCGTTGACCAGAGAAGAAAAGAAAAGAGAAGAGAAGAGACGACTGTCGCGCGACGCTGGAGTAAGAAGAAGACTGCTGACCAGCCCGACCGCCGACCAGCCTCCATCACCAAGCTCGCCGCACCTCGCCACAGAACCGAGCTGACCAAAGTGGAGCAGAACTCGACGTCGCGACGCTGAAACGAAGCAGATCCGCCGACCGCTGCCGCGCAACGCCAAACGGAGCAGAATTACCGCGAACCAGACCTGTTCGCTGCCGCGACGACGCCGACGAGCACTTGTCACCGACCCGCACCAGATTGAGCTGAAATCGAGCTGAACGGCGGCCAAAACCAGCTCATCCTGCTTGCGAAACCGCCGCCGATCGACGGCAAAACTAGCCTCCAACCGCAGCGAAGCCGAGAGGGAAAGAGAGAGGAGAAAGAGGAGAAGAAAACCCAGCTTAAACCAGCTCCAATTAAGTCCATTTTCAGCTTGAAACCAAGCTCGAAACAGTGTTGTAAAGTGAGTTTGGCGAGGAAGAAAGAGAAGCTCGTGCGGAGGAGAAGAAAGAGGAAAGAGATCTAGCCCGAACCAGTCCATTTTCAACACCAAATCAGTTCCGAATTGAGTCCAAATAGAAGAGTAAAAGGATGAGCGTGTGAGAAAGAAACCAAGGGTAAGTGTTCGAGTTTTGGGAGTATTGTTATTGATGATTTAGTTGATGATTGAGTTGACTTCGAAGTAGATTTTATCGCGATTCGTTATTGGTTGGTTTTGAGTGAAAATAAGTTGATAAATAAATGGATTTACGTTTATTGGGAGCTTAAGGAACCAAGAGAATAGTGAAAAGTTAAAAATAAAGCGAATCGTGCGATAAACTAGTTTGAGGGGCGATTATGTAATTTGGTAATTTCAAGTTTCCAAATGTTGACGTGAGCGTAAATTTATGCTTCCATATGTTGTGTAGGTGACGAGGGAGCTCGAGGATCGAGGCGAGAGGATTAGGGGCTCCATACGCGCCATTTTCAGCTATCAGTTTTGTGAGTAAACTTTATTTTAAAAGGTTTTAAAAGTATTTAGTATTTCAAATTGATAAGTTTGATTTAATAAATAATTGCTTGAGTTTATTTTAAATGCGTTGATATGTGCATGAATTTAGAGTTTGAAATGATGCTATTTTGTGCTTTTGCACTTACCAAAGATGTTTTAATGTTTAATGCATTGAGAAAATGAGCTTTAGTGCTTATTGCACTCAAAAATAAGATTTTAGTGCTTTATGCACCTAGAAAGGATTTGTGCTTTTGGCACTAGAAAGTTAGAGCAAAAAAAAAAAAAGAAAGTGTTTTCAAAACC
Organism: Nephelium lappaceum; assembly: GCA_021234005.1. Lineage (NCBI taxonomy): Eukaryota > Viridiplantae > Streptophyta > Magnoliopsida > Sapindales > Sapindaceae > Nephelium > Nephelium lappaceum. Next base: position 1,758,384 of record CM038007.1, read on the forward strand.
ATAAGTATACCCTCAGAGATTACAGACCAGTTTAGACCCGATCGGTCTATCCAACTTCAGTTGGCACAGTCCTGGGAAGGGATAAGTTACTAACCTGGGGGAATCAGTGTCAAAGTCTGTCAGTCGAGTCCCCATTACTGATGTGGGGTAGTGTTTCGTGTGCTATGGTTAGCGCTGGGCAATTCCGCACATAGCCGCGAGATGTCTCAAGCGAGCTATGGTTAGCGTTGGGCAATTCCGCACATAGCCGCAAGAGTACAGATTTAGGGATACTATGGTAATTTTAAAAGATATCTGGAAACAGTTTTAACAAGAGAAATGCATATTTGAGAGAAAAAGAGGTTTTAAAAGTATTATTCAAGTTATTTATGATTTACCGTTGTAAGTTTTATATTGAAATACGTGCTTGTGTTTATATATGAATTCTATTGTTTAAGTTGATGTTTAAAAGATTTAAATTGGAAACACTTTAGAAACAAAGAATAGTTTTCAAATGTTTTTAGAGGAGGAAGTTTTGATGTGCATTTATGAAATGTTTGCTTCATACAAATATCATGTAACATCCATGATTACTTATGTAGTCTTAACTAAGCATGTAAGTGTTATATACAAGAGGATTTAGTTTGAGATTTGTAATCTAAAGAGTCCGTAGAAAGCAAACAAAGTTAGGTACTTTGTTTGTGGTAAATCTACAGCTGTGGTCCATTTCGTATTTGATACGATGATCTATTCCGAGTTTATTAATATGTCGACATGAAAATGAAGGCACTTATATAATAGAGATTATATAGGACTAGACCACGATGAAAATGAATTTTTTATTAATATCCGTTAAATAAAGAAATTTTTATTTATCGACTAGATGATCATATATGGATTGATCTTAATCCTGAGTGTTTTATGGACTCCTATTTGTTGAATCATATCTTTTGATTTACATGGGTGAGACTGTTATAGATTTACGGTCAATAAGTTTCGTACTTTGGAGATGTGATTTAATAAGTGGCTGGGAACATTGTACACAATAGTGGAATCCACTCCTTCTTGCAAGAAGTAGATGAGTAGTTCCCTTAAGTGTTAATTCAGGTCTTGAACAATAAGAGCGCTAGACTTTCTATTTACGAGTAAACGGAAAGATAAACTCATAAGTAGATGAGTAGTTCCGTTAATTACTGAATTGTTATTACTAGCATCGATCGGGCACGTTTTTGTTTGAAAAATTTTTTAAATCCACATTCCCGCATTAATATTATAATCAATTTTCCCCTTTAATTGGTATCAGAGCCCGGTTTTCGCTAGTTTAATAATTGATTCAATAATTAGTGAATTTCCTTTGATTATGATTCTTTGTATGTCATAGGGTAGACACTAATTATTGATGTGCATATTTTATATTCATGTTTAATGAATTGGGTTTGCATGGATTGATGGTTAATTCTATGGTTTTTCGACTAATTTAATTTGATTAATATGTAAGCCATTTGGGGAGATTTTTTCCGTTGTAATATCAAAGATTTAGGGTTTTTTTTTTTTTTTGTTTGAAAAAATTCAAGTCGAAGAATGATGTGCAACGGCCCTGAAATTTCGTTTCTGGTTTTGTGCGGAAAAGTTGCGATTGAAACGGCATAGATTTGAAGCAGTGTGTGCGTACGAGATGCGCAAAAAGGCAGTGAACGAATGCTACAAACATGCACCATCAGTGCATGTGATGCACGGACAGCAGTACACATGGTCTAGTCTTCTGCACTCAACTCGGTGTGGCTACTGCACTTGCAGCAACCGAGTTTGGTGCGGTTGCTGCCCTCGTGCAGCACATTGAATGGCTGGTGCATCGGATATGTTATGCTGCGTTGACTGGTTGTGCAGATGACAGCGTGCAAGATTGGTTTTGAACCAGAAAAGATGAAAATCTGTGTGGTTCCTGCGCGTACCAACTGGTTTTGAACCAGTTGGTTGTGTGGTCGATGCAAAGGCTGCGCATGAGGGCTGGATCAGCAGCTGAGTGGCTGTACATGGATGATTGGTGACTACAGTAGTTATGTGCTCATGTTGCTGCGTTCGTCGACCGGTTTTGAACCAACTTGTCATGTGTTAAATTCGCTGCAGTTGAACCAGAACAGTGCATGTGATGTACTCAAAATAGTGCATTAGTTTTGGTGTATAGTCTGGCGTGTTGTATTCAAGGTGGCTGTGTTGCACGTGCATCAATACAATGCATTGTAATTGCAAATTGTTGTTCTTATCCATGCATCATGCACAAAAGTGCACTTCCTCATGTGTGTGACACATGGCGACATCATAGCAATGCACTATAAGTGCAAATTGTTGCACTTGTTTATGTGTCATGCACAAAAGACAAAACAGTGTAATTGTCTTACCTGTTTGTCCGTGAATGCAAATGCATTGGATGCTTGTGCTTGCGACACATGTGCATTTAGTGCACATATTGATGATGCACAATCTGCGCATGTATACTAATACTTGAATAATTTTCATTGGCTTTAAAATCAAGAAATGGGCTTCAAGTCCAATCCATTTGATGGAGATTTTTGATAATTAAATTACATTTAATTATAATTATATTACATTTAATTATAAGCCTAAAGAACCCATCAGGACCTAGAAGACCATTAAGTTTTTTAAGACTACAAGTGAAGGTCAAGGAATGTCTTGGTTAATTTTTGTAATCTTTAAAATTAGTTTTAGGTTGTTAAAGTCAAAGAACCCAGTCAATCACATGTTATTTAAATTGTTTATCATGTGATGATTGAATAATTTGTTAATAACATAATCATGCATAAAATATGTCATATAGAATAGAAAGTGTCTACTCATTGCATAGTAACACGACATGCATACATGTATTATTATTTATTTTTCCCATTAAATAGTTAATTAGTTAAAATAGAGATAATAATATATTAAATACCAATTTCATAATTTGTTAGGATTTTAGTTGAAAATCCTAGGTTCACAAATTAGAAATATATAATTACTTTTAATGTGATTAAAAATATATATATATGTTTCGTATAATTGGTATTTATAATGTGGATTAGATTTTAAGAGTTATAATTGGGTAATCTCACATTAAATCTAATATTCATAATTAAACAGTTTAGATTATATAGATTAGATCTTTCATAATAAATTAGATTTTTAAGAGTTAAAAATCTAGTAATTTATTAGGTGTTAATAGGATGATGATTCTAGTAACATACTGATTCTTAATAACTTAGATTATAGTTGTTAGCCATTAATAATCTAAGATGATGACTAAAAATATTAAATAGAAAACCCTAATCCTAAAATAGTGAGTGGGAGAGGGATATATGACAATATATCCCACGGTCTCTATCATTAATTCAACATCGAGAGATTTGAATGACGTCTCAAGACGGCTTTATTTTCGTCCCCCTAAGGGTGGTGTTCATTTGGGTCAATACCAAGGTTGACTTCCTAACGGATAGGATTTCTGGATGTATTTTAGGATTGACCTACCCTAAGGTTGGCGATTCTCAAGTTAAGTCTGAGAGATCTGAAATGATGGGTTACACTCACAAAAGAATAAATTAATTAGTTAGTTTATTCCTTGACTAAAATAAGCGATAGTCAGATAATATAGGAATAAGAGTTATTCTATTATATTATTCGACTGAGATTTTCTCAATCTAACATACAAATATTTGAGCTACCCCAAAGTGGCATTTATTTGTGGCATATTAGATTATCGTGGCATAGGAATTCTTTTTAGGGTATTTCTGATTCACTATTCATGTATCGTGTATCATGTTTAATTTTATGCTAAAACTTGATATTCATATGAAGCAATTTTGAATAAAATATTTTGTTTATTTATTTCAGCAATGCCGTCACCTTTAATTGCTATACTTGCCAATGATAAACTGAATTGGGATAACTATGTTAAATGAAAAAATAATATGAATGACATTCTCGTCTGTGAGGATCTAAAATTTATCCTGACGGAGGAGTGTCCTCTTGTGCCACCTATAAATGCTACGCGTAATGTACGCAAAACCTACCAAAATTGGGTTAAGACTGATGAAATGACCTGTTGCTACCTGTTAGTAGGAATGTCCGACGTGCTTGCTAAGAAGCACGAGGTAATGACAGCAGCATCTCAGAGGATGGAGTCATTACAAGGGATGTCTGGGCAACCTTCTGAGCAGCAGCGACATGAAGTTGTTTGTGTTGCTATGACTGCTAAGATGAAGGAAGGGACATCAGTTCGAGAGCATGTCTTGAATATGATGACCTATTTTAACACAGCTAAAACTCATGGTGGGGTGATTGATGAACCTAGCCAAGTGAGCATGATACTACAAACTCTCTTAAAGAGTTTTATCCAGTTCAAGAGCAATTATGTTGTGGACAAGCTACAGTATAATATTACTCAATTGCTCAATGAACTCACTACTTATGAGTCCATGAATAAGGACAAGATTAAGTATGGTCAAGCAAATGTTGTTGAAACTTCCACCTCTAATAAGAAAAAGAGGAAAATGACCACCAGTAAGTCTAAGGAAAAGCCTAAAAAGTAGGCTAATCAAAAGAAGAAGCAAAAGAGCTCTAAGCTTCCAAACCCAAAGGAAAATATTTTCATTGTGATGTGGAAGGTCATTGGAAGAGGAACTATCCAAAGTACCTCGAAAAGCTCAAGAACAAAAAGAAAATGAAAGATAAAGATGATTTACTTGTTATTGAATCTTGTTTAGTGGAGAATGATTTATTCACCTGAATAATCGATTCAGGAGCCACTAATCATGTTTGTTCTTCTTTATAGTTGAATGACTCTTGGAGGGAGCTTGATGAGGGCGAGTTTGCCATGAGAGTTGGCACTGCGGATGTCGTTTCAGTTAGAGCAGTGGGAGAAGTTAGACTTCAATTTTTGAATAGTTGTTTCATTGTTTTGAACAATGTTTATTATATTCCAATTTTAGGAGAAATTTGATTTCGGTTTCTAGATTATTGGAACAGAATTATTTAATTTCTTTTAGTAATAAAGATGTTATTATTTCTAGAAATGGTTTGAATATTTATCTCGGAATATTAGAAAACAATATTTATATGTTAAGGTCGTTAACACATAATTCACTGCTCAATACTGAATTGTTTAAAATTGAAAAACATAAAGCAAAGAGACAAAAGATTTCTCCCAATGATGATACCTATCTTTGGCATCTAAGATTTGGACATATTAATCTTGACAAAAAAGACAAACTAGTAAAGAGCGGAATTTTAAGTGAGTTAAAGATTGACACTTTACCTATTTGTGAAAATCCTGTTTAGAAGGTAAAATGATTGAGAGACCTTTTAAGACAAAAGGTTATAGAGTCAAAGAATCGCTAGAGCTTATACATTCGGATGTTTGTAGTCCAATGAATGTTAAAGCTAGAGGTGGTTATGAATATTCGGTCACTTTCATTGATGATTATTCAAGATATGGGTATGTTTACCTAATGCAACGAAAGTCTAAAACTTTTGAAAAGTTCAAAGAGTTTAGAGTTGAAGTTGAAAATCAATTAGGTAAAACATTGAAAGCTTTACAATCAGATCGTGGAGGAGAGTACCTTGATACAGAGTTCAAGGATTATTTGATTGAGAATAGGATTATATCCCAACTCATGGCTCATGGAACACCACAACAAAATGGTGTTGTAGAAAGGAGAAATCTTACCCTGCAGGATATGATGAGATCTATGATTAGTTTCTCATCATTAAAAAATTCTTTATAGGGATATGCACTGCAAACTGCAATATATATCCTGAATGTAGCTCCTTCCAATTCTGTTTCTAAAACACCTTTAGAGTTGTGGAATGGTCACAAAGCTAGTTTGCAACATTTTTGTATATGGGGGTGTCTAACACATTTGCTGAAAAATAAGACTGAGAAACTGGAACCACGTTCACAAGTTTGTCTATTTGTAGGCTACTCCAGAGAAACTAGACGTCGATTCTTTTATGATCCTTAAGATAACAAAGTGATTGTATCGACAAATGCTACGTTTCTTGAAGATAATTACATAAAAGAACATAAACCTCGAAGTAAGATTGTACTCAAGGAGTTTTTGCTTGGTTCGACTAGTATCCAATCAATAATAGTTATTGATAATAACATAGTTAAGACCACGTCTGAGCGTCAAACAGATTTCTATCATAATCATCTACCATCTCGTCATAGTGGAAGGGTTATTAGATCACCAATTCATTATAGAAAGATCGGAGAGGCACAGATTGCCATCTCTGATGAGTGTGTAGATAATTCATTGACATATCATGATGCAATGAAAGATTCTGATAAGGAAGAATGGCTTAAAGCTATGAATCTCGAGATGAAGTCAATGTACTCAAACTCAGTCTAAGAGATTGTGGATCAACCAGTTAGGTAAAACCCATAGGCTGCAAATGGATCTACAAGAGGAAGAGAGGAGTGGATGGGAAGGTGGAGACCTTCAAAGCTAGGCTAGTGACAAAAGGTTATACTCAGAAAGAGGGAGTTGATTATGAAGAAACTTTCTCACCAGTAGCCATGCTTAAGTCTATTCGTATTCTTTTATCCATAGTTGCATGTCTCAATTACGAGATATGGCAAATGGATGTCAAGACTGCATTCTTTATTGGCAATCTTAATGAAAGCATCTTTATGGTACAACTAGAGGGATTCGTGATCCAAGGTCAAGAGCACAAGGTTTACAAGTTGCAAAGGTCTATTTATGGACTGAACGAAGATTCTTGATCTTGGAACATTAGATTTGATACTTCAATCAAGTTTTACAGTTTTGAGTAAAATGTCGATGAACCTTGTGTATACAAGCGTATCATCGGTAAGAAAATGGTTTTTCTCGTACTTTACGTTGATGATATTCTACTCATTGGGAATGATGTAAGAGCATTATCTGATGTAAAGACCTAGCTTGCTAACTAATTCCAAATGAAAGATTTGGGAGAGGCTAGTTATGTTCTTGGGATCTAAATCATATGAAATCGTAAGAACAAACTGTTAGTATTGTCTCAAGCATCATACATTGATAAGATCCTTGTGAGTTATTTGATGCAGAATTCCAAGAAAGGTTATTTACCTTTTCAGCATGGAGTTCACTTGTTTAAGGAACAATGTCCTAAGACACCTCAAGAAGTTAAGGATATGAGACGAATTCCCGATGCCTTTGTAATAGGTAGTCTCATATATGCTATGTTATGCACGAGACCTGACATATGTTATTTAGTGGGAGTAGTCAGTCGTTATCAATCTAACCCAGGATTGGATCATTGGGCAGCAGTAAAATGTATTCTCAAGTATCTTCGAAGAACGAGAAACTATATGCTCATATATTTTGGTGAGAATTTGATTTCAATAGGATATACAAATTCGGATTTTCAATCGGATAAAGATTCTCAAAAATCTACATCTGGGTCAATATTCACCCTAAGTGGTGGGGCCATAGTATAGAGTAGTGTTAAGCAATCTTGTATCGCTGACTCCACCATAGAAGCAGAATATGTAGCAACTTGTGAAGCAGCTAAAGAAGCAGTTTGGCTTCGTAAGTTCTTGACAGATTTAGAAGTTGTTCCAAATATGAATAAGGCTAATCACACTTTATTGTGATAATAGTGGTGCAGTGGCTAATTCCAAATAACCAAAAAGCCATAAGCGTGGAAAGCATATAGAAAGAAAATATCATCTCATCAAAGAGATAGTACATAGAAGAGATGTGTCAGTGATGAAAATAGCTTTACAGAACAACTATGTTGATCCGTTTATAAAAACCTTAACAGTTAAAGTGCTTGACGGTCATCTAGAGGGTCTAGGATTACGAGATATGTCTCATTTGCTCTAGGGCAAGTGGGAGATTGTTAGGATTTATGCCCTAAGAGCTTGTAATTTATAAACGTTTAAATAAATAATAAATAAATAAAGTTTATTTTATTCAAATTAATGTGCATTTATGAAATGTTTGCTTCATACGAATATCATGTAACATCCATGATTACTTATGTAGTCTCAAACTAAGCATGTAAGTGTTCTATATAAGAGGATTTAGTTTGAGATTTGTAATCTAAAAAGTCCGTAGAAAGCAAACAAAGTTTGGTACTTTGTTTGTGGTGAATCTACAACTGCAGTCCATTTCGTATTTGATACGATGATCTTATCTGAGATTATTCATGTGGTGACATGAAAATGAAGGCACTTATATAATAGAGATTTTATAGGACTAGACCACGATGAAAATAAATTTTTTATTAATATCCGTTAAACAAAGAAATTTTTATTTATCGACTAGATGATCATATATGGATTGATCTTAATCCTGAGTGTTTTATGGACCCCTATTTGTAGAGTCATATCTTTTGATTTACATAGGTGAGACTTTTGATTTAATAAGTGGCTGGGAACATTCTACACAATAGTGGAATCCACTCCTTCTTGCAAGAAGTAGATGAGTAGTTCTCTTAAGTGTTGATTCAGGTCTTGAACAATAAGAGCGCTCGACTTTCTATTTACGAGTAAATGGAAAGATAAATTCATAAATTGTTATGCATATATTGTTCATTAGAGAATCAATGGTATTTAATGGAACAAGATAATTAGAGTGGTATAACGGATTTTAATAACCTAACTCTAATTATGAACTACTCGTAGAGGATCAAACCATATGAAATGATTAAATCGATGTACATTGAAAATTCAGATTGTGTAAGACATCTACAATTTTAAGAGTGCAACCTTAAGTTTTTAGTGGAGTAACTCTAAAGTTAATAATAGTGAATTATTAATTAAAGAGTTTAAATAATAATTCCGATATTATTAGAGCTCAAATTGTAGGACCATTTGGTCCCCCTGTTAGCTCACAATCACATATAGAAACAAATTAACGAATATAATTATATTGTCCAATTATAAGTGTACATATAAATTTATGGACATGTTCACAAATTATTTAAATAATTTGATTATTTAAATATTTGTAATTATTTAATTAACGCTTAATTATTTAATTATTTATAGAGGTCATGAGTTCAATTCTAAATGGTGTCACTAAATTAATTATGATTTAGAATCATTTAATTTAATGAAAAATCATTTAAATAATTAATGGAAATAATAATTTTAATTGGAATTAGATTCCATATTAAAATTATATTAAAAGAGTTTTAATTTAATAGGAATTAGATTCTATACTAAATTAAAAGAATAGAATTTTAATCCAATAAGGAATTTGATTCCATATTGGACATAAATTAAGTCTTTCAATTTAAATAGGAATTTAAATTCGTTGTTAAAATTGAAGAACCCTAGTTTACCATTATAAAATGATGTTTTATGAATGGTAATAAGGGAGAGAAAATTTTTGGCTAATGGAACCAAAAATTTTCGTTGATTAAATCACCATATAACCATCTACTTTAAGAGAGTCTTCAAAAAGATTGTGCCCACACACAAGTTCTTTTGTGAAGAGTCACAGTGAGGAAGATCAGGTGGTGAAAATCCTGCGAATCAAAAGGGATTAATTCAATTTTAATGTAAGGTAAGATTCGATCTTATTAATTTAATTATTGAATTATTATTACTTGCATCGATCGGGCACATTTTTGCTTGAAAAATTTTTTAAATCCACATTCCGCATTAACATTATAATCAATTTTTCCCTCTAATTGGTATCAGAGCCCGGTTTTCGCTAATTTAATAATTGATTCAATAATTAGTGAATTTCCTTTTGATTATGATTCTTTGTATGTCATAGGGTAGACACTAATTATTGATGTGCATATTTTATATTCATGTTTGATGAATTGGGTTTGCATGGATTGATGGTTAATAATATGGTTTTTTGGCTAATTTAATTTGATTAATATGTAAGCCGTTTGTGACGATTTTTTCCATTGTAATATCAAAGATTTAGGGTTTTTTTTTGTTTGAAAAAATTCAAGTAGAAGAATGATGTGCAACAACTCTGAAATTTCGTTTCTAGTTTTGTGCGGAAAAGTTGTGATTGAAACGGCATAGATTTGAAGCAGTGTGTGCGTACGAGATGCGCAAAAAGACAGTGAACAAATGCCACAAACATGCACCATCAGTGTATGTGATACACGGACAACAGTACATATGGTCTAGTCTTCTGCACTCAACTCGGTGCGGCTGCTGCGCTTGCAACAACCGAGTTTGGTGCGATTGCTGCCCTCGTGCAGCACGTCGAATGGCTGGTGCATCTGATATGTTATGCTGCGTTGACTAGTTGTGCAGATGACAGCGTGCAAGACTGGTTTTGAACCAGAACAGATGAAAATCTGCGTGGTTCCTGCGTGTACCTGACTGGTTTTGAACCAGTTGGTTGTGTGGTCGATGCAAAGGCTGCGCATGGGGGATGGATCAGCAGCTGAGTGGCTGCGCATGGATGACTGGTGACTGTAGCAGTTATGCGCTCATGTTGTTGCGTTCGTGGACTGGTTTTAAACCAGCTTGTCATGCGTTAAATTCGCTGCAGTTGAACCAGAACAGTGCATGTGATGTACTCAAAATAATGCATTAGTTTTCGTGTATTGTAAGCCCTCGAATTTGATTTTACGAGTTTCCCAAGAATAATCCCTAAATATCGATTAGAGACTCTAAATAGTTTATGGAAACGCTTAAGGTCATAAAGGACCCAGAAAGATCGATTTAAATTCAATTGGAGATTAAACGGAAAGATAAAATGGTGAACGAAATCGAGTTATTATTTAAGATGAAATGGGACTAAATCGAAGATAAATTTAATATTTGTGGTCAAAGTAAAATTATGCTAAAAGCTAAGGGAGGAGAATGAAATTTTCTTAAGGCATAAGTGGAATTATTGATATTTATTAGGGAGGAAATTAGAAGCCAAAAATATGGTTGTTGACTTTCAAGTTAAAATAGAAATCAAACCAAGTCAATTGTGTAATCGCGAAGAAGAAAGAAGAAAGAAGAAAGAAAGAAAAAGAAAAGAAAAAGAAAAAAGAAGAAGAGAAGAAGGAGAAGCCACCGTCGTTCATCACCGATCGACCAGCCAAGAAGCTCGCCATCGCCACGCCATCCCATCGCCGAACTCAAGCTGAAGCAAAGCTGAACTCGCTGCAAACCAAAACCAGAAACGAGTAGCATCACGACGCAAAACATGCGAGCGAGATCGACCATCGACGACGACGAGGAGGAACTGCCAATGTGCACCAGATCGAGACTGACCAGAAGCCAACCGAAGTCGAGTTGATCGACGACAGAAGCAGACCCGAAGCAGATGATCGAGCGACGCAGAACCACCAGCGAACCAGACCCGATCGGCATGGAAGAAGACGGTGACGAGCTGTCGTCCGACCACCTGCAGACTCGAACTCGAAACCCCCCCTATCCATGCCATTTTCAGCTTCAACTGAGCTTGATTTCAGCTCGAAACCAGTGAAGAACACAGCTGAAACTGAAACCAGAATAGAGAAGGTAGATCGGGGAAGAAAAAGGAGAGATCAACAGCAAGAGAGAGAGGAAGTCAAAGTGGAGTCAACGCGTGAGGGAAGAAAGGAAGAAGAAAACCCAGCCCAGATCTGTCATGAAAACTGTCCCTAAACGAAGTCAAAGTGAAGTCAACGCGAGAGGAAAAAGGGGTAAGTTATTCAATTCGAAATTGATTTGCGTTGATGATTTTTATTGGTGATTTAAGTTGAGTTTGAAATGGATTTTATTATGATTTGGTTATTGGTTGATTTTGAGTAAAAATAAGTTGAAAACTAAGTGGATTTAAGTTTATTGAGAGCTTAGGAAACTAAGAAAATATCAAGGATTTAGAAAGAAACCAAATCACACAATAAACTAGTTTGAAGGGTAATTTCATAAATTGGCTCATATAGCGTCCGTTAAGAGTTTGGAGGGCCCTAACGAGTTTAATTAGGCGTATTGAGATTATTAAAAGTCGAAAATTAAATTAAGGAACCAAAAATGGAGGGTTGCGCCCAAAAAAGGTCATTTAGGGGTGATTATGTAGTTTTAATTATTTTGAGTTTTCAGAAGTTGACGTGGACGTAAATTTACGTATATATATGTTGTATAGATGACGAACAAGCTGGTAAAGCAAGGGAAGAGCGATAAGGAGCAGTTTAGAACCTTTCGGAGAGCTGTTCGGAAGTGATAGCTAAGGTGAGTGTTAAACTGATTTTTAATGCGTTTTGTGTTATTTGGATTTATGAATGAATGTTTCATGCATGTTTGAATATTTTGATGAAAGCGAAATATGATTTAAATGATAAATGGCACGGTAACAGATAATATGATTTTGTGTTTTCATTAAAACTATGATTTCTCGTTTTGAATTTTATATATATAATGGATTGTAATTTTAAAAAGATGAAAATAAAACCTATTGCTTACCCAGAGAGTATCATATTATTACCGGTCTGGGTTGAGTACCCGAAGTGTGCATTGATAGAGTTAGTAGTGTCAGTATGGCATTAACTATACTAACCGCGGGAGATACCTGCAAGGTGTCATGTCAGTCATATGTCTGAGAGATTAGCCCAATGCACGTGAAAGGTATATTATTAGCTAGCTTACCCGAGCGAGATAGAGTTCCGCTTTGTAGCGATGTAGGATTCCGCTACATGAACCGGACAGAGCGATGTAGGATTCCGCTCTATACTAGGGTGCCATGAGGCACGAGTCACTATAAGTTAGCGGGAGCCGGATTGATTGGCAGGATACCTTCGAGCGGAGTCGGACCATATCCGGTTTTATAATAATGAAAACGGCTGATTGGCAGGACACCTTCGAGCGAAGTCGGACCAATTCATTTCATTAAAAAGAAAAAGGGTTTTAGAATAAAAACCCTGCAACCATAGGAGATCCCTTTATGAAATTGAAAACCGTGCAAGATGTGTTTTATAATATTAATGCATGAAACTTGTTTTAAAATAAATGGAATTAATTTGAATTATCAAAAATATGTTAGGGAGGTTTTTATAAAATGTAATTTCAAATAACATTATATGACATTCACTGGGCTTTCAAAGCTCACCCAATATTTTATGTATTTTTAAATAAACCTCCCCAAACACAGGTACCATAGCTGCAAATTACCTCGAGATGATACCAAGCAGCCGCGGCGATAGTGTTGATGTGATTACCTGTTCCTATTTCTGTTTGATATTAAGAGATGTATATATTTTATTATCTCCATTTGATTTTGTAAATATCATTTTATGGATTTAAATTATGTTTTTGAAGTAAATTGATGCATGACATATGATTTTATTAATAATCAGTTCATAAATTGAAACATGAAATTGTGGTTATGGTTGTGATGAAAAATAAGAGCCTGAGGCTCCGTAGTTTTGAGAAATTGTTTTTGTGATTTTTAGAAGTGTTAAATTTTATAATTTACAGGGTGGCAAAGTCCGAAAAACAGATGGGATGCTGCCCAAATTTTTATAAAATATTTTGTAAATGTTTAAAATAAAAATGAAAAATTTCCTCTCGTTTCCGCTGTTTTCGAAAAGGATTGAGAAAGAATACAGCTTAACTCTGCAGGAATCTTTTAGTTGAGCGTAAGTAACGCGACCCAACCCGGATACCTCTAACTCTGATCCGGTTGGTCACGCCGGGCACCCCAACGGATCCCTCTCAGACCCGACTTGTCGGGCTAAGCGAAACCCGTGAAGCGAACCCTAAACTCTTTCATACTTTCTGAAACATCGTTGGGTTGGATTTTCTTTAAAACTGAAAACGCGTAGGAAAAATTTTTAATTTCAATTTTAAATTCATTTTCGAAACTCATTTTTCTAACAAAATTTCGGCAGCATAACGGCTGCATTTTTAACGTTCCTGAAAAACCTGTTTACAAAAATATCAACACTTCAACTATTTTTAGCACCAACCCAACTTCTGATTGCCCATAGGCCTCAATCATGCATTTGATTTTCATATCAACTTAGATAAATTCTAATCACATTTAATAAATCGCATTTAAATCGAAAGCAGTTTAAAAACAGTTACAAACGAATAATTACAAATGCAAATTACATTTTAAAAGAGATTTACATGAAATATAACTGATGAAACAAAATGAGCTACTCAAATGATGTCGTGTTGCGCTGGCTCACCTGCTGGAGGTAATGCTATTGATCGGCTACCTATTGAGAGTACCTGAGGAGATTTTTTTTATATAAAACAGAAAATATAATGAGCTAGAAGCTCAGTGAGTGATAATTTATCTTTTCTTTGAAAATATGATTTTCGAAACGTCCTCCTCTGAAAACGTTTGAAAACTATTCTTTGTTTCTAAAGCATTTCAAACTTAAATCTTTAAAACATCAACTTAAACAAGAGAATTCATCTCTAAGCACATGCACGTATTTAAATACAAAACTTGCAACTGTAAATCATAAATAACTTCAATAATAATTATAAAATATCTTTTATCTCAAATAAGCTTTTCTTTTAAAAGCTGTTTCTCGATATCTTTCAAAATTACCATAGTATCCCAAAATCTGGGGTCTCTCGAATCTAACGGCTATGTGCGGAATTTCTCAGCGCTAACCATAGCTCGCCTAACCTGAGACATCTCGTGGCCATGTGCGAAATTTCTCAACGCTAACCATAGCACACGAAACACTACCCCACATCAGTAATGGCGACTCGACTGACAGACTCTGACGCTTATCCCCCTGGTTAGGGACTTATCCCTCCCTAGAACTATGCCAACTGAAGTGGGATAGACCGATCGGGTCTAAACTGCTCTGTAATCTCTGAAAATCCCTGAGGGGATACTTTCTGGTTTTGAAAACACTTTTCTCTTTTCTGCTTTAACTTTCTGGTGCAAAAGCACAATTCTCTTTTCTGAGTGCGTAAAGCACTAAAATCTGATTTCTAAGTGCCATGAGCACTAAAACTGATTTTCTCAATTCAAACTTGAAAACTTAGTTTCTGAAATTTCATTTCAACAACTTTATATATATGCATATAAAATCACATTCTCATTTCAAACTAATGCTCATGCATATATCAATGCATTTAAAATAAACTCAAGCAATTACTTATCAAATCAAATTTGATAATTTGAAATACTTTTAAAATCTTTAAATAAAACTCACTCACAAAACTGTTGATTGAAAATAGCGTGTGCGGAGCCCCTAATCCTCTCGCCTCGATCCTCGAGCTCCTTCGTCACCTACACAACATATTACGTTCGCGTAAATCTTTGGAAACTTGAAATTACACAATCGTCCCTCAAACTAGCTTATCGCACGATTCGAATTCTTTTTTTAAATCTTTAATATTTTCTTAGTTTCCTAAACTCCCAATAAACATCAATTAACTTATTTTTACTCCAAACCAACCGATAACCAAATCATAATAAAATCCACATCAAAACCAACTTAAATCACCAATAATTATCATAAACACAAATCAATTTCGAATCGAATAACTCACCCCTTTTCACTTTAATTTTCTTGCTCAATCTTGGTTCTTCTAATTTGGGTGAGTTTGAAAGCTTGATAGAAAGCTCAAAAATAGCTTGCAATTGCTTGATCTAGCTCTTCCCTCACATGGCCAAAGCCACCTCCTCCTCGCGGCTTCATCTTCTCCTTCTTCGTTTCGACTTTGCTTCTGGTGTATCACGGCTGCAACTACACTGATTTGGAGCGAAAATGGCTTGATTCCAGCTTGGTTTCCTCTCCTCTTTCTCCTCTCTTTTTCCCTCGTTCTTTCCCTCTCGATCTACCTCTGTTTCGCCGTCGATCGCGTCCGATCTGGTCTATCTCGCATGTCGTTCCTGGTTTGCTTCGGGTTTGCTCGATTTTGCGCGTGATGGAGGCTGGTCAACAGGCTTGGTTACGTCGAGTTCAGGTCGTGCTGGTGCTGGGTTTTGCAGGTCGGCGACGGGACAGCAGCTTGGCGTCGTCGTCGTCGTCGTCGACAGCGGCAGATCGAGTCGGCTTCCAGCTGCTCGGCGACAGCTTGGTCAGCTTCTGCTGCCGTTCTGCTCGACCTCCATTTGCGTTCTGGTTCGCGGCAACAGCAGCTGGTCGACGACGGCAGCTGGTCGGCGTTGGCGTCACGGTCAGCTCCCTCTTCTTTCTTCTTCTTCTTTCTTCTTCCTTCTTTTCTCCTCTTCTTTCTTTCTTTTCTTCTCTTCTGCGACAACTCACTCTCTCTCTCTTTAGATTTTTAGACAACTTTTTGGCTTTATGCTTTTCTCCCCAAACTATCCTCAAAATGACGGTCACGTCCTGCTAAAATTTTAGTCTCCTCCTTTGACTTTTAGCTTAATTTTACTTTGACCACAATTATTAAAATTTATCTTCAAATTAGTCCCTTATTCACCTTAAAAATTATTCGATTTCCTTCATCATTTTATCATTCCGTTTAATCTCCAATCAAGTTTAATTCAATCCCTATGGGTTCTCTATAACCTTAAGCGTTTCCATAAACCGATTAGGGTCTCCAATAATTATTTAGGAACTATATCTGGGGAAATCCGTAAAATCCAATTCGAGGGCTTACAGTAAGGGCTAGCTAGAAGGTCAACGTAGGGTGCCGACAGATCGCATTGGAAAAGGGGTCTGTCATGTATACTCTAGCGTGTTGTATTCAAGGAGACACGTGCATTAATACAATGCATTGTAATTGCAAATTGTTGTTCTTATCCATGCATCACGCACAAAAGTGCACTTGCTCTTGTGTGTGACACATGGCGACATCATAGCAATGCACTGTAAGTGCAAATTGTTGCACTTATTTGTGTGTCATGCACAAAAGACAAAATAGTTTAATTGTCTTACCTGTTTGTCCGTGAATGCTAATGCATTGGATGCTTGTGCTTGCGACACATGTGCATTTAGTGCACATATTGATGATGCACAATCTGCACATGTATACTCATACTTGAATAATTTTCATTGGCTTTAAAATCAAGAAATGGGCTTCAAGCCCAATCCATTTGATGGAGATTTTTGATAATTAAATTACATTTAATTATAAGCCTAAATAACCCATCAAGATCTAGAAGACCATGAAGTTTTTGAAGACTACAAGTGAAGGTCAAGGAATGTCTTGGTTAATTTTTGTAATCTTTAAAATTAGTTTTAGGTTGTTAAAGCCAAAGAATCTGATCAATTATATGTTATTTATTTAAATTGTTTATCATGTGATGATTGAATAATTTGTTGATAACATAATCATGCATAAAATATGTCATATAGAATAGAAAGTGTCTACTCGTTGCACAATAACATGATATACATACATGTATTATTATTTATTTTTCCTATTAAATAGTTTATTAGTTAAAATAGAGATAATAATACATTAAATACCAATTTCATAATTTGTTAGGATTTTAGTTGAAAATCCTAGGTTCACAAATTAGAAATATATAATTACTTTTAATGTGATTAAAAAATATATATATGTTTCGTATAATTGGTATTTATAATGTGGATTAGATTTTAAGAGTTAAAATTGGGTAATCTCACATTAAATCTAATCTTCATAATTACAGAGTTTAGATTATATAAATGAGATTTTCAAGCATCATGTTTAATTTTATGCTAAAACTTTTGATATTCATATGAAGCAATTTTGAATAAAATATTTTGTTTATTTATTTCAACAATGTCGTCACCTTTAATTATTATACTTGTCAATGATAAACTGAATGGGGATAACTATGTTAAATGGAAAAACAATATGAATGTCATTCTAGTCTGTGAGGAACTAAAATTTGTCCTGACGGATGAGTGTCCTCCTGTGCCATCTGTAAATGCTACGCGTAATGTACGCGAAACCTACCAAAATTGGGTTAAGGCTGATGAAAAGACCAGTTGCTACCTGTTAGTAAGAATGTCCGACGTGCTTGCTAAGAAGCACAAGGCAATAACAACAGCATCTTCGATGATGGAGTCATTACAAGGGATGTTTGGGCAACCTTCTGAGCAACAGCGACATGAAGTTATTTGTGCCGCTATGACTGCTAAGATGAAGGAAGGGACATCAGTTCGAGAGCATGTCTTGAATATGATGACCTATTTTAACAGAGCTGAAACTCATGATAGGGTGATTGATGAGCCTAACCAAGTGAGCATGATATTGCAAACTCTCTCAAAGAGTTTTATGCAGTTCAAGAGCAATTATGTTATGAACAAGTTGCAGTATATTATTACTCAATTGCTCAATGAACTCACTACTTATGAGTCCATGAATAAGGACAAGATTAAGTATGGTGAAGCAAATGTTGCTGAAACTTCCACCTCTAATAAGAAAAAGAGGAAAAGGACCACTAGTAAGTTTAAGGCAAAGCCTAAAAAGCAGGTTTCCCAACAGAAGAAGCAAAAGAGCTCTAAGGCTTGCAAACCCAAAGGAAAATGTTTTCATTATGATGTGGAAGGTCATTGGAAGAGGAACTGTCTAACGTACCTCGAAGAGCTCAAGAACAAAAAGAAAATGAAAGATAATTATGATTTACTTGTCATTGAATCTTGTTTAGTGGAGAATGATTTATTTACCTGGATAATCAATTCAGGAGCCACTAATCATGTTTGTTCTTCTTTACAGTTGATTGATTCTTGAAGGGAGCTTGATGAGGGCGAGTTTGCCATGTGAGTTGGCACTGCAGATGTCGTTTCAGCTAGAGCAATGGGAGAAGTTAGACTTCAATTTTCGAATAGTTGTTTTATTGTTTTTAACAATGTTTATTATATTCTGAATTTTAGAAGAAATTTGATTTCGGTTTCTAGATTATTGGAACAAAATTATTTAATTTCTTTTAGTAATAAAGATGTTATTATTTCTAGAAATGGTTTGAATATTTGTTTCGGAATATTAGAAAACAATTTACATGTTGAGGTCGGTAACACATAATTCACTGCTCAATGCTGAATTGTTTAAAGTTGAAAAACATAAAGCAAAGCGACAAAAGATTTCTCCCAATGATGATACCTATTTTTGGTATCTAAGACTTAGATATATTAATCTTGATAGAATAAACAGACTAGTAAAGAGTGGAACTTTAAGTGAGTTAAAGATTAGCATTTTACCTGTTTGTGAAAATCCTATTTAGAAGGTAAAATGACTGAGAGACCTTTTAAGACAAAAGGTTATAGAGCCAAAGAACCGCTAGAGCTTGTACATTCGGATGTTTGTGGTCCAATGAATTTTAACGCTAGAGGTGGTTATGAATATTCTGTCACTTTCATTGATGATTATTCAAGATATGGGTATGTTTACCTAATACAACGAAAGTCTGAAACTTTTGAAAAGTTCAAAGAGTTTAAAGCTGAAGTTAAAAATCAATTAGGTAAAACATTGAAGGTTCTACGATCAGATCGTGGAGGAAAGTACCTTGATACAGAGTTCAAGAATTATTTGATTGAGAATAGGACTATATCCAAACTCACGGGTCTTGGAACACCACAACAAAATGGTGTTGCAGAAAGGAGAAATCGTACCCTGCAGGATATGATGAGATCTATGATTAGTTTCTCATCATTAAACAGTTCTTTCTAGGGATATGCACTGCAAACTGCAGTATATATCTTGAATGTAATTCCTTTCAAGTCTTTTTCTAAAACACCTTTAGAGTTGTGGAATGGTCGTAAAGCTAGTTTGCAACATTTTCGCATATGGAGGTGTCCAACACATTTGCTGAAAAATAAGATTGGAAAACTAGAACAACGTTCATAAGTTTGTCTATTTGTAGGCTACTCCAGAGAAACTAGAGGTGTATTCTTTTATGATCTTTAAGATAACAAAGTGATTGTATCGACAAATACTACGTTTCTTGAAGATAATTACATAAAAGAATATAAACCTCGAAGCAAGATTGTACTCGAAGAGTTTTTGCTTGGTTCGACTAGTATCCAATCAACAATAGTTGTTGATAATAACATAGTTAAGACCACGTCTGAGTGTCAAACAGATTTCTATCAGAATCATCTACTATCTCGTCATAGTGGAAGGGTTATTAAACTACCAATTCATTACAAAAAGATCGGAGAGGCACAGATTGCTATCTCTGATAAGTGTGTAGATGATCCATTGACATATTATGATGCAATGGAAGATTTTGATAAGGAAGAATGGCTTAAAGTTATGAATCTCGAGATGGAGTCAATGTACTCAAACTCAGTCTGGGAGCTTGTGGATCAACCAGATGGGGTAAAACCCATAAGCTGCAAATGGATCTACAAGAGGAAGAGAGGAGTGGATGGGAAGGTGGAGACCTTCAAAGCTAGGCTAGTGACAAAAGGTTATACTCGAAAACAAGAAGTTGATTATGAATAAACTTTCTCACTAGTAGCCATGCTTAAGTCCATTCGTATTCTTCTATCCATAGTTGCATGTCTCAATTATGAGATGTGGCAAATGAATGTCAAGATTGCATTATTAAATGACAATCTTGATGAAAGCATGTTTATGATGCAACCAAAGGGATTCGTGATCCAAGGTCAAGAGCACAAGGTTTGCAAGTTACAAAGGTCTATTTATGGATGAAGCAAGTTTCTCGATCTTGGAACATTAGATTTGATACTTCAATCAAGTCTTATGGTTTTGAGCAAAATGTTGATGAACCTTATGTATACAAGCGTATCATCGATAAGAAAGTGGTTTTCCTCGTACTTTACGTTGATGATATTCTAGCATTGGGAATGATGTAAGAGCATTATCTGATGTAAAGAACTGGCTTGCTAACCAATTCCAAATGAAAGATTTGGGAGAGGCTAGTTATGTTCTTGGGATCTAAATCATGTGAAATCGTAAGAACAAACTATTAGCATTATCTCAAGCATCATACATTGATAAGATCCTTGTATGTTATTCGATGCAGAATTCCAAAAAAGGTTATTTACCTTCTTAGCTTGGAGTTCACTTGTTTAAGGAACAATGTCCTAAGACACCTCAAGAAGTTGAGGATATGAGACAAATTCCCGATGCCTCTGTAGTAGGCAGTCTCATATATGTTATGTTATGCACGAGACCTGACATATGTTATTCAGTGGGAGTAGTCAGTCGTTATCAATCTAACCCAGGATTGGATCATTGGGTGGCAGTAAAATGTATTCTCAAGTATCTTCGAAGAACAAGAAACTATATGCTTGTATATTTTGGTGAGAATTTGATTCCAATAGGATATACAGATTCTGATTTTCAATCGGATAAGGATTCTTGAAAATCTACGTCTGGGTCAATATTCACCCTAGGTAGTGGGGCCATAGTATGAAGTAGTGTTAAGCAATCTTGTATCGCTGACTCCACCATGGAAGCAGAATATGTAGCAGCTTGTGAAGCAGCTAAAGAAGCAGTTTGGCTTCATAAGTTCTTGACAGATTTTGATGTTGTTCCAAATATGAATAAGCCAATCACACTTTATTGTAATAATAGTGGTGCAGTAGCTAATTCCAAAGAACTAAAAAACCATAAGCGTGGAAAGCATATAAAAAGAAATATCATCTCATCAAAGACATAGCAAATAGAGGAGATGTGTCGATGATGAAAATAGCTTCACAAGATAACCTTGCTGATCCATTTATAAAGACCTTAACGACTAAAGTGTTTGACGGTCATCTAAAGGGTCTAGGATTACGAGATATATCTCATTTACTCTAGGGCAAGTGGGAGATTGTTATGATTTATGCCCTAAGAGCTTGTAATTTGTAAATGTTTAAATAAATAATAAATAAATAAAGTTTATTTTATTCAAATTAATGTGCATTTATGAAATGTTTGATTTATACGAATATCATGTAACATCCATGATTACTTATGTAGTCTCAAACTATGCATGTAAGTGTTCTATACAAGAGGATTTAGTTTGAGATTTGTAATCTAAAGGGTCTGTAGAAAGCAAACAAAGCTGGGTACTTTGTTTGTGATAAATCTACAGCTACGCTCCATTTCGCATTTGATACGATGATCTTATCCGGGATCATTCATGTGGCGACATGAAAATGAAGGCACTTATTTAATAGAGATTATATAGGACTAAACCACAATGAAAATTAATTTTTTATTAATATTCGTTAAACAAAGAAATTTTATTTATCGACTAGATGATCATATATGGATTGATCTTAATTTTGAGTGCTTTATGGACTCCTATTTGTTGAGTCATATCTTTTGATTTACATGGGTGAGACTATGATAGATTTACGATCAATAAGCTTCGTACTTTGGAGATGTGATTTAATAAGTGGCTGGGCACATTCTACACAATAGTGGAATCCACTCATTCTTGTAAGAAGTAGATGAATAGTTCCCTTAAGTGTTGATTCAGATCTTGAATAATAAAAGCGCTCGATTTTCTGTTTACGAGTAAACGGAAATATAAATTCATAAGTTGTTATGGATATATTGTTCATTAGAGAATCAATGGTACTTAATGGAACAAGATATAATTAGAGACGTATAACGGATTTTAATAACCTATCTCTAATTATGAACTACTCATAGAGGATCAAACCATATGAAATGATTAAATCGATGGACACTGAAAATTCAAATTGTGTAAGACATCTACAATTTTGAGAGTGCAACCTTAAGTTTTTAGTGGAGTAACTCTAAGGTTAATAACAGTGAAATTAAAGAGTTTAATTAATAATTATGATATTATTAGAGCTCAAATTGTAGGTCCATTTAGTCCCCTTGCTAGTTCACAATCACATAAAGAAACAAATATAAGTGTACATATAAATTTATGAACATGTTCACAAATTATTTAAATAATTTGATTATTTAAAAATTTGTAATTATTTAATTAATGTTTAATTATTTAATTATTTGTAGAGGTAATGAGTTCAATTCTAAATGGTGTCATTAAATTAATTATGATTTAGAATCATTTAATTTAATGAAAAATCATTTAAATAATTAATGAAAATAATAAATTTAATTGGAATTAGATTCTATATTAAAATTATATTAAAAGGGTTTTAATTTAATAGGAATTAGATTTTATACTAAATTAAAAGAATAGAATTCTAATCCAATGAGGAATTTGATTCCATATTGGTTAATGGAACCAAAAATTTCCATTGATTAAATCACCATATAATCATCTACTTCAAGAGAGTCTTCAAAAAGATTGTGTCCACACACAATTTCTTTTGTGAAGAGTCACAGTAAGGAAGATCAGGTGGTGAAGAATCTACGAATCAAAAGAGATTAATTCAATTTTAATGTAAGGTAAGATTCGATCTTATTAATTTAATTATTGAATTGTTATTACTAGTATCGATCGAGTACGTTTTTGTTAGAAAAATTTTTTAAATCCACATTTCCGCATTAATATTATAATCAATTTTTCCCTTTAATTGGTATCAGAGCTTGGTTTTCGCTAGTTTAATAATTGATTCAATAATTAGTGAATTTCCTTTTGATTATGATTCTTTGTATGTCATAGGGTAGACACTAATTATTGATGTGCATATTTTATATTCATGTTTGATGAATTGAGTTTGCATGGATTGATAGTTAATTATATGGTTTTTTAGTTAATTTAATTTGATTAATATGTAAGCCGTTTGTGACGATTTTTTCCGTTGTAATATCAAAGATTTAGGGGTTTTTTTTTTTTTTTTTGAAAAATTCAAGTCGAAGAATGATGTGCAACGGCCCTGAAATTTCGTTTCTGGTTTTGTGCGGAAAAGTTGCGATTTAAACGGCATAGATTTGAAGCAGTGTGTGCGTATGAGATGCGCAAAAAGACAGTGAACGAATGCTACAAACATGCACCATCAGTGCATGTGATGCACGGACAGCAGTACACATGGTCTAGTCTTCTGCACTCAACTCGGCGCGGCTGCTGCGCTTGCAGCAACCGAGTTTGGTGAGGTTGCTGCCCTCGTGCAGCACGTTGAATGGCTGGTGCATCAGATATGTTATGCTGCGTTGACTGGTTGTGCAGATGACAGCGTGCAAGACTGGTTTTGAACCAGAACAGATGAAGATCTGTGTGGTTCCTGCGCGTACCGGACTGGTTTTGAACCAGTTGGTTGTGTGGTCGATGCAAAGGCTGCGCATGGGGGCTGGATCAGCGGCTGAGTGGCTGCGAATGGATGAGTCGGTTGTATTGATTGATGCTCCTTTGTATTAATTGTCCTTTACTCTTGACACCAAACAAAGCCACAAATTATTTTATAAGTTCAAAGTTGTGGTCCCACTGATAATATTAATTACCATTTAAAATTGATGAGTTAATAATTGTCTTCATATAACTTTTGAAAATGAATTTATTTATTTATTTTTATATAAATATGAAAATATTTCATGTCATTTCAAAAAGGAAAAAGAAAAAGAAATATTTCATGCTTCCATATTGCATGAAAATTACAGCGCATATGCCAATGATCCAAATTATAAGTCAAAAGAAAATATAAAATGAAAGTAAATTCAAGGGTAAATTGCATGCAGCACCTTGACTTTGCACAAATTAAATCCCATGGCCAACTTTTCTTTATTTATTTTTATTATTTAAAAATAAAATCACAATAATTAATAAAATATTATATAAATAGTATTTTGGTACTTTTCATATGAATATTAAAAGTTGTTGTTAACTTTAATTGTAGACTAAATCAAGTGTAATTTTTTGTAATTTTGATGACGAAAAGTATATTTAATAAGGATAATATTATGATTCAAAATAAAAAGTTTGGTAAGAAAAATTATAACAATATATAAACTAAAAAATGTATAATAATATTGAAAGGGCTATGATAAAATAAAAATCGTTTGTATAGCAATGTTGAAAACGTGAATTGTGAAACGACAGAAAACACCAAGTTTGAGGACAAGGATTATTATAGCACCACGGGTCATGATGGTCCAATTATTAATAATCGAAAGAGTCCAAGAAAGTTGATACAAATTTCAAATATTTGAATGAATGGTCTAACGTTTTCATTTCATTTTCTGGACTTTTGATAATGTTAGACATGTACATGTGCAATGTTTCGATATGGATACAATGTATGTTCACCGCATATCTGATATTCAAATCTTGTTGTTTTCCTTTGTCACACAATTCATGCCTTAAACCTTTTTTTCTTTTTTTTGAACCAATTCACGCTTTCAAAATTGCCATACGAGTTTCATCATATTTATACATCAATTATAAAAAGTGACATATCATTGAAAAAATTCAATTAATAATTAGAAAAAATTACAATTTAGCGACCAAATCCAAAATATGCTTAGGCAAAGCAAACATTTTAGTTTTATTTTATTTAGAAATTCTTTGAAAGATATTATTACCCTCACTATTAAAATGTTTTGATAGAAATAGAAACCATGCAACTTATTGTTTGAAAGTTAATTTAATAAGCACGAATTTATTGAATTTCGAATGATTTCTATTGTTATTAAATGTATTATGAATTTCATAAACACTAATTGTTCAATCATAGTATTTGATTATGTATAAATGTTTTAAAAAGATTTTTGGGAGGTTAATTGATAAAATTAGATTCAATGGAAAATTATACAACACTCACTGGGCTATTAAAGCTCACTATGTTTTATATTTTTATAAATAAAACCTCCCTAGGGATAGGTATAGGTGTAGGTACTTTAGAAGTAGGAACTCCGAATCATGATTAGAGAAGTCAAGCTGATTGTGCTGTTCATTTTGAAATGTAGGAATACTTGTATATAATTTTGAGATGTGCATATAAAGTTTTGTATATAAACTTTTGAAAGTTACTTGAAAGGATTTTAAAAATTTAGTTTGATTTTATGTTGAAATGGATTGAAATTAATTATGCATGACTTAAAAATTCAATTCAATATACCTTTCAAAATCGCATGCATGTTTGTGGTTGCTTGTGGATTGAGAAAGTTGAGGGCCCGAGGCACGAGAGTTGAGAAAATACTTTATTTTTGAAGTGTTTATAGTTTTTATAAACTTTGCAGGGTGACATAGTCAGAAAAACAGTAGTTATACTGCCCAAATTTTGATAATCTATTTGTGAAAGTGTAAAACAAAAAGAAAAATTTTCTTACACATTTCTGTATAAAAGAAGGTTTCTAAAAAGATAAACGGTTTAACTTCACGGAAACCTTCCAACCAGATCAGATATCCTCAGGAAAGCCACCGTGAGGTTGCTGGTAAGCTGCCTAGGGAAATGGGTCTGTAAGCAAGTATATATCTCTTCAAGACTATAAGCTGATTTATAGTCCCCAAGTAGGGGTTGGTACAAAATCAACTATTAAATCTCAAATCTTAAATATTATAGTTGGATCATTTTTTATTAGTTTAAACGACCTCAAATCTTAAATACTATAGTTGGTTCATTTCTTATCAATTTAAGTTTTTAGGTCTGGTTGTAACTAATAATATGAATGTATGTGAAAACTAAAATAATTTGAAATATAAAACAAAACAAACTTGAATTAAAATTGGTTCATTGATTACACCTTTCTAGTTCTTGGTACATTTATGAA
This sequence comes from Nephelium lappaceum, assembly GCA_021234005.1. Classification (NCBI taxonomy): domain Eukaryota; kingdom Viridiplantae; phylum Streptophyta; class Magnoliopsida; order Sapindales; family Sapindaceae; genus Nephelium; species Nephelium lappaceum. The sequence goes on from CM038007.1 coordinate 1,784,842, forward strand.
TAATGAATTTTGAAGAAGAAAATGAAATTTAATTTTTGATTTGTAATTCTATTACTTGAAAATATAGAGAAAATCAAATTATGTGAATCTCACATTTAAATAAGGAATTAAATTCCTTAAGGAAAGGGAACTTGCAAGGATGGATCCAAGTTGAGCCTAGGGGGAACTTGTGGCCCTTTTGAGATTTTCAATTTTTTTTCCTTTATTTTTTTGTGATTTGCTCTCCATAATGATACAAATATATATTACTACAAATATGAATTTTAAAATTTTTATAACAATCTAATTCATGAATTTGAATTTTTAAATTTTTATTTATTACATCAAAGTGTCAATTTGTAATCAATTATTCAATTTTTCTATACCCTTTGTTTCATTTATATATTTTTAATCTATTTAAAATCAATAATTTACTTAAAAATTATTAAAGAAAAACATGCTTTAAACTTAAGTTTATATATAAATTTTGGATTATTTGATAATATTTATCAATTGTTCAGGTCTATGTTTTGAAAGTAAGATATAATTTTCTTATAATACTCAAATTGTAAATTAATTTGTAATTATGACAACAATATTTTTTGCTATCATTCAATATGTCTTGGTGGTAGAAAATTTTCATTCAACTTAGCAATCAGGCTTGAATGGTCGCATTGTAAGTGGCATCCATGTAAACTAAAAATAACATTTTTTAAAAATAAATTATGAAAAGCTATATATGTGTGTGTATACGCACGCGCGCATTTGTGTATTACTAATTTTTGTTATCTTATCAGGATACATGATAGTGTCAAATAGTGAAATGATGGACGAGATGAGTTATTTATTAAAAATTTTAAAATTTTCTAATATGAGTTCTTAGGGAAATTGGAAACCATAATTTAAAAAAATAAAATAAAAAATTACACAATCAAGTGGTTATCATTTTGAGCAGACAAAAATTTAATTGAAATGTGCCCCCTACAACACAAATTTTTAGGTTCGCTATTGGAAACTTGATTGACTCACCAGTCCCACCCAAGCTATGAAGTTCCCCTCATTGTTTTTCCTATGGAACTTAATTTTATTTTTATTCCTTATTAGTTAATTTACAATACATATATTGGCTCATTAACAATAGCATTTCATCAAAAATTTAAAAAAAAAAACTTAGAAGGTAATAATTATAATAAAAGAGTATATTTAGACATGCAATTAAACTAGGTGATATTCATGTGCTCATTGATGAGTTCAATTGGAGTAGCCAAATACGACTTAGCTGATCTTATTACTACAGAGCCAACATAAATAATTAAAACTTGACATGATTTTAACTTAAAAAAGACAAAAAAAAAAAAAAAAAGAAAATTCTTGACCTGATTTTAGGTGTGGTGGATTCATAGCTACACATACATTTTCGCAAATGAACTGCACAAGGCTAACTATTGTAAACATTTCCTCACAATAATTATGATGGAGAAAATAGCAATTCAAATTAAGATCTCGAATTTGTTTGTACCTTTATATATTACAATAAAAAATAGATAATATGGTTGAAACATTTATAAGTCAATTTAACATATAAAGATAGATGTGTGACTAAACTAGACAATGCCTAGGTTATGAAGCATTTTATGCATGTAACAAATATTTTATTTTTAACATATATTTCATTTTCTCCAAAAAACAAAAAACATATGTTTTATTTTTTAACACCATATTATCAGCTAAAGTCTCTAAGTTTTGCAAATAATAAAATGAGATTCTTTCAAGTTCAAGAAAACTTTTTGGGGTCTTCAATTTATTATTCGAATGTACTTTTCCAAAATGAATAAACGATCCATGATTATGTTAGAACCATTGATAGACTCTAATAAGTTCTAATCAAAAAGTAAAATTTGTGTTCTTTACACTAACTCATAAAAAAATTAATGAATGCATATTATGTAGGTTTGTTTTTCCCAAATATAAAAACAATAAACATCTCTCCAAGGTATAAACCTAAAATTGCTCTCTCTTGTAGATATTGAATATCTTCTATCTTAGTGTATCAAGGCCAAAGTTAGGGGGTTCAATATAATTTCCCCTGGTTTTAAATCGAGGGGGCTTTTGCCATTATTTTCAAAATCAAGGGTATTGATAATACCCACATGTATAATTACGAAAGTATCTCTGATACAATTATCAATTTAGGTTAATTTCTTATCAGATACGATAGACAGATAATGACACCAAAAAATTCTCCTCAAAACAATTATTTATCCCAAATATAGAGTTGATGTGGCAAAAAAAATAAATAAATAGAGAATACAAAAATGAGTTTGCCAATTAAGAAACTCTTAAAAATATTGATTAGGATTTCCCACTTTTTCTAACCTATGACAAACAGTTAAATTTATCTCATTTTTCTCTCCTTTTGATCGTAAAATATAAAAGGAGAAAGAGAAAAACATATTTCTTATGATGATTGGTCAAAAGTTGACATATATTTTGGTTTAAATAATTATATTGGAATAAAATATGAATATATATATGACACATTCTATAATATATATAGGGTATTGACACGCTTGACAAAAAAAAAAAAAAAACAGAATGATTGCATTTTAAAATTACTAATTATAATTTATTATATCTGATTACCACTAAACATATCTGATTAATCAGTAAATATAATTTCATATGTCGATTGTTGTAAATATGATCTGACTCATTTAGTTATAGTAAAATATAATAAATTACAATCAATAATAATCACTTATTATTTTTATTAAGTGTATTGATATTTCATGTGTACCATGAGAATATATATAAATATATATATGTTAATGTGAATTTATATTAAAAAAGTTATTATTATTTTTTTTTTGAAATTATTAAAAAAGTTATTGATAGAGCAATGTTTGAAACGTGAATTGTGAAACAATGGAAAACAAGAAGTACGAGGATAAGGATTATTATAGCATCACGTGTCGTGGTGGTCCAATTATTAATAATGGAAAGAGTCCAAGAAAGTTGATACAAATTTCAAATATGTGAATGAATGCTCTGACTTTTTCATTTCATTGTCAGAAGAGTACATGTGTAATGTTTCTGATATGCACACAATGTACGTTCACCGCGTATCTTTATCTATAGCAAGGGATTTGCAGACAATTGCATGCAATTCATGGACTATCTCTATTATTAATAAACCTTATATTCAAATCTGGTGGTTTTCCTTCGTCACACAATTCATGCCTTAAACCTTTTATTATTATTTTTTTGAACCAATTCACGCTTTCAAAATTGCCATACGAGTTTCATCATATTTATACATCAATTATAAAAAAGTGACATATCATTGACAAAATTCAATTAATTATTAGAAAAAATTACAATTTAACTACCCAAATCCAAAATATGCTTAGGCAAAGTAAACATTGTAGTTTTATTACAAATTATCCGTCCACCGTTAGCCAAGTCTGTCAATATGAATTATCTGAGGGGCAAAATTGTCTTTTGATCTTTTTGACTTTATTTTTGTTTTTTTTTTCCTTTTAAAATAAATTTTAAAAACTTAAGATAAATTAGATAAAAAAAAAATCATTAGATCTATTATTTATCTTAAGATGCACAATAAAGATTAATTTAAAAAAATAAAAAAAATTGAATATAAATAAAAAAAAATTAATTCATCAAATCTCCAATATTCATCTTAAGATGAATGGTGGAGATTAATTTGAAAAAAAAAATTTGAAAAATTAAATAAAAATTAAAAAATTAATCTCCACCCAATTCATCTTCCATATCCTCCATCAACCAGTTCATCAATAACCTTTAATATCATCCATCCGTCATCATCATCAACCTATCAACATCATCAATCATCAATCGAAAATACAACTGAAATGGTTAAAGTGAGAAGAGAGTGAAACAAAGGCACGCCCCTCTGCTTGGAGATGGGTCACTATCGTCGATGTTGACAATGGAGAAATGAGTTCAATGATAGATTTGGAGGTCCATCATGAACTCATTTTTAACTTTCTTTTTTCTTTTTTTTCTTTTTTACATCAATTGATCTCTACCATCCATCTTAGAGATGAATTTTGGAGATCCTTTTTTTTTTCTTTTAATAATATATATTTATATTTTTTTTTATTTTTAAAATTTTTAATTATATAGTTTTCTTTTTGAAAATAAAATCATGAAGTTATTTTCGTCATTACATAAGGGTATTTCGGTCTCTCATTCGGATCTATAATGTTACCTATCAAAACTAACAGACATGGGATAATAGCGAGTGGGTAATCTATAGTAAAACTAGAAAGTTTGCTCCGTCTGAACATATTTTGGAACTAGATAACTAAGCTGTAATTTGCTCTAATAATTAATTCTCTTTGTATTAAAAATTAGTTTAATTATATTGTCCCTCTCTTTCGTTTCCCTTATTTCTCATGCTTGTTTCTTTCTTTTACTTTCTCTCCTTCTCTTGTTTCTCTCTCTTCACTACATCTTCTTTCTCTCACACTTTTTTTTTTTTGAAGAGGTGTTTTTGATTTTAGGAGTTGAGTAAAAAATTATATAGTGTCGTGCCCAATTTAAATAGTCAAAAAACATCATTTTAAAAAATTTGAAGAACATAACTAAAGATAAAGTCCGATCTTACTGGATGAGATGCAACGATGCGAGATGCAGTGATGAAATGGAGACTCTCCCAAACCCACATCATGTATTTAATGTAGTTTGATGTAAAATAGGAAATGAATTCTGAACTCTAATATATTCTAGAGTTCAATTTGCATAAGGACAAGGAACTCTAATAATATAAATAAGATCTTTCAGGCAGTGAAAAATGAACAACTTTTTTAGTCTTTGAAAGCCTTACAAAACCCCTAGTTCATTGGCTTTTTTCGTAAGCAATAACATAATTGTGGACATAAGTTTTGTTCTATATCGTCAAAACATGTTAAAAATTCTTATCTCGATTTTATTTTTGTTTCTCTTTATTATTATGCCATTATTGCTCTTAATCTTCTATTGATTACATTCACAATCACATTAATTGGGGGTTGACTGATTTTTTTACATCAATGATATATATACATAGAGAGAGAGAGAGAGAGAGAGAGAGAGAGAGATTAATTGGCTATATTTATTGAAGTCTTACAACGTAAACTAAGATTGATTGGCTATATTTATTGAAGTCTTACAACGTAAACTATGATTTGTACAATTCTGTAAACTATGGAAGTGTGATTATGGTATATGCTGAGGAATAAATTATTTTAGTCACTCTCACTTTTTATAACAGTGACAATTGATAATTATCAAAATAATGACGTGTATGGTGATAAATCATTCGTACAAATCCCTGCAAATCTATAAAGCTATGCGTCCAACATACAAGCGTTGCGTCTATATCAAAACATTTGTACACGTTTTATTTGATCAAAAGCCATTTCTACATGTCCAGACAATGAAAATGAAAAATATCGGACCATTCATTCAAATGTTTCAAGTAGTCCTTATCTTCAAATCTTCAGTGGACCATCTCCATTATTAATAATTGGACCACCACGACACCTATCACTATAATAGTCCTTATCTTCAGATCTTGTATTTTTCCTTCGTTACACAATTCACGTTTTAAATATTCCTATACAATTTTTATTTCATATTCTTTCCACTTTCTATTTCTTAAAAATTTAATGAATTTAACAATGAAAATATGACACATTTTATTTGATTTAAATATAAGTTTGAACTTGAGTTGGAAATCGCTGTGAAAATGTATGATTTTTGGAATTAGGTTTGTGAGAGAAGATAGTGCTTTTATGACCTCCAATGGTCTCTTCCGCCACCGCCCTTGGAGGTGGTTTTTGTTTTTCCAGTACTTTAATGTATTATTTTCTATTTTTCGCTCTTTTGAACTATTATTGTTATTATGATAGTAGTTTAATTTGTTCATCAAAATTAATTTTGTAATTAAGTGTCAGTTTCAAAAATTTCAATAAATTTAGTTCTATTTAGCACGATTTTTACCGAAAGATTCTCATAACCCATGAAGTTTAAGTCAAATACATGTGAAAGATAAATTGTGAAATTTCCAACAAAATAAAATTGTATCCTTAATTCGCAATTAAAAAGCAGTTTTATAAAATTCAGTAAATAATTCATGATTATTTAAGTTATTTACAAAACCAGGCCGTACTATTTTTATCATATAAAAATGAAACATAGTTAAATTGTTTGTGTTTTATTATTAGACTGAACTTACCAAAAAAAAAAAAAAAATTCTACAAACCAAAAATTTAAACCTCCACACTCGTTTGGTTTGAAAAAGAATAAAGTTATATGCAATAAAAAGAAAAATTACTTATACCTAACAAAAGACAACCAACTACATTTAATTTATAATTTAGATAGTTAGTATACTACTCTTTATATTTGTGATTAGAATTTTGAGTCTTACTATGTGCCTTTAACAATATATATGTACAATTTTTAATTGTTATTGAGAGATTTCTCCAATATTATAGAAGTAGGTGATATTAAATTTCAATAGATTCCAATAAATTCTAAATGCTAATATTAATAGACTTTAATTATGTTATCATTATAGAAAATAATAATAAAACAAGTAGCTATTTTATGACTTCTTTGTCATTATATATATATCAAAGTTTTTATAGTCAATGAATTTTAACTTTTAAATTGTTCTAACCACCAATCTCGATCATTTATTACATTATCTCTCCTAAAAATATTTTATTTTTTTATTTAATTCAAATACAATAAATTACTGATATTAATTATCATAATAATTTAAAATTAAGGACATACTGACCATAAAAGCTATATAAATAGTATAATTTTTAAATCAGAATGTTCTTAAATTTTTATTTCAGAATTATAAATTATAACCATATATTTTCAATGAATTCCACAATAGTTATGGGCTCGGTTGAAAATATGTTATTTAAATTAGTAGTTGTAAAATATAAATTTGAGGATATTTATGTACTCAAATTTTATGTCCTCAAATTTATATTTCAAGACCACTAATTTAAACAGCATATTTTCAACGGGGCCTATCATCGTGATAGGGTCCATTGAAAATAGGTGGTTATAATTCTCCAATTATAACATTATTAAAATTTTATTTCAGAGTTATAAATTATAATTACATATAAATATATATGTGTATATCTATGATACGTTCAAAATATTTTGTTGTAATCTGATGTTAAGAAATTCTAAATACGCTCTTTTAATATAATATTTTAATATTATTTCTTTAATATATAATATTTATATAATATATTATATTTTATGATATGAATTATATTTATATAACAACAAAATTTATAATAAATTTTATATCCAAAGAATATAATTTATACATATATTTTATATAAAAAAAAAAGAATATCTTTAACAAAAAAAAAAAAAATTGCATCCAGCACTTCTCTTATCTTCTTATACTAGAGTAGGCGATCCAATTAAAGCTACGATGGCTGTGTACATAAATCGATGACAAAGTGGGCCTCTATAAAAAGCAATTGCAGACGTGTGTTTTTCTAATGAAGCCAATTTTTTTACTTTTATTTTTTCCAAATAATAGTGTTACCATGATAGCATGTCCCCTATCATGGGTAGGGGTGGGTATTTGCAACCCAAATTAACAGACGCAACACAACCGGATCATTTTTAACGGGGTTGGATCGAGTTAAATAACAAAAAAATTTGGGTTCAGTTAAGTTCAAATTTATATTAGGTTGGGTTGGGTTGGGTTTTCGACAAATGACGACAAATGATCACTCCTAATTCTAAATTCAAGATTTTCGCTGCTCTTTAGAATAACACTTGCTAGGTAAGGATTAAGGACAATTACATGTGTTTTTTTTTTTTTTTAATGATTCATAAATTGACCTTTTGTTTGTAATATTTAGTGGGTTAAATTTTTGTTTGTAATCACTTTATGAATTATCTTCATTTGTACTTGTTTTATGAATTAAACCTTAATTTATTTGTAATGGATGGGTTTTTTGCAATCCAATCGATACTAAAATTTATAAAACCCACACCTTCATTTTATAGCAAACGGTATAAAGGATTGCCCATAGAGAGGTGAAGCATTTTAGCTTAAGCTAAAACGTTTAAAACATAATGCATACAATGCATGTCTATTGACTATGCAATATGTATCAAACACACAATGTGTATCTATCAAACACACAATACGTATCTATTGAACACACAATATATATTGAACACATAATACAAATCTATCGAACACACTTTTACGCTAAAACCGACAACAACTTAATAATCGAATATATAAATATATATATATTTTAGAATACAAAATTACAAAATTATAAACCAACGGGGGAAAAAATATTAATTCGATAAAAAGAGAATCAAAATAAAATATCGAGTCTTGTGTAGGATCACAATGTCCGTAAAATAGATTCGCCTCACATTACTAAGGCTAGCATTTGTCTCTCATAATACAATGATTTAAAACAAGAACAATTAGCGAACTGAACTATATCTTAATCTATCACTAAGAAGTTCTTAATCTAGAGTAGAAGAATAAAAAATACAATAGAGAGACAATATGAAATCTAAAGCAGTTTGCAAGTATATATCTCTTTAAGATTAGAAACCGATTTATAGTCCCCAAATAGCGGTTGTTACAAAATCAGGTATTAAACCAAATGGTTGTTATAAAATCAACCATTAAATCAAATTAATTCAACCATTCAATTAAGGAATTTAAATTTTCAAAATACAAAATTAATTCTAAAAAAAATTAATTATATACGATTAATCCTTGCAATTAAATCTGAGCAATTAATGAATTGGATTTTGAAAATTAAATCTGTAATTTAATTCTATAGTTTCAATTTTTCAAATCCTAAATATAATGTCAAATATTCATAATATTGAAACCCTAACTATTAAATTGAGTTACACATCACAAATTGAACAACAACACATAAAACAAGAGTGAATAAACTCATGATCTTCACAATGTCTGATTCTCTATTTTGGTTTATCCAATCCTTGATATGCAATACCAAGACTTCAACAAATTTGATGGAGTTCTTCTCGGAGAAAGAAATGTGAAATTAGGGTTGTCTCCTAATGTATGTGCCTTCCATGCCCCCTTCATTCACATCCATAAATGGCCTAGTTATAAGCATTGAACCCTAGCACGAGTTAAGATCTTTTAGCCCTTAAAATTTCAAGCACTAATATGAGTTAAGATCTTTTAACCCTAATACGTGAAATTAGGGGAGGGCTAGATGCAAGCGCTGGATGCAACCGGTGCTTGCAAATGGTGCTCAAGAACCAAAGGGTAATACTGGATGTGAGTGTTGAATGCATCTAGCACCTACAAGTGCGCTTGAAGTAGATTTGTCATTCCAAGTCTAACTTCATGCCTTAATTTTTGCCATTTATAAGTAGGTTGGTTTCGTAAAATGAAAGTAGCTTGGAAGGGGCAAGGGATGGTGCCCTAATGCTTCTCCTCCAACCCTTTGATACTAAACCATCCTTCACCTCCATTTACCTTCCAAACCATCACACATCATCCACCATTTTTCGGAGAAAAGACGTTGAAAGAAAGAAGAGTAGGCAAGGGCTCAAGCTCAAAAGATGAAAGCTCCATGGATTCAATCATAGGTTGTAAGTTAACTTCTCTTTTGTAATTGTTTTCATTTTCATCTTTTTGTAAATATTACATGTATATACATATGTTGGGTTGGGATGATAATGGATGTCGATTAATGAAATATTTTTTGGTTGTTATTGATTGGAGATTGCCATATTGCTTCATGTATGTTAAGTAGGGATTTTATGGCTTAATTCTTGCACATGTTTGATTACAATCATTTCAAGATTTGAAGTTGTGGGTTTTAGACCCAGAAGAGATGCCCATGACATGCTTGATAAAATGTCAGCCTTATTGTTACGTGTATGTTGAGTAGGGTTTTTAAGACTTAATGCTTATGTGTGATTGACCATCATATGCATGATTTGAGATGGTGTGTGAGCATTAAGAAAGGGAACAATATAACATACTCAATAAAATGTCTGCCTTAGATTAGGAGAGAAATATGGTTTTGCTTATGTGGCAATTTGGTAGATCATGGGTTGCTCAAGGTGACAAACAAGTATTCTCATAAAGCATTAACCAAATTCTTTTAGCTAGTAGATTATCCTCAGGTTAATGAGCCCTTATCTACTCGATACCACTGAAAGTTAGGTGTTGGTTAGATGAGGACATATTCGATATATATCTCAAGAGAGAATATACTGAGAGGGATAGTGAAAGACTAGTAATATGTGTCGTCAATAGGACTTCAATGTATGATGATTAATCTTTATTATTAAGTGAAAACTAGAATCCTAATACATTATACTTATTCATTTTACTCTAGAACTAGTTTAATAATCGGTTCACATATCCCTATGGAGACGATACTTTACTCACTCTGTATTACTTGATACGACATCGTGCGCTTACAAGTTAGCATTAGGGAAAACAGCAGTCACATGTTTTATTAAATTTTGATTTGAATTTTTGTATGAAAGATAAAATTAAAAAAAAAAAAAGAAAGTCTTAAAAGGAAATTGAGAATAAAATATGAAGATTTTCTTATATGAAAAGGATAATCCAACAACACTGATTGATGAAGTGTATGTGGCTTCTATGGATTATCAGGGTTTATGTTAAGAACCTAACTATAGATCCAACAATAAGCCTTAGGCACTCTGACTTGCACCACACGCTAGGATAGAAACGAACCAACCAGCATACCAAATTGATAGATTGATCCTCTAGAATTAGTTCACATAATTAACCTACCCTAGCCTAAGCAATTCCAAGTAAGAATATCCAGAAAAGATGAAACAAATGAAAGAGAGCTTTGCTTCACAAACTACAAGATTTTATTAATATTCTCCAATCTGATAGTCCTAAGTAGAATAATATAACCCTAAATTTAGACTATTATTTATAGCAAACAATTCTAACTTTCATAGGAAACATGACTTCTTTAGAAAATAAAAACCTAAAAGGAATCAATATCAAATAACTAATAAGGAAATAATATTAAAACCAAACAATTGCACTAGCCTGTCAGTATCAGACCGTTCTTCCACTGGCTGAATCTTGAGTTGCATCAGGCGGTGTAACTTGTAACTGTCTTGGTCACTAGAGCACGACTTTCGTCGTACGGTGCACCTCGCGAGTCAAGTCACACTCACCTAAGAAGTTTTAGCATGACTTGCATCACATGATACAACTTGCGACTCAAGTTGCAAACGCCTCGACAGTTTTAACACGACTTGCATTGCAAGACGCAAGTCGCAATGACCTCTATTTCAACCTTTCAGAACTTCGCCCAATGTGCTCGATCATCAACTTACTACTATGAGTTTTTCAACACCATAAATTTCATTATTTTTCCCATTCATCGTTTTATTTAATTTGTTGCATCTAGAATAATTGATGGATGAATTTGCTATTTTGTTCTAGAGTAGGTGGCCCAAGCCCAATCCACGTGGTGAGTTTTCAATGAGATTTTAATGATTTTTAAAATAGTTTTCAAAGGGTTTTGCCCTTATGAAATTAACATACTTCACCTTTTCTTTTCTTTTTTCTTTTTTCTTGAAAGCTACACATTTTAAATGTATATAAATTGAACTATGGCCAACGTAGCCTATTGACAAAGAGTGGTCATTTAGATTAACAATGACGTAGGTTTAAATTGCCTCCACTATAACTTGTATCTCAAAGAAAAAAATTATATAATTTAAATTTGATCATAACCCAGGTTCGAGTTATCCAATCATAATTTATACAATTTTAAAGTGATCATGAGATAATGTACATGTACCTTCCTTATCTTCACGTAACTGTAGTGGACCTCATATATTATTATATTTAATGTAATATCACAAATTGAAGCCACCACTCAGCTCTGATTACTGACTCTATAAATAGAAGCCACTAAGCTTTGTTTTCAAGACACAAAAAAGAAGCCTAAAATTATTAACAAATGAAGAGTTCACTTATAGCACTTTCCTTCCTCTTCCTTTCATGTCTCCCAGACCCATTATTGGGTGCTCCAGAACCGTTATACGACGTCAGTGGCAACGAAGTCGTCACTGGCACCCCATATTACATCATCTCGGCGATTTGGGGAGCCGGCGGTGGCGGTCTCAATTTCACCTCAGGTAGAAACAGTCCATGTCCCCTGGATGTCTTCCAAGAAGGTAGCGACTTACAACGGGGTAGTCCAATATTGTTATTCCCTGCTAATTACACTAATGGTACTGTTGTCTATGAATCCACTGATCTGAACGTCCAATTCGATGAATCCACTAATTGTAGCGAGTATTCTACCGTGTGGAAAGTTGACAACTACGATGACGAAAGGGGAGCATGGTTCATTACCACTAATGGAGTTATAGGAAACCCTGGACCTCAAACCCTACTAAACTGGTTCAAGTTCGAGAAAACTAGCGAGGCTCTCAAGTCATACAACATTGTTCACTGTCCATCAGTTTGCGAGTCTTGTGTAAAATTATGCAGCAATGTGAGCATCCAAGCCGAAAGGCGTCTGGCTCTGAGTCAATCACCCTTCCTTTTCGGCTTTGTGTTCGTGAAGGTTTCAGATGTTCAATATTACAGGGAGAGGCTTAATGCAATAATCTAAGTAACACTATGAAGTGTTGTAGAACAAAATACTGCAATTATGCGGTGTTGTTGATAATAAATAATGGACTAAGTTCCTTTTTATATGCATATTAATTATTTGTGTCATAAACTTTTATTTATTTATTTTTTGAGGTATTGGAATGAACCTAGAAAACAACCAGGACCAGGATGGTAGAACCCTAGTAACACGGCTCGGATCAACAACCCTTATACGACTGTGAGTCACCCACACCAAGGTAGGAGACAACCCATATAGATGAGAGAAAATCCAATCTTTATTGGATGAGGTGAGATGTTGAACCTTGGTTTTGAAACCGAGACCGTCTGTTTGCTTCCACTGCACCACTAGGCAATTGACATAAACTTCTTTTATTATAGTGGAAAAACTTAGTGCAGCAAGATCCACCTATTGCCATGCATCCTGCTGTGATATTTTAAGGGGATACATGGTGGATGCCACTCCATCTTAATTTTTTATTCTTTTTTTTTTATAAAGTTTGATATACAAGCAATGCATTTGATAAATCATATATACTACAATCAAATTATTTAATTTGGTTATTAAAGTTTCACGTGTGATATTATAGAATTGAATATAATTTTACTTGCTGAAGCTAGAAATTCTCCAAATTAAACACCAAGTTGAAAGCAGCAAGGTGCTTTGTTAAGTTTCATATTCATATTATTATACAGTGGTGTTGATAATAAATTATGCCATTAGAAATTGTCTTAAAAATCATCAAATTGTTATATATACTTAGAAGGAGAGTGAATGTCCATTAATTCATGATAATAACATTTATCTTTTCATCGTCTCATTAGTTTCATCATCATGATATATCTTAGGAGTCGTTTGTTTTTCAGTCTGAAGATTAATAATGCTGTTGAAGATTAAAGGTTGAATAATGATTAAAACTTGAAATTTAAATGACAAGTTTTTTTTTTTTTAAATCTCTGAATGTATAATAATTTTATTTGTTTTTTAAAGTTAAAATTATCTGAAAACTAGTAATTTGACATTTATAACTTTTTTACTAATAATATTTATGTAACTTCATTTATATAATACAAAACAATTATAATAAATTATTTAGCAAATACTAAAACATTTTTATGTGTATATTAATAATATTTTTATTCATAATTAAAATATGATTAATTATTATAGTAAAGTAAATTAAATTTATATATTTAAATAAAAATAAACCAAATGGCCTCCAGTTGATTTACTATTGTTTTATTTTTAGATAAAAATAATATTAAAAAGAATCTATATAATGTAAAATTAGAATAAATTAGGACATATGTTGTTTTGGGAATGATAAATTTGGAATAATATATTTAAAAAACCATTAAGCGATTTAATATTCAGTTAAAAGTATGAAATTGTAGCTTTATTTTTTTTCAGTGATTTTTAGGTGGTTTTAAGTGGTTTGACTACTTAATAAAACAAATAAAAATCACTTAATAGACATAATTCAGACCTATTAAGTGAAAAGTAGTAAAAACAAACAACCTCTTATTATTCTATTTATGATCAGTATTTTTCATATCATAACCACCATTTTGTAATTTAATTAAGAGGTTACAAAAAGAGCCCTCACTCTTGTAATTGTGTACTTAAAAATGGTTGTAGGCTATGGATAAAAATTGATGAATAGAATATCTTCTCTCTTTTGTGGCTATATTATTTTATTTCTTCTATAATTTTGAGTTTTTGCTATTATGTTCTCATTTGTTTCTATTATTTCGTAACAGATTATCGGCACGAATCACTAATCATTATTTGTTTTAAGTTTTATCTAGATTAAAAACTTTTTGCTTGAAGACAAGATGTTATATGACCAAGGCTTGATACATGATAAGAAATGAATTTCTTAGTGAAACCAAGAGTTGAGAGACATTGTAATGTATTTCTGTCTTTAATTTTGGTCTTCCAAATTTTGATTTATATTATTTTCTCTTGTTAGTTTTGTTCTCAATATTCATTTAGGTCGCCTTGAAATAAATATACAAATTATTTGATATTAATTGAACCCAAAAATCATAGAATTGAAAAGCTAAAGCTATAAGTAAGAACTAGAACTTTGAAGATTCGAATCACTAAAACCAGAAGTTTTGCGGTTTACAACTAATTAGAACCAAAAGTTTTACACAATTTCATTATGGTGAAGACATGAAGTTTTATACCAATTCCAATTGAAACCAAAATGCATTCAATATAATCATTATTTTTACCTAAAGTTATAAAGATATATATGAAATTCATGAACCTAAGTTCTTTAAATAAAAAAAAGGAGAAATAAATATTTTTGCATATTTTTTATGTAACATGGATGAGGACCACTTGGGAATGAAAGAATGTTTCTCTTTGAGATTATATTATTTTTTTCTTGTTGATTTACTTTATCTTTCTAATTTTATTTACATTAATATTCATTAGGTTACTCAGTGACAGATCCAGAAGATTTGTTAACATGGGGCACATGAACAAAGGGATAAAAAAATGTCAAAAAATTATTAATTAAATAAGACACAAACCATATGAATTCATTAGAAAACCTAATTTCAATTTAAGTTTACAACAAAGAAAGAAAATATTCGAATTTATAATGAACAACAACAAATTTATACAATGAGAATTGATTGATACATATTAGCAACTATGTTCCGAATTTTTTTAAACTTTTAATTTTTGTTGATTATAATTATAAAGTAATATATATATATATATAAAAGTTGAATCATGACAAAACATGGATAATTTTAATGCAATAACTTAAATGTTGAGACTTTAGGATTTATTGATGGATGTATGTTAAAGACAAATTATTAAAAATAAATAAATTAAAAAGTAATAAATTTAGTAGGCTAACCTAGTAACTTAGAAGATGCCAAGTAAAAATGAAGAAATGCCTTTCTTTTTTTTTTTTTTTTTTTTGAGAAATCAAGATATGCCAAGTTAAGATGAACAAACAAAAAACATAAAAAGTTATTGAGTAAAATTGTAAATTGTCAGTGGAGTTTGTGTGGCACACCAAAAGTGGAATTAATAGTACTTATATAGGAGAGAATATGTACTTGACTAAATAGGAAAAAATTGTAAAAAGAAAAATATTAATTAATTAGGAGTGAAAAAAATATTAAGAGTAGAAAAGAAAAACATTAATTTAATAGGGGTAGGAAAAATATTAGGAGTAAAAAAAGCATGTATAAGAAAAGTAATGAAATATTAAATAATTATATTAAAAATTAGAATAATAAATAATAATGTTAAAAAATTTTAAAAACACACATGAACAGAAACAACAAAATGCTTCCATTAAAAAGCATAATAATAATAACCAATAAAAAAAAAATGACAAGAGCAGCTTTATTAAAAAAATCAAAAATCAAAAAATTAAACAGTGAACTGTCAAATCGAAATCAAAATATATATATTACACTGGACTCTTCAGCCTAAACCCCATTGCACTCTAATCTTTACAGCAAAATTTCTATGTTAAAATCTCAACAGGGCTACGTGCCCCTGCTAGTCATTAGGTGGGCTTGCCCATGGGGTTGCTAATAAATGGAAAAAAAAAAAAAAAAAAGAAATAAATTGTAATGCAATCCAAAGATTGCAAACATGATGTGAATATTACTGCCCAAAAATTTAGACATTAAAACTCAAATTGATATTAGTCCAATTAGGCTAGAAGCTTGATTTAACGTATTACAACTCCAATATTGTAGATTATAATTTTAATATCATAAAATTTGTTAGTGCATATGTGTTGGCATCTTATGACATATGACAGTGTTTCAGTGTTTTTGTTATTATCATCATTGTATGGTTGTGGTTTGAGTAAATTCAAAAATTGATACTATCAAATTTTTCATGAAAGATAGTGCAATAGCTTTCCGACAATTGTTGCAACAAGTGACTCAGTGTTACAACAACTCTAGGCATTCAACAGTATGTAGTAAAAAATGAAGAATTTTTGCTCTGATTTAATTTTGTGAATCAAGTAAGTTTTTATGGTTTTTCTCAATATTAATTTCACATTTATCTGGTAAGAAAAATAATCTTTTTTTCTTTAAAAAAAAAAAAATTGTGAATATCTTTTTGAATTGGAGTTTTTCTTTTATAAAAAGATATTTTATTTTTGGGATAAAATTCATTGAAAAATACTTTTGGAATTACCCCTTTATCTATTTTACTAGAATAAATCTTTTTGACTTATTGTTTGACCAAATTTGACGGGACCCGCCCCCGATTTTTCCTTCATGGAGCCCAAGTACTTGCTGAGCACCCCACGGAACCCTTCTGGAGTCTAACTAGCAAGACCTAAAAAAGATTTCGTGGAGCAAGCCTTGAAACTTAAATAATTTCATAAACTCATAAATTATAACCATAGAATTCTCTTTTTTCATAATTTAAATTTTCTAAAAATTTTGACAACACAATGGCTGTTTTTCAATATTTTCAAACCTTACAAATCACCTGAAACAATTTACTAGCACTTCAAAATTTCAATCATTAATCTCCACTACCATTTTAGACCTTTGTGTTGGGAAAATTCACCTCCCAAAACCTTTTCTTATAAAAAAAACCTGTCTCCTGTAAGAATATCAGAAATAATAGAGAAATAAAATAAAAAATAATAATAATCATCACAACACAAGAATTTACGTGGAAAACTCCAAATCAGGAGAAAAAACCACGGCCCTAAAAAAGAAATTTACTATGTGAAAAATTGTTACAATCATATAAACTATTCTTTCACATCCCACGACCCCAATACACCTACACTCTCCAAAGCATACATCAACTCACATCTTCCTATACTCTAAAATAATAAGAACAAGAAAGAAATTTAAGAAGAGTAAGAAACAATGCTTAAAGTGTTTTTGACTAGGTCGATTTGAAACCAAAACCTTGAGCTCCTTTTATAGCTTTCAAAACTCATTCTTCCTTGTTTTTTTTTTTTTTTTTTTTTTTTCAGATATGAGATTGACTCCACTTTTATGTTTACCTTTGTTTCCAATGTGGGATTGGCTCTATTTTTATTTTTGTCAATTTCCTAACAAACTCCATCTTGACAAAATAAAAGAAACATTCGCTGCAGTTACGGTGCAATCATTGTCTATATCGACAATCATAATTCTCAACCCAGAGAATTATCATACTCTACCATAAAAGAGCACACTCACTTAGAATTACCATATTCCAAGAATTTTACTTCGGCACATATCGAAAAACCTATTGAAAATTTATGATACAACTTCCACATTTGGCTTTACCGGAAGTTCATCAGCCATCGACATACATTCCACCACGCACCTTGCATCAATGCTAAACCAATATCCGTGTGCAATTGTGGATCCGCTAATAACACATCCTCTTCTATGGTAACGCAGACATACCATGAGGATATACTTCTCACTTTCCAAAGGAAATCACCTTCTCCCATGAGGGAGACACTATTAGCTTCTACCTCGGAGCTTTTTGCCGAACCCACTCCACATTGACAATTTTTCTTGACGTGCCTAGATTGTCCACACCCCCAGCAAATTATATTCTTCCCGGAGTTCTTCTTCCAATTGCTCTCATTTCTAGTTACTAACATTGTGTCTACTGATGAAGTGCGATCTCCACTTTTCAGCCTTCTCTCCTCAGAAAAGAGTTTACCGATAACCTCTATAAATTTCAGAGTCTCATTCCTATACATCAAAATAGGTTTCATGTGCTCATAGGAAGGTGGAAGAGACAAGATGAGCCTTAATGCTTTATCATCATCTTCAATTTTAACTCTAATAGCCTCCAATTCAGAAATAATACCATTAAGAACACTCAAGTGATATGAGATTTTCATACCTTCATCCATATACAGAGTATGAAACAGTTCCTTTAGGTATAACCGATTTGAGATACCCTTTGCCTGATACAACTCTTTAAGCTTCTTCCAGAGTTCCTTGACTGTTGATATTCCATGTACATTTGCAAGAACATTCTTAGCCAAACACATGCGAATTGCAATTGTGGCTCTCAAATCTAGATCTTCCCAATTTTCATTGTTCATATTAGGCTTCACAGAATCTTTATCTTTGTTGGAATCTTCGTTGAGAAGAGAGCTTGGTTTCTTCTTTAACGCCTTGTGTGACCTGGATTGTATTAACACATCTTTGACTTGCACTTGTCACAAGCCGAAATTGATCTTCCATCAAATTTCTCAACATCAAACCTCATAGGGCTTGAAAACTTTGACATAACTGTATATTGGAATAGTGCACTCGTAGTCCGTGAATAATACACCAGATAAGTTCCTAGAAAAGAGAGGTCAGTCACAATGGACACAGTTAAATACCAAGTCTTTCCTAGGCAGAACATTTCCTAGACATACACTTTCACACCACCACACTTATTCCAGCAACCAAGAATAATTTTTTTCTGATGTGGAAGATCAGACAATGCTGCAACCACAGAGCATACTAAGAATTTTCTAAAACATCTGACATCTTACCAACCAGGCAACCAGGCTCTGATACCACTTGTTGGGAAAATTCGCCTCCCAAAACCTCTTCTTATAAGAAAACCTGCCTTCTGTAAGAATATCAGAAATAATAAAGAAATAAAATAGAAAATAATAACAATCACCACAACACAAGAATTTATGTGGAAAACTGCAAACCAAGAGAAAAAACCACGGCCCTCAGAAAGAAATTCACTATGTGAAAAATTGTTATAATCACATAGACTATTCTCTCATATCCCATGATCCCAATACACCCACACTCTTCAAAGCATATATCAACTCACACCTTCCTACACTCTAAAATAATAAGAACAAGAAAGGAATTTAAATAGAGTAAAAAACAATGCTTAAAGTGTCTTTGAATGGGGTGATTTGAAACCAAAACCTTGGGCTCCTTTTATAGCCTTCAAAACCCATTCTCTCTTGTTTTGTTTCAGATGTGGGATTGACTCCACTTTTATTTTTACCTTTGTTTCCGATGTGGGATTGACTCTACTTTTATTTTTGCCAATTTCCTAATACTTTGGTCCATCTCAAAACCAATTCCTAACCATAGTAGAACTAATTCAATAAAATCATTTCCAACTTTAGAAACACGTGTTCATGTACAAGAATAAAAAACTTTTACACATAATTTTACTATTTACATTGTACATATGCATAAATTTTCCTTAAAATCATTCCATTTACATTCATACACCACATTTCAATTTAATCCAAACATGCAATACATTTGACTTCACAGAACATTATTTATGTCTGGCCCATCTAATTCAAGTGACAGGACCCAATCCGAAACCCTCCATACGTACGTCCGGAAGGCCCTGCCTGACATCCCAACGGATCCCTCCTAACCCTACTTAATGGGCTAAGAGAAATTCACGGAGCGAACCCTTAAAACATTTTCTTATTCATGGAGCAAACCTTTAAAACATTTTCTTACTTTGTAAAACTAGAATAGGTTGGATTTTTTTTTTTTTTTTTTTTTATGGAAAATTCGACAGCATAACGGTTGCGTTATTAAGTTAGCCAAAATAACCTGCAAAGGAAAATACACTTCCATATATTTTTATTTTTCTAACCCAACTTCTTTGACAAATATACTTTCAATAGGATAAATCCATTTCATCCAAATTCATAGGTATAAAGTCAAAACCAAGCCAATTGCAAGTCATCAAATGATTTAAAACTAAAATCCTTATATCATGAATAAATCAAAACCACTCATTTACAACTTAAGCATGTATTTATACATGATTTCTTTCGAGTCCAATATATAAAAAATGTGTTTGTGTAGAAGAAATGTCGTGTTCTTGTCCACCTACCGTTCTGGAAGAGTCTTCTAGTCTCAATCACCCACTTCAATACCTGAAGAGGTTTTTAACATAAAAACAGAAAATTATGAGCTATGAAAGCTCAGTGAGTGCATATATTTCTTTTTAACTTAAGAAGTTTTATTTTATTAAAACACCTCCTTAAAACACTTTTCAAAATAAATTTCCGTTTCTTAAAATTCTCATAAATTTCAAAACTTATTTCGTTGTAAAGTATGAGTACTAAATCCATAAAATATATACGCATATAAAATCTCATATAGCTTATAAAACTATAAAACTCACAAGGTAAATCAAAATGTATATAAAACTTATATATATACAGATAAGAA
This sequence comes from Nephelium lappaceum, assembly GCA_021234005.1. Classification (NCBI taxonomy): domain Eukaryota; kingdom Viridiplantae; phylum Streptophyta; class Magnoliopsida; order Sapindales; family Sapindaceae; genus Nephelium; species Nephelium lappaceum. The sequence goes on from CM038007.1 coordinate 1,805,723, forward strand.
ATCCCATATAACTTAAAATGTTTTTAAAGTATAAATCTTTTCTTAAATCACAAAGCATATACATAAAAATTATAATCGCATAAGTATATAAAAGTTCATATGGAACTTATAAATTTCATATCAACTTGAACTTATTCGTACATGAAACATCGTACATAAAACTTTATATATACATAAAAATTTAATTTAACTTAGAACTTATAAAGTTCAAATCTTAGTTAGGTTGTAAATCATACTTATGAAAACTACAATTCATATATGCATGAAATTAATAAAGAACTTATAAAATTGAATATCATTTAAACGTACACATACTTAAAGATTCATATAGAACTTGTAGTTTATAAAACATATAAAATTTAAATCAATTTCAATGCATAGTTTAAAATAAGAAATCCGTAAAAATTAAATACATTCATAAAACTTCACAGGAAACTTATGAATTATAAAACATATAAAATGAATTCTCATTTCATAAACCCTTTCAAAGCCTAAATCTCATTTAGTCGTAAAATATACTCCAAGCATATAAAATATTTTTCGTTGCTTTTAACACTTTAAATACTTACTTAATTTTCGAAAAGCACCATTCGTATCCCATAATACTTATAATCACGTGACAACTGTGATAACGATAACCGACGTGGAGTCACGTGGCGGTTTTAACAGACACCATGACAGACCCCTTTCCCTAAGTGACCTGCCGACACCCTACGGTGACCCTTCAGCTAACCCTTATGTTCAACTAAAGAATCTCTGCAAAGCTAAGCCGTGTTCTTTTTGAAACCTTTTCGAAAATAGCAAAAACAAGAGAAAATTTTTCGTTTTTATTTCAAACATTTATAAAACATTTTATAAAAATTTGGGCAGTATCTCTCTATTTTTTGGACTTTGCCACCCTACAGATTATAAAATTTAACACTTCTAAAATATCACAAATCAATTTCCTCAAACTACAAAGCCTCATACTCTCATTTTTCAACACAACCACAATCGCAATTTCACATTTCAATTTACAAACTCCTTATCAACCGAATCATATGTCATGCATCAATTTACTCCAAAAACACAATTTAAATCTAAGTTAACCACAAAAGGATATTTACAAAACCACGTAGAGATAATAAAATATATACAACATCTTTTAAAATCAAACAAAAATAAGAGTAGATAATCACATGAGCACTATTGTCGCGACTGTCTGGTATCTTCTCAGGGTAATCCGCAATTATGGTACCTGTGTCTGGGGAGGTTTTATTAGAAAAGACAGAAAACGTTTGGTGAGCTTTGAAAGTCCAGTGAGTGTCATATAACATATTTAAAACCATGTTTTTGTAAAAGCCTCCCTAAAATAGTTTTAATAATTCGAATCAAATCCATTTATTCTAAATTGAGTTTCATACATTAATATTATAAAATACATATTGCATGGCTTTCAATTTCATAAACGAATCTACTATGGTTGCGGGGTTTTCATTCTAAAAACCTTTCCTTTTTATGAAACAAACTAGTTCGACTCCGCTCGTAGGTGTCCTGCCAACCAGCCCCTTTCATTATTATAAAACCGAACATAGTCCGACTCCACTCGTAGGTGTCCTGCCAATCAGTCCGGCTCCCACCAACCTTTAGTGACCCGTGCCACATGACACTCTAATATAGAGCAGAATCCTGAATCGCTCTCTATCCAGTTCAAGTAGCAGAATGCTGCATCGCTACAGAGCGGAACTCTGTCTCGCTCGGGTGTAAGCTAGCTGATAATGTACCCTCTATGTACATTGGACTAATCTCTAGGACATCTGACCGATACGACTATTTACGGGTACCTCCCGTGGTTAGTATAGTCAGTGACGTACCGACACTACTAACTTTACCAATGCACACTTTGGGTATTCAACCCATACTGATAATATTCTGATACTTTTTTGGTAAGCCATAAGTTTTACTTTTCACATTTTTAAAACTAAAATCCCTTTTATATACAATTCAAAATGAAAAATCATCGTTTTAACGAAAATACAAAAACTATATTATTCGTTACCATGCAACTTATCATTTAAATCATATTTTGCTTTTACCAAAATATTCAAACATGCATGAAACATTCATTTATAAATTAAATCAACACAAAACTCATTGAAAATCATTTTGACACTCATCTTAACTAACGATCACTTCCGAATAGCTTTCCAGAACGCTCCGAAATGCTCCCTATCACTCTTCCCTTACTCCACCGGCTTGCTCATCACCTACACAACATATATATACATAAAATTTATGTTCGCATCAACTTCTGGAAACTCGAAATAACTAAAATTATACAATTACCCCCAACTGACCTGTTTTACACGTAAACCTCCATTTTTCCTTCTTTTATCGATTCTAGGGTTCCGAACTTAGTTTTCTTTACCGAGAACCTATTTATTATCACTTAGGGACGTTCTGGTACTAACGGAATCGGGTTCGATTTCGACCCCTTTAGACTGAATACTATTCACAGCCCTATTCGAGTTGTTTTCTTTCCTCTGTTTTCACTCTAATCATCTCCCTAACTCGCGCTTAGGTCAGCGCAAGTGTGAATTTGAAATAAAACATCTGCCGGGTGGATGTTGCTAGCAAAAGCGCTCACTTTTTCACACTTTTTCAAAGGGCATTTTACCATTTTTGATATCCTAAGTTCATTCACTTGATTCTAAGACCTATTGGACTCCAACACACTCACTTACATTCATCGATGGTGTAAAAACGTAGAAACGGAGCGATTTTACGCTTTGGGTCCAAATAACCGTTATCGGGCGAAATTGTATCCAATTGATTTCTAATGTCTCCAATGACTTCCTAACACCTTATATACATCAAAATGAGTCTCATTTCACCAATATATCAATGAGATTACAAATCCCTAACACAACCCTCAAACTACCACAACATCCTCTTCAATTACATCAACTCATTTTTCACCAATTTCTTTCACAATTTCATTCACACATTTTATCAAACACTTGGTGGCATGAAATCCCAACCATTTCCCACTCATTTCCATTTTTAATTACCCAACAATCAACAAAATAAATCATATCAAAACCCACATCAAAACCAACTTAAATCACCAACAATTCATCAACAATAACCATTTCAAAACTTGAATAACTTACCCTATTTCTCTTCCTTATGAGTTCATCTCATTTCCCTTCGTTTTGGCTTCGGTTTTGAATCGGTTTGGGTGCGAAAATGGTTGGGGTTCGGTTGGATCACCTTCCTCCTTTTTCTTCTTCGCGCGGCCTCCTTCTTTCTCGATCATATCTCCTTTCGCATCACTATTTTGAGTCAGGTTTGAAGCTGGAAATGGCATCGGTTTTGGAGGCAATGGTGGCTGGTCCGGCGAGCGTGGAGGACTGGTCTTCCTCTCCTCTTTCTCCTTTTCCTCTCTCGCTTTCTACCTAGCTTGATCTACTATAGTTCTGTTGTCGATCGCGTTTGGTTTGGATCGAGTGCGGCTAGTGGTCGGCGAGCTGGATTTGGCAAGCTTCTCGGCTGAATGAGCTAAGCTTGATGTCTGGTTCAAGTAGCCGAAATAGCTCGGTTGGGACGGTAGCTCGTCGTCTTCTATTCTGCACGATTTCTGCTTCGCTTCAAGACGAGCTAGAGTTATGCTTCACGATTGGTTGGCGTGCAGTTCGAGCTAGTTTCAGGTGGGCTTGCGGCTAATTGGCGAGCTACTCAACGTCGACGTCGACGTCGTCGCGTTCTTCTTCTTCTTTTCTTTTTCTTCTTTCTCTCGCATTCAGCGATTGCACTGTTTTCTAGTTTGTGATCACTCTTAATATTTTTGTTTTCATGTTTTCCTCCATTAACAACTCTAAAAATGACAGTCATATTGCTAAAAATTTTCATTCTCATACCTTAACTTTTAACTAAATTTTACTTTGACTACAAAAATCAAATCTTATCTTCAATTTAGTCCGTTGTCACATTAAATAATTACTCGATTTCATTTACCATTTTATTCTTTCGTTTAATCCCCAATCGAGTTTAAATCGATCTCTATTGGTTCCCTATAACCTTAGGCATTTCAATGGACCATTTAGGGTCTTTAATAGTTATTTAGGGACTATTTTTGGGAAACTCGTAAAATTAAAATAGAGGGTTTACGCACCAACCGTGACACTAATTTACTTACAAAAACATCCCGTAGTTATGTGCGGAATGTTACATCGCTAATTATAACACAAGATAATATCCCACAAAAGTAAAGACGACACGACATACTTAATTTTTCCCCTAAGTCAGTGACGCATCCCCCCTAGACCTATCATACTAATGTGGGATATACTGACCGGGTTTAAAACTTACTTATAAAAGTGGATATACTTATGACCTTTGAAAATTTTATTTTATTTTCTTACTTAATGCAAAAGCACAAAATTCACTTATTGGAGTGCAATAAGCACAAAATCTTAATTCGGAGTGCATTAAGCACAAAACTTGTACTTAGAAATGCATAAAGCTTCAAATTTCATTTTCTTAGTGCATAAAGCACAAAATATCATTTTTCTAAGTATAAGAGCACAAAATGGCTTATCCTTTAAAATCCACAAATCTCATTTCATCATAAAATATATTTAAAACATATAAAATATTTCAAATGCTTATTTCAGTTTCTGAAATGGCATCAAACACTTACAACATGCTTAGAAACATTTAGAACAACATAACCATCTATAAAATCATTCTTACTAAAGGCAAAAAGCCCCAAAACATGTCAACTTATAAAAGTGATAATGTAATGTAAGGCGTTCAAGCCCAATTCCATAAAATTTTTCTTTAAAACTTTCAAATCATGATAAGCTTACAATTTACAAATTTCACTTTGGTTTACTTAATCACATAACATAGCCTCTTTTGCCAAAAGGCTTAAACTAAAACATTAAAAATTCATTTCCATATTTATTTAATGCTTACAAAATCATAACGGTTTGAGACTTCATACAAACCATCGTATCAATGAAAGTGCTTATTTCGAATTTAAAGCTACATAAAAGAAATTCCTTTATAAATTTTCACATAAATAACAAGCTTTGGTAAAACTTAACTTAGCACTCACAAAATATCTTTTCTCATAACTTTTTAAAATCACTTTCAACACTTCAAAAAAAAAAAAAGGGTGTAGCACTCACCTTATTCAAGTTTCCTTAAGTGAGCTCCAATAGCCTTCACTGGTTCCACTTTCTTCCTTTTCACCTACACATCACATATTTGCTTAGAATACACTTATTTTAGCTTCACAAAGCTTATCACACAACTTACAACTCAATTAATTCATTATAGCACTATTTTAGCAACTTACTTCCCTACTCGGTTTCCACTTAATTGAAGCTTTAAAATTCCGTTTTCTTTGAATGAATCCTATTTATTCTCACGTAGGAACACCCCCCATGCACTCAAAACCATCATTCAAAACTCGAAACGAAAAGTGGTATTTTCATACTCCCTTTGGCCGAATGGTATACCCAGCCCAATCCATTGGTGTTCTTTACTCAATTTTTACTCCAACCACCTCCCTAACTTGCACTTAAGTCACTCGTAAAACGGTTCTAAAAAATTCTAACGAACGGGTAACGAAACCTAGGAAAAACCTCATTTTTTTCACTACTTTTTCATGACAACTTTCATATTTTTCATTTAAAATCTTAATTCTTCTTTTCCTAATGCCATACATACCTAAACATACTTATTTAATGTATGAAAACACACACATGAGGTGGTATTACATGATACTTATCAATGCTCTTCATATGGTTTACAAGTTGGAATGTTGTCTAACTTACTTTCCAACACTTCCATAAGCCTTTCATGGGATTCCTTACCACAATTTCAACATGGAATCATACTTAATAATGTCAAATAACATTAGTTTCATACTTCCCTCATTATGATCTTACATGGCCTAATACATAAACAATTCATTTCATTCAAGTTTCTCATTTTATTTCTTTCAAGCATTTCATCAAACGCCTTACCTACATAAAAAATTCACTTAAACAAACTCATTCAAACTTAGTGTTGATTCCAACAAAACCTTAACCTATCAAGCTTATTGATTTCCATGCATTTTACACTTACTTTAAAACTCTTAAACTTAACTTATAATATACATAAAAACCCACCTAATTTTCCAACAAAATCACCAATAACAACATGGTGGAAATGGTTTAAAAAGTGATAAACTAACCTTTCTTTTGGCTTTGATCTTGCTCCTAACTTGTTTTTCTTGCTTAAGATGACTTGAGATCTTGATTGGAGGCTTAAAAATGCATGAAAATCACTTGGTTCCCTTCATTCCATGCTTGGCTGAGACTTTTCTTCTTTATCTCTCTCAATCCCGTTTTGTGTTTGTGTGTGGTGAGAAATGGCTTGAAAAAGTGGCTAAAGGTTGATATTTATACTAATCTTTCTCAAAAATGACCATTATGTCCTAGAAAAATTGGGTTTCCACCCTTGAACTTTGTTTAACTCCATTTTGACCCCAATTAGAGAAACTTGTTTCATTTTAGCCCTTATCACACTTAACAATACACTTAAGGTCATTTATGATTTCGTCCTTATACTTATTCATTTAATAACCAATTGGGTTAAATTAATTCTTAAAAATTTCCTACATTCATGGATACTTCCATTTGTCACTTAGGATCTTAAAATGTCACTTAGGAACTATTATTGTGGAAACCATAAAATAAAATCGAGGGCTTGCACCGAGGAAGGGGAGCAAGCACCCTAATCACTGATCCCTACACCTAGGGAGGTTTTTAAAATAGAAAATCATAGAAGGGTGAGCTAAAAGAGCTCAATGAGTGTTAAGGTTTTTTTTTTTTTAATAAAGGATTTCTTTTCATTTCTTAAACGTTTTGTAATTGAAACATAAACTTTAACCATTTCATAAGCAAATTTTGAAATTTAAATTCACGCATAAAAATCATGATAGTTTTCAATTCTTGCATAAACTTGTAAAATGCCAAAATAATTCATAATATTTGTAAATCATATAACATTTAAAGATATTTCCATGTATTGCTTAAACTCTACCAATGGAACCCAGAAAGCATTATACCATGGTTACGCATACCGGGCGGGACGAACCACCAACCCCAGTGCTAGGTGGGATGAACCACCATCCCCAGTTGGTTATAGCCCCACGTGACAGTATCCATATCCACGGGACATCTCACAACCACGCAGTGGAATTAATTTGTAGTGCATACATAAAGTGAGATAATATTTCACACGTATAGAGGGTGACACGACTCGACTGTCAAAGTAAATTTCCTGATGTTAGTGACACGTCCTCCCAACACTTGCCATACACCCAGGGGTATTCCAGCCAGGTCTAATCATTCATTCATTTCATTTCATTTCCATCAATTCCATAGTATAAGCAGTAATCCATTAGTGTTTGAAAACTACATTTTCATGCCATTCATGATTCAAATTCATTTTTTTTTTTTCAACAATTATAATCACATACAAGCATCATCTTGAATGGCATTAAACTTAACTTCCTATTTTCATAATTTCATGCATAAAATTTGTTGTGTTCAAGCATGTACATAATATGTGCAAATACTAGTATTTCCATAAAATCATATCATATTCTGAAATCATTTAATACTCATGAAAAATAATTAAGACATATAAAAAATGAAATCAACATTTATAAAATCATTTACACTTACATGGCTAATAAATTAGTAGCTTGCCCTACCACCTTCACTCCTTCGTCTCCTTAATTTGTTCACTACCTACAAGTCACCTATCACATTAAAATTCTATCATAACTAGTTCATTTGAAAGTAATATCAATCACACTTTAGATTCAACTCAAAGTACCAATACTAAAATTACACCATTTCCACACATCCAACCCAAATTCGAGATTTCATATCCATTTTTTTTTTTCCAATCCATTTCTTTCATTCAAATACACTTAAACACATCCATAATATCATAAAAACTCATCAACATGATCAAGTTATATTTTGAACACTAAATCCATACCATAGCTGAACCAATACCCAAATTTATTTCATCTCCATTTTTCTTTCATCCTTTTGATACACCTTAGCTCAAATTCATGCCAAAGCATCACCCAAGTATATCAAGTATAAAAAATCAATTCAAACACACATACACCCCATTCTAGCCGAAAATCATCATCATGCATTATAATCCATTCTTTTCATTTTCTTTTCACAATTTAACTTAAAATCATATGAAATCTCATGTAATTTTGTCAAATATAAAAAATCAATCCAATTACACCACATTTTTTCATTTGGCCGTACACTATACAATACACCCACACAATCATTTTCTTTCATTTCTAATTGCACCAATCAACTTAATTTTGTGCCAAAAAATAATATAACCATATTACACATTAAAATAAACTCAATCTCATGCACAAACATAACTTGACCATACACTAACTTACATTTTCAACCATCACTACTCTTAATTTTTCTTTCAGTAAATCATCTCAAAATCATATAAAACCTCTTATAAATTCATCTATATATTCAAATATTTCAATTACACCATGTTATCTATTTTGATCACATACTAGTATATCACACCATCAATCAATTCTCTTCCTTTCGAGCTCAAAAATCATATTCAAATGCACCATTTAAACATCAATTAATCAACTAAAGCCTTAAAATCGCAATCCATTAAATTTCATAGCATTATGATATAAAACCCTGAACTTACCTTACTAATTTTCCTTGATCACAACTCCTTGAAGCTCCCTTTACTTTCTAATCTCAATTTGAAGTTAATCAACTCCTAAATATACCATAAATTTCATCAATAACTTAATTGATCATAAATTCTTAAAAACCCATCAAACTAACCATAAAATTAACTCACTTACCAACAACTTCTCTTCACTTTCCCATGACTATTTCTTAATGAAAACAAGGAGAAGAGATTGATGGAGACACCTTGGAACCTCCTCCTGACAAGATCCAATCCGGAACCCTCCATACTTACGTCTAGAGGGCTCTGTTTGGCATCTCAACGGATCCATTCTAAACCCTACTAAATGGGCTAATAGAAATCTACGAAACGAACCCTTAAAATCTTTTCTTATTTTTTAAAACTAGAATGGGTTGGATTTTTTTGGTTTTTTATAAAGTTTCATTTTGACTTTTAATCCATGTCATTTACTAAAACAAAAATCAGGCAGCATAACGGCAGTAATTTTAACTTAGCCAAAATAACCTACAAAGGAAAATACACTTCCATATACTTTCATTTTTCCAACCCAACTTCTTTTGCCCATAAACATATATTTCAAATCACGATTCCGTTTTGTTGAAATCAAAAGCATAAATCATAAATCAAACATTTTACAACTTACAAAATTTCTTTAAACGTGAGTAAAACTTTTCAAATTCATGCATAATTAATTCACCACTCATTTTTAACTTAAACATATATTTACACCTGATTTCTTTCAACTATAAAATATGCAAAATACATTTACACAGAAGCAATGTCGTGTCCTTGCCGCCTACTCTTCTAGAGGAGTTCTCTACACTACAACAAAAAAGCCCAACTATTCCGGAGTATCCATACCAGACATTAAAAGCCCGGTATGGATATTAAGATTAAATTTAAAAAAAAATTGGAAAACGGGTTATCCATACCAGGCGGGTTGCGCCCGGTATGGATATTAAGATTAAATTTAAAAAAAATTGGAAAACGGGTTATCCATACCAGGCGGGTTGCGCCCGGTATGGATAAACCACATTCCTTACCGGGTGAGGCACGCCCGGATTGGATTCCGGATTATCCATACCAGGCGCGACCCGCTCGGTAAAGATAATAGGATTATCCATACCGGGCGGGTTGTGCCCGGTAAGGAAGTTGGATTATCCTTATCAGGTGGATCGAGCCCGGTATGGATAATCCAATTTCCTTACCGGTCGGGTTGCACCCGGTATGGATAATCCAATTTTTCGTATCGAGCGCGACTCGCCTGGTAAGGATAATCCAATTTCCTTACCGGGCACGACCTGCCTGGTAAGGAATTATGAGGATTATCCATTCCAGGCGCGACCTGCCCGGTATAGATAACCCAATTTCCTTACCGGGCGCGACCCGCCCGGTAAGGAATTATGGGTTTTTGCTGCCACCACTCACTTCTTCCCCCATTTTTAACTTTCTTTTCTCTCTTTTTCTCTCTCTCTCTCACATCCTCTCTCTCTCAACCTCTCCCTCCCAACACTACAGCTGACGTGGCTCCCCCTTCGTCGACTGGTCAACGCTCCGGGAGCTCGCCGTTCTCTTTGCTGTGCGCCACCGTCCGCAGATCTGGTAAGAGTGAGTCTTCCCTCCTTTTGTTCTTCTTCTTTTCTTCTGCTCCATTGTTCTTCTTCTTCGTCTTCTTCTTCTTCTGCTCCATTCTTCTTCTTCTTCGTCTTATTCTTCTTCTTCTCCATTCTTCTTCTTCTTTTTACCACCGCGCGACCGGCCGGAACAAGTCCGAAAGCACAACGGTCGGTCGGACTCCTTCTGATCATTGGGACGGCGGTCTCCCTTTGAGCATCTTCTTCTCATTCTCTTCTTCTTCTTCTTCTTCTTCTTCTTCTTATTCTCTTTTTTTCTTCTTTTTCTTCTCTTCTCCTTCTTGTTCTTCTTGCAATGTGTGACCGACCGGAGTGATTCCGGCCACGATCACCCGTCGGACTGGTTTCGACGTCGGTAGCAGGGGTTGACACAGAAGGGAATACTCCTAATAGCACTAAGGGAGCCTGGTATTGGCTGGATGACTGGTTTCCTCTTTGTGAGTAGTTTCGATTGATGATGTATTTGTTCTTTTAAGTGACTAGTGTTATATTGTGAATGTTGAAATGGTTTGGTTGTACACTTGTTGTTGTTACAGATTATGATTATAGACTACAAGTTGTTGTTGTTGTACGCTTGTGATTAGCCTTTAAGTTGTCACTAATTGTGGAAAATGAATATATTTTGCAGATTCTACTTTGATTTCAGTATGACTTATATTGGAGCAGGAATGATATGTTCCCATCTTGTGAATTTGTCATTGCTACTTGGTGTTGTGCTCTCTTGGGGACTAATGTGGCCACTGAAAAATGAAATGGACACTGAAAATATCCATACCTGGCACGTGGTCGACATGGATAATGATTATCCATGCCGGCCACGTGCCCGGTATGGATAATTCAAGTATTTATACCGGTGGTATCCATACCGGGGCACTGTGCCCAATATGGATACTCAACCATACCGGGCATTGCCCGGTATGGATGAGCTGTTTTGTTGTAGTGCTAACCTTGGTTACTCACTTCAATACCTAAGGAGGTTTTTGACATAAAAACAAAATTATGACTTATGGAAGCTCAGTGAGTGCTTATATTTCATTTTAACTTAAAAGGTTTTGTTTCTTAAAATACCTCCTTAAAACACTTTTCAAAATATATTTTCGTCTCTTAAAATTTCCTATAAATTTACAAAATCAACCTGCAAATCAAAATTTACACTTCTAAAGTTTCACAGATTTTCTCAACTTCCAATTGGACCTCAGGTCCATTTCCATGACAATCCCTAGCCATAATTTCTATGAAAATAAAATCAAATCAGTTTAATATCAACTTAAAAATAAAAATTTCTTTATGAATCCAAAACTTTACAATCCAAAAATAATCGATTTAATTTCATTACAGAATAAAGTTAACCATAATTAAATTATGACTAATATATTTACAACCAAAAAAATAAGTTCATATATTCTTTTGTGCGTTGCCACTTATACATTCACAAAAATTTTATTTCTTCAGCCACTTTCAGTCGAATGGAGGGGAACATGTATCCTGTCGGTTGAAACCTACACTTGGGGAGGTTTTTTAACAAAAATTTATAAAATATGAGCTACGAAAGCTCAGTGAGTGCGAGGTTTACTAACTTAAATTATTTTCTAAAAGGGTAGCTTCCCTAAAATATTTATAAAAATTTCTATTTCTTATAGTTTTTAGAAATATAACTTCAGAATCACTATGAACAAAATTCAGATTCAAAATAATAAAATTCAGAACTAACAGATAAAAATTTATATTAAAAACAGTAATCAATTTTAGAAAATTTCATAAATTTTTATATATAACAGAATTTCAAAATAGTTTCAAATATAACAGAAATATAATTTCAAAACCACCAATGGATTTTCAGAAGCATATAGATAATGGTCACACATACTGGGCGAGACAAACCCCTATCCCCAGCACTAGTGACAGCTATCAGTGCTTCACGCCTAGCGTTTTTCACACTTGCTGTTATATATAGAAGACATCTCACTAACGCACTGAGGATTAAATCCATAGTGCAAGCGTGAAGTGAAATAATACCCCTCGCGTATATTTGGCGACGCGACTCGACTTATAGACTCAATTTCCTCATAGTTAGTGACAACCCATCCCAGGATTTGTCATACACGTATGGGTATTCAGATCGGGTTTAAATAGATATGCATTTTCAGATACTGTCAATTCCATAATAGATAGTGTAATCCATTGGGTTTGAAAAATTGAATAATTTCTTAATGCCACTCATAAATAAATTCATTTATTTCACTTTCTCATAATAACTATATTTTATTTCAAATGACATATAATTCGCATCTTTCATGCATAAACCATAACACATTTAAACTCAAATGAGAGATCTAAATCAATTATTTATTTTCATAACCTACATGAAATGAATAGAATTATTTCAGACTCAAACAACCTTAAACATAAAATTTTTAAAGTATGATTTGCACTCACAATTTTTGATCACTTGGTGGCTAATCAATCCTCCCCTTTTTCTTGACTTCTGGACTTCAATTTGGTCACATATAACTCACCATTTCAAGCCCAAAAATCCATCAATAACATGTCTATTCCATAATAAAATAAATTCGCATTTCCTTAACTAAACTTCAATTACATCAAAACTAATTCCATTACTAATTCATCCAACACTTTTTAATTTCCATTTCTTTCCATTCCATTGGTGTTTATTCAACATCATACACATTCAAACACTTTAACACCCTATGGTATCACATGAATTCAATTAAAATTCAAGGTGCCCTTCAACCTAACAAAAATTAAATTTCATACCAATTCATTAATTTAATTAAAACTCCTTCCACCATTATTCCCATACCAATTAATTCATCAACCAAAACCCTTAAACACATTAAAATCCAACACCCACACTAGGCACCCATTCTTGCCATCTACTAACTCCACACACACACAATCATTCATTTCATTTTTCTTCAATTAAAGCACACAAATATCTACTAATTCAACTCATCTAACATTCAATAAACTTAAATCAATTAAACTCATCAATTATCGTCATCATCCATTCAAACCCTAACTTTCAACACACTAACAAAATCCAACCAAACTCATATCACATTCTACTTCAATTCTAAGCTTAAAATCATGATAAACGACCTTCAAATAACTCACAAACAACATCATTTCATCCATCAACCACCATGTTCAACAAAACCCATAAAAACTTATCAAAAACTCTATCAATTTAACTATAAATTCAACCAACTAACTTACCTTGTTTTCTTGATGATTCTTGGAGCTAGGATGGTCGAAAACTTGGTGAAAATTGTCTTGGATCAGCAACTCTCTTCTTTTTTCTTCTTCTTCCTCTATGGTTCTCTCTCTTTTCCTCTCTTTTCTTTCTTTTTCGATTTCTTTTTGTGTTTGGCCGAATTGCTTCTGGTTTCTTTCTTTTCATTTGGTCGCCCAACACCTCTTTTTATAGTTCCTTCACAATCTCATCTTGCCCCTTTAAAATTTTAAAAATCACACATGAGCCGTAATGAGTTGTTTTAATCCAACTGGTCCATAATTACTCATAATTATCCATTCTATTCTCTTTAATCAATTCTAATTAATCTCAACCATAAATTTGATCAAAAGATGACTATTAGGTGTTAATCCACCATTGGTCCATCAATAATCACATAGATTGTGTTTTTAGAATGGGTTTAATATTATAAAATCTCATTTATACCCTCAACATTAAAAATTAATACAATTCATTCCAAAATAAATTTCAAATTAATTTTATGATCACCGATTCATCAAATTAACTTTATAATACTCTAATTAGGTCTCTTAGAACTCATTCTATGGCTTCGAAAAAAAATTCAAACAAAGTTTAGGTCAACAGTATTCACAATCCTGTCCATAAGGGTATTTTCGTGGGGTAACTTTCGGAACCTTTAGTAACTATCCAAACGGACTCTTTTTTACTCTGTGTCAGTTTTATTGGTCCTACTAACCATTATAAATATTTTTGATTTTCCGGGATCCATCTCAAAATTTCACTATTCATTGGGTATTATTCACCCGAAGACATTATTCACCCGAAAATGTTACTATTCATCCGTAAATTCACTGTTAATCATAAAATGAAAGTTTGGGGTCCTACACACTCTCTTTCCAAGACTCAAAAGACCCTATAGGCAAATACTCTAAGTCTCTCAAAGACATGAAGCTCTCTCTACTACATTTAGATGCTCATTTTCTACATATAGAACTCATGCATTTAGTGGAGCTTTATGTGATCAACATGGAAGAAAATGCCCCTCATGAGAAATGGTGACCCTTAGGGCGCTTGTTTGGGTTAGCGTGTAAGGGAGCGCAAATGTTGCGGTGCATCGTGCTCCCCAGAGTGCCTATTGGGGTACATATGCCTTTCTGGTTGTTTGATGCCCCTTTGGGCGTTTTGCTCATGATTAAAGTATCAAATATGAAACTTCATACATCTTAAGGTTCATAAGACAACGAGAATTTTTGAGTTCCTTATACTCATTAAATGTAGCATTTGATAGACTAGGTATTCACCTTATCAATATCTCAAATCACTGATGGATTCCTTTTGGTTCCTAAATGGGCACCTGAATCAAACCAAACCCTTTGTCAAGCAATTGTTCTTTTGTTTTGTTCCTTAAAAGTCTGGAGTCAGACATTGATTTGTCAAAAAGACCAATTATTTGATTGCATGATGGACTTTTTTAAAAAATATTGGTGTGTGTGTAAACGAGGTGCTCTACCTAACTAAGCTATAGCCTTTGTACTTGTAATACCCTTTAATCATATTATGGACATAATTTCTTGTCAAGATGAATATTACATTATCCAACACCATATGATCTTTTTTATAGCTATTGCTTTGAAGTTATATTGTATTTATAATCGATCGATAGGATGGGTCCCCTTTTTTTGTTTCTCTTTGTAATGATAAATGACATACTTAACTTAGTGATTAGAGTAGTACTTGCATACAACAATAGTCATTGGTTCAAATCCAATAATAGATAGAACTTATTAGATACCACTGAATGTGGTATCTAATAAGTTTTTCTAGTCAGTTATTTTGTATCTCTTCTATCCTATTTGATTTTCGAATTGAAACTAAAACCTTTTTCCTTACATCAGAAAGAGTTCGATTCTACTTGATTGTATTTGATTGTATTCAATCGGTAGAATCCATATGTGTATAAACACAAATTCTTTGGATTATTCTATTTAGGTGCTCTAACTAGTTACCAACTTGCATTGGGAACCTCTACTCGTGTCCTAACCCATCTGAGAGCTAAATTTGTCTCTACCAGGTCTGACCTTTGCTTGCTAAAATTGATCATATAATTGTTTACAAACCTTTGATTGGTGAACCATCAATGACTATGGAAACTAGATATCTTTATCGTTAATTTGTTAGGTTATAGCTCACATAATCGACTTAAGGATTCCACATGAACTCTTATAAGACAACCTATATTGGTTGAAGATTTAAGATGGCATTTTAATCATAAAAGTGAAGATGGAAACATGCGTCATCCAGTTGACTCATTGGCATGGGATCATATTAATGATCAGTGGCCTGATTTTGCATCAGAGCCACGGAATCTTAGACTTGGTCTTGCTACCGATGGCTTTAATCCTTTTGCCAATTTAAGCTCTACTTATAGTTGCTGGCCTGTGATGCTTGTTACTTATAACTTGCCACCTTGGTTATGTATGAAGAAGGAAAATATCATGTTAACTTTATTGATTCCAGGACCTAAACAACCTGGTAATGATATAGACATATACCTACAGCCACTTATAGAAGACCTACAAGAGTTATGGAATAACGGAGTTGGTGTATTCGATATAGTTAGTAAAGAAATTTTCAACTTGAAGGCAATATTGATGTGGACGATAAACGATTTTCCAGCATATGGAAATCTTGCAGGGTGCACAACAAAGGGCCAATTCGCATGTCCTATATGTTTAGGAGATACACAATCAGAATATCTAAAGTTTAGTAAGAAGAATGTATACATGAGACATAGATGATTTCTTCCTCTAAATCATCCTTTTAGAAAGAAAAAGTCTTGGTTTGATGGGAAAGAAGAAATGGGAAAGTTTCCTAAATTCATGGATGGAAAAAGTATTTCTCTTGCTCTTAAAGACTTTGAAAATGATTGGGGGAAAAGAAGTAAAAAACGAAAGAGAGATGACGTGTCATTACAAATGTGGAAGAAAAGATCTATTTTTTTTAGTTTACCATATTGGAAGGTATATGTTTTTCTTTTCTTCAATTTATTCCTTTATTTATATATACTATCGATATAATAATCAAATTTTTTACTAGTTGATCATTTTTTATTTTGTAGGATTTGACATTGCGACATAATTTGGATGTTATGCACATAGAGAAAAATATTTGTGAAAGCATCATTGGCACATTATTGGATATTAATGGAAAAACGAAAGATGGGATCAATGCTCGTAAAGATTTGCAACATAAGGGTATTAGACGTGATTTGCATCCACAAGATCAAGGTAGTAGAACATACCTTCCTGCAGCCCCTCATACTTTATCTAAAGTTGAGAAGCAATTGTTTTGTAAGAGGTTGTTCGATTTAAAATTACCGGATGGGTATAGTTCAAATATTGGGAAGTGTATATCGGTGGATGAGCACAAGATCATAGGGCTGAAATCTCATGATTGCCATGTATTAATGCAACAGTTGTTGCCTGTAGCTTTAAGAGGTTTATTGCCAAAAGGACCAAGAGAAGCAATATTTCGTTTATGCACATTTTTTAATAGAATATGCCAACGAGTGGTTGACAGAGAGAAAATAGTGGTTCTCGAAGAGGTAATTGCTGAAACCTTGTGTATGTTTGAAAGGTACTTTCCACCTTCATTTTTTGATATTATGGTGCACTTAACAATTCATTTAGGAAGAGAAATCCGTTTAGTCGGACCTGTCCAATATCGTTGGATGTACCCGTTTGAAAGGTATAATCTTATTCATATACTTCTCATTTTATCACATTTTTTTGGTCTAGCATTTTAATTAGTTACAATTATGTCTAGGCATATGAAAATTTTCAAAGGATTTGTTAGGAATCGTGCAAGAGCTGAAGGTTGTATTGCAGAATGTTATCTTGCAGAAGAGTGTATTGCATTTTGTAGTGGATACATGAAGGAATTTGATGAATTGAGACATGTCCAATGTTGTAATGAAGAATACTCAAATGAAGCTATCATTGAAGGCCGTCCACTTTCAGCAGGAACTTCAATTACACTCAGTGATGAATTGTTAGAGAATGCAAATCGTTATGTGTTATTCAATTCTGCAGTGATGGAACCATACATAGAGTAAGGTTTTAAAAATACCATTTATTTTAATTTTATGAGTTTGAATATCATTTTAAATAATTATTCTTTTGTTAGGATGCACCTAAATGAGTTAAAGAGATCAAACAAAAGCCTACAAAAGAATAAAGACTTGCTTTGGAAGAGACATGTAGACAAATTTTCTGCATGGATAAAGGAAAAGGTTATCCTCATTTAGATATATTTTCTGATTTGCATTATATAATTTCCTAAATGTTAACTAATTGTTTATTTCTAATCTTTTATAGATTAAATTTGATAAATATGCTGCAAACAATGATGAGTCAGATACATTAAGGTGGCTCGCATTTGGTCCTAGAAAACTTGCTATGCGATATAGTGGTTACATCATTAATGGGTGTCGATTCCATACAAAAGAAGTTGAGAGAGTAACACAAAATAGTGGTGTCACTATGGAAGCAACAACTATCTGTAGAGCAAGTGTCAAAGATACAGCACAAGTTGTTGATGTTGTTTCTTATTATGGGGTTCTAAATGACATAATCTTATTAGATTACTGTGGATTTCAGCTTCCAATATTTAAGTGTGATTGGGCAAATGTTGGTCATGGTGTCAAGGTTGAAGATGGGTTTACCCTTGTTAACCTACATCAAGGACAAAATCAATACGAAAAGGAGCCATTCATTCTAGCATCACAAGCGAAACAAGTCTTTTATTCTAAAGAAAGTGATTCATCCAGTTGGTATGTCATGTTAAAGGCACCTCCAAGGGGTTATTATGAGTTGGATATATTTGATGAAAAGGCAAATATGGATGTGATACAACCAAACAATTTGACAATTCATACGCAAAATAATAATGAAGAAGATGAAGTTAGTTATGCAAGGAATGATTGTGAGGGCACATTATTATGACTTTTGGAATATACTTTATGGTATTACTATATTTCCTTGTAGGATTTACAAGTTTTTCATCATACTTATGTTTTTTTTTTTTTCAAGTTTTTGTTTATGCAAAAATTGATGCATTCTTTGATGTGCAGATTTTTGTACAGTTCATATTGTGCAGATTTTTGGTTATGCAGAAATTGATGGATTTGTTGACTTGAACAAATTGGTTTCGTCATGACACTCCTTCATGTTGTAGTGGCCTCACTTGTGTATCAAAGGTGGCATTTGGGTTTCATTACTTTTAGGTAAAATTGGTGTTCGTACTCCACACTTCACTAACATATCTGAAGTTTATTTGACATAATTTTTCTCTATACATGTACAATGCAGCAGTTTTCATAAAAGATGAATGTGCTCTTCACCTCTATTACTCCTCATGTTAAAGGTACATTAACTTCAAAGTTTGCAATGAGATTAGCTTTAAGTGCTTGTGTAGGCTATGAGCATTAGTGGTGTGATATCAGCTTTAAGTGTTGTCGCTTTAGTACATGGTACCTATCATATCTCATTTTGCATGCTTCTTTCAAGACTAAATTATCTGCTACCTATTGAATTTCTTGAACACTAGGCTTTTTTGAACGTCTAACTTTATAATCTACTATGCTTTGTTTTTAAAAATGCTTTAAGCAGTGGTGGTTTTTTTTGTTGAAGTTGATTATCTACTTTCTTTAATCTTCTTTTTGATGTTGTTAGGTTGGATGGCTACTGCAACTGGAGTTCTAAAGATTTTTGACTTCGTTTTATAGAGATGAAACATTTTTATGAAGGCCTACATCTTATAGTACGATATTTGAATAACTTTTATTTGTATACGAAATATTTTAATCAATCATTTTGTATAATATTTGAATATGAAATATTTCATTTATATTGATATCGAATAAATAGTATGATATAGTGTACTTCGTAGCGCTAAATTAGCAATTTAAATTGATATAGCCGTTTTGGTGAATGCTATAGTATCAATACTATACCATTTTGAAGTAAAAAAAAAAAATATTGCATATTAAAATGCTATGAGAATGATAACAGGGTAGGATGTTTGAAAAGCTATAAGAAAATATATGATAGCATTGCAAAGAAATAAGTATCACATGCTAAATATGCTATGAAAATTAAAATTAAATAGCTTTTTTGAAATGCTATAGTATTATATATCATCACATTTCAAATAAATAAATATTACATATTAAAAATGCTATTAAAATGATAATAAAATAGCTTGTTTAAAAAGCTATAATAGAATATACAATAACATTCTAAAGAAATAAATATTACATGCTAAATATGCTATGAAAATTAGTAATAAAATAACCTTTTGGAAATGCTATAATTGGATAAATTGTCTTAAATTGAATTAATAATTATCACATATTAAAAATGCTATTGAAAAGATGATACGATAACTTTGTCGAAGTGCAATAATGAGATATGTCATAGCACTTTTGATTGAATAGTATCACATGCTGAAAATGCTATAGCAGAGGAAATACTTTTAATAACATGGGCTGACATGACGTTCTTCTGAATGCTATCGTAGACTTTTGATTGCATTTACCGCGTGTTATCATAAGCACAATTTGTTGTAGTGTATCTACCAAGTCTAGAATTCTACATTTATGCAATTTTTTCCATAAAACCCAACTTTAACTCTATTTCACCTTGAAATTATGTTGAATCCCTTCAAATGAGTTATAATACTCTTCCAAAGCTTATTTACCTAAAAAACACTCAGAAAGACAAAAAAATATTCGAGTATGATATCAAATAATTAGATTTGGAGGCTTAAATATGCAAGAAAAGATACACCAATCAACATATCCAGTGGCAAAACTCATAGATGATTTGGAAACACAATCATTGGATGGAGCATGAGTTACATCTCGTGGAGTAAGTGGCGATAGTTCTGGCTATTAGCCGCTGAATAGACTACTGGATGTAGTTCGCGATGCATCCAACGATGCTATCGGGCTTCAACTCTTTAAGCTTTGAAATTTCTCCATTTTGATCCAAAATGCCCCTAAAACATTCTAAGTCCCTAAAACTTATTCATCTATTCAAAATCACTTGAAAAACATTAGAACATCCATAATTTGCTCAAGTAATCATCATAAAAAAGAGGATTAGATGCATGAACTCATGCCAAATTTGAGCACAATCAAGGTGAAATCAAGTAAAAGAAGTGACAAGAGCATCAACGATCAAATGATCACCATCAAAAGAAAGCAACTGAGTGCAAAAAAGAACATTCAAGACCCATAACCCCATGCACGCCCCCTCAAATGGGGCACCCACTGCAAGACCACACTCCCCTCCAACCCCCTCAAATGGGGTGCCTAAAAAGCATCATGGGTCGTCATTTGGATCTCACTTCATGCCATAACGTTTATGGGCTATAAATAACCTTACTTATACCATTTTAAGGCAGTTTATAGGGGTAGAGGATAAAGCCCTAGTGCTTCTCCTCCGACCTTCATTCTCATCTTTCCTTCACCTCCACACACCCTTTAAACCTCACCCACCTCTTCCACTAATTTGTTTGGAGGTAAAGATTTGCAAGCGAGGAGAAGAGGATGCAATAACTCAAACTGAGAATAGATGAGCTCAATGGATTAGAACTAGGAGGATGTCTAGGGAGAGCTCAATGGATTCGAACTAGGAGGATGTCTAGGGAGATCTACGATTGTATTTTTGACGATTTCTTTAGTATTTGTAATATCTTCATTTTATGTAAATTTGTATATACATTTTTGTTAAGATGATGGATGGTATTTATTGAATATAATAAAGTTGATTGTTATTTGCTTGAGGATTTTTTTTTGTATGTTGAGAAGGCGTTTTAGTGTTTAATGCTTGTAATGATTAGCCATAATTTGCATGATTTTAGAGTGTGTGTTGAGATTAGGAGTAAAATCCCACAATGTGCTTAATAAAATTTCTGTCCTAGGTTTAAGAGAGGAAAAAGGATCACTCGTGTAACAAATGAGTAGACCATGAGTTGTTCGAGTGACAAACAAGTATTCTCATCCTCATAAACCAATCCACTTAAGTAATAGATTATCTTGAATTTAATGAACTCTTGTTTCTTCGACGGTCATAAGGAGATAAGCATATTAGATGAGAGTATATTCACTGCATTATCGAAAGATAACTATTAAAAGGATTACTGATAAACTAGCAATACAATCATTATATCTTCAATGCTATGATGATTTAATTCTAAAGTTAAGTGAATTTGAAATCCTAGCACTCTTTACTTTGTTTATTTATATTTAGAACTAGTTTAGTAATCGGTTCACTTATCCCTATAAAGAATATACTCTACTCACTCTGTATTACTTGTCAAGTGGCTTGTGCCCCCTAGAAATGGTTCGAGCAATAGAAGTTTATATTTTTCCTGATCACTACAAGATCCTAGAAACTAAAAGAATTTTATATCAAACACAAAATTTCATGAAAGTGTATGTGACTAAAAAACTATATATAAAATAGAAAATAAATCATGAACTTTCATATATCTGGAGTTCAATTGTACAAGGACAATGAACCCTACCAATATAAATAGGATCTTTCAATAAGAGAAAAAGAGACAACTTTTTTGTCCTTGAAAGCCTTACTAAATCCCTACTTCGCTGGCTTCTTCTGCAAGTAATAATATAATCATAGACGTAGATTTTGTTCTATACAATCAAAGCACGTTAAAAATTATCGTCTTGATTTTATTTTAATATCTCTTTATTATTATGTCATAATCACCCTTAAGCATCAGCTGATTGTATTCACATTCATATTAATTAGGGGTTGGCTGATTTTTACGTTAAAAATAAATAAATATATATATATATATATATAAAGAGAGAGAGATTGGTAATACTAATTGAGGTCTTAATTTAAATTTGTAACATATAGCTCTTAGAAAGAAAACTATGATTTTGTAAACACGTGCTGTTTTGAAACTATGGAACTATGATTATGGTATATACTGTGGAATAAATTATTTTAGTCACTCTCACTTTTTATAACGGTGAGAATTGATAATTATCAGAATAATAAAGTGTATGGTGATAAATCAAAACATTTTCACTCGTTTTACCTTATCAAAAGCCATTAATACATGCCCAGCCAATGAAAATGAAAAAATATCGGCCATTCATTCAAATGTTTCAAATTGGTACCAACGTTCTTGGACCATCTCCATTGTTAATAATTGGACCACCATGACTTGTGTCGCTATAATAGCCCTTATTTTCAAATCTTGTTTTTTTTCCTTCGTTACACAATTCACGTTCTAAATGTTCCTATGTAATGGAAAAACCGTTTTATAAAATTTCGTAAATAATTCATGATTATTTAAGTTATTTATAAAATCCACACCGTACTATTTTTATCATTTACAAATGAAACATAGTTAAATTGCTTGTGTTTTATTACTTAACCGAACTTACAAAAAAAAAAATCTACAAACCAAAAATTCAAACCTGCAGCACTCGTTTGATTTGAAAAAGAAGAGGTTTATATGCAATAAAAAGAAAAAGTATTTATACCAAATAAAAGACAAGCAACTACATTTCATTTATAATTTAGATAGTCAGCATACCTCTCTTCATATTTGTTATCAGAATTCGAGTCTTATTATGCGCATTTAACAATATATATGTAGATTTTTTTGAATCCTTATTGAGAGATTCCCCTGATATTATTGAAATAGATAATATTAAATTTCAATAGGTTCTAATAAACTCTAAGTACTAATATTAATAGATTTTAATCGTATTATCATTATGAAAATTAATAATAAAACAAGTAGCTATTTATGACTTCTTCGTCATTATATATACATACATATATACATATATATATATATTTGAGCCTCTATGGTCAATGTGTCTAACTTTTAAATTATTAGAACCACCAATCTCAATCATTCATTGCATTATCTTTCCAAAAAACATTTCATTTTCACATTTAATTCAAATGCAATAAATAGTTTAGATTAGTGGTCCTAATAATTTAAAATATAGGACACACTAACAATAGAAACGCTCTCTTTATATATAAATATATATAGCATAATTCTGACATTAGGATGTTCTTGAATTTTTATTTTAGGATTATAAATTACGAGTGGTGATATTTCCACCCCTCTAAAATTGTTTGTACACCCTGTAATTTATACATTTGTAATACTCCAATACTACCCTTAATTTAAATTATTAATACTTTAATAAAAAGATGATATTATTATTATAATCAACTTTGATTATTATTATAATCAACTTTGAATACTCTAACCTTAAATCCCAATAACAAACTTGGTTTGTTTTGATAAAGGGTAGTCAAAGATGAGAGCTTTTTATTGTGTTTTTAGAGGTTTTATAAATGATGAAAATAGAGGTCTAGATTTGAAGGGTTTTTTTGAATGAAAATGAGAGAGAAAATAAGATGGAGAAGTCATGAACATAAAACAGACCATCAAAATAAGTTTAAAAAAGAAAGTTTGACTTTTTTAATGTTTTAACTTAATTAATTTAATTATCTTTATAATTTTACATATAATATTTAAAAAAGTAAATAAATGAATTGACATAATTGATAATATATAGGGTGTACTTATAGAACATGAATCTTTCAAAATGTTAATGGGGTGTAAATACAAAAAATGGGTGTATATACGATTTTTAAGGGTGGAAATATCACCACTCTAAATAATAACCATATATTTTCAATGGATTTCATAACAATTCTAGGGCCGGTTGAAAATATGTTATTTAAATTAGTGGCCTTAAAATATAAATTTGAGGACGTTTATATCCTCAAATTGTATATCTTCAAATTTATATTTCAAGACCACTAATTTAAACAATATATTTTCAACTAGGTCTATCATTGTGATAGGATCTACTAAAAATATATGGTTATAATTCTTCAATTATTATATTCATAACTTTTTATTTCAGAGCTATAAATTATAACCATTTATATATATATATATGACACCTTTGAAATATTTATTTAATCTGAAAACTAATTTCTTTTTTTTTTTAATATTACTTATATAAATTATAACTATCGGGATCATTATGATAGGACACTATGATATGACTGGATCATAACATTTTTATTATAATCTACTTTTGAAGAACTGGGAGAGAGAACGCAATTCTAAAAGGAAAACTGTCCTTATCACTTTAAAAGAGATTTAACTATAATTATTCACACGTAGAAGGATCAAAAGGTAATTGACCGTACTTAGGTATATTGGTATTTGAACCCGCACACTCTTTTTTGTCAAAAGGCAATGCAGGCATGACGATTGGCCTTAAGATATTGGTAGACTCTATGAATTTCATATAAATTTTGTTATGGCTTTCATACGCATATATCTCATTATAAATTCTATCATTTACAGCAATTTTTGTAGAGTAAATGATGTTTTTGTTATGACCTTCATATGTATATATCTCATTATAAATTCTATCATTTGAATTTGTAAAGTGAATGCTTTTTTCTTTTTTTTTTTAAGATATAAATTACAATAGGATGATTTGAACCTAGGTTATTAAGAGGCTGAATGAGTGTTATTGAGCGCTAAACTATATTGGAGGACAGTCAAAGTCAATATTTTTTTTAATATACCTAAATTTATTTAAGTAGTGTTTTTTAGCACAAAAAAAGTACATTTTTTTGTAAAAAAAAAATAAAAGCATGAAGAGTGATTGCCATCTCTTGCTTTAATTACCTAGAGAATCGTCAAAATCATTTTCTCTTTTGTCTAGAATAAAGGGTTGGTTGTTTTTATCATTTTGTACTTAATGAGTATAAATTATACCTATTAAATAATTTTTAATTATTTTTTTAAATAGTAAAACCACTTAAAACCATCTGAAAATCACTGAAAAAAAAAAACTACAATTTTTAACTTTTATTTGAATGCTAAATCACAAAATGATTTTTTAAATATATTATTCCAAATTTATCATCTCTAAAATAATATATCTCTAAATTTGTTCTAATTTTACATTATATAGATTACTTTTATATGTAATTAATGAAATATTATAATAACTAAAATATATATTACTTTACAATTTCAACTTTTGTTACAATAATAATTTAACTTAAGGACATTTCCTTTATGTTTATTTAAATATATAAATGTATTTTTGAAACGCCCCAATCCAGACCGCCACTAGGCTCCTATCCGAAGGGTACGTTCGGGCACCCCAACGAATCCCTCTAAGCCCATCTTGATGGGGAAGAAGGCATTCGAGGAGTGAACCTTCTTAACTTAAAACTTAACTTTAGCGGAAGCTAAATCTTTTAAATCTTAAAGTTGAAATGGTTTGGGTTGGTTTGACACTATTCATTTGGTCATTTTTAAAACTCAAAACCGGCAGCATAACGACTGCAATTTGGATAAACCAAAAACCTGAAAATCAATTTGAACACTTCAAACTATAATCACAATCCAACCCAATTTATCGCAATCAGTTTATCAACATAATCACAAAAGTTTGAAACATTCAAAGATAAAATATAAACATATACTTTTAAATCTAATAAGCTTGATTTTTCAAGCACAAAATGGTGCACTTTTACACAACTCAAAAGATATCACTATTTTTATGCAAAATGTACAAACATATGCAATATACAAAAGACCCAAAATATGCTTATTACATTCTTTAAGAAGCAAATGTCAACACTTGCGCCCACTTGAATGTAAAGGAGGGAGGCTTCACTAGTCTTCACCGACACGAGCACCTGAGGAGGTTTTTATAAACAATTTGAAGAGTGAGCTATAAAGCTCAGTGAGTGCAATAGTTTATAAACTTAACTTTACTTTTTCAAAAACTTCCTCCTTAGAAAACTTTAATAAAAGTTTCTATTTCTTAAAACATTTAAAGCTTAAATCTCATTCAATTGCATAGCATTAATATAAACAATTTATAATAAACTTGTAAAGCATAAATCTGAACATGCTTAAAAACAACTGAACTTTATAAAAGCACCATTCGTAACCCTAATCTCTTGGCCACACGGCGACTTAGCTAAGGCCGCAGGTGTGGTAGGTCACAAGGCGATGTATCTGACATCCACCGCAACTAACTCTCTGAGACCTCTCAGCAACTACGTGCGGAATTCTGCATCGCTAACCGTAGTGCGAGACCATATCCCACAAGTAGGG
This sequence comes from Nephelium lappaceum, assembly GCA_021234005.1. Classification (NCBI taxonomy): domain Eukaryota; kingdom Viridiplantae; phylum Streptophyta; class Magnoliopsida; order Sapindales; family Sapindaceae; genus Nephelium; species Nephelium lappaceum. The sequence goes on from CM038007.1 coordinate 1,832,591, forward strand.
GCGACACACTCACTCATAACTCTAACCATACAGTTAGTGACTCGTTTCCCCCAACTCTTGCCTTACTAAGTGGGATATATCGTACGGGTTTGAACTCGATAAACTGGTGGGTACTTATGGCCTTTGAAAACTTTATTTTTCTCTAATGTTATGCCTTACAAATCTTTATACTTAGTGCATAAGCACAAAAGCTTTAACTTGAAAGCTTTAAACTTGAGTCATTGGATTCGTTTACTTTACAAATACAATACATGTATTTAAATACAAGAACTTATACATGCAAAAGCATAAAATCTAGCTTATCAATGCAAAAGCATAAAATCACTTTAGAAAACTCTTTGAAAGTGCACTCACCTTAAGCTTGGGCTTAACTCGGATGAGCTTCAAAAGCCCTCTCGTGATCCGGTCGGATGCTCTTCACCTACATAACACATATATACGTAAATTTACGTTTGCGTCAACTTCTGGAAACTTGAAATAATAAAAATTACATAATCGCCCCTAAGTGACCCTTTTTAGGCGTAACTCTCCATTTTTGGTTCCTTAATTTAATCTTAGACTTTTATTAATCCCAATACGCCTAATTAAACTCATTAGGGTCATCCAAACTCTCAACGGAAGCCATATGGACCAATTTACAAAATTGCCCTTTAAACTAGTTTATTGAGCGATTTAATTTCTCTCTAAATCTTTGGTTTTCTAAACTCCCAATATGCTTAAATCCACTTATTTTTCAACTCGTTTTCACTCAAAAACAACTAATAACCAAATCATAACGAAACCCATTTCGAACTCAACTTAAATCATCAACGAAATCATCAATTTCAAACTAAAATAACTCACCCCTTTTTCTTTCGCGTTGACTTCGCTTTGGGTCTGATTTTCAAGCTGTTTTTGGACTGGTTTGGTGTCAGATCTGGGCTGAAATTGGACTGATTTCTCTCTTTCCTCCTCTCTTCCTCTCTCTCTTTCCCTCTCGACTTCGTCGTAACTTGCAGCTGTTTTCGCCGTCAATCGGCATCGGTTTCTGTCGCCGGATCTGTAGGCGTGGAGGAGCTGGTCACCGCTTCATTTCAGCTCGATTCTACTCCATTTCAGTTGGGTTTGAGCTGGTCTATGTGTAGATCGAGCTGGAGCAGCTCGTCGGCGTCTCCTTCCGTGTTGATTAGAGTTGTTCGCCGGTGAGGTGCGTATGCGGTTCTGCTCGGTTTCGGGTCTACTTCCTCCTGCGATCTGCTCGACTTCGGTTGGGATTATGCCAAGCTTGGCGAGCTCCTCGACTGGTCAGTCGGCGGTGGCTCCTTCTTCCTCTTCTCTTCTTCTTATTTCTTTCTTCTTTTCTTTCTTCTTTCTTCGTCGCGTTTTCGCGACTGAAAGTCTAGTTTTTGTTTTAACATTTTCAAAGTCAACTATCATCTTTTTGGCTTCTAATTTCCTCCCCAACAATCTCAATAATTCCACTTACGCCCTGAAAAAATTTCATTCTCCTCCCTTAGCTTTTAGCTAAATCTTACTATAACCACAATTTTAAAGTTTATCTTCAATTTAGTCCCTTTTTACCTTAAAAATTTTTCGATTTCATTTACTATTTTAACTTCCTATTTAATCTCCAATTGAGTTTAAATCAAATCCTATGGGTTCTCTATGACCTTAAATCTTTCCATAAACCATTTAGGGTCTCTAATCAATACTTAAGAACTATTCCTCAGAAATCCGTACAATATAAAAATAGAGGGTTTACAATTTTACTTTACTATAATAATTTATTTATGTATATATAATTTTCAAAAAAATATATGTTTTACTATAATAATGAATCATATTTTAATTATGAATAAAAATATTATTAATATATACATAAAAATGTTTTAATATTTGTTAAATAATTTATTATAACTGTTTGTATTATATTACATGAAGTTACATAACAACTAATAGTAAAAAATATAAATGTCAAATTACTAGTTTTCAGATAATTTTAATTTTAAAAAACTAATAAGATTACTATATATTCAGAGATAAGAAAAAAAAAATGTCATTTAAATTTTAGGTTTTAGTTACTATTCAGTTTTCAATAGTACTGTTCAGTCTTCAGATAAAAAAATAGACAACTCTTAAATATTTTATAATTTGTAGATATAGGTGCAAAACTATAGCATGATGACGAGAATGGTGGGTGGCCTAGTGGTTAAGGCACACCCCAATTATTTTTTATTGGTAAGATCGTTCGTTAAATAAATTCTATTATTAAATTTCGATAGATATTTAATCGAGTATTAGGCATTGTTATTAAAAATGTATATTTATATATACAAAAGAAAGAAAAAGCAAGATTTGATTTCTGTGACTTGGATATATCACATGTATATTTTATCGACAGGTGTTTCCAATAATTTTCGATCTCCAATAAATGTGTAAACCGTCTATTTTTAAATTTTCATGTTCCTCAGTAATAGTCCCTAGGTAACGATTTGAGACCCTAAATGGTCAATAGAAGTGTCTGAGATTGTAGAGAACCTTTAGAGATTTATTTAAACCCAATTAGAGATAAAATGGAAGGGCAAAATGGTAACTGATATTGAGTAATTATTAAATGTGACAATGGACTAAATTGAAGATAAGATTTAATAATTGTGGTCAAACTAGAATTAAGCTAAAAGCTGAGAGATGAGAACGAATCAGGACTTGATTGACATTATTAGGATTGTTTGTGGAGAAAAACATGAGAATTCCACTCAAGTTACACAAACAAATCACAAACAAGACACAACCGAAACAGAAATAAAAAACAAAAGACAAAGACGCATGAAGAAGAAGAAGAAGAAGAAGAAGAAGAAGAAGGAAGATCGAGTGTAAGCCCTCGACATTTATTTATGGTTTTCCTACTAACAATCCCTAAGTGACATTTAAGACCCTAAGTAACTAATGGAAGAGTTGTAAAAATATAGAGAGTGATTGAAACCCATTGGAAGCATAATAAGTACAAAGGTAAAATGGTCATTGTCATTGGAGTTATTAAATTAGTATGACCTATGGACTAAATTGAAATAAGTTGACAAGTTATGAGTCAAGATAGAATAATCAATAGATAAGTGCTAAAAATCAATTAACTAAAGGACACAATAGTCATTTGCGGAATTGTTATAATTATATAAACAAAACTTAGTGGAAGATTGAGACCATTCATGCCACTCACAAAGCAAAGCCGAGAGCAAACACAAAGAAAGAAACAAGAGGCGAGAGAGAGAGGTGTGGGTATGTTTGGCCAAAAGGAGAAGTTGGTGATCAAAGTTAGTTCAACACATTTTTAGGCTTCTAATCAATCAAGCAAGCTTCCCTGAGATAGGAAATCAAACTTGAAGCATCAAACAAAACCAATCAAAGGTTAGTTCATTCATTTTGAGCTTGCTGTGGTGTTGGTTTGTGTTGGTTGTTTTGATGATGTTTGAGTTGGTTTTGATGAGAGGTTTTTATCCGTGTTAAGAGATGATTCCTCGGAGACTTACTAAAATTAATGAGTTAGGGTTGGCTTGGAATAGGTTTTGAGTTGGTTTTGGATTAGAAACTAATAGAATGAGATGTAGACTAGGTGTTTGACAAAATGTCTCAAAGAACCAACATTAAAAACTTGAAAGAAATGGACTTAGGATATGTTAGTGCTTGTAAGGCCACACGAAGAGGTATGAGAATCCAATGAAATGGTGGTGTTTCAAGCATGATTTGATGTTGTTTAAGTGACAAACAAACTTATGAAAATGTTAGAATTGAATTTAAATCACTTGCTTTGTAAAGCACTTATGAAGGGCATTATGAGTTGTCATGGAAAACCACCTATTTTATGTCTTTGATTGAATTGTATGAGTAGGTTTGAGTGTGTATAGCACTAAGAAAGGAAGAATTAAGTTTTGGAATGAAAAGTGTAAAAATGGCATTTAAAAAGTAATGAAAAAAGGGGATTTTTCCTTAGTTTGGACACCCGAACGTTGGAATTTTTTAGAACCGCTTTACAAGTGATTGAAGTGCGAGTCAAAAAGGTGTGTGGAGCAAGAGAAAAGTGAGCATAGCCCTAGGTAGGGCTGTGCACACCATTCGGCCAAGAGAGGTCAAAAATGACTACTTTTCGTTTCGAGCTTTGAACGATGATTTCGGGCATATGGGCATGTTCCTAGGTGAAAATAAATAGGATCCATGCAAAGAAATCAGAATTATAAAGCTTCGAATGAGTGGAAGCCGTATAGAAAAGCTTTCAGGCATAATAGACTTCAATGAAGTTATTTGAATTAAAAGTTGTGTAATACATTTTAAAAAGTTCAATTTGGTATGTTCTAAGCGAAAATATGTTGTGTAGGTGAAGGAAATGCTAGCGAAGCCGGAGAGGGCCATTAAAGCCCATTAGGGAAGCTTGGAAATTTGAGGTGAGTGCTAAAACAATTTTCAAAGAATTTATGTGGTTTTGAAATGTTTGAACATTTTATAATATGTTTACTATTTGTGAATTCAAAACAATTATTGTTGTGGATATGGTGTTTGTATGGGAAAGTTTAGTTTTTATGATTTTATGAGCAAACATTATATTTTGATATGAATTTTAAAGTTTTAAGTTATTGACAATTGAAACTATACTTTATGGTTTTGGCAAAGCAAAATGAAATTCATAAATTTTATGTGCTTGATGTGAAAATAATATTTGTATAAATATAATTTCGAAGGCCAATTTTAAACCCATCCTTGTAAGTTTTATAGATCCGGCTGGTACGTCCCACACTTGTATGGCAATATTATAGGAGGGATCCCGTCACTAACTCTGGGGGGATAGAGTCCGTTGTGTCGCTTTTACGTGTGTGGGATGCTGTCTTACGCTACTTATTGCGATGTAATATTTCGCATGTAGTGTTTGGATGTCTTTGTAAGTGTCACGGATGATGTTTGTAGTTAAATCGTCTCGTGACTCCACGTTCTCGTGGTTATAAGTTTAAAGGATAACATTAGTGCATTTCTAATGCCTAATTAATTTGACAAATGAACTATTGTGTTTATATGAATTACAATTCTGTTTCGAAAGGGATTCCATGATGGTTTGTAGTTTTGTATGAATATTTATACTATTAAGTTTTACTAAATGTTTATGCATCTTTTATATTGGTAAATTTATTGTTTTGTTACGTTATATGTGAAATTTCAATTGGTGAATTTAAGTAATTAAACTTTATTTTTAATGTTTTTATGGAGGTATTTTAGAAAAGTAAACGTTATGGTTTCAAACTTATGTGCACTCACCGAGCTTCAATAAGCTCGCTCTTTCATTGTTTTATTTCAAAAACCTCCTCAAGTGTTAGCGCAAGTAATCAAGGCACATAATTCCCTCCATTGAAATAAGTCGGTGAAGATCCGACGACTGCATCCTTTTTGCATGTCCATTTTGCATGACATATGAAAGTTGAAAACCTTCTTTTTGCTATAATTTCATAATTTGTTTTGTAGCACTAAATATAAGTATTTGTACTTATGTTGTGTATAAAGTGTATAAAGTTTTGTAGAGTTTATTTAAGTCATGAAATATGACAGGACTCAATTTGAATCTTACCATACTTACATCCAGAAGGCCCTGCCTGACACCCCGACGGAATCCTCCTAACCTTACGAATTTTGCTAAAGTGAATCTGTGGAACGAACCCTTAAAATCTTTTCTTAGGAAAATTAAAATGGGTTGGATTTTTTTTTTTTTTCAAATGAAAAATTCGACAGCATAACGACTGCATTTTTAACATTCCCAAAATACCTGCATGGGAAAAATATACTTCCATATAACTCTATTTTTCCAACCCAACTTCTTTAGCCTCAAACATATATTTCAAATCACAAATTCATTTCGTTAAACTTCCAAAATACGAAATCAAAATTCAAACACATTGTAACTTATGCAATTGTTTTAAATGTGACCAAAACTTATCAATTTCATACATAATTAATTTACCACTCATTTACAATTTAAACATATATTTACATACGATTATTTTCAAATACAAAATGTGCAACAATATATTATTACAAAGCATGGTCGTGTCGTCACCCACGTACTCTTCTGGAAGAGCCTTCTGCTATCGGTCACCCACTGCAATACCTAAGGAGGTTTTTAACATAAAAATAGAAAATGATGAGCTATGAGAGCTCAGTGAGTGTTGATGTTTCTTTTAACTTAAAAGATTTGGTTTTATTAAATACCTCCTTAAAACACTTTTCAAAATACGTTTTCGTTTCTTAAAGTTCTCATAAATTCCAAAACTTATTTCGTTGTATAGTATGCATGCTTAATTTAATAAATACATAATTTCATAAAATCTCATACATAATTTATAAAACCGTAAAACCCATAAAGGCATAATATATATATATAACACTCATATATGCATAAAATTTCTATATAACTTAAAAATTTTCAAGCATAAATTTTCCTTGACTTACAAGACGTGCTTATGAAAATTATAAACGCATACATACAGCAAATTCGTATGAAACTTATAAATTGAATACAACGTGAACTTATATATACTTAAAACTTCATACATATATAAACTTCATTTAATTTAGGACTTAAAAATAAATATAAATCTTATTTAAATTATTGAAAGTGCATAGGTAAAATACAACTTATATAAATATACTTACAATTCCTATAAAGCTTATAAAAATAGAATAATATTTGAACTTACACATCCATAAAATTCATATAAGACATATAGTTCATAAATCATATAAAATTTAGTTTCCCTTTAAATGCTTAGCTTTCCTTTCAATGCATAGCTTAAAATAGGAAATCCATAAACATTTAAATATTCATACAACTTCATGGAAAACTTATAAATAATAAAACATATAAAATTTCAATTTCATTTCCATATGTAGCTTGACCTGGAAATTCCATAAAGTTCATGTATACTCATAAGATTCCATAGAAAACTTAGGGATTATAAAATGCATGGAATGGATTTCCATTCCTTAAATTTTCTCAAAACTTAATTTCATTTAATCGTAAAACATACTTAAAACATTTTAAAATATTTTCCTTTGTTTTCAATACTTAAAATACTTACTTAATTTTTTTGCGAAAAGCACCATTCGTACCCCGTAATGCTTACAACCACGCGGAAGCTGTAATAACGCTAACTGACGTGGAGTCACGTGGCGCTTTTAACAAATACCAACAGTGACACTTACTTACTTACAAAGACATCTCGCGGTTACGTGCAGAATATTACATTGCTAACCATAACACAAGATAATATCCCATAAAAGTAGAGGCGACACGACAGACTTAAATCCTCATTGAGTTAGTAATGCACCCCCCCTGAACTTGTCACACTATTGTGGGATATACTAGCCGGGTCTAAAACTTACTTATGAGGTGGGTATACTTATGGCCTTTGAAAACTTCTTTTATTTTTCTTACTTAGTGCAAATGCACAAAATATTGTTTTATAGTTAATCATACTTAAAAACTTGTATATAGATATATATATATATATAAAACTTCATTTGAAAACACATAAAGTGGCTTAATAGAACCTCATGAAAATCATATGAAAATCATATATATTAAGGTAAAATATACATAAAAGTTCCATAAAAATTTATATTTGTATGAACCTCATATAAATCATAAAGTTCGCAAAGCTTATAAATTAAATTCCACTTCAATTTACTTATAAATAAATCAAAATACCGTTCTTTCCATAATGTAGCACATAGCCTCATTTATAAAAAGAAAGAAACACTTAAAACTTAATTTTCCTTTCAAATAAACTCATACTTAAAACAATCATTTTTCCATACCCCAAGGTCATATAATCAAAGTATTCATTTCGAATACTAAAATAGCATTATACTTTCAAAATGCTTAACACGTAAAACAACATAAACGCTTATATGACTTATTTGGACCATAGCTTAGAAATTTTCTTATAAATTAATCCCTTAAAGAGCTTTATAATTTTATCACAAAATTTTTAAAATATGACATAACATTTATAATAAAACATACTCTTAAAGTTTCCAAATCCAATCGAAAATACTTTAAAATCAAGTGAAACACTCACCTTAATCAAGTTTCCTTACATGAGCTCCAATAGCCTTCATTCATTCCGTTAGCTTGCCCTTCACCTACACATCACTTATTCATTTATAATAGACTAAACTTATCCACACAAAACTCAATGCATGGCTTAGAACTCAATTAATTCATGGAATCACTATTTTACCACTTACTTTCCTATTCAGTTTCAACTTAATCGAAGCTTTAAAATTCCGTTTTCTTTGCATGAATCATACTTATTCTTACCTAGGAACACCCCCATACACACGAAACCATCATCCAAAGCTTAGAAAAAAAATTGGTCTTTTTAGACCTCCCTTGGCCGAACATAACACAGCCCCCTATCCATTGGTTTTCTTCCCTTAATTTTTTCTCCACACATCTTCTTGACTCACATTTAGATCACCCGTAAAACAGTTCTGAAAAATTTCAATTTTCGGGTGTCCAAACCTAGCGAAAATCCTATTTTTCCATCACTTTTTAAGTGCCATTTTCATCATTGTCATTCAAATTCTCATTTCTTCTTTCCATTATGTCATACATACTCAAACATATTCATTTTATGCATAAAACCACATAAATGGGGTGATATTTTATAATTTCCATCAATACCCTTCAACTAAAGCCATAAACTATAAGTTATCTTAATGAATTTCTAACAATTTTATTAACTTGTCTTAGGTTTCTCCATCAATTTTTCAACATGAAATCATGCTAAATATCATCAATCAACATTGGTTCCATACTTCCTCTAATATGCTTTTACATGGCCTATTACATAAACATTTTATTTCATTCAAATTTTTCATTTTTCTTCACTTAGGCATTTTATCAAACACTTGGTGGGCACTTATTTCATTTAAACAACTACCATTCAATTTCATGGTTTCTCCCACCAAAACCCTAACCTATCAAACTTAATCTTTCCATATGGTTTATACTTATATTTGGTGCCATAAAATCCCAATACAATCATACATAAAAACCCCATAAGAAAATCCAATCAAACCATCACAAAAACATTATCACCAACATCATGGAAGCACTTTAAAAACCATAAAACTCAACTTAGTTTGGTTTAATCTTGTTCCAAGCTTTTTCTTCTAGCTTAGGGAAGCTTGACCACTTAATTGGAGGCTTAAAAATTGGTTGACACAACATGATCCATCTTCCTCCATGCATGGCCGAATGTTCTCCTCCATTTCTGTCGACTCTCGGTTTTCTTCTTCCATTTGGTGTGTTTGGCGTGAAATGAAGCAAAATTGGAAAAGTCAACATATTTATGTTTTTAACAATTCCATAATGACGATCATGTCCCTTAATTAATTATACTTTGGGCCTTAACTCTTGCTTATTCCTCCTTGGCCCATCTCATGTAAAGTCATTTCATTTTGATCCTTACTCACTTTCTCTTAATCCCACTTTGACCCTAAGTAGGAAAACTTATTTCATTTTAGTCCCTTATCATACTTACTATTCACTTAATACCATTTATGATTCATTCCGAAATAAATTCCAATTAATTCTATGATCACCTATTCATCAAATTGACTTTATAATAGTCTAATTAGATCTTTTAGGACTCAATCCATGGCTTCCAAAAAAGTTCAAAGAGAGTTTAGGTCAACAGTATTCACAATCCTTATGGGCGTTTTCGTCGGGTAACTTCCGGAACCTTCAAAAACTACCCAAACGAACTCATTTTTACTCCGTTTTAGTTTCATTATACTCTAATACCTATTCTGAAACTTGTGATTCACTTGGTCCATTTTTCAAAAAAATCACTATTCATCCAAAATACTATTCATTCGATAATACCATTCATCCGGATATACTAGTCATCTGAAAATACTATTCATCTGAAAGTACTATTTGTCCGTAAATACTATTCTTCTGGAAATACTATTCCTTCGAAAACACTATTTATGAAATTTTGGGTGTTATAAAATATGTCTGGTTTTTCTTAAGCAAATTATCTATAAGAATTTGGTTTTATCTTATGAATTGAGATTTATTGTTTGATGTGATTTATGGTTTATGGTTTTCTTGATAATTTTGTATGAAATTGGAAATGAAATCTGAAGTATTTTTGGTGAAAGAAGTTGGGCTGTAATTGGAAAATATATTGGGAGTGTATTTTTGCTTTACAAGACTTTTGAAATTCTTAAAAATATAGTCGTTATGCTGTCGAAATTAAAAAAAAAAAAAAAAAAAAAAAAAAAAAAAAAAAAAAAAAACTATTTTTGCATTTTAAAAGATATGGAATATGAAAACGTTTTAAGGGTTCGCTCCACGGATTCCTTTTAGGCCAATTGGAAGGGTTTAGGAGGATTCTGTTAGGATGCCAAGAAGGACTCTCCGGATACTAATATAGTATGATCTGGAATGGGTCCTATCAACGTGGTATCAGAGCCCATGGTTTTATAAATGTTTTTATTTAATATGAATTTTAAAAGTTGTTTTTGTGCATCACTAGTTTTCAAATTCATGCATTCCCTACTCTTGTTTGATTGAATGTCTCAGAAGCATGCAACGTCAAGGTCGCCCTAGGACAAGGAGGCAGCCGCAGAGGCATCTGCGTCCGAGGAGGAGTATGTTGACGAGTCTGTTAATGTGCCAGCTAGCCCTACCCATGCAGGACCTTCTCAACCAGCTGAACTAGCTAGTCCACAAGCTAATTATGAGCAGATGGCCCAAGCTTTTGCAGTGGTGCTTCACCATCCCCATGAGGCAGTAGGATCGATTGAACGTGCTCAAAAATTAGGCGCTAAGTCTTATGATAGAACTAGTGATCTGGAGTGCGCCTTTTCTTGGACGGAAACTAATGAAGAGATCTTTCAGGTGATGAGTTGTACGAAAGATCAAATGGTGACTTATTCAGCTTTCCTCCTAAAGGATCGAGTGAAGTCCAGATAGAGGAACTAACAGATAAGGGTTTCATTAAGCCGAGTACATCGCCTTGAGGAGCTCCAGTTCTATTTGTGAAGAAGAATGATGGAAGCCTCAGGTTATGTATTGACTACCGACAGCTTAATAGGATGACCATAAGAAATCAGTACTTGCTTCCAAGGATAGATGACTTGTTTGATGAACTTCAGGGAGCTAGGGTATTCTCTAAGATTGATTTGAGGTCCGGGTACTACCAGTTGAAAATTCGTAAGGAAGATATTTCTAAAACGACTTTCCTGATGCACTATGGACATTATGAGTTTTTGGTAATACTGTTAGGATTGACGAATGTCCCAACCGCCTTGATGGATCTGATGAACAGAGTTTTCAAACCCTATTTGGATAAATTTGTGATAGTGTTCATTGATGACATTCTAATATATTCAAGTAGCTAAGAGGAGCACGTTGAGCACTTAAGGCTTGTATTGCAGACTTTGAGGGAATATCAGCTTTATGCTAAGTTCAGTAAATGCTAGTTTTGACTGGATCGAGTGGCATTTTTGGGTCACATAGTTTCGATGCAAAGAATTTTTGTAGACCCTCAAAAGATAGAGGCTATATTAAACTGGCAGTCATCCACGAACGTGACTGAAGTTATGAGCTTTTTGAGATTAGTTGGATATTATAGGAAGTTCGTGGAAGGGTTTCAAAAATAGTAGTTCCTTTAACTAAGTTGACATGGAAGGAAGAGAAGTTCGTGTGAACTGATAAGTGCCAGCATAGTTTTGAAGAATTAAAAAGAGATTGACCTCAGCACATTTGCTTACATTACCATTAGGGACAAATGGGTTTACAATGTATTGTAACGCCTCCAAATAGGGTCTAGGTTGTGTATTGATGTAGCATGATAAGGTGATAGCCTATGCATCTATGCAGTTGAAGAAACATGAGCAGAATTACCCAACACACGACCTAGAACTCGTAGCTGTTGTGTTTGCTTTAAGGATATGAAGGCATGACCTATATAGAGTCCCTTGTAGGATCTTTACTGATCATAAGAGCCTACAGTATCTGTTTACACAGAAGGAGTTGAATATGAGGCAAAGAAGATGGATTGAACTCATCAAGGATTATAACTGTATGATTGAATACCGTCCTAGCAAGGCTAATGTGGTGGCAGATGCACTAAGTAGGAAACCCTCAAGTTCAGTAACCCAACTGAAAACAGAGCACCTGCCATTTTTGGTAGAGTTGAGATCCATGAAGGTCAAATTAGAGATGACAGATTTTGGAGCATTGGTGGTTGCATTTCATGTCCGCCCTGTTCTAATGGATCAAATTAGAAAGATCCACGATAGAGATCCCTACTTAATGAAGATAAGGAATGAAGTAGAAGTTGGGAAACAGAGTAATTTCTCATTAAGGGATGATGGGATGTTGATGATAGGGCAAAGGTTATGTAAGCCAACCGTAGAAGACTTGAAGAAAGACATCATGGAAGAAGCTCACTCTTCAGCTTATGCCATGCACCTAAGGAGCACTAAGATGTATCGGACTCTAAAGGATCACTATTGGTGGAAAGGAATGAAGAAAGAGATAGTAAAGTTCGTTTCTAAATGCCTCACCTGCCAGTAGGTTAAGGCTGAACATCAGAAGTCAGCAGGTTTGTTGCAACCCCTACCCATCCCGAAGTGGAAATGGGAAAGGATTACTATAGACTTTGTGGTAGGGATTCCACGAAGTCGAAGCGGATACAATGCTATATGGGTGATAGTTGATAGATTGACGAAGTCTGCTCATTTTCTAGCAATCAGAAATAACTACTCCTTAGATAAGTTAGCCCAGTTGTACATAGACGAAATTGTATGATTGCATGGTGTTCTTGTGTCCATTGTGTCAGATAGAGATCCGAGGTTCACCTCTAGATTCTGGCCAAGCTTACAGAACACATTAGGCACTAAGTTGAATTTTAGTACGACTTTTCACCCACAAACAGATGGGTAATATGAAAGATCTATCTAGACATTAGAAGATATGTTAAGAGCATATGTGATGGAGTTCAAAGGGAGCTGGGATACCCACCTATCTATAATAGAATTTGCACACAATAACAACTACCAGTCTAGTATTGATATGGCACCATATGAGGCTTTATATAGTAGGAAGTGCAGAACCTTAGTTTGTTGGGAAAAGGTAAGTGAAAGGAAGCTAATCGGCCTTGAGATTGTCCAAGCTACGACTAAAAAGATTCAAGTTATAAGAGAAAGGTTAAAGATAGCAAGTGATCGACAGAAAAGTTATGCGGACAATCGTAGGAGAGATTTAGAGTTTCAAGTGGGTGACCGAGTCTTCATACGTGTTTTACCATGGAAGAGTGTATTAAGATTTGGGAAGCATAGAAAGCTAAGTCCTAGGTACATTGGGCCGTACAAGATAGTGGGAAGAGTTGGAGAGGTGGCCTATCGCTTGTAGTTACCACCAGAGTTGGTTAGGATTCATGATGTTTTCCATGTTTCCATGTTTCGCAAATATATGGTAGCTCGTTCACACATATTAAGAGAGCAACCAGTGCAACTAGAGGAGAATCTAACCTACAAGGAAGAACCAATGGAGATATTAAACCGTAGAAAACAAGTGTTGCGCCACAAAGTGATTCTGTTAGTAAACGTGTTATGGAGGAACCATGGATCCGAGGAAGCTACGTGGGAACATGAGGAGCAGATGAGAACTCAATACCCTCACCTATTCAAAATAGGTATGTAATTTTAAATTTTGAGGACGAAATTTCTATAAAGAGAGGTAAAATTGTAAGCCCTCGACATTTATTTATGGTTTTCCTAATAACAATCCCTAAGTGATATTTAAGACCCTAAGTAACTAATGGAAGAGTTGTAAAAATATAGAGAGTGATTGAAACCCATTGGAAGCATAAATAAGTACAAGGGTAAAATGGTCATTGTCATTGGAGTTATTAAATTAGTATGACCTATGGAGTAAATTGAAATAAGTTGACAAGTTATTAGTCAAGATAGAATAATCAATAGATAAGTGCCAAAAATCAATTAACTAAAGGACATAATGGCCATTTATGGAATTTTTATAATTATATAAATAAAACTTAGTGGAAGATTGAGACCATTCACGCCACTCACAAAGCAAAACCAAGAGCAAACACAAAGAAAGAAACAAGAGGCGAGAGAGAGAGGTGTGGGTGTCTTCGGCCAAAGAGTGAAAGAGAGAAGTTGGTGATCAAAGTTAGTTCAACCCAGTTTTAGGCTTCTAATCAATCAAGCAAGCTTCCCTAAGCCAGGAAATCAAACTTGAAGCGTCAAACAAAACCAAAAAAAGGTTAGTTCATTCATTTTGAGCTTGTTGTTGTGTTGGTTGTTTTGATAATGTTTGAGTTGGTTTTGATGGGAGGATTTTATCCATATTAAGAGATAATTCCTTGCAGACTTGAAAGTATGTGTAGATGACATGAAAACTTACTGAAATTGATGAGTTATTGTTGGCTTGAAATAGGTTTTGAGTTGGTTTTGGATTAGAAACTAATAGAATGAGATATAGACTAAGTGTTTGACAAAATGTCTCAAAGAACCAACATCAAAAACTTGAAAGAAATGGACTTAGGATATGTTAGTGCTTGTAAGGCCATACGGAGAGGTATGAGAATCCAATGAAATGGTGGTGTTTCAAGCATGATTTGATGTTGTAAGTGACAAACAAACTTATGAAAATGTTAGAATTGAATTTGAATCACTTGCTTTGTAAAGCACTTATGAAGGGCATTATGAGTTATCATGGAAAACCACCTCTTTTATGTGTTTGATTGAATTGTATGAGTATTGTTTGAGTGTGTATAGCGCTAAGAAAGGAAGAATTAAGTTTTGGAATGAAAAGTATAAAAATGGCACTTAAAAAGTGATGAAAAAGAGGGATTTTTCCTAAGTTTGGACACCAAAACGTTGGAATTTTTTAGAACCGCTTTACGGGTGATTTAAGTGCGAGTCAAGAAGGTGTGTGGAGCAAGAAAGAAGTGAAGCACAACCCTAGGTAGGGCTGTGCACACCATTCGGCTAGGAGGGGTCAAACATGACCACTTTTCGTTTCGAGCTTTGAACGATGATTTCGAGCATATAGGCTTGTTTCTAGGTGAAAATAAATAGGATCCATGCAAAGAAATCGAAATTAAAAAGCTTCGGTTGAGTGAAAATCGTATAGAAAAGCTTTTAGGCATAATAGAGTTCAATGAAGTTATTTGAATTAAAAGTTGTGTAATAAGTTTTGGAAAGTTCAATTTGGTATATTCTAAGTGAAAATGTATTGTGTAGGTGAAGGAGATGCTAGCGGAGCCGGAGAGGGCCATTGAAGCCCATTAGGGAAGCTTGGAAATTTGAGGTGAGTACTAAAATGATATTCAAAGAATTTATGTGGTTTTGAAATGTTTGAACGTTTTATAATATGTTTACCATTTGTGAATTCAAAACAATTATTGTTTTGGATATGGTGCTTGTATGGTTAGTTTTTATAATTTTATGAGCAAGCATTATATTTTGATATGAATTTTAAAGTTTTAAGTTATTGACAATTGCAACTATACTTTATGGTTTTGGCAAAGGAAAATGAAATTCATAAATTTTTTGTGCTTGATGTGAAAATAATATTTGTATAAATATAATTTCGAAGGCCAATTGTATACCCATCCTTGTAAGTTTTATAGACCTGGCCGATACGTCCCACACTTGTATGATAATGTTATAGGAGGGATTGCGTCACTAACTCTAGAGGGATAGAGTCCGTTGTGTCGCTTTTACGTGTGTGAAATGTTGTCTTACGCTACGTATTGTGATGTAATATTCCGCACGTGGTGTTTAGATGTCTTTGTAAGTGTCACGGATGGTGTTTGTAGTTAAATCGCCTCGTGACTCCACGTTCTCGTGGTTATAAGTTTAAAGGGTAACATTAGTGCATTTCTAACGCCTAAGTAATTTGATAAATGAACTATTGTGTTTATATGAATTACAATTCTATTTCGAAAGGGATTCCATGATGGTTTGTAGTTTTGTATGAATATTTATACTATTAAGTTTTACTAAAGGTTTATGCATCTTTTATATTGGTAAATCTATTGTTTTGTTACATTATATGTGAAATTTCAATTGGTGAATTTAAGTAATTCAATTGGTAAATCGGCTAAAACAATTCAACTTTCTCAATTCATTATCGAGCATAAAATTTTGAAAGCTTTGCTAGTAATAGCTAGCTATACTTTTAAAACTTCTCTTTAACTTCTATTTCTGGCTTGGTTTCCTTTTCCAAAACGTACCAAATGGAAACCTAGTAAAGCTTCTAACCCACATAGCGACTAAACTAGCGCTGCACAATGTGAGTGAAAATCTAGTCACATGCCGACTAAACTAGCACCGAGCAATATGATGTCACGTGGCGACTAAACTAGCGCTGTTCACCGTGACTCTAAAAGACCTCCCACCACTACAAAACGGAATGCTACATCGCATAAGTGGCGTGAGATATCACCCTACATGTGTGGAGGCGACTCAATAGACTCAACCCCAACTCTAACATACTCTGGGTGGAACGAGCCATTCATTCCCCCAATGTTAGTGAAACGCCCCCAATACTTGCCATACACACATAGAGTTCTATGACCGGGTCTTTGAACTTTCTTTGGCTATCTTTTCCGTCAGTTTCATCATCTCAAGGGTTCATTGGCCTTTGAAAACTTTCTTTTACATGCTTTAGGAAACTAAGATAACTTTTACTAAAAACATAATCTATCATTGGCTTAAACTTTAAATCTTTTACATAATCAAATACTATAAAATTTAATATAACTACAATTGGTCTAAACTTGAAATCTTTGATATATTCAAATACTATAAATTATAATATAACTAAAGTAATAAATACTTAATCTTTAATGAACTAAAAATATTGGTTTCTTTTAAATCTTCAAAAACATGCACAAAGTAGTAAGTGTAAGTTTATATTAAAATCACTTCAATTCAAAATCAAAGTAGACTAACAACTAAACTTCAATAAAAACATCATTTTATACTCACAATTAAACTTATATCTTTCATAACTAATCCAAAATCATAATTAAAGTAAACTAATACTAAAATTTAATGAAACACAACTTTTATACTCACTAATTGCTCCATTTTTCTTTGTTTGGTACCCTTGAATAAATTTGTTCCTCTTCCAAAATTACTTGCCTTTCATCTAATAATTTTTCATTCCAACTAAAACATTCACCAAATCAAACATTTATTAACCCAAAATCCGAAAACCAAATCAAATAAAATCAATCGGATAACATTAACTAATTTGCATCCAAACTAGTAAGGATGCTATTATACATATTTCCACATTCTTGACACATTTCCAAATTTCATTATTCCCTTCACAATACATACCCAAACATACAATTTTGGAACTTTAAAAACTCACTAGCATCACTTAAATCTTAATTAACCACCCTTAGACAACTTAGCCAATTTCAACACACAATACTTTACTTATCAATTTTCTCCACATATTCAAATTTAATAACCTTTCATTTGCCATAAACTCACATTAAATTAGTTCAACCCCATTTATATCCCCACTTTCATACTTGACTAAAAAATGCATCAACACTAATTCATCATGTTTTCTTTGACTTTTGACATCAAAATCACTACAATTATCTTCTAAAACTTTTAACGTCCTAAATCATTCAATTAAACTTTTCAAGTCACAAATACACCCAAACCCTAACTTCAACACACTACTATAAGTGACTCATGACATATTTACATTTCCTTTCAATTGTTCTTTATTCTAATTACATCAATGATCATAAAAAAATAATTCAAATCATATACCATAAACCAAATCCATCAATTTACATCAATGATCATAATTCATCAAACCCCACTACAACAAATTTCACATTTTATAGCATTGCTTAATAGCATTCTTTTTAAAATGCTATATATTTCTCATAAACAATTGCATTTTAATATAAAATGCTATTGAGTACTAACACTTGATTTTTTATTATTTTTTAGTGGTAATAATATAGCGTTCAATGAATGTTACATGGCAACCAAAAAATTTATTAGTGTAATTTAAATGTTATAGCATTTTAAATATGCAATAAATGCAAGGAAAAAAAAAATAAAAGCTGGCGCACAAAATCCAATAGCGGGAAAGAGAAAGAGAAACCCGCTTAATTTTTACCCCAAATTTTCAAGTTCCCCTGTTCCCTTATTTTTCAATATCTCAGAACCAGGAAACCACACGGTCCACACCACACCACGTTCACTTCATTCACTTGCAAGCCAATACCATCTCTGGCTCTCTACATTCTGATTTCCCTTTTTTCATGGGTCTCTCTGTCTCCATTTTCATCATCATTCGGATCCGGCCGTAACTGGCGCTCCTTCTCTAGCCACCTCGCTTCCAGTCTCTCCAAAACCTCTCCTTCCTCCGGTACCACAATCACTGCTAATTTTCTATCATTATAAACTTGAATTATTTACTAATCTTGATTGTATTATCAGAGTGGAGGATGGTTCTAGTGGATTTGAGGAACCACGGGAGGTCAGTGGAGATAAAGGGACTGGAGCCGCCTCATGACATAGCAAATGCTGCAAATGATTTGGCCAGTTTGGTGAAAGCTGAAGGCTGGGCTTAGCCTGATGTTGTGATTGACCACTCCATAGGCGGCAAGGTTGCCTTGCACTTCGCCCAAATCTGCGCTCGTGCCATTTACGGTCAATCCGCTGCATCTCCCAAAAAGGTTTCAGTCTTCGTTTCATTCTACATGTGATTCATTGTATCAGACACACCTTGAAAATTTGTCTGATAACTTAGTATTTGAAATCTGCACCTGCTAGATTGCAACGCTGTCCTTAATTCTTTGGTATTGGCTGGTACTCAATGAAATTGGCCTCTTCTAGTTATGTCTTTCGGAGTTCATTCATGGTTATATATGATTTAATATCTGGTAATTTATCTTAATAGAATTCGTATTTAAAGTGGTTGTAATTAAACTTGATTGATAATGGAAATGACTTTTTGTTTTTCACTACTGGATATGAGTCCTATTTATGTTGAAGAAGAGGGCTTATAAAAGAGAATTTCAGTTTATTTCATCATCCATGTGTCTAATTTTCATATTTGATTGTCTTATTCGAAAAGTACGTTGTTCTAACTTTCAATTATACTTAAATTGTGGAAACTTTTTGCGTAGTTAAAATTTTTTGTTTTGATTTATGTATGTTCTATACTAAAAATTGCAAAATTTTCTGGAGTTCGGAGTGAGGCCATAGATATAAACGGAATGGCATGGCTAAAAGAAAACTAAGACATTCATTTATGTTGAAGCAAGAGGTCCATGCTCTGTCACTAGTGTAGTGAAAATTTTCAGATTTTCTCATCGGGGATCATTTTCAGTTACATGAGAAAGTTTATGAGACACATATATATATTTTTAAAATTTTCTTTTCTGATGCAGAGCAGCTGTGGGTATTGGATTCCATCCCTGGAGCAGTGAAGCCCAGAAAAAGTGATGGTGAGGTAGAGAAAGTTCTAAAAACCTTACAGAGTTTGCCTTCAATAGTTCCGTCACGAATGTAAATTCATGTCCTATTTATGACATATTATTTGTGCTTAGTGGATGTGTTGTGTGTTAGTCTGTTGTTTTCCTGATAACGAGGTTAAAATACAGGTTTCAGGTGGAATAGGCTCTGGTATTATGTCATTTCTCGCACACATCCTGATTATCGCAAATGGCGAGATTGACCAGTAAAGATGCCAAAGCTCTTCTCCACTCACTTCGCTCTGCTTACGCCACCACTCCTACCACTACTCTCAAGCTTTGTTTCTCGTACATTTTCTATCTCTAATTTCAATTCATTAACTGAATCCGTTTGAATTTGGATGTTGCAGACCATCGATCTCTAAGTGGGTTTCGCTGTCTTACTGCTCTCATTCAGTTGCTAATATTATTATGATTTTCGATCTGCTGTTTTAGCTTCACTACGAACTCATAGTTTTTTTTGTCTACGGAAAGCTGATTTTGGTCATTTGTGTTTCAATTTATTTGGCTTTGTGGAAAATCAAAAAATGTATATCATAATGAATAAGTACTCTTGACTGAAATGTTCTATAGGTCTGACTTGTGAAATTTCATTTCAGTTGCTTATTTTCAGTGTGTTTTTTGCTGTTGAATACAATATTAGATTACATTATATGATGGGATCTGCATTTACATTTGCATTTTTGAGTTTTATATGATTTTATTGGAATAATTATGTGACTCTAGCATTTTAGTTAATGAACTACAGATTTTTTTTTTTTTACAGATGAAGGTTTTAACAGGGTCAGGGGGTTAAATATTCAACTATTTAGAACATGATGTTGGTCGATTTTGTTCCTCTTTATCTAATTTCTCCTTGTAGCGGGTATTTGCATTAGTGCATTTTTTGCGGGCGCACGATATTTAATGGGACAGGTCTCATTGGCATTATCAGTTCAATGTACAGTGTGGACGTAATATTTGGCAAATCCGCATTCAGTTTTTAGCCCAGTTATTTTCTATGGTTTTAGGATGTCTTTTGGAGAAGTTCATGTACTGTGCATTTTGACTGTTATGTTTGTGAGTTAGTTGCTAATCTTGGTGGTCACATGTGGAGAAGTTCACGTAATGTGCATTTTGACTGTTATGTTTGTGGGTTAGTTACTAATCTTGGTAGTCAACTGTGGAGAAGTTCATGTACTGTGCGTTTTGATTGTTATATTAAAGTGTCACACAATCGTAAGGCAAAGTTTGGAGGGAGGCATATTCATCAATGCAAATTTTTGAACAACTAAATCAAATTGGAGTTGGAGTTGGAAGTGGAATTCCCTAGGATTCTGTTTCGGGTACAGCTTTGGGTTCTGTAGTGAATTTATCCTATACAAAGTTGAAAATACAGCCCCAGAAGCTTCTTTTGTTCCACACTCGTCTTTTTACTTTTGAAATTTCTTCTTTCCTTCTAAACTAGCAGAAAATTAGTCAGGTTAGTTGGTGATAACACTAACATGCATGTAAATGTTTCTATATAATTTCCTGTTTAGTTGTTTTCCAGCTTTTAAAGATGATGATGAGCATCAAAAGGAAAAGAAAAAGAAAAAGAAAAATATTAAAAAAAATAAGCAAATAATTAACAAAGCTCTAGCTATAGCCTAGCTAGCTAGATTGTGAGGAATCATCTCCTAATTAATTATATGACAGTAATTAGCAAAAGCATAAAGGATATATAAATTTCACAATTAATTCTAGGCCTTTTGGTTGACAGTATAATACATATATCATAACAAAGTTTGATTAAACTAATTAAACTCATTTGAATAAATTTAATTACACATGCATTGGCAAAATTTATGACACATCATGCATGATTAATGAGGTGCAGCCCAGTTGTTTGGCTGATATATACATATAAAACTATAAGTAGATATAATTTTACGAAAAAAAAAAAAAGAAAGGATTAGAAGAATGAAGTGACAATTTTTACATTTAAATTTATTTATTTCTAACCTAACACTAATGAGGATTTATTGGAATCTATTAAGATTAAACATTATTCTTGTGATCTGAAAGTGATTTGAAAATTTACTCTTATAACATTGGGTATATTAATTCTGACAATATGCATATTGATAATAAATATGTATAATGATTATTAAATCCTTATCATGAATACAAAAAGGAAGTGTAGTAATTATTTGAGTTATGAATAGAATGTATATTTAAATTTGTTTCTTTAATATGATAACAATAAATTTTATTATTTGGTTTTTTGATTGGGCTGCTTGACATTTGATTTTGAAATGTGAAAATTTCTCGTGTTCAGAAAAATAAGTCACTAAATATTAGAGAAGGGGGTTCTTTTTTTTTTTTTTTTTTACTTTTTTCTTTTTTCTAGTGCATTATAGTGGGCTTTGAATGGGCTTCTATGGGTTAGGTTGTTAGGTTTTAGCTGGCGACTTCATTGATCGTACAATTAATTAATTTATACTTGTAAAAATCAATATATATATTTTTCACAATCAGAAGTTGATATATATTGAATAAAAAAAAATAAAAAAAGTTGATATATATAATTTCAAGAAGTTAGGTCATTTGATGATGATAATCCACATTAGTCATATGACTAGTTTTTTATTTGAATTAATCACATGAGTCTTTGCTTTTATCTATTGAATGTTGTAGTTGTCTCTTAGCCATTCTAGATCATAGTTGACAACATTCTTAAAATTGGCAACCTATCTTTGCATTCTAGACACCCTGTTGGACACTGAAAGAATTTATAGCAATATATAAATTCAATAAAACAATAAAACGGAAACCGAAAGCGTACCCGTTTCTACGCAGCGGAAATTACCCTGGATTCTGGATTGTTCAACTGGTCGGATTCCAATCACATAGGCGGAAAGGAACCTCAAATCATAGTGTAATTTGTCTTGCCATTTGTTTTCTCTTTTCTCTCATATGTGTAGTGTAATGTTTGTATATGGTTTGTGGAATTGATTTTCCATCATCTAAACAAATGAAATTCCTCAAGAATTTATAGAGGTGGTGGTTATTTTCTGATAACCGCCAATAACCGCCAATAATCGCCAGCGGTTATTCAATCTTATCCAATTCAAATAGATTTGGATCGGGTCATGGGTTTGGATCATCTTGGATGGACCCGACCCAACAACCCAATAATCCAACATCTCTCACTCACACAAGATGAGCCAAATAGAACTTATAGAGAAAACACTGGTGACGCCTTTATGATAAGGAGTACAGACATTCATACAGGCAAATACACCATGTGACCTATGAACAATAATATATACAATGTGGCTTGTCTTTCAAATCTCAATTGTACTGTTATACAAGAGATTGTAAATTTGTTCATTATAATGTCCTAGATTTAATATAATTTTATTTGCTCGAGCATATTTAATCCCTTAACATGCTTGATCCTCCAATATTCCATATAATCACAATTGCAATTCCAAATTGCAAATTGTCACGACAAGTAACTATAGGAACAAAATAAAATTCATTAAATCTTCCTGTCTCACTTTCGTCTCTCGGTCAACAAAAATGACTAACATCATAGTAATGTCCCATAGGCCGTATTATCATAGTCATAGAAGACACACTAATGATACAAACATCACCTCATTATTTTGAGACAAAGTGAATAGTCATTGAGGACATAAGTAGAAGTTTTATATAAACTTTAATGAAACTTACACAATGAGGAATTAGGGATAAATTCACTCATTTTTCATGTCGGTCACGATAAGCACACGTGGTATGAAACGCATGTTACAGTGAATCTTATCCTTTAATAAGGACGCGTAT
Source organism: Nephelium lappaceum (assembly GCA_021234005.1). Taxonomy (NCBI): domain Eukaryota; kingdom Viridiplantae; phylum Streptophyta; class Magnoliopsida; order Sapindales; family Sapindaceae; genus Nephelium; species Nephelium lappaceum. The sequence goes on from CM038007.1 coordinate 1,855,990, forward strand.
GTCTTTTATATTGAGATTATTCACTGTACAGATCTTAGTTCAGACGCTATTCTAGCGCCTAACCTGAGTTCCAAAGCCTGCCCTTTCGGCATCTATTATCGAGAAACTCACATTTGGCTTAATCAGGTTCTCATGATGGTGGGGATACATCATGAACGGTTCAAAAAATTAATTTTAGGTAGAACCTCATCTGGACTACAGTCAATGCGATATTTCATATATTTCAAGCCCTTAAGAGAACAACCTTATTTTTTTATTCTCTAAAAATATATGTCTCATCTTAGCTTGCTCTCTTAGCAACCAAGGCGATTGTATGTGTAAGAATACCAATCTCAAAACCTGACGACATACTTTCATATATAATCTATGTGAAATGAATATGTGCTCGCTTTATATAACCAAAATGACTTATCTAATCATAAAATAGATATAACTTAATGTAACAATTATAACATCACAATCTAGACAAACTCAAAGACCTAGTATGTGACATAAATATATCTCGTCACTGCTTTTATGAGTGGATCCAATACCATCTCATGTGTATCACATACTAAATTGTTATATTCTTTTCGTCATTACATCCCTAACGAAATTGTACTTAGTCTCTATGTGCTTCGATTTACTGTGATATTTTGTATCTTTAGTATAGACAATTGCTCCCTAACTATCACAGTATACAGTAATTGACTTTTTCACATTAGTTTCGAATTCAGATTCTACAAGAATCTCTTGAACCAGACTACTTCCTAAACTACAGCTGAACATGCTATGAATACAGCTTAACATGGTGGACAGCGTAATGTATGATAGTTTATTGTTATTCCAAGAAATAGCATATTGGTTAAGCAAAAATGCATAACTAGATGCAGATTTTTGTTTATCCAAATCACCTCCCCTATCAGCGTTTAGATACCCAATTAAACGCATAGTACCACCTTGATAATACAGGGAGTCATCAGCAGTCCCTTTCTAAAAATTCTTTTCACAGCAATCCAATATTTCTGTCCAAGATTAGATTGATATTTACTATTCAGTCCAACTACATAGCAAATATCAAGTCTCGTACACATCATAACATGCATGAGACTTCCGATGGTACTAGAATAAGGATTCTTTCAATTATTTCACGCTTTTATGGAGTCTTGGGGCATATTTCATAACAAAGAGTTTGACCCTTTTGAGATGAGAGTACCCATAGGCTTACAATCAGCCATATAGAATCGTTTGAGAATCTTTTGATGTATGGCTCTTGTGACGAAGCCAGAATTCTCTTTAAACGATCTCTATTGATTTTAACTCCTAAAATATAGGTAACATCTGTCATATCTTTTATCTCGAAAATTGAGAATAACCATCACTTTATGGTTACCTTAAAACTCATTGTCATTTTCGGCCAATAGAATATCGTCCACGTGTAAAGATAGTATTATTAACTTATCTTTTACCAGCTTAACATACATACAACGGTCCTCTTTGATCATCTGAAATCCATAGGATATAATCGTCTCATGGAAATGGAGGTACCATTATCTAGAGAATTGTTTCAAGAATTGTTTCAAGCCATAGATCATTTTCATGAGCTTACATACTTTCAGCTCTTGATCTTTTTTTTTTTTTTTTAAACAAAATTCACTGGCTGCTCCATGTCAATTTCTTTCTCCAGTTCTCCATTGAGAAATATTATCTTTACATCCATCTGATGCAATTTTAGGTTCATGTGTGTAACGATAGCTAATATAAGGCGGATGGAAGCAAACCTTACCATAAAAGAGAAGGTTTCTTCATAGTCTATACTCTTCTATTGAGCCATTTTCCTTACACTAATGCGGAGAACCCATTTATTTTCAATGGATTTTCGATCAGACGATAATTTAACCAAGTCCCAAACATGGTTGCACTCCATTGACTCCATCTCTTATTGTATGGCTTTAATAAAAAAATCTCTAGCAGGTGAATTGAGAGCCTCATTCACATTCTTTGGCTCATCACAATTATGTGAAGCAAGCATAAAAGTTTTTCCTCAATCTCAAATTGACGATAAGGAATAACCTTACAGTTACTTTTACGAGTTAATTTATTTGAGAGCACTAACTTGTTAGTCCCTTCGCTCCCACTGGGAACAAATGAATAAGCTATTCCAATAGCTTTATCACTCCCACTAGGGATAGAGTATTCAAATAACTTTCTATCTTCCTCTAGTTGAGTGTTCGGATATGGAACATCATCCGAATCGTTCAACTCGTAATATTGAAATTCTTTTTTCTAACTTCACCTCTACTAGGAAATTCATTCTTTAAGAATTTCACATCTAGTGACTCTGATTCAGTAATGCTTCCATTTGAGTTTTCTCCTATGAATACATATCATTTTGAGTGCTTGGAGTATCTAATAAAGATACACTTATTTCTTTTAGCACCCAACTTTTCATATTTACTAAAAAAAATATGCACATATCATGCGCACCCCCATGGTCGCATATAAGTAAGTTCAGGTTTCCTACCTGTCTATAATTCATAGGGTATAAAAGTTACTGATTTGGTAGTGACCTTATTTAGAATGTAAGTAGCTGTTATTAGCGCATCTCCCAGTAAGATACTGAGAGGTTTGCTTGTGCAATCATAGATCTTACAATCTCTAATAATGTTTTATTCCTTCTTTCCGCTATACCATTTTGTTGCGGAATCTTAGGAATGGTTAACTGTATATCAATACCTTTTTCATGACATAATGTCTCAAATTATTCAGAAAGATATCTTATCCTCGGTTATTCCGCAAGACCTTAACAGTTTTATCTAATTGATTCTCCACTAAGTTTAGATACATTCTAAAGCAATCTAATACTTCAGATTGATGAGAGATCAAATAGATATGACCAAAATATGTAATCATCTATGATTGCTATAATTTCTAGCTCTCACATTTATTGGTCCACAGATATCAGAATGAATTAACTATAATTGATTCTCAGCCTCAATTCCTTTTCCAGATGGTTTTCTAGTTGTTTTTCTGCTAGACAACTTTCACATAAAGGCAAATCTATCCTATTGAGGGAATCTTAAAATCCCTCTTTAGGCAATCTATTCATTTGATTCTGGCCTATATGCCTTAGTCTAGTATACCAAGTATAAAATCAATATTGGCAACATCAATATAACTGATTAATGAAAGACAACCATCGTACTTATAGTACCGTCAAATTTGGTATTTAATACGATAAAACCATCCATCAGATATTTGGTGTCTAATCTTACTGAATTTAGATGAATCCTCAAACAGTTGCTATGAAAAGTTAAATTATATCCTAAACCTAGAAGGACAATTATATAGGTAAGATTTAGTCAAATCTTCGGAGCATACAGAATATCATAGAGATACAACACTTGGCCACCTCGTAGAATCACTTTGTAGGTGCCAATACATTTTAAGTTGTTCCCCATATAAATCCATTTTGTCCCTCGGTTGATCCGAGGATACTCTACAAATGCTCCTCTATTTCTAGTCATATAGTTCGTGGCTCTTGAGTCTCCTTCTTATGCTTAGTGCATTCACGAGTGAAATGACCCATCTTGCCACAGTTGAAATACTTTAACTAACTCTTGTCCTTCCTTGCACAACAATACTTACCCTTCTTGTGTTTTCCGATCTCATCTATATTGGATTTTGGGATTCTCTTTCCCTTTCTTCCAACTTATATTCTTTCCTCCCTTCTTGCGCTTAGATCTTAAACCTTTACGTGTATTGGACTTAACCAAATAAAGCTAACTTGAAGTATTAGCCGCCTCTAGGCGCTCATCTTCGAGTTTAACATGACGTGAGATATCATCAAATGATATGATGCTATCATTGTTGGTCATGTTGATTTATCATATTTTTTTAATTATTTGGGAGGAATCGGATTACCACTTGTACTTACTGCTCACTAGTTAAGGCATGGCCTACGGATTTCAATTCAAGTATCATGTTTGACTTCTCTCACAGATGCTTCATTAGGTTGAAATCCCAATGCATCTGATAAGTATCAAACTTGATTGTGAATCTCCTCAGTTTAATGGTTGATATCCCACTACATTTGCCTTTCAAAGTCAACCAAATGTCTAGTGTCGTCTATATTCTTCGTACGCGCACATATGGTCATTAGCCATACAAGACAATATCGTTATACGAGCAATGTTGTTCTTTATCTTAGAAGGCCTGATAAGCCTCAACATCTTTTCTATTTTGAGCAAAAGTACCATGTTTGGGTTTGACCATGGTATTGGTTAGGGTTTCGAGGGCTTCTTACTCCTCTAGGATATACTGAATTTTACGATTTCAAATACATTTATTCAGTTCAATAACTATGTTTTTCAAAGCACATGTCATTTCATTAAATGACATTTATTCTACTTAGAGACTTTTGATTTATATCTATCTACGTCTATACTAGCACATCCACTATCATTTCACTAAAAATATTGCAGCAACTATACACTCATAAATATGATTAAAGAATCTTTGAACAGGAATCGAAAAAGTAGTCAAGCTATCCATCATCATCCAATTTCCAACTATTCACTAAATCATATATGTAAGTGTTTTGCGCAAAGCAGTCCTAATGTCATTCTCTAAAGATTTTAGGACACCCACAATTTAAATAGCATCATTTGAGATTTTTATATCCTCAGACATCTCTCAATCGGAATCTCTTAATTAAAGATCTTTATGATTTCTAACATTTTATTGTCTGAGACTTTTAAGATCTCAAAAATCTGCTAATCATCTGAGATTTATATAATCTCAAGGTACTGGTCAATATTTGAGATATCAGTAATCTCCTCGTTATCTGATAGGACAATTATCATAATCATATTATCAGATAACTCATCATTAAAATGAGTTGACCCAGTCCCTATCAAATTACATGGTATAACCTAAAAACTAAATAAATACATGAACGATTAATTTTAGATTAAATAAAATTTAATTTAAAAATTAAAACATTTTTAAAATTAACTCTCTATAGAGTAAAATCAATCAAATAATATTATTTCGCTCACAATTCAAGACATAATTAATTGGGATGAGAAGAGGAGCAAAAATAGAAAAAATAAAAAAAAATTTTCGCCGAAAAATTGGCCGACGACAACCGTCGGCGGCGGTGCGTGACGGCCACGCTCCGGTCGAGCAGCCACACGCTCGGGCTGTGTCAGCCACGCGCCGGTACTCCGTCTGACGCGCCTGCAAGCATCGTGCTTACGTCATCAGCCACGTGTCGCTCTCCAGCACGACACATCTTCGTTAGTGACACGTGTCGCGTTGTGATTCGACCACGCGTCTCAATACAGTAATCGAAGACACGCGTCGTGCTTATAAGGTACCACGTGTCACGTTCAGCTATCCACACGTGTCACAACAGCAGCGTTCCACGTGTCGAGATCTTATCGGTGTATGATTCACCACGTGTCGCACATGCAGCAGTCCACGCGTCATCATTCAGCTAGTCAAGGTGCGCCACGTGGCGATACCGCTGTCGTTGCACATGCGTGTCGCCCGCGTGGCGCTTGCGTGGCTGGAGGCGGTTAGGCCCAGCGCGTCACTCGCCGGTATGGCTCGTGTATTACACGCACCCATTTGTTTTTTTCTCTCCGATGACCGTTTTTGCTCCAGATTTCAACCCCAAATTTGTTTTGATTCGTTCTCCTTCGTTTTACAACGAAATTTTGTGATTCAAATTGCTAATGATTCATCTTGAAGTCTATTTTCTTATAAAATTTGAATCACACAAAACGAAAGTCTAGTGAGGGAGATATCATGCATGGAAGTTTCGGGGTTCATATTTCTATATCTTAGTTTTCAATCCAAAAATCAAATTTCATGGCAATTTTAATTGTATAACCAAGATTAATGACCAGCAAACAACCCTAAGCGGCTCTGATACCAATGAAAGAATTCATAGCAATATATAAATTCAATAAAACAGTAAAACGGAAACCGAAAGCGTACCCGTTTCTACGTAGCGAAAATTACCCTGGATTCTGGATTGTTCAACTGGTCGGATTCCAATCATATAGACGGAAAGGAACCTCAAATCACAGTGTAATTTGTCTTGCCATTTGTTTTCTCTTTTCTCTCATATGTGTAGTATGATGTTTGTATATGGTTTGTGGAATTGATTTTCCATCATCATCTAAACAAATGAAATTCCTCAAGAATTTATAGAGGTGGCGGTTATTTTCTGATAACCGCCAATAACCGCCAGCGATTATTCAATCTTATCCAATTCAAATAGATTTGGATCGGGTCATGGATTTGGATCATCTTGGGTGGATCCGACCCAACAACCCAATAATCCAACAAACACAAAATACAACTTCTATTAATTAGGCTATAGTAAGGATGGTATAGTAATCAATGCCCATAGATTGATTATCTAATTTAAGATCTCAGTAGCTTAGTCTTGTTCATTTTTTCATATTATAGCTGGTATTTGCATCCGATTAATTATCTTACTCTCTTGGATTTGTTTGCATATTTCTTTTTCCAGTTGTCTTCCTGTGCTGTCCTTAATTTATAGTGTTTCAAAATGGTATCACTCCTTATGAGGTGTAGTTCTTGGCGTGTGAGTGTGGTGCTTATATTAGCCATTATTTATTGTTATAATTATTTTTCAGATTTTCAATCCCCATTTCCAGTTTTACTCATGACAATTGTGCTTCTAAAGGTTTTTCCCTTATTTCTCTTATTGGAGATTTTTTCTTGAAAATGATGTTCCTAGTATTGATTATTGAGTAAATTTTGCTTTTTTAATTAGTACTGTTTTTTAATTCCTTCAAAATCATCAATTCAAGTTGCAATTAAATACGTGGACACAATATTGGCAATCGCATTGGATATTGTCAACACGGGGATGCAAGTTTTTGTCAATTGCATTGAACATATGTTGAAGATGAATGGTGGCCAATTCTTCAGTTTTGTAAATTTTGGGACAACTTTTTTAGTTTAGACTTATATTTTTGTATATGAAGAATTTATATTTAGTTACTTTAATTATAATTGATATGTAATTATCATGAAAGCTCAATACATTGATATGATGGACAGTGTAATAATTTTGGTACTTTAATGGAATGGTTTGAACTCTTTTATGTCTACATTCTTTTTATATGTATTTATAAGAATTCCAATATTCATAATTTTATAATGAAATTTAATTTTTTTTAATGTAAAAAATAATAGTATCAAGGACATTATTTATAGCTTTATAAATTGCAATCAAATAGTTTTTATATTATATAAAAAAAGCTATAACATAGAAAAGCTACTAACTTAGTCAAATATTTATAGCATTTCAAAAATGCAATAAAAATACAATTATAGCATTAACAAAAAGTTGTGATTGCACCTATAATAGCTTTTTTGAACATCATGCATAGCATTTATAAATTGCTATCATTGAGAGGAGACTTTTTATAGCATGGGCTGTGATAGCATTAGGGGTGGCAATATGGGTCATAATACGACGGGTCGACACGAATTCATTTTATCATCAATTCACAAAAACCCATCACAAAACCATCAAAATCACTCTAAGCTAACATCAAAATTTTTATCAAATCACTCACCTCTTGTTCTTTACTTATTCCTTGATCAACCTTGGTGAAAACATGGAGGAAAAGTTGATAACATGACCTTGGACCAGCCCTTGAAAACTCACGGCAGTAACCTCTTCATTTTGTGGTTCTTTCGGCTTTCCTCTTTAAGTGACCAAAACTATCTTCATTTGCTTTTCAATTTGTGATTCACTTTATATATTATGTCTTTTGTTTGCCAAAAATGCCCCTCACACCCTCTTGGTAAGCTCACGGCAACAACATCTCCTCCAAGCTTCTCTTTCACTTTTTTTTCTCCGTCATGATTGAATATGTTCTCTTGCGTCTACAATTTGGGTTTCATCTTATATAGCAAGCTTTTCTCTTGACAAAAATGCCCCCTAACTAATTCTTAAATGTCAAGCTTATCCTTAGTTAGAAAGGAAACAATTTGATTGGTCAACATTCAACTCTCATTCAAATCTAACTAATTCCACTTCAAACTCAACTAGTTTGGTTACTCTTAACATTTATCCTTATCCTTTTTGCTTTTGAGTTGTCAATTTCCTATTGGTTCATTCAAAAGCACATGGATTGTGCTTCCCTGGTCTTTAATCACTCTATTAACCTTTCGTTTAATAATTTGACCCATGCGATTAATTCCAAACCTCTAATTAAATTCCAAAAATATTTCGTGGTCACCTAATCATCAAATTAGTCATGAAATACTCTAATTGGATATCTTAACTTTAGATCCCATGTTTTGAAAAATTTTCGATTAAAATCCTTCCGTACTCGATATTTTCTAACGAAGGTATTATCGTTCGTAAATTTCGAAAACCTTAAAATATACTTAAATGAACTCATTTTCACTCTGTTTCTGTTCCATTGTACTCCATTACTCACTCTAAATCTTCTCGAACCACTTCGGATCATTAATGACAAAAAGGGTGTTTTGGTAATTTGGCTCTGGACCATTTAAAACATGTCCAAATGGACTTATTTTCAGTCCGTTCTAGTTCTTAATGACTCCGTTAATGATTTTGGGGTTTCGGAATCTTAAAGTCCATTTTTCGAAAATCACTATTCATCTGAAACCTTATCAAACTTCTTCAAGGCCTATATTCGAACTCTGTACATGCTCCTAGTAACCTTAATGATCCTTAAAAGTCTTTTTGCACCCCTTATTAGCTCTCTGTAAACTTACTGAATCACCTCTAGCGATTTCTGGATTGATTCCATTTCAATCCGAATCTCCTTCGAAAGTATCATTTAGGTCCCTAAAACGCTTCTCAAGTGTCCTACTACTCATTTTGACATTTCTCTAAGCTTTCAAAATTTTTCAGAAATCCTTTCGAAATTCCAATCGGATTCGAAAACGTCTCCAATTCCACTCAAACGGACTCGTTTTTGATCCGTTTCAGTTTAGAAATTGTCTTAAAAATCATCAAATTGTTATATATACTTAGAAGGAGAGTTAATGTCCAATAATTCATGATAATAACATTTATCTTTTCATCATCTCATTAGTTTCATCATCATGATATATCTTAGGGGTCGTTTGTTTTTCAGTCTGAAGATTAGTACTATTGTTGAAGACTAAAGGTTGAATAGTGATTAAAACTTAAAATTTCAATTACAATTTTTTTTTTTAATCTTTGAATATATAGTAATTTTATTTATTTTTTAAAGTTAAAATTGTCTGAAAACTAATAATTTGACATTAATATTTTTTTTACTATTAATTTTTATGTAACTTCATTTAATATAATACAAAACAATTATAATAAATTATTTAGCAAATACTAAAACACTTTTATGTATATATAAATAATATTTTTATTCATAATTAAAACATGATTAATTATTATAGTAAAGTAATTTTTTTATTTAAAAATTACATACACATAAATAAATTATTATAGTAAAGTAAATTAAATTTATATATTTAAATAAAAATAAACAAAATGGCCTTAAGTTGAATTACTATTATTATATATTTAAATAAAAATAACATTAAAAGGAGTAACATTAAAAAGAATCTGTATAATGTAAAATTAGAATAAATTAGGAAATATATTGTTTTGGGAATGATAAATTTGGAATAATATATTTAAAAAACCATTAAGCGATTTAATATTCAGTTAAAAGTCTGAAATTGTAGCTTTATTTTTTTCAGTAATTTTTAGGTGGTTTTAAATGGTTTGACTACTTAATAAAATAAATAAAAATCACTTAATAGACATAATTCAGACCTATTAAGTGAAAAATAGTAAAAACAAATCACCCCTTATTATTCTATTTATGATCATTATTTTTCATTTCATAACCACCATTTTGTAATTTAATTAAGAGGTTACGAAAACAACCATCACTCTTGTAGTTGTGTACTTAAAAATGGTTGTAGGTTATGGATAAAAATTGATGAATAGAATATCTTCTCTCTTCTGTGGCTATATTATTTTCTTTCTTCTATAATTTTGAGTTTTTGCTATTATATTCTTGTTTGTTTCTATTATTTCGTAATAGATTATCGGCACGAATCACTAATCATTATTTGTTTTAAGTTTTATCTAGATTAATAAGCTTTTTGCTTGAAGACAAGATGTTATATGTTCAAGGCTTGATACATGATAAGAAATGAATTTATTAGTGAAACCAAGAGTTGAGAGAAATTGTAATGTATTTCTATCTTTAATTTTGGTCTTCCAAATTTTGATTTATATTATTTACTCTTGTTAGTTTTGTTCTCAATATTCAGTTAGGTCGCCATGAAATAAATATATAAATTATTTGATAGTAATAAGTAGAACTTTGTAGATTCGAATCACTAAAACCAGAAGTTTTGCAGTTTACAACTAATTAGAACCAAAAGTTTTACACAATTTCATTATGGTGAAGACACAAAGTTTTTTACCAATTCCAATTGAAACCAAAATGCTCAAACCAGGAGTGTTGTTTGGTTATAGTAAGAAGAGAGAATACGAGACTATGGCATTGGTTTTCACCAAATCGATAAAGAACGAACTAAGGATTTCAATATAATCATTAATTTTACCTAAAGTTCTAAAGATATATACGAAATTCATGAACCTAAGTTCTAAAAAAAAAAGAAGGAGAAATAAATATTTTTGCATAGTTTTTATGTAACATGGATGAGGACCACTTGGGAATGAAAGAATGTTTCTCTTTGAGATTATGTTATTTTTTTCTTGTTGATTTACTTTATCTTTCTAATTTTATTTACATTAATATTCATTGGGTTACTCAGTGATAGATCTAGAAAATTCATTAAGGTGGGGTACATGAACAAAGGGATAAAAAAATGTCAAAAAATTATTAATTAAATAAGACACAGATCATATGAATTCATTAGAAAACCTAATTTCAGTTTAAGTTTACAACAAAGAAAGAAAATATTTGAATTTAAAATGAACAACAACAAATTTATACAATGAGAATTGATTGATACATATTATCAACTATGTTCCGAATTTTTTTAAACTTTTAATTTTTGTTGATTACAACTATAAAGTAATATATATATATAAAAGTTGAATAATGACAAAACTGATGGCTTGAAAAAACAAAAATCAACAATTTGTTTTTCATAAAATTAAGAATTTTGCGGAACAATGAGTTTCAAAAACTTTTTAGAAAAACTCAAGAATCCAAGATTCATAAAATAATGAAATAAAATAATATAAAGAAATAAAAATCAGATTTTTACTTTCTGTATTGATCTCTGTGGATTGCTCACCACCTTGCCTTTCTTAATATATCTCGAAATCAAGAAACAAGTGAGTGGACACAATTATATAGAATTGTGTTCACTTACTTTTTGATTTCTTTAAAAAAAAAAATCAAATTAAATCAATGTTTATAAGAGGTGAGTGTTTGATTTTTGGTTATACAAAGAACAAAGACATAAATTATTGTTCTTTGTATTTGTTGAAAAAAAAATTCTTTTTCTTTTCTCTTAGTGTTTCTCAAAAACATAAACAACCAAAAACCTAGATGTAGAAAAGAAACTTTTTCTTTTTATAGGTAAACAATTAGGGTTTTAATAATCAATATTAATATTGACCCTAATCTTATTATAATTTAACTTTTGCTCCATATAATATAATTAATTCAAAATTAATCCATATTATATTTTCAAATAGAACTTGTAACTTTTAATAAATTAATTCATAATTAATTTATACCAAAGTCACTAAGAATCGAATTCAAGACCTCTTATAAAATTAATTAAATAATTATTAATTCATAATTAATAATTAAATAATTTGAATAATCAATATTATTCAAATACCAAGTGAACACAAATTTTTGTTACTTATGTAACACTTGTAATTGGACGGTCCAATTACAATATTCTATATACATGTTTCTTATAGTAAAATGAGTTATCAAGGGGACCCGATGGACCTACAGTTTTGAGCTCCAATAATATCGGAATTATTAATTAAACTCTTTAATTAAATAATTCACTATTATTAATCTTAAAGTTACTCTACTAAAAACTTAAGATTGCACTCTCAAAACTATAGCTGTTTGTATACAATCTGAAATTTTTCAGTGTCCATTGATTTAATCACTACATATGATTTGACCCTCCACAAATAGTTCATAATTAGAGCAAGGTCAAATGTCTGTTTTACCTCTCTAATTATTTTTTGATCCTTAAGTATCATTGATTCTCTAATGAACAATATATTCATAACAACTTATGAATTTATCTTTCTATTTACATATAAACAGAAAGTTAAGCGCTCTTATTGTTTAAGACCTGAATCAACCCTTAAGGAAACTATTTTTCTACTTCTCGCAAGAAAGAGTGGATTCCACTATTGTATAGAATATTCCCAGCTATTTACTAAATCATATCCCCAAAGTACTAAGTTATTGATCGGGTATCTACACCAATCTCACCCATGTAAATCAAAGGAAATAACTTAACAAGCAAGAGTTCATAATACACTCAGAATTAAGATCAATTCATATATGATCATCTGATTGATAAATATAAATCTCTAAGATTAACGGATATTATTTAGAGACTTATATTTATTGTAGCCCAGTCCTATATAATCTTTATTATATAAGGTGCCTCCATTTCCATGTCACCACATGAGCAGTCTTAAATAAGACTATCGTATCAAATACGAAAGGGACCGCAGCTGTAGATTTACCACAAATGAAGTATCCAGCTTCATTTGTTTTCTACGGACTCTTTAAATTACTTATCTCAAACTAAATCCATCTGTATATAACACTTATACACTTAGTTTGAAATTACATCAGTAATTAAGGATGTTTCTCATGATATATACGATTTTTGCAAAATATATAAATTGAATGAAATGAATACTTTATTAAAAATTTATAAAACCGTTTACAATATTACAAGCTCTTAGGGCAGAAACCCTAACAATCTTCCACTTGCCCTAGAGCAGATGAGACATATCTCGTATTCCTAGACCCTCTAGATGACCTTCAAATACTTTAGTCGTTAAGGTCTTCGTAAACGGATTAGCAAGGTTGTCTTGTGATGCAATCTTCTTCACTTTTACATCTCCCATTCGTACGATCTCCTTAATGAGATGATATTTCCTCTCTATATGCTTCCCTCATTTATGACTTCTTGGTTCTTTGGAATTGGCCACTGCACCACTATTGTCACAATAAAGGGTGAGTGGTTTATCTATGTCTGGAACAACTTCTAGATCAGTCAAGAATTTACATAGCCATACTGCTTCTTTAGCTGCTTCACAAGCTGCTACATATTCGGCTTCCATAGTGGAGTCAGCAATGCATGATTCTTAACACTCCTTCATGTAATGGCTCCACTACCAAGGGTAAATACTGATTCGTACGTAGATTTCCTAGAATCTTTGTTCGACTGAAAATCAGAATTTGTATATCCTAATGGGATCAAATTCTCTCCAGAATATACTAGCATATAGTTTCTCGTTCTCCGAAGATACTTGAGAATATGCTTTACAGCCACCCAATGATCAAATCCTGGATTAGATTGATAATGACTAACTATTCCCACCGAATAACATATATCCGGTCTCGTGCATAACATAGCATACATGAGACTGCCTATTGCAGAGGCATAGAGAATCCGTCTCATATCCTCAATTTGTTGAGGTGTCTTAGGACACTGTTCCTTAGACAAATGAACTCCATGACGAGAAGGTAAATGACCTTTCTTAGAGTTCTGCATCGAAAATCGCACAAGAATCTTATCGATATATGATGCTTGAGACAGCGCTAACAGTTTGTTCTTACGATCTCGTATTATTTGGATCCCAAGGACATAACTGGCCTCTCTCAAATCTTTCATTTAGAATTGGCTAGCGAGCCAGTTTTTTACGTCTGATAATATTCCTATATCATTCCCAATGAGTAGAATATCGCAACGTAAAGTACAAGGAAAACCACTTTCTTATTGATAATCCGTTTGTATACACAAGGTTTATCAATATTTTGCTCAAAACCATAAGACTTGATCGAAGTATCAAACCTTATGTTCCAAGATTGAGATGCTTGTTTAAGTCCATAAATGGACCTTTGCAACTTTCAAACCTTTTGCTCTGGACCTTGGGATACAAATCCCTCTGATTGTACCATATAGATACTTTCATCAAGATTACCATTCAAAAATGTAGTCTTGACGTCCATTTGACAAATCTCATAATCGAGACATGCAATAATGGAGAGAAGAATCTGAATGGACTTAAGCATAGCTACTGGCGAGCAAGTTTTCTCATAGTCAAATCCCTCTTTCTGAGTATAACCCTTTACCACTAGTCTAGATTTGAAGGTTTCTACCATTCCATCCACTCATCTCTTCCTTTTGTAGATCCACTTGCAACCTATGGGTTTTATCCCATCTGGTTGATTTATAAGTTCCCAGATAGAGTTAGAGTATATAGACTCCATCTCGAGATTCATTGCTTTAAGCCATTCTTCTTTATCAAAATCCTCCATTGCATCATGGTATGTCAATGGATCATCTACACTCTCATCAGAGATAGCAATCTGTGCCTCTTTGATCTTTTTGTAGCGGACTGGTGGTCTAATAACCCTCCTACTACGACGAGGTGGTAGATGATTCTGATGAGAATCTGTCCGACGTTCAGACGTGGTCTGAATTATGTCTTTGTCAACAACTATTGTTGACGGGGTACTAGTCGAACCAGGAAGTAATTCCTCTAGTACAACTTTACTTCGAGGTTTGTACTCTCTTATATAGTTCTCTTCAAGAAACATAGCGTTGTCGATACAAACACTTTGTTTTCTTCAGAACTATAAAAAGGTCCGCCCCTAGTCTCTCTAGGATAACCGACAAATAGACAAACTTTTGAACGTGGTTCCAGCTTCCCAGTCTTGTTCTTCAGCACATGTGTTGGACAACACCAAATGTGAAAATGTCGTAAACTAGCTTTGCGACCATTCCACAACTCCAAGGGTGTCTTTGGAACTGACTTAGATGGTGCAACATTAAAAATATACATTGCAGTTTGCAATGCATATCCCCAGAATGAACTAGGTAATGATGAGAAACTAAACACAGATCTCATCATGTCCAAAAGAGTCCGATTTCTCCTTTCTGCAACACCATTCTGTTGGGGTGTTCCAGAAGCAGTCAGTTGGGATAGAATCCTATGCTCAAGTAAGTAATCCTTGAACTCTGAATCGAGATACTCACCTCCACGATCCGATCGTAGAGTTTTCAATGTTTTACCTAATTGATTTTTAACTTCAGCTCGAAATTGTTTGAACTTGTCAAAAGTTTCTGACTTCCGTTGCATCAGGTAAACATACCCATATCTAGAATAATCATCAATAAATGTGACGAAATATTCATAACCTCCTCTAGCTTTAACATTCATAGGACCGTAGACGCCTGAATGTATAAGCTCTAATGGTTCCTTAGCTCTAAACCCTTTACCAGTAAAAGGTCTTTTGGTCATTTTACCTTCTAGACATGATTCACAAATAGGTAAAGTATCGATCTTCAACTCACTTAAATGTCCGCTCTTTACAAGTCTATCTAATCTGTCAAGGTTAATTTGACCAAGTCTTAGATGCCAAAGATATGTGTCATCATTTTGAGAAATCTTTTGTCGTTTTGTCTTTGGTTTTTCAACCTTAAACATTTCAGTATTAAACAGTGGGTTATGCATTAACGGTCTTAACACATATAAATTGTTTTCTTGTATCCCTGAACAACTTTTTAAACCATTTCTAGAAATAATAACTGATTTATTATAAAAAGAAACAGAATAATTAAATTCCAAAAGTTTGGATACAGAAATCAAATTTCTTTTAAAACCTGGAAAAAAATAAACATTGTTTAGTATGATAAAACAATTATTATTGAAATGAAGTCTAACTTCTCCCACTGCCTTTGCTGAAACAACTTCCCCAGTCCCGACTCGCATGTTGAACTCGCCCTCACCAAGCTGCCTATAAGAGTCAATCAACTACAAAGAAGAACAAACATGATTAGTGGCTCCTGAATCAATTATCCAAGTGGATGAATCATCCTCCACTAAACAAGATTCAATGACTAGTAAATCATATTTACCTTTCATTTTCTTCTCTTTGAGCTTATTGAGGTACTTAGGGCAGTTCCTCTTCCGATGTCCATCCATACCATAATGGAAACATTTTCCTTTGGGGTTGATGGCCTTGGAGCTCTTTTTGTTCTTCTTCTTGGTAGCTTGTGTTTTGGGCTTAGCTGTAACCTTTTTGGTGTTTCTCTTCCTCTTGTTTTTAGCAGAAGAAGAAGACTCAGCAACGTTTGCTTCACCAGACTTACTCTTATCCTTATTCATTGACTTATAAGTAGTAAGCTCATTAAGTAATTGTGTAAGTAAGTAAGTCAACTTGTTCATAACATAGTTACTCTTGAATTGCATGAAACTCTTTGGAAGAGTTTCCAAGATCATACTCACTTGGCTACGTTCGTCTATTGCCCCTCCATGGCTTTCAGCTGTGTTGAAGTGGGTCATCATTTTCAAAACATGCTCTCAAACAGATGTACCCTCCTTCATCTTAGCAGTCATCATAGCACAAACAGCTTCGTACCGTTACTGCTCAGAAGGTTGCCCAAACATGCCCTGCAATGACTCTAGCATCCGAGTTGCTGTTGTCATTGACTCGTGCTTGGTAGTGAGCACCTCGGACATCCCTGCTAACAAGTAGCAGCGGGCCTTTTCATCAGCCGTGACCCATTTCTGATGGGCCTCGAGCACAACACGTCCAGCATTATCTGCTGGCTGAGGAGGACAAGGTTGAGTCGTGACAAATTTAAGGTCCTCACAGACCAGGACTACGTTCATATTACTTTTCCATTTGACATAATTTTCCCCGTTAAGTTTATCATTAGCAAGAATAGAAATCAACGAAGATACCATTGCTGAAAATAAAGAAAATGGAATTCATTTAATATCAATTTGCAAAATTTAATATCATGTAATTTTGGCATAAAATTAAACGTGATGTATGATCCACGAATAATAAATTATCAAAAACCCTAAAATTAATTATCATGCCACGATAATCTTACATGCCACAAATAAGTGCCGCCGTAGGGTAGGTCAAATATTTGTATGTTAGACTGAGACATTCTCAATCAAATAATATAACAGAAAACTCTTTTTCATATAATATTTGACTACCATTTTTCGGTCAGGAAAAATAATTAACAATTAATTATTTCCTTTATGAGTGTAACCCATCATTTCAGAGTTCATAGACTTAACTCGAGAATTGCCGCCGTAGGGTAAGTCAATCACAAGATACATCTAGAATTCCTATCCGTTAGGAAGTCAACCTTGATCAACCTAAATGGACACCATCCGTAGGGGGACGATAACAAAGTCGTCTCGATGAGCCATTTAAGTTTTACGGTGTTGAACTAATGATAGAGACCGCGGGATATATTGTCATATATCCCTCTCCCACTCACTATTTTAGGGTTAGGGATTTCTATTAAAATTTCCTAATCATTTTCTTAGATTATTAACGGCTAAAAAGATAATCAAAATTACTAGGAATTTGTGTGTTATTAGAGTTCGAAACTTATTAACACTTAATAAATTAACAGATTTTTAACATTTAAAAATCTAATTTAATTTATCAATTTAATGAATTACCGGATTTTTAACACTAAAAAATCTAATTCAATTTATAAATCTAATGAATTACCAGATTTTTTAACACTTAAAAATCTAATTCAATTTATAAATCTAATCAAAATAATCAAAATTATAAAGACTAGATTTAATATGAAATCATCTGATTTTAACTAATTAAAATCTAATCCACATTATGAATGCCAATTTATTGAAATCAAATTTCTAATTTGAAACCAATGATTTTCTATTAAAATCAATTCAAATTATTTTAAAGGCATTCCATGTATTATTTTTCTATTTATACTAATAAACAATTTTAATAGTAAAATAAAAAAAAATACATATGATGCATGTCATGTTATAATGTAGTGAGTAGGCACTTCATGATTCTATATGACATATTTTTAATGCATGTGCATGTTATATATATTTATCCATTCATCTCATGAAAATAAAATAAATAAATAAATAACATGTGTACGACCGGGTTTTTTGGTTTTAACGACCTACATCTAATTTTAAGATTACAAAAATTAACCAAGGCATTCCTTGGCCTTCATTTGTAGTCTTCATAGTCTTCATGGTCTTCAAGGTCTTCATGGGCTTATAATTAAATCTAATTTAATTATCAAAAAATTCTATAAAATAGATTAGACTAGAAAAGCCCATTTCTTAATTTATGGATCTAAGAAAATTATCCAATCACATGGACATTTTCAATAGTGTTACAATTGAAATGGAAACCCCGAAAATATGAAACACATAATTCTAGGGGCTGTTTTAATTTTGTTTGTTTGCATATCTAATGCGCAACGCATCTAATGCGCATACATTTATTCATAATAAATGTCTTATTGGACCATTCAAAACAGCCGCATTAATAATCAATTTCAATGTAATTAATTATATTTTAAATGGTATTTTTAAATACTATTAAATAAAACTAGCCGTTTTCAAAATAATTTTCCGTGTCGAATCATAATTGTACCATTCAAAACAGCCACATTAATAATCCATTTCAATGCAATTAATTATATTTTAAACGATAGTTTTAAATACAATTAAATAAAACCAGCCGTTTTCAAATAATTTTCCGTTTCGAATCATAATTATACCATTCAAAACAACCACATTAACCATCCATTTTAATACAATTAATTATATTTTAAACGGTAGTTTTAAATACAATTAAATAAACCAACAAATTAAAACAATCATCCATTTCAAATCATAATTCCGGCACAGCAAATCAACCCCGTTGACATCAATCTTCACCTTTACATTTTTCAGAAAAAAAAAAAAAAAAAAAATCCTAAAACTATTGAATTACAACAAAAAAAAAATTTGCCACAAAGGGCTTACATATTGTAAAAATTGCCACAAACGGCTTACATATCAATTGAATTATTTAACCAAAGAACCATACAACTAACGATCATACCATACAATCTCATTCATCAAACATGAATATAAAATATGCATATCAATCATCAAATTAAAATAATAGTGCCTACTAATTGACATACATAATCAATACAAACATATTATTTTAAAATCCATTGTTTTATTGAAACCTTGGCTCTGATACCAATTGATGGCTTGAAACAACAAAAATCAACAATTTGTTTTTCATAAAATTAAGAATTTTGCAGAACATTGAGTTTCAAAAACTTTTTAGAAAAACTCAAGAACTCAAGATTCATAAAACAATAAAATAAAATAATATAAAGAAATAAAAATAAGATTTTTACCTTCTGTATTGATCTTTGTGGATTGCTCACTACCTTGCATTCCTTGATATATCTCGAAACCAAGAAACAAGTGAGTGGGCACAATTATATAGAATTGTGCTCACTTACTTTTTGATATCTTTTAAAAAAAAATCAAATTAAATCAATGTTTATAAGAGGTGAGTGTTTGATTTTTGGTTATACAAAGAACAAAGACACAAATTCTTGTTCTTTGTATTTGTTGAAAAAAAAACTTCTTTTTCTTTTCTCTTATTGTTTCTCAAAAACATAAACAACCAAAAACCTAGATGTAGAAAAAAAAACTTTTTCTTTTTATAGGCAAACAATTAGGGTTTTAATTAATCAATATTAATATTGACCCTAATCTTATTATAATTAAACTTTTGCTCCATATAATATAATTAATTCAAAATTAATCCATATTATATTTTGAAATAGAACTTCTAACTTTTAATAAATTAATTCATAATTAATTTATACCAAAGTCACTAAGAATCGGATTCAAGACCTCTTATAAAATTAATTAAATAATTATTAATTCATAATTAATAATTAAATAATTTGAATAATCAATATTATTTAAATATCAAGTGAACACAAATTTTTGTTATTTATATAACACCTGTAATTGGACGTTCCAATTACAATATTCTATATACATGTTTCTTATAGTAAAATGAGCTATCAAGGGGACCCGATGGACCTACAGTTTTAAACTCCAATAATATCGGAATTATTAATTAAACTCTTTAATTAAATAATTCACTATTATTAATCTTAAAGTTACTCCACTAAAAACTTAAGATTGCACTCTGAAAACTATAGATGTTTTTATACAATCTGAAATTTTTCAGTGTCTATTGATTTAATCACTACATATGATTTGACCCTCCACAAATAGTTCATAATTAGAGCAAGGTCAAATGTCCGTTTTACTCCTCTAATTATTTCTTGATCCTTAAGTACAATTGATTCTCTAATGAACAATATATTCATAACAACTTATGAAATTATCTTTCTGTTTACATATAAACAAAAAGTTGAGCGCTCTTATTGTTCAAGACCTGAATTAACTCTTAAGGGAACTACTTTTCTACTTCTCGCAAGAAGGAGTGGATTTCACTATTGTATCGAATGTTCCCAGCTACTTACCAAATCATATCCCCAAAGTACGAAGTTATTGATCGGGTATCTACACCGATCTTACCCATGTAAATCAAAGGAAATAACTTAACAAGCAGAAGTTCATAATACACTCAGAATTAAGATCAATTCATATATGATCATCTGATTGATAAATATAAATCTCTAAGATTAACGGATATTATTTAGAGACTTATATTTATCGTGACCCAGTCCTACATAATCTTTATTATATAAGGTGCCTCCATTTCCATGTCACCACATGAACATTCTTGGATAAGACTATCGTATCAAATACGAAAGGGACCGCAATTGTAGATTTACCACAAATGAAGTATCCAGCTTCGTTTGTTTTCTACGAACTCTTTAAATTACTTATCTCAAACTAAATCCACCTGTATATAACACTTATACACTTATTTTGAAATTACATCAGTAATCAAGGATGTTTCTCATGATATATACGATTTTTGCAAAATATATAAATTGAATGAAATGAATACTTTATTAAAAATTTATAAAACCGTTTACAATATTACAAGCTCTTAGGGCAGAAACCCTAACAAAAACATGGATAATTTTAATGTAATAACTTAAATGTTGAGATTTTAGGATTTATTGATGCATGTATGTTAAAGATAAATTATTAAAAATAAATAAATTAAAAAGTAATAAATTTAGTAGGCTAACTTAGTAACTGATAAGATGCCAAGTAAAAATGAAGAAATGCCTTTTTTTTTTTTTTTTTGAAATCAAGAGATGCCACGTTAAGATGAACAAACAAAAAACATAAAAGTTATTGAGTAAAATTGTAAACTGTTAGTGGAGTTTGTATGGCACACCAAAAGTGGAATAAATAGTACTTATATAGGAGAGAATATGTACTTGACTAAATAGAAAAAAATTGTACAAAGAAAAATATTAATTAATTAGGAGTGAAAAAAATATTAAGAGTAGAAAAGAAAAACATTAATTTAATAGGGGTAGGAAAAATATAAGGAGCAAAAAAAGCATGTATAAGAAAAGTAATGAAATATTAAATAATTATATTAAAAATTAAAATAATAAATAATAATGTTAAAAATTTTAAAAACACACGGACAGAAGCAACAAAACTGCTTCCATTAAAAAGCAAAATAATAATAACCAATAAAAAAAAAATGACAAGAGCAGCTTTATTAAAAAAATAAAAAATCAAGAAATCAAAACAGTGAACTGTCAAATCGAAATCAAAATATATATTACACTGGACTCTTCAGCCTATACCCCATTGCACTCTAATCTTTACAGCCAAATTTCTATGTTAAAATCTCAACAGGGCCACGTGCCCCTACTAGTCATTAGGTGGGTTTGCCCCTGGGGTTATTAATAAATTGTAATGCAATCCAAAGATTGCAAACATGATGTGAATATTACTGTCCAAAAATTTAGACACTAGAGATCCTAAAACTCAAATTAATATTAGTCTAATTAGGCTAGAAGCTTGATTTAACTTATTACAGCTCCAATATTGTAGATTATAATTTAAATATCATAAAATTTGTTAGTGTATATGTGTTGGCATCTTATGACATATAATAGTGTTTGAATGTTTTTGTTATTATCATCATTGTATGGTTGTGGTTTGAGTAAATTCAAAAATTGATACTGTCAAATTTTTCATGAAAGAGAATGCAATAGCTCTCCGATAGTTGTTACAACAAGTGACTCAATGTTACAACAACTCTAAGCGTTCAATAGTATGTAGTAAAAAGGGAAGAAGTTTTGCTTTGATTTAATTTTGTGAATCAAGTAAGTTTTTATTGTTTTTCTCAATATTAATTTCACATTTATCTGGTAAGAAAAATAATCTTTTTTTTTTTTTTTAAATTTTGTGAATATCTTTTTTAATTGGAGTTTTTCTTTTATAAAGTGATATTTTATTTTTGGGATAAAATTCATTGAAAAATACTTTTGGAATTATCCGTTTATCTATTTTACTAGAATAAATCTTTTTGATTTATTCTTTGACCAAATTTGACGGGACCCGCCCCGGATTTTTCCTTCACGGAGCTCAAGTACCTACTGAGCACCCCATGAGACCTTTTTGGACTCTAACTAGCAAGACTTAAAAAAGATTCCGTGGAGCAAACCCTGAAACTTGAATCCTTTCATAAACTCATAAATTATAACTATAGAATTCCTTTTTTTCCATAAGGTTTTCTAAAAATTTTGATAACACAACGACTTTTTTTTCAATATTTTCAAATCTTGCAAATCACCTGAAATAATTTACTAGCATTTCAAAATTTCAAACATATTACTCCACTACCATTTTAGAACTTCGGTCCATCCTAAAACCAATTCCTAACCATAATAAAATTAATTCAATAAAATCATTTCTAACTTTAGAAACACGTGTTCATGTACAAGAATCAAAAACTTTTACACGTAATCTTACTATTTACATTGTACATATGCATAAATTTGCCTTAAAATCATTACATTTACATTCATACACCACATTTCAATTTAATCCAAACATGCAATAGATGGGACTTTACATAACATTATTTATGTCAGGCCCATCTAATCCGAGGAAGGGGAGCAAGCACCCTGATCACTGATACCTACACTTAGGAGATTTTTAAAATAGAAAATTACAGAAGGGTGAGCTAAAAGAGTTCAATGAGTGTTAAGGTTTTTTTTTTTTTTCTTCCTATTTAAAGGATTTCTTTTCGAAAATATACCTCTCGAAAACCTTTTAAAGAAATTTTCATTTCTTAAACGTTTTGTAATCGAAACATAAACTTTAACCATTTCATAAACAAACTTTGAAATTTAAGTTCATGCATAAAAATCATGATAGTTTTCAATTCTTGCATAAACTTGTAAACTGCCAAAATAATTCATAATATTTGTAAATCATGTAACATTTAAAGATGTCTCCATGTATTGCTAAAACTCTACCAATGGAACCCAAAGAGCATCATATCATGGTCACGCGTACCAGGCAGGACGAACCACCAACCCCAGTGCTGGGCGGGATGAACCACCATCCCTAGTTGGCTATAGTCCCACGTGATAGTATCCATATCCATGAGATATCTCATAACCACGCAGTGGAATTAGTCTGTAGAGCATACGTGAAGTGAGACAATACCCCACACGTATAGAGGATGACACAACTCGACTGACAGACTCAATTTCCCGTTGTTAGTGACACACCCTCCCAACATTTGCCATACACGCAGAGGTATTCCAACCAGGTCTAATCATTCATTCATTTCATTTCATTTCCGTCAATTCCATAGTATAAACATGGGGTAATTCATTGGTGTTTGAAAACTACATTTTCATGCCATTCACGTTTCAAATTCGTTTTTTTTTTTTCCAACAATTATAATCATGTACAAGCATCATCTTGAATGGCATTAAACTTAACTTTATATTTTCATAATTTTATGCATAAAATTTGTCATGTTCAAGCATGTACATAATATGTGCACATACTAGTATTTCCATAAAACCATATCATATTCTCAAATGATTTAATACTCATGAAAAATAATTAAGACACATCAAAAATGAAATCAACATTTATAAAATCAATTACACTCACATGGCTCATAAATTATTAGCTTGCCCTTCCACCTTCACACCCTTGTCACCTTAATTTGTTCACTACCTACAAGTCACCTATCACATTAAAATTCTATCATAACTAGTTCATTTGAAAGTAATATCAATCACACTTTAGATTCAACTCAAAGTACCCATACTAGAATTACACCATTTCCACACATCCAACCCAAATTTGAGATTTCACATCCATATCTTTTTCTTTTTTTTTTTTTTCCAATCCATTTCTTTCATTCAAACACAATTAAAGACATCCACATTATCATAAAAACTCATCGACATGATCAAGTTACATTTTGAACACTAAATCCATATCATAGCTGAACCAATACCTAAATTTATTTCATCTCCATTTTTCTTTCATCCTTTTGATACACCTTAGCTCAAATTAATGCCAAAGCATCACCCAAGTATATCAAGCATAAAAAATCAATTCAAACACACGTACACCCCATTCTAGCTGAAAATCATCATCATGCATTACAATCCATTCTTTTCATTTTTTTTTTCACAATTCAACTTAAAATCATATGAAATCTCATGTAATTTCATCAAATATTAAAAATCAATCCAATTACACCACATTTTTCCATTTGGTCGTACACTATACAACACACCCACACAATCATTTTCTTTCATTTCTAATTGCACCAATCAACTTAATTTTGTGCCAAAACATAATATAACCATATTACACATTAAAATAAACTTAAGCTCATACACAAACATAACTTGACCATACACTAACTTACATTTTCAACCATCCATACTCTTGATTTTTCTTTCAATAAATCATCTCAAAATCATAAAAAACCTCTTCTAAATTCATCTATACATTAAAATATTTCAATTACACCGTGTTCTCCATTTTGATCACATGCTAGTATATCACACCATCAATCAATTCTCTTCCTTTCAAGCTCAAAAATCATATTCAAATGCATCATTTAAACATCAATTAATCAACTAAAGCCTTAAAATCACAATCCATTAAATTTCATATCATTATGGTATAAAACCCTAAACTTACCTTACTAATTTTCCTTGATCACAACTCCTTAAAACTCCCTTTGCTTTCTAATCTCAATTTGAAGTTAATCAACTCGTAAATATACCATAAATTTCATCAATAACTTAATTGATCATAAATTCTTAAAAAACCCATCAAACTAACCATGAAATTAACTCACTTACCAATAACTTCTCTTCACTTTTCCATTGCTATTTCTTGATGAAAACAAGGAGAAGAGATTGATGGAGACACCTTGGAACCTCCTCCTAATAGGACCCAATCCAGAACCATCCATACTTACCTCCGGAGAGCCCTGCTTGGCACCCTAACGGATCCCTTCTAAACCCTACTAAATGAGCTAATAGAAATTCGCGGAATGAACCCTTAAAATCTTTTTTTATTTTGTAAAACTAGAATGGGTTGGATTTTTTTTTTTTTTATAAAGTTTCATTTCGACTTTTAATCTATGTCATTTACTAAAACAAAAATCAGACAGCATAATTGATGTATTTTTGACTTAGCCAAAATAACCTGTAAAGGAAAATACACTTCCATATACTTTCATTTTTCCAACCCAACTTCTTTTGCTCACAGACATATATTTCAAATCACAATTCCGTTTCGTTGAAATCAAAAGCATAAAATCATAAATCAAACATTTTGCAACTTACGAAATTTCTTTAAAAGTGAGTAAAACTTTTCAAATTCATGCATAATTAATTCACCACTCATTTTTAACTTAAACATATATTTACACATGATTTCTTTCAACTATAAAATATGAAAAATACATTTACACAGAAGCAATGTCGTGTCCTTGCTGCCTACTCTTTTGGAGGAGTTCTCTAACCTTGGTTACCCACTTCAATGCCTGAGGAGGTTTTTGACATAAAAACAAAACTATGAGCTATGGAAGCTCAGTGAGTGTTTATATTTCTTTTTAACTTAAAAGGTTTTATTTCTTAAAATAACTCCTTAAAACACTTTTCAAAATACATTTCTGTCTCTTTAAATGTCTTATAAATTTCAAAATTTATTTCGTTGTAAAGTGGGAGTGCTAAATCCATAAAATACATAAGTGCATAAAATCTTATACATAGCTTATAAAACTATAAAACCCATAAAGGCATCAAAATGTATATAAAACTTATATATACATAAAAATCCCAAATAACTTAAAATTTTTAAAGCATAAATTTTTATTTAAATCGCAAAGCAAATATATATGAAAATTATAATCGCATAAGTACATAAAAGTTTATATGGAATTTATAAATTGCATATCAACTTAAACTCATATATGCCTAAAACTGCTTATATATATAAAAACTTCATTCAACCTGGGATTTAAAAATACAAATCTTATTTAAATAGCCAAACGTACATATGAAAACTACAACTCGTATATGCGTAAAATTCATAAAAAGCTTATAACTTTTAATAGCCTTTAAACTTATTCATACATAAACTTTACAAATTGAGTATCAAGATGAATTTATACATACATAAAACTTCATATAAATCTTGTAGTTCATAAAACGTACAAACTTTCAATCCCATTTCCATTCATAGCTTAAAATAGAAAATCCGTAAAATTTATATATATTCATAAAACTTCGTCGAAAACTTATGGATTGTAAAATGCATAAGGTGAATTTCGATTTCTTAAATTTTTTCAAAACTTAATATCATTTAATCTTAAAACATACTTAAAATATATAAAATATCTTTCTTTGCTTTCAATACTTTAAATACTTACTTAATTTTAAAAAAACATCATTCATACCCCATAATGCTTACAACCACGTGATAGCTATGATAAGGCTAACCGACGTGGAGTCACGTGACACTTTTAACAAACACCAACAGTGACACTTAGTTACTTACAAAGACATCTCATAATTATGTACGGAATGTTACATCGCTAACCATAACACGAGATAATATCCCACAAAATTAGAGGCGATGCGACAGACTCAATTTCTCCCTAAGTTAGTGATGCATTGACAGGACCCAATCCGAAACCCTCCATATTTATGTCTGGACGGCCCTGCCTGGCACCTCAACGGAATCCTCTTAAACCCTACGGATTGGGTTAAAAGAAATCCGTGGAGCGAACCCTTAAATATTTTCTTACTTTGTAAAACTAGAATGCGTCGGTTTTTTATTTTTTATTTTTTTTTATAAAGTTTCATTTTGATTTTTTTTTTTACTTCCTGTAGCTTAGGCCAAAATCTAGATGTGAATAGAGGATCTCTATCTGATATGATGAACACTGGTGAGCCATGCAGCCTCACTATCTCATCAACATACAATTGAGTTAGTCTCCCCAGAGAGTATGTATTCTTAATCGCTAAAAAGTGAGCAGACTTCATCAATCGATAAATAATCACTCATATAGCATCGTGTTCGCTCTGCGTCCTCGATAGCCCTACTACAAAATCCATAGTAATCCTTTCTCATTTCCACTCAAGAATTGGTAGGGGCTGTAGTAAACTTACCGGTTTTTGGTGTTCTACTTTAACCTACTGGCAAGTCAAGCATATGAAAACGAACTCTGCTATCTCTTTCTTTATTCCTCTCCACCAATAGTGATATCTCAGAGTCCGATACATTTTTGTGCTCCGTGGATGCATGGCATAAGTTGATGAGTGTGTCTCTTCCATAATCTCTTTCTTCAGATCTCCCACATCTGGTACACACAATCTCTGTCCCATAACTAGTGTCTTATCGTCTCTGATTGAGAATGTGCTCTGCTGCCCATCCTCTATCTCCTTTCTTATCTTATCTTCACCAAATATGGATCCTAGGTCTGGAGCTCTCTAATTTGATCCACCAGAACTGGACGGACATGAAATGTGGTTAATAGGGCTCCTAAGTCTGTCGTCTCCAGTTTAACACCCATGGACCGTAACTCTACAAGCATCAGGAGGTACTCTACTTTCAGCTAGGCTAATGAACCAGTAGGCTTCCTGTTGAGGGCATCCGCTACTACATTTGCCTTGTCATGGTGGTACTCTATGGTGCAGTCATAATCTTTGATGAGCTCAATCCATCGTCTCTGCCTTATATTGAGCTCCTTTTGAGTAAACAAGTACTGCAAGCTCTTGTGATCCGTGAAGATCCTGTAAGGGACTCCATAGAGATAATACCTCCATATTCTTAAAGAAAACACCATTGCTGCTAACTTTAGGTCGTGTGTGGGATAATTATGCTCATGCTTCCTCAACTGTCGTGATGCATAAGCAATCACTCTCTTATTCTGTATCAGCACACAACCTAATCCTTGTTTGGAGGCATCGTAATAAACTATAAATCTGTCACTTCTTGACGAAAGTGTAAATATAGGTGCCGAGGTCAATCTATACTTCAACTCATCAAAACTGTGCTGGCACGCCTCTGACCATACAAACGTTTCTTCCTTTCTGGTCAACCTCGATAAAGGAGCAACTAAAACGCCCCAATCCGGACCGCCACTAGGCTCCTATCCAAAGGGTACGCCCGGGCACCCCAACGAATCCCTCTAAGCCCATCTTGATGAGGAAGAAGGCATTCGAGGAGCGAACCCTTTTAACTTGAAACTTACTTTAGCGGAAGCTTAATCTTTTAAATCTTAAAGCTGAAATGGTTTGGGTTGGTTTGACACTATTCATTTGGTCAGTTTTAAAACTAAAATCCGGCAACATAACGACTGTAATTTGAATAAACCAAAAACCTGAAAAGCAATTTAGACACTTCAAACTATATTCACAATCTAACCCAACTTCTTGCAACCCAGTTTATCAACATAAACACAAAATTTGAAACCTTCAAAGACAAGATATAAACAGGCACTTTTAAATCTAACAAGCTTGATTTTACAAGCACAAAATGGTGCACTTTTATACAACTCAAAAGATATCACTCTTTTTATACAAAATGTACAAACATATGCAATATACAAAAGACCCAAAATATGCTCATTACATTCTTCAAGAAGCAAATGCCAACACTTGCACCCACTTAAATAAGGAGGAGGGAGGCTTCACTAGTCTTCACCCACATGAGTACCTGAGGGGTTTTAAAAACAATTTGAAGAGTGAGCTATAAAGCTCAGTGAGTGCAATAGTTTAGAAACTTAACTTTACTTTCCGAAAACTTTCTCCTTAGAAAACTTTAATAAAATTTTCTATTTCTTAAAAGAGATTTAAAGTATAAATCTCATTCAATTGCATAACATTAATATAAACAACTTATAATAAACTTGTAAAGCATAAATCTGAACATGCTTAAAAATAACTGAACTTTATAAAAGCATCATTCGCAACCCTAATCTCTTGACCACACGACGACTTAGATAAGGCCACAGGTGTAGTAGGTCACAAGGCGATGTATCTGACATCCATCGCAACCAACTCTCTGAGACCTCTCAGCAACTACGTGCGAAATTTTGCATCGCTAACTGTAGTGCGAGACCATATCCCATAAAGTAGGAGCGACACACTCACTCATAACTTTAACCACACAGTTAGTGACTCATTTCCCCCAACCCTTGCCTTACTAAGTGGGATATACTGTACGGGTCTGAACTCGATAAACTGGTGAGTACTTATGGCCTTTGAAAACTATATTTTTCTCTAATGTCATGCCTTACAAATCTTTATACTGGGTGCACAAGCACAAAAGCTTTAACTTGAAAGCTTTAAACCTGAGTCCTTGGACTCGTTTCGTTCACTTTACAAATACAATACATGCATTTAAATACAAGAACTTATACATGCAAAAGCATAAAATCTAGCTTATCAATGCAAAAGCATAAAATCACTTTAGAAAACTCTTTGAAAGTGCACTCACCTTAAGTTTGGGCCTAACTCGGATGAGCTTCAAAAGCCCTCTCATGATTCGATCGGATGCTCCTCACCTATACATGATAAGCACACTTAGAATGTGCTCAATATACAATGCAAAGATGCACTAAAATGTACCTAAATACACTAACTCTATAAAATTCTCTCTACACTAGTAGCTTTTCCTTTCAATTTATCTTTGATCTATGCTCCAAATTCCCAATTTCTTTGCATGAATCCTTCTTATATACCCCAAGGGGTGTCCCTACATGCTTCCCATTATAATTTGAAGCTTAAAACTCAAAATGGTCGTTTTTGACCTCTCCAAACCGAATGCAATGCACAGCCCAATCCGTGCATGCTTTTGGCCCAATTCTTTCTCCCACACTCTTCTTATCTCCTAATGTGGTCACCCGAAAAATTTTGTTGAATTCCGATTTCGTTTGATAGATGTTTTGGGCCAAAAACACCACTTTACGATCACTTTTTAAGGGGTTTTTTCACCCATTTCATTCTAAAACTTAACTCTTCCTTTCCTAGTGTTATACATACTCAAACCTATCCATACAAGTCAATCGAATCCATAAAAGAAGTGGTTTTTGATGACAACTCAATATGTCTTTCCTAGGTACTTTACAATGCATTACAATGGAATAGCTTCCAATGAAATTTTAACATTTCTATAAGTTTATTTATCACTTAACTAACCTAAACTCATGCTTAAAACACTTCCATTTCATTGGTTTCTCACATCTTTCCATATGGCCTTACAAGCACTACCATAGTCTAAGTCCATTTCTTTCAAGATTTTCATGTTGGTTCTTTTAGACAATTTGTCAAATACCTTGCCTACAATTCATTCTAATAATTTCCAATCCAAAACTAACTCAAAATCTATCTCATGCCAACCCTAGCTCATCAATTTTAGTAGGTTTACATGCCATCTTTCACATGCTTTCAAGTCTCAAATAAATCATCTCCTAACATAGGTAAAAACCTCCCACCAAAACCCACTCAAACATCATCAAAATAACCAATAAAATCATCACTTTTAACTATCAAAAATGGCTTCAAAAGATGAGAAACTAACCTTGATTGGCTTTGCATCTTGCTTCAAATTTGATTTCCTAACTTAAGGATGCTTGATTATTGATTGAAACTAGCTTGATCATCTCTTCTCTCATTTGGCCAAACCATACACTCACACCTCACGTTTTATCTTTTTTTTTTTTTTTCTCTTATTTGCTTGTTCTTGGTTTTGCTTTGCTTTTTGGCGAGAATGAAATGAAAAAGTTGACCAAGTCTGGTTTATATAATAATAACAATTCCATAAATGCCCATCTTGTCCCTTAAATAATTAACTTATGGCACTTAATCTTGCTTATTCCATCTTGACCCATGTTATGCAAACTTCTTTCAATTTAGTCCATAGATCCTATTAGCTTATGAACTCCAATGGAAATGACTAAAATACCCCTTTTTGGAACTTGTTCTAAAATCATATTCCATGACTTTTAACAAGTTCTCTACACAATTTAAAGACTTGAATTTGATATTAGTCACTTGTTTCTTATTCTCCTTCATCTCTTTATTGAACATCTTAAAAGATTTGTTTATCTTACTCTATGCTCTTGACTTAACTTGGTTACTTCTACCTATCTAGTCATGTATGCGAATGAGGGTTTACAACAGCAATCTTTGAAAATCCCTCTACGAACTTCCTATAATATCCTACCAATCCTAGAATACTTCTAACTTCAGTTACGTTCATAGGTGGCTACCAGTTCACTATCTCTTCTATCTTTTGGGGGTCCACTGATATCCCATTTGTTGATACTACATGTCCGAGAAATGCTACCCTATCTAACTAAAATTGACACTTATTGCCCCATCAACTTCACGTACAACTAATGCCCCCTCAACGTCTGTAACACTATTCTGAGGTGCTCAGTGTGCTCCTCTCGGCTACCTGAATACACCAGTATGACATCAATGAAGACGATGACAAATTTGTCCAAGTACGGCTTTAATACCCTATTCATCAAATCCATGAAAGCAATAGAGCATTCGTCAATCCAAACGACATCACCACAACTCATAATGCCTGTAGCGTGTCCTAAAGGCCAGCTTAGGGACATCCTCCCTACGAATCCTCAACTAGTAGTACCTCGACCTCAAATCCATCTTCGAAAATACCTTGTCACCCTGTAGCTGATCGAAGAGGTCATCAATCCTCGATGGCAGATACTAATTCCTGATAGTGATTCGGTTCAGCTGTTTGTAATCTATGCATAATCGGAGGCTCTCATCTTTCTTCTTCACAAACAATACTAGAGCTCCCCAAGGCGACATACTCGGCCTAATGAATCCCTTACTCACTGACTCTTCCATCTGAACCTTCAATTCCTTCAATTCCTTCAATTTAGTCGGAGCCATCCTGTATGGCGTTATCGATATGGGCTCCGTCCCCGGTGCTAGGTCTATCTTAAACTCTATCTCCCTATCAAGTGGTAGCCTTCGAAGATCCTCTGGGAAGACGTCTGGATACTCTCTGACCACTGGAACCTCTTTTAACCTCATCTTTGTACTCTCTGGCTCCACTGCATAGGTCAAGCAACCGTAACACTTTTTTCTTAACATCCTGTTTGCCTTCAACACACTTATCAAGCTCATGGGGAGTACTTTCCTAACACCACTGAAAATCATGTCTGGCTCCCCTGGTCTGTTGAACCGCACTTCCTTTCTGTAACAATCGACTGTAGCCCTATGTTTCGACAGCCAATCCATGTCTCGGATAACGTCGAATCATGAATATCTAGTAGGATCAAGTCTGCCTTGAACTCCTGACCTGCTATAACAACTTTACTTCTTAGGTATACTTTATCTACTATCATAGATTCTCCTGTGGGAAGTGATATGATCATGCTACAATTCGATGGCTCTGTCTCTACATTAACTCTAGTAGCAAACTCCGCAGATATAAAGGAATGAGTGGCCCCTAAGTCTATCAACACCTGTGCACTTGAATCAGATAAAAATATAATACCTATGACCACATCTGGAGCCGTATCAACATCCTCCTAGGTGACTGTCAATACTTTGGCCTGTGTTCGTGGTCTGTTAGGCTGTCCCCTGGGTGGCGTTGCTTTACTGGGCCTACCATTGGAAGTCTCTAAACTAGCAGCTGCTATAATCTTGGGGCCTCTCCTCTTGGGTCCACGACCCCCACTGGTTTGTCTAGGTGTGGTGCTCCTGCTCTCTGGTCTATTTGATGCTGCAACACTAGGGCACTTCTTCATGAAATGGCCCTCCTGACCATACCTATGACATCCAGTGCTACCAACAAAACACTCGCCCGGATCGCTCCTACCGCACCTACTACAAGGAGATCGCGATCTGAATTCGCCTCTAAAACTTGGGGATCCCGCTGAAGACCTCACTAAACTGTCACTACTTTGGAACCCTTAACTTTGCCTCCTGCTTTGGAATCTAGAAGATCGATCACCACTGTTTGTCACTTTACTAAATCCTCCCTGGTGGCTAGTACTCTCGGTCTAGATGCGCTTCTAGTTAAACTTTGACGGTCAGGGAATGGTCTCCATGCTATTTTCCACTTGTATAGCTGCCTCTACCATATCCCCGTATCTCACATATACATTTAAGGCCACATATGTTCTTATTTTAGGACTCAGGCCGAATCTGAACTTGTTAATCTTCTGTCTCTCATAGTTTGTCACTGATGGGACAAGGCGGCCAAGCTTTGAAAATCTCTTCTCATAATCCGTTGCTGATAGGCTGCCCTGCTCCAACCTGTAAAACTCCTCGATCTTGACCTTTCTGTAACTGGAGGGGTAGAACTTCTTGAGGAACTCTTGTCTAAATACTGCCCAGGCTACCTCGTCTGGGTGTCTCCGTTGTAAGGACTTCCACCAGTCTTTAGCTCTATCCTTCATCAGGAAAGCAGAGAAGGTGACCATTTGATCATTGGTATAGCCCATGACCTGGAATATCTCCTCACTAGCCTCCAGCCAGGATAGGGCGCGCTTTGGCTCTCTCGTACCATCATACAGTCTCGCGCCCAATTTCCACATGTGCTCTATAGATGCCCCCGACTCACGGGGCTTATGTAAAGTAGTTGCCAACATCTGGCCCATCTGCTCTACATTCACCTGCACACCCGCTAGCCCTGTTGACAGGACCCAAATCCGAACTTACCATACTTACATCTGGAGGGCCCTACCTGGCACCCCAACGGATCCCTCCTAACCTTACTTAATGGGCTAAGGGGAACTCGCAGAGCGAACCCTTAAAACATTTTCTTACTTCGTAAAACATGAATGGGTTGGGTTTTTATTTTTTTCAATTGGAAAATTCGTCAGCATATCAGTTGCGTTTTCAACATTTCCAAAATACCTGCAAAGTAAAATACACTTCCAATGGTTTCATTTTCCAACCCAACTTCTTCCACAACATATGAAAAATGGCTTAATTCAATTTTCCATTTCGTTAGTAATCAAAAACATAAAATCATAAATCACATACTTTGCAACTTATGAAAATTTCTTTAAAAGTGATTAATGCTTTTCAAATTCATGCATAATTAATTCACCACTCATTTACGACTTAAACATATGTTTACAGATAATTTATTTCACATACAAAATATGAAAATGTATTAATATAAAAGCAATGTTGTGTTCTCGCCCGCCTATTCTTCGGGAGGAGTTTCCTGATCTCGCCCACCCACTTCTATACCTGAGGAGATTTTTAACATAAAAACAGAAAATAATGAGCTATAGGAGCTCAGTGAGTGCTTAATTTCTTTTCAATTAAAATACTTTATTTCTTAAAATACCTCCTTAAAACATTTGGAAATAATTTTTTTTACTTCTTAAAATTTTTCAATCTTAAATTTCATTTCAGAGCATAGTGTGAAATAGGAAATCCATAAAACTCATAACTCCTTAAAACTTCATAAAATACTTATGGATTAATAAGCTT
This sequence comes from Nephelium lappaceum, assembly GCA_021234005.1. Lineage (NCBI taxonomy): Eukaryota > Viridiplantae > Streptophyta > Magnoliopsida > Sapindales > Sapindaceae > Nephelium > Nephelium lappaceum. The sequence continues at coordinate 1,891,075 of CM038007.1, forward strand.
ATAAATTGACTTCCTATTTTCTTAAATAAAGTACATAATTACATAAAACCTTATTTAAACTTATAAAACATGAAATTCATAAGGGCTTAAAATATATGTAAGGTGATGAGTTGAAAAGTAATTTAAACTTACATAGGCATAAAGTTTCATAAAGACTTATAAATTTATAAAACATATAAATGACTTCTTATTTCTTAACTTTCTCAAATTTTAAATATTCAATTTCGAAGCATACAATAAAAACTTTAAACTCACATATATATAGAATTCCACATAACCTACAACTTAAAAAGCAAAAATTTCTGTTTAAATTACAATGCATGTATATAAAAACTATAAATTCATAAGCGCTTAAAATTCATATCTAACTTATGAACTAAATTACATTTTAAATTAATATATGCATAAAACCATATGTCAAAACTCATAAAATTCACGGATTCATAAAACTTGATACAAAATATATTTATTTCAATGCATAATATGTTGGGGTTTCTACCCTAAGAGCTTGTAATATTGTAAACGGTTTTATAAATTTTTAATAAAATATTCATTTCATTCAATTTATATATTTTGCAAAAATCATATATATCATGAGAAACATCCTTGATTACTGATGTAATTTCAAACTAAGTGTATAAGTGTTATATACAGGTGGATTTAGTTTGAGATAAGTAATTTAAAGAGTCTATAGAAAACAAACGAAGCTGGGTACTTCATTTGTGGTAAATCTACAGCTGCGGTCCATTTCGTATTTGATACGATAGTCTTATCCAAGATTATTCATGTGGTGACATGGAAATGGAGGCACCTTATATAATAAAGATTATATAGGACTGGACCACGATAAATATAAGTCTCTAAATAATATCCGTTAACCTTAGAGATTTATATTTATCAACCAGATGATCATATATGAATTGATCTTAATTTTGAGTGTATTATGAACTCCTGCTTGTTAAGTTATTTCCTTTGATTTACATGGGTGAGATCGGTGTAGATACCCGATCAATAACTTCGTACTTTGGGGATATGATTTAGTAAGTAGCTGGGAACATTCTATACAATAGTGGAATCCACTCCTTCTTGCGAGAAGTAGAAAAGTAGTTCCCTTAAGAGTTGATTCAGGTCTTGAACAATAAGAGCGCTCAACTTTCTATTTATATGTAAACAGAAAGATAAATTCATAAGTTGTTATGAATATATTGTTCATTAGAGAATCAATGGTACTTAAGGATCAAGAAATAATTCGAGAGGTAAAACGGACATTTGACCTTGCTCTAATTATGAACTATTTGTGGAGGGTCAAATCATATGTAGTGATTAAATCAATGGACACTGAAAAATTTCAGATTGTTTAAAAAACATCTACAATTTTGAGAGTGCAATCTTAAGTTTTTAGTGGAGTAACTTTAAGATTAATAATAGTGAATTATTTAATTAAAGAGTTTAATTAATAATTCCAATATTATTGGAGCTCAAAACTGTAGGTCCATCGGGTCCCCTTGATAACTCATTTTACTATAAGAAATATGTATATAGAATATTGTAATTGGACCGTCCAATTACAGGCGTTACATAAGTAACAAAAATTTGTGTTCACTTGGTATTTGAATAATATTGATTATTCAAATTATTTAATTATTAATTTTGAATTAATAATTATTTAATTAATTTTATAAGAGGTCTTGAATCCGATTCTTAGTGACTTTGGTATAAATTAATTATGAATTAATTTATTAAAAGTTACAAGTTCTATTTCAAAATATAATATGAATTAATTTTGAATTGATTATATTATATGGGGCAAAAGTTTAATTATAATAAGATTAGGGTCACTATTAATATTGATTAATTAAAACCCTAATTGTTTGCCTATAAAAAGAAAAAGTTTCTTTTCTACATCAAGGTTTTTGGTTGTTGTTTATGTTCTTGAAAAAGAATAAGAGAAAAGAAAAAGAATTTTTTTTTTCAACAAATACAAAGAACAAGAATTTGTGTCTTTGTTCTTTGTATAACCAAAAATCAAACACTCACCTCTTATAATCATTGATTTAATTTGATTTTTTTTTTAGAAAGAAATAAAAAAGTAAGTGAGCACAATTCTATATAATTGTGCCCACTCACTTGTTTCTTGGTTTCGAGATATATCAAGGAAGACAAGGTGGTGAGCAATCCACAGAGATCAATACAGAAGGTAAAAATCTGATTTTTATTTCTTTATATTATTTTATTTCATTGTTTTATGGATCTTGGATTCTTGAGTTTTTAAAAAAGTTTTTGAAACTCAATGTTCCGCAAAATTCTAAATTTTATGAAAAACAAATTGTTGATTTTTGTTTTTTCAATCCATCAATTGGTATCAGAGCCAAGGTTTTCAATAAAACAATGAATTTTAAAATAATATGTTTGTATTGATTATGTATGTCAATGAGTAGGCACTATTATTTTGATTTGATGATTGATATGCATATTTTATATTCATGTTTGATGAATGGGATTGCATGGTATGATCGTCAATTGTATGGTTCTTTGGTTAAATTATTCGATTAATATGTAAACCGTTTGTGGCAAATTTTTATTCGATTAATATGTAAGCCGTTTGTGGCAATTTTTTTTCGTTGTAATTCAATAGTTTTAGGCTTTATTTTTTTTTTTTGAAAAATGTAAGGCTGAAGATTGATGTCAACGGGGTTGATTTGCTGTGCCAGAATTATGATTCGAATGGTATTAAAATGGATGATTAATGCAGCAGTTTCGAATGGTATAATTATGATTCGAAACAGAAAATTATTTTGAAAATGGTTGGTTTTATTTAATTGTATTTAAAACTACCATTTAAAATATAATTAATTGCATTGAAATGGATTATTAATGCGGCAGTTTCGAATGGTATAATTATGATTCGAAACGGAAAATTATTTTTAAAACGGTTGGTTTTATTTAATTGTATTTAAAACTACCGTTTAAAATATAATTAATTGCATTGAAATGGATTATTAATGCGGCAGTTTTGAATGGTATAAGTATGATTCGAAACGGAAAATTATTTTGAAAACGGCTAGTTTTATTTAATTGTATTTAAAACTACCGTTTAAAATATAATTAATTGCATTGAAATGGATTATTAATGCGGCTGTTTTGAACAGTCCAATAAGACATTTATTATGAATAAATGTATGCGCATTAGATGCGTTGCACATTAGATGTGCAAACAAATAATATTATAATAATAGTCCCTAAAATTATGTGTTCCATATTTTTGGGGTTTCCATTTCAATTGTAACACTATTGAAAATGTCCATGTGATTGGATAATTTTCTTGGATCCATAAATCAAGAAATGGGCTTTTCTAGCCTTATCTATTTGATAGAAGTTTTTGATAATTAAATTAGATTTAATTATAAGCCTATGAAGACCTTGAAGACCATGAAGACTATGAAGACTACAAGTGAAGGCCAAGGAATGCCTTGGTTAATTTTTGTAATCTTAAAATTAGATGTAGGTCATTAAAACCAAAGAACCCGGTCATACACATGTTATTTATTTATTTAGTTTATTTTCATGAGATGAATGGATAAATATATATAACATGCACATGCATTAAAAATATGTCATATAGAATCATGAAGTGCCTACTCACTACATTATAACATGACATGCATCATATATATTATTTTTATTTTACTATTAAAATTGTTTATTAGTATAAATAGAAAAATAATACATGGAATGCCTTTAAAATAATTTGAATTGATTTTAATAGAAAATCATAGGTTTCAAATTAGAAATTTGATTTCAATAAATTGGCATTCATAATGTGGATTATATTTTAATTAGTTAAAATCGGATGATTTCATATTAAATTTAGTCTTTATAATTTTGATTATTTTGATTAGATTTATAAATTGAATTAGATTTTTTTAAGTGTTAAAAATCCGGTAATTCATTAAATTGATAAATTAAATTAGATTTTTAAATGTTAAAAATCCGATAATTTATTAAGTGTTAATAAGTTTCGAACTTTAATAACACACAAATTCCTAGTAATTTAGATTATCTTTTTAGCCGTTAATAATCTAAGAAAATGACTAGGAAATTTTAATAGAAATCCCTAACCCTAAAATAGTGAGTGGGAGAGGGATATATGACAATATATCCTGCGGTCTCCATCATTAGTTCAACACCGTAAAACCTAAATGGCACCTCGAGACGGCTTTGTTATCGTCCCCCTACGGATGGTGTCCATTTAGGTTGATCAAGGTTGACTTCCTAACGGATAGCAATTCTAGATGTATCTTGTGATTGACCTACCCTACGACAGCAATTCTCGAGTTAAGTCTATGGACTCCAAAATGATGGGTTACACTCATAAAGGAAATAATTAATTGTTAATTATTTTTCCTGACCGAAAAATGGTAGTCAAATAATATATGAAAAAGAGTTTTCTGTTATATTATTTGATTGAGAATGTCTCAGTCTAACATACAAATATTTGACCTACCTTACGGCGGCACTTATTTGTGGCATGTTAGATTATCGTGGCATAATAATTAATTTTAGGGATTTTGATAATTTATTATTCGTGGATCATGCATCACGTTTAATTTTATGCCAAAATTACATGATATTAAATTTTGCAAATTGATATTAAATGAATTCCATTTTATTTATTTTCAACAATGGTATCTCCGTTGATTTCTATTCTTGCTAATGATAAACTTAACGGGGAAAATTATGTCAAATAGAAAAGTAATATGAACGCAGTCCTGGTCTGTGAGGACCTTAAGTTTGTCACGACTCAACCTTGTCCTCCTCAGCGAGCAGATAATGCTGGACGTGCTGTGCGCGAGACCTATCAGAAATGGGTCACGGCTAATGAAAAGGCCCGCTGCTACTTGTTAGCAGGGATGTCCGATGTGCTTGCTACCAAGCACGAGTCAATGACAACATCAACTCAGATGCTAGAGTCATTGCAGGGCATGTTTGGGCAACCTTCTGAGCAACAACGACACGAAGTTATTTGTGTTGTGATGACTGCTAAGATGAAGGAGGGTACATCTGTTCGAGAGCATGTTTTGAAAATGATGACCCACTTTAACACAGCTGAAAGCCATGGAGGGGCAATAGACGAACGTAGCCAAGTGAGTATGATCTTGGAAACTCTTCTGAAGAGTTTCATGCAATTCAAGAGTAACTATGTTATGAACAAGTTGACTTACTCACTTACACAATTACTTAATGAGCTTACTACTTATGAGTCAATGAATAAGGATAAGAGTAAGTCTGGTGAAGCAAACGTTGCTGAGTCTTCTTCTTCTGCTAAAAACAAGAGGAAGAGAAACACCAAAAAGGCTACACTTAAGCCCAAAACACAAGCTATCAAGAAGAAGAACAAAAAGAGCTCCAAGGTCACCAAGCCCAAAGGCAAAATGTTTCCATTGTGGTGTGGATGGACATTGGAAGAGGAACTGCCCTAAGTACCTTAATGAGCTCAAAGAGAAGAAGATGAAAGGTAAATATGATTTACTAGTCATTGAATCTTGTTTAGTGGAGGATGATTCATCCACTTGGATAATTGATTCAGGAGCCACTAATCATGTTTGTTATTCTTTGCAGCTGATTGACTCTTATAGGCAGCTTGGTGAGGGCGAGTTCAACATGCGAGTCGGGACTAGGGAAGTCGTTTCAGCAAAGGCAGTGGGAGAAGTTAGACTTCATTTTAATAATAATTGTTTTATTATACTGAACAATGTTTATTTTATTCCAGGTTTTAAAAGAAATTTGATTTCTGTATCCAAACTTTTGGAATTTAATTATTCTGTTTCTTTTTATAATAAATCAGTTATTATTTCTAGAAATGGTTTGGAAATTTGTTCAGGGTTACAAGAAAACAATTTATGTGTTAAGACCGTTAATGCATAACCCACTGTTTAATACTGAAATATTTAAGGTTGAAAAACCAAAAACAAAACGACAAAAAATTTCTCAAAATGATGACACATATCTTTGGCATCTAAGACTTGGTCATATTAACATTGACAGATTAGATAGACTTGTAAAGAGCGGACATTTAAGTGAGTTAAAGATCGGCACTTTACCTGTTTGTGAATCATGTCTAGAAGGTAAAATGACCAAAAGACCTTTTACTAGTAAAGGGGTTAGAGCTAAGGAACCATTAGAGCTTATACATTCGGACGTCTGCGGTCCTATGAATGTTAAAGCTAGAGCGTACATTTAAGTGAGTTAAAGCTAGAGTTTTTAAAAAAGTTTTTGAAACTCAATGTTCCATAAAATTCTAAATTTTATGAAAAACAAATTGTTGATTTTTGTTTTTTCAATCCATCATAATACACGTAGAGAATTTATAAAACTTATAAATTGCATAACTTCACATAAAACTTATAAATAGAAAAGTGTATAGAATTCTAAGCACTTAGAGATCACTTATATTAAAACCTAGAAATGCTTTTATTTGTTTTTAAATATGTCAAACACTTACTTTGCTTTCGAAAGCACCCTTCGTATCCCATAATACTTACAACCACGCGATAGCTATGATATGCTAACCAACGTGGAGTCATGTGGCGCTTTTAACAGACACCAATCGTGACACTTACTTACTTACAAAGACATTATATAGTTATGTGTGGAATGTTACATCGCTAACATAACATGAGATAATATCCCACAAAAGTAGAGGTGACATGACAGACTTAAATCCTCCCCTGAGTAAGTGACACATCCCCCCTGGACTTGCCATACTATTGTAGGATATACCGACCGGGTCTTAAACTTACTTATAAGGGTGGGTATACTTATGGCCGTTGAAAACTTATTTTTCTTTACTTCGTGTGAAAGCACAAAATTTCTCATATGAGTGCAATAAGCACAAAAATTTGAATTCTAGGTACAGTAGGCACCAAAATCTATATCTTTAAGTGCAAAAGCACAAATTGTCCTTACTAAGGGCAAAAACCCAAAATGGCTTATCTTAATCATGCAAAAACATTTAACTATATCGTTTTCTTTTGCTTTAAACCTTTGAATTTACAAACCTCACTTTTGAATACATAGTTATATATTGTAGCCTCATTGGCTAACAAAGCTCCAAAACCAAAACTTTAATTTCATTTCCAAATAAAAATCATACTTAGGAATTCATAAATACTTAACTCTTCCATACAAAACATAATAGAAATTAAATACTCATTTCACATTTAAAAATGGTAAGCATACATTATAAAATATTTAAAAACTTAAAACAATCATAAAATTATATATGAAATCACTTAAACATTCACAATAGAAATCTTCCTTAAAACTTTCAAATCTCATTCCCTTTGAACAACAACAAAACTTAATTTCAATTGCTTATAAATCTTAAACCTTAAACTTCATTTAAAGGTAGAATTCATATTTGTAAGATCATAAAAGCAACATTTTTTTCATACGATTTTGGTTATCAATAACAATACTCATATCCATTTCTAAAATGACCAACAAACTTATAAAACGTTGAAATATTGAAACAACCATAACCTTTGAAAAATAATTTTAGCACTCACCTTAACTTTAAATTTCCTTAAGTGAGCTCCAATAGCATTCATTGGTTCCGCTTCCTTCCATTTTACCTACACATGATAAGCACACTTAGAATGTGCTCAATGGACAATGCAAAGATGCACTAAGATGCATCTAACTATACTAACTCTATAAAATTCTCTCTACAATAGTAGCTTCTCCTTTCAATTTCCATGCTCCAAATTCCCAATTTCTTTGCATGAATCCTTCTTATATACCCCAAGGAGTGTCCCGATATGTTTCCCATCATAAATTGAAGCTTGGACCTCAAAATAGTCATTTTAGACCCTCAAACTCGAATTGAATGCATAGCCCAAACTGTGCTTGCTTTTGCTTCAATTATTTCCCCCACACTCTTCTTATCTTCCAATGTGGTCACCTGCAAAATTTCGTTGAATTCCGATATCGTTTGGATGTCGAAATTTAAGAAAAACTTCACTTTTTCATCCGTTTTTAGGGGGCATTTTCACATGTTTCATCCTAAAACTTAACTTTTTCTTTCCTAGTATTATACACACTCCAACCTACTTATACAATTCAATCAAACCCAAAAAAAGAAGTGGTATTCGATGACAACTCATAATGCTCTTCATAGGTGCATTACAAAGCCTTATAATGGAAGTTATTCCAATTCAATTTCAAACATTTTCATAAATTTGTTTGTGTAACACCCCCTACCCGTCCTTTCACCATACGACTCCAATGGGCGCTACAGTTATATCTTTTTTTTACAAAATCGTTAATCATAAAACCATATATTCATTTATTCACATCAAAATACGAATTTCAAAATCACTTTACAAAACTTTTAAAACATTTATTTTACGCGAAAAAACTGATAGTGTTTCCTCTGAAATTCGAACTTTCCAACCTGTTACAAATCATCATATTTATATCCAAAACATTTCTTCCACAAACATATTCAAATTGGAACCAAACTCCGTTTGGCTCATCATTTTCCATATTTATCACATGTACCAAAATATTTACACAACTTGATTTTTCTTTACCAAAAACATCATTTTAAATCCAAAGACATATCTATATGTGCATGAATACAAATTGAAACTTTTATATACAAAACCAAAGATAATATATATATACCCAAAAATAAATTTGGAATGATAGATGTAACTGTATCAGCTCACTACAGATGTGCTTGCTCTTCAATCTTCGTCCTCCAAATGCAATCTACTACCTATGCGCAGAAATTCCATCGCGCTAAGTATATTTGCTTAGTGGGTGTACACCAAACTCAATATTTATATTTTCACACAATCAATTTATAAATTTAGTAACAAAATATCATAATTTATAAATAATTCAATTAAATATCCAAAAGAATTTAAAACAATACATTAATCGAAATAATTCTCATAATAACTTTCAATGCCCCTAGTAAACACAAGCACGATACCATGGACTGGTAGTCTGGTTTTCCGGCATCGAACATTCGGTGACTACCCGCCGAACTATCAGATAATCATGTATATTCGAGGCCGGACACTCGGTGCCTCTCACAACCTCCGAAGTAACATTCAAATTCACTATCGGTCGGTAAAGAATCAAATGGTGTAGTATTGCTAAATGACCCTAATGGCATGCCACTCTAATCCCCACCTATCTGTGTCAAAGCTTACTAGGGTTTGAATAACAATTTATTTCAAAATTCGTTGGGATGGTTTCGTTTAAACTTTTGGTTTCTAATTATTTTTCAAACAAAATCTGGCAGCATAACAACTGCATTTCGGAGGTTTCCAGAAAATCTGAAAATATGAAATAACACTTCGAAATATCTCGTCAATCCAACCCACTTCGTTTTTCCACAATCACACAAATCAATTTTCAAATTCACCATTTCGTTTTTGTCACAACCATATAAATCCCATCAATTATAACAATTCAAAATAATATATTTAATCTGACACATATGAAAATATTCCCAAACAATAATTCAAAGCATCAAAGTATTCAAAAATCGATAATATTCTATTTATAAAAAAGAATTGAATAAAGTGTACACCAACCTTTTTACTACTTTCTTTTCGATTTATGCTCCAACGGTAGCTCACACTTTCTCTTTTCCTTTTCTTTGGCTTCCTTGAGCTATCTCCTCTTCTGGATTTTTTTAAAATACATAGATACTCAATAAAAGCTCATTCCATAATTTAAAATGCATGATTTACTATTCCTAATGGATCCAAATATTTTCAAATCTCACCAACCAAAAATCATCAATCTTCAACCCAAACAACTCACCCTTATTCCTTTTCGCGTTAACGTCGTTTTGAACTAGTTTTGGGGTGGTTTTGGACTGATTTTAGTGACAGATCTGAGCTGGTTTTGGGTTATTTTTTTTCCTTTTTCTTCTCCTCTCTTCCTTTCTCTCTTTCTCTCTCAGTTCCACTGCAGTTTACTACTGTTTTCACCGTCGATTGGGGTTGTTTCTGCCGCCGGTCTGCTATTTGTTCGCACGGGTGAAGAGCTGGTTCGGCCGCGGTTCAACTCTATTATGCTCTCGTTCTGGTAGGGTTCTATAGGGTGGTCGGACGGCGACTTCTTCCTCTCCGATTGGGGCTGTTCGCGCGATGGTTCTGTTGGGTTTCGGCGTTGCGCGGTCGTCGAATTTGATCTGCTTCTGCCTTCGAGTCTGGTCAGCTTCGAGTTGTCTCCGCTGTGCCGTTCGGGTCGAGCTGGTTGGCGATGGTGGTCAGTCCGGCTAGTCGGCGCGACAGAGTCTTATTCTTTCTTTTCTTCCTTTCTTCTTTCTTTTTCACGCGACACTGTCTTGGTTTTTGTTTTTGTCAGTCAACCAACTTTTTGACTTCTATTTGACTTCTATTTTCCTCCCCAAACAAATCCTATAATGCCCATTTCGTCCCTTAAAAATTTCATTCTCAACCTTAAGATTTTAGTTCAATTTTACTTTGACCACACAAATCAAATATTATCTTCAATTTAATCCCTCATCTCATTAATCATAATAATAATAATAATAATATTATTCATGCATATAAAATTAGGGGTGTTACAACTCTTCCCCTCTTAAGAAATTTCGTCCTCCAAATTTACCTTATTCGAATAGTTGTGGATACTGCTGTTGCATTATCTCCTCGCTCTCCCAAGTAGCTTCTTCAACTTTATGGTTCCTTGAAAGGACCTTAACCAGTGGAATTTTCTTATTCCTCAATTCTTTGATCTCCCGGTCTAGAATCTACATAGGTTCCTCTTCATATGATAAGTCAAGCTATACATCGATAGCTTTAGTCGATATGACGTGAGAAGGATCCGATCTGTATCTCCTCAGCATCGATACATGAAATACAATATAAATCTTATCCAATTCAGGTGGTAAAGCTAGTTTATATGCCACCAGTCCCACACCTTCAGTGATTTCATATGGGCTGATAAACCTAGGACTTAACTTTCATTTCTTTTCAAATCTCAATACTTTTTTCCATGGAGATACCTTGAGGAAGACTTTATCTCCAACTTCATATTCTATGTCTCTTCTTTTTAGGTCCGTATAAGACTTCTGTCGATCGGATGCAGCTTTCAATCTTGCTTTAATATTCTTGACCTTCTCTTCAGTCTGTCTCACCAAATCAGGTCCTATTACTTTACTTTCACCCAGTTCGGTCCAACACAAGAGTGTTCTACATTTCCTTCCATATAGAGCTTCATATGGTGCCATGTTTATGCTTGATTGATAACTGTTATTGTATGCAAATTCTATCAGTGGAATATGGTCAACCCAACTTCCTTCAAAATCAATGATACAGCTTCTCAGCATATCTTCTAGCACTTGAATCACTCTCTCTAATTACCCATCTGTCTACGGATGAAAGGCTGTACTGAAATTCAATCGAGTACCCAAGGCTTCATGCAATTTCCTCCAAAACCGTGATGTGAATCTTGGGTCTCTATCTGATATAATGGACACCAGTATTCCATGTAACCAAACTATTCCCTTTATATACAACTCTGCCAACTTCTCAAGTGAATAATCGGTCCTGACTAGTAAGAAGTGTGCTGACTTAGTCAACCTATCCACAATCACTCATATTGCATCAGGTTTACCCCTAGTGAGAGGTAAACCTGTAACAAAATCCATGGTGATACGATCCCACTTCCATTGAGGAATGAATATTGGCTGTAGTAACCCTACTGGAACCTGATGTTTAGCCTTCACTTGCTGACATGTCATGCACTTGGTGACATAATCTACTACATCTCTTTTCATACTAGACCACTAGTAAGAAATCTTCAAATCCTGATACATTTTCGTGCTACCGGGGTGCATTGCATACTGACTACTGTGTGTTTTTTTTCAGAATTATCTGTTTCAATTCGTCATCTTTAGAACACAAATTCTGTCTCTAAAATACAAATAACCATCATTTTTTATTTCAAATCAATCTCTTTCCCCTCTTAAACTTGTTTGCTGATGGTTATTAGCTTTTCATCTTGTTTCTGTTTTTCCTGTATCTATTGAATCAGACTTGTAGCTCAGCTATTAATGCACCTTCATCTGTCATCATCAACTGGCCATTCATAGCTCTTAAAGCTACCAGGGACTTTCTGCTTAAAGCATCAGCTACCATATTCGCCTTTCCCGGGTGATAGTAAATGATGCAATCATAATCCTTGATCAATTGCATCCATCTCCTTTGCCTCAAATTTAATTCTTTTTGAGTGGGCAAGTATTTCAGGCTCCTGTGATCGGTGTAGATATAACATCTCTCACCGTAAAGGTAATGTCTCCAAATCTTTAAGGCAAAAACTATGGCTGCTAGCTCTAGATCATGTGTAGGGTAATTGTTTTCATAAGGTTTCAACTGTTTGGAAGCATACACTATTACTTTTCCTTCTTGCATCAACACACAACCAAGCCCATTAAGTGAAGCATCACTGTATATCACAAAATCCTTACCAGATACTGGCCGCGTAAGGATTGGAGCATCAAATAACATTGCCTTAAGCTTTTCAAAGCTTGCTTGACATTTTTCACTCCACTCAAATTTAATATCCTTCTAAAGCAACTTAGTCAATGGAGCTGCGATTGTTGAAAATTCATTCACAAATCGTCTGTAATAACCTGCTAATCCTAGAAAACTCCTGATTTTCGTGACATTCTTTGGAGGTTTCCATTCCATAATTGCCTTTATCTTCTTTGGGTCAGCTCTAATGCCCTCTGTAGATATAATCCTCTGTAGATATAATATGTCCCAGAAATGCAATCTCATTCAACCAGAATTCACATTTGCTCAATTTGGCATACAACTTCTTCTCCCTCAAAATCTGCAATACCGTCCGGAGATGTCTGTCATGTTCTTTTGAAGTCTTAGAATATACCAGAATATCATCAATAAAGACCACCACAAACTGATCCAAGTAAGGACGGAAGATACGGTTAATCAGATCCATAAAGGTTGCAGGTGCATTCGTCAACCCAAATGGCATCACCACAAATTCATAATGTCTGTACCTTGTTCTAAAGGCTGTTTTCGGAATATCTAACTCTTTTACCCTCAACTGATGGTACCCCCGATCTGAGATCAATCTTGGAGAACTCATTGGCTTCTCTTAACTGATCAAACAGATCATCAATCCTAGGCAAAGGATACTTATTCTTGACTGTAAGCTTGTTCAGTTGCTTGTAATCTACACACAGTCTTAACGACCCATCCTTCTTCTTAACAAATAATATAGGAGCTCCCCAAGGGGATACACTGGGTCGTATAAATCCCTTATCGAGCAATTGTAATTGTATCTTCCATTCCTTTAACTCAACAGGTGTCATCCTATAGGGAGTAATCAAAACTGGTGTACTACCTGGCACTACATCAATAACAAAGTCAATCTCTCTTTCTAGTGGTAAACCAGGTAAGTCTTCCGGAAACATATCAAATTAATCACACAGTGGGTATATCCTAAAGATCAGATCCAATCCTTTGAGAATCAATCACATGTGCCAGATAAACTTCACATCATTTCCTAATGAATTCTCTAGCAGTAGTGATTGAAATTATATTAGAGAGGAAATCTGATCTCTCTCCCACCAAGATTACTTCTACATCATCTACTGTTTTAAGGGTAATTCTCTTTCGGCGACAATCAATAACTACCATATGCCTAGATAACCAATCCATGCCCAATATTACATCAAACTCATGAAAAGGTAATTCCATCACATCACTTGAAAAATCATACCCTTGAATCCGAATAGGACAATCCCTATAAACCCAATTCACAATCACACTGTAACCCAAAGGATTACTAACTAGAATCTCATGCTCAATGATATCTGCCTTTAAGTTTCTCTCTCTAGGTATCGATGTGCAAATGTAGGAATACGTAGATCCATGATCTATCAATGCACGTGCTGAAATATCAAAGATAGAAATCATACCTACTATCACATCTAGCACATCTTGCTCCTCTTGAGCCCTGATGGCATATGCACTCACTGGAGTGCGCGTATCCTGTCTGCCCATTGACTCCTGAGTAACTTTTTAACTGCTTCCTCTGACGTCTGACTGACTCGGTCTCTTGTCTCTCGGAGCTTCAGTACCTGATCTCACAGTCTATGGGGCAGAAATGGTCTTGTTCTTCGGGCAATCCCTTACGAAATGATCATGTGACCCACATCTATAACATGCCCTTGTCAGCCTCCAACACTTTCCTGAATGCATCCTCTGACAATGCTCACATGGAGGCAGTGTTGATCCCCTAGCTGTGCTCTCAGGGGTACTAGCCACTGATGAGGCTGATTGGCCTGACCTAGTAGCGGATCCCTATCCCTACCTCTGTGGCTGTGGCTGACTGTGTGTGGTAGTCTGGGGTCCCTTCTATTTCTTGCTGAGTGGATGGGATGCACTGGACTGTCCTTGACCCCGTCCCTACTAGCTTCTATCTTTTCTGACCTGTTCCTCTTTCTTTACTTTTTTTACATTCAGGGCCGCTAAAACAAGTCGTGGAAAGTCCTCTAACTAAAGGGCTGTCACCTGGAAATGTATGTAATCATTCAATCCATCTTTAAACTTCCTGCATGTATCTGCCTCAGTCGCGACTATCTCCCTAGCATATTTACTAAGCCTGATGAACTTTCTCTCATACTCAGTAAGTATCATCTGTCTCTGCTTCAGGTTAATAAACTCTCTCTTCATATTATCCATGTCGATACAACCAATATATTTCCTCCGAAACTCTCTCAAGAAGAACTCTCAGGTCCTCTCCTCTGGTCGTACCAAATCTGCGATTGAGGTCCACCAATGGTAGGCATCCTCCTGTAGTAAAGAAACTGCACATCCTACCCTCTCCTTAGGGGTGCAATCCATCTGCTCTAAAATCCTCTTGGTCCACTCTAGCCAGTACTCAACAGCGGATGCATCCTTATCTTTCCTACCATGGAAATCGATAGGTCTGTGCTCCGCCAGTCTCTCTATCATAGACTTTCATGGTGCGGCTCGGGCAACATTTCGGAAAAATTTAGCCATCTGCTGCATAAACGCTGGCTGACCCAAAGCCTCCTAGCGAGTCATCCTTGGACTCGCAGACTCACTAGAAACTCCCTTAGCTACACTTGTAGGACTATCAGGCTTCGGTTTCTCACTGCCCTCAGCTCTTTGGGCATCAAAGGGTTCAATTTCTTATCTTATATTAGATAGAAGAGAAATCTATAGGTCAGAGTCACATCCTTCCATTTACATATGCAAATGCATGTTCATTCAAATGCCAAAATACTTTTATACACATTTATACGCTTAGGTCTAGGAATGCCTAAACCATAGCTCTGATACCACTAAATGTAACACCCCCTACCCCCCTTTTCACCAGATGACTCTAAGAGGCGCTACAACTATTTTTTTTAACAAGATCTTTAATTATAAAACCATATATTCATTTATTCACATCAAAATACGAATTTCAAAATCAATTTACAGAGCTTTTAAAACATTTATTTTACGCAAAAAAACTGATAAAGTTTCCTCTGAAATTCTAACTTTCCAACCTGTTATAAATCATCATATTCATATCCAAAGCATTTCTTCCACAAACATATTCTGAATTAGAACCAAACTCTGCTTGGCTCATCATTTTCCATATCTATCACATGCACCAAAATATTTATACAACTTGATTTTTCTTTACCAAAAACATCATTTTAAATCCAAATACATATCTATGTACGCATGAATACAAATTGAAACTTTTATATACAAAACCAAAGATAATATATATATACCCAAAAATAAATATGAAAGGATAGATATGATTGTATCAGCTCACTGCAGATGTGTTTTCTCTTCAATCTTCGCTCTCCAAATGCAATCTACTACCTACGCGCGGAAAGTCTAATGCGCTAAGCATATTTGCTTAGTGGGTGTACACCAAACTCAATCTTTATATTTTCACACAATCAATTTATAAATTTAGTAACAAAATATCAAAATTTATCAATAATTCAATTAAATATCCAAAAGAATTTAAACAATACATTAATCAAAATAATTCTCATAATAACTTTCAATGCCCTTAGTAAACACAAGCACGATACCATGGACTGGTAGTCTAGTTTTCCGGCATCGGACACTCGGTGACTACCCGCCGGACTATCAAATAATCATGTATATTCGGGGCCGGACACTTGGTGCCTCTCACAACCTCCGAATTAACATTCAAATTCACTATCGGTCGGTACAGAATCAAACGGCGCAGTACTACTAAATGACCCTAATGGCATGCCACTCCAATCCCCACCTATCTGTGTCAAAGCTTACTAGGGCTTGAATAACAATTTATTTCAAAATTCGTTGGGTCAGTTTCGATTAAACTTTCGATTTCTAATCATTTTTCAAACAAAATCTGGCAGCATAACAACTGCATTTCGGAGGTTTCCAGAAAATCTGAAAATATGAAATAACACTTCGAAATATCTCATCAATCCAACCCACTTCGTTTTTCCACAATCACACAAATCAATTTTCAAATTCACCATTTCGTTTTTGTCACAACCATATAAATCCCATCAATTATCACAATTCAAAATAATATATTTAATCTAACACATATGAAAATATTCACAAACAATAATTCAAAGCATCAAAGTATTCAAAAATCGATAATATTCTATTTATAAAAAAGAATTGAATAAAGTGTACACCAACCTTTTTACCACTTTCTTTTCCGATTTATGCTCCAACGGTAGCTCACACTTTCTCTTTTCCTTTTCTTTGGCTTCCTTGAGCTATCTCCTCTCTTGGATTTTTTTAAAATACATAGATACTCAATAAAATCTCATTCCATAATTTAAAATGCATGATTTACTATTCCTATTGGATCCAAATATTTTCAAATCTCACCAACCAAAAATCATCAATCTTCAACCCAAACAACTCACCCCTATTCCTTTTCGCGTTAACGTCGTTTTGAACTAGTTTTGTGGTGGTTTTGGACTGATTTTAGTGATAGATCTGAGCTGGTTTCGGGTTTTTTTTTTCCTTTTTCTTCTCCTTTCTTCCTTTCTCTCTTTCTCTCTTGGTTCCACCGCGGTTTACTGCTATTTTCACCATCGATCGGGGTCGTTTCTGCTTCCGATCTGTAATTTTTTCGCGCGGGTGAAGAGTTGGTTCGGCCGCGGTTCAACTCTATTCTGCTCTCGTTCTGGCCGGGTTCTGTAGGGCGATCGGACGGTGACTTCTTCCTCTCCGATTGGGGCTGTTCGAGTTTGGTCAGCTTTGAGTTGTCTCCATTGTGCGGTTCAGGTCGAGCTGGTCGGCAATGGCGGTCAGTCCAGTTGGTCGGCGTGGCAGAGTCTTCTTCTTTCTTTTCTTCCTTTCTTCTTTCTTCTTCACGCAACACTGTCTTGGTTTTTGTTTTTGTTAGTCAACCAACTTTTTGACTTCTATTTTCCTCCCCAAACAAATCCTATAATGCCTATTTCGTTCCTTAAAAATTTCATTCTTAACCTTAGATTTTAGTTTAATTTTACTTTGACCACACAAAACAAATATTATATTCAATTTAATCCCTCATCTCATTAATCATAATAATAATAATATTATTATTATTCATGCATATAAAATTAGGGGTGTTACAACTCTTCCCCTCTTAAGAAATTTCATCCTCCAAATTTACCTTATTCGAATAGTTGTGGATACTGTTGTTGCATTATCTCCTCACTCTCCCAAGTAGCTTCTTCAACTTTATGGTTTCTCCAAAGGACCTTATCTAGTGGAATTTTCTTATTCCTCAATTCTTTGATCTCCCGGTCTAGAATCCGCACAGATTCCTTTTCATATGATAAGTCAGGCTGTACATTGATAGCTTCAGTCGATATGACGTGAGAAGGATCCGATATGTATCTCCTCAGCATCGATACATGAAATACATTATAAATCTTATCCAATTTAGGTGGTAAAGCTAGTCTATAGGCCACCGTTAAATCTAGGACTTAACTTTCCTTTCTTTTCAAATCTCAATACTTTTTTCCATGGAGATACCTTGAGGAAGACTTTATCTCCAACTTCATATTCTATGTCTCTTCTTTTCAGGTCCGCATAAGACTTCTGTCAATCAGATGTAGCTTTCAGTCTTGCTTTAATATTCTTGACCTTCTCTTCAGTCTGTCTCACCAAATCAGGTCCTATTACTTTACTTTCACCCAGTTCGGTCTAACACAAGAGTGTTCTGCATTTCCTTCCATATAGGGCTTCATATGGTGCCATGTTTATGCTTGATTGATAACTGTTATTGTATGCAAATTCTATCAGTGGAATATGGTCAACCCAACTTCCTTCAAAATCAGTGATACAGCTTCTCAGCATATCTTCTAGCACCTGAATCACTCTCTCTGATTGCCTATCTGTCTACGGATGAAAGGTTGTACTGAAATTCAATCGAGTACCCAAGGCTTCATGCAATTTCTTCCAAAACCGTGATGTGAATCTTGGGTCTCTATCTGATATAATGGACACCAGTATTCCATGTAACCGAACTATTCCCTTTATATACAACTCTGCCAACTTCTCAAGTGAATAATCGGTCCTGACTGGTAAGAAGTGTACTGACTTAGTCAACCTATCCATAAACACCCATATTGTATCATGTTTACCCCGAGTGAGAGGTAAACCTGTAACAAAATCCATGGTGATACTGTCCCCCTTCCATTGAGGAATGAATATTGGCTGTAGTAACCCTGTTGGAACCTGATGTTCAGCTTTCACTTGCTGACATGTCATACACTTAGTGACATAATCTACTACATCTCTTTTCATATCGGACCACTAGTAAGAAATCTTCAAATCCTGATACGTTTTCGTGCTACCGGGGTGCATTGCATACGGACTACTATGTGTTTTTTTCAGAATTATCTGTTTCAATTCATCATCTTTGGAACACAAATTCTGTCTCTGAAATACAAATAACCATCATTTTTTATTTCAAAATCAATCTCTTTCCCCTCTTAAACTTGTTTGCTGATGGTTATTAGCTTTTCATCTTGTTTCTACTTTTCCTGTATCTGCTGAATCAGACTTGGGTTGACTTGCAGCTCAGCTATTAATTCACCTTCATCTGTCATCATCAACTGGGCATTCATAGCTTTTAAAGTTACTAGGAACTTTCCGCTCAAAGCATTAGCTACCATATTCGCCTTTCCCGGGTGATAGTAAATGATGCAATCATAATCCTTGATCAATTGCATCCATCTTTTTTGCCTCAAATTTAATTCTTTTTGAGCGGGCAAGTATTTCAGGCTCTTGTGATCGGTGTAGATATAACATCTCTCACCGTAAAGGGAATGCCTCCAAATCTTTAAGGCAAAAACTATGGCTGCTAGCTCCAGATTGTATGTAGGGTAATTGTTTTCATGAGGTTTCAACTGTCTGGAAGCATATGCTACTACTTTTCCTGCCTGCATCAACACACAACCAAGCCCATTAAGTGAAGCATCACTGTATATCACAAAATCCTTACCAGATACTGGCTGCATAAGGATTTGAGCCTTAACTAACATTGCCTTAAGCTTTTCAAAGCTTGCTTGACATTTTTCACTCCAGTCAAATTTAATATCCTTACGAAGCAACTTAGTCAATGGAGTTGCGGTTGTTGAAAATCCATTCACAAATCGTCTGTAATAACCTGCTAATCCTAGAAAACTCCTGATTTTCGTGACATTCTTAGGAGGTTTCCATTCCATAATTGCCTTTATCTTCTTTGGGTCAGCTCTAATGCCCTCTGTAGATATAATCCTCTGTAGATATAATGTGTCCCAGAAATGCAATCCCATTCAACCAGAATTCACATTTGCTCAATTTGGCATACAACTTCTTCTCCCTCAAAATCTGCAATACCGTCCGGAGATGTCTGTCATGTTCTTTTGGAGTCTTAGAATATACCAGAATATCATCAATGAAGACCACCAGAAACTGATCCAAGTAAGGACGGAAGATACGGTTCATCAGATCCATAAAGGCTGCAGGTGCATTCGTCAACCCAAATGGCATCATCACAAATTCATAATGTCCGTACCGCATTCTGAAGGCTGTTTTCGGAATATCTAACTCTTTTACCCAACTGATGGTACCCCGATCTGAGATCAATCTTGGAGAACTCACTGGCTTCTCTCAACTGATCAAACAGATCATCAATCCTAGGAAAAGGATACTTATTCTTGACTATAAGCTTGTTCAGTTGCCTGTAATCTACGCACAGTCTTAACGACCCATCCTTCTTCTTAACAAATAATACAGGAGCTCCCCAAGGGGATACACTGGGTCATATAAATGCCTTATCTAGCAATTCTTGTAACTGTATCTTCAATTCCTTTAACTCAGCAGGTGCTATCCTATAGGGAGTAATCAAAACTGGTGTACTACCTGGCACTACATCAATAACAAACTCAACCTCTCTTTCTAGTGGTAAACCAAGTAACTCTTCTGGAAACATATTTGGATAATCACACAGTGGGTATATCCTAAAGATCAGATCCAATCCTTTGGGAATCAATCACATGTGCCAGATAAGCTTCACATCATTTCCTAATGAATTCTCTAGCAGTAGTGACTGAAATTATATTAGAGAGGAAGTTTGATCTCTCTCCCACCATGATTGCTTCTACATCATGTACTGTTTTAAGGGTAATTCTCTTTTGGCGACAGTTAATAACTACCATATGCCTAGATAACCAATCCATGCCCAATATTACATCAAACTCATGAAAAGGTAATTTCATCACATCACTTGGAACATCATACCCCTAAATCCGAATAGGACAATCCCTGTAAACCCAATTCATAATCACACTATAACCCAAAGGATTACTAACTAGAATCTCATGCTCAGTGATATCTGCCTTTAAGTTTCTCTCTCTAGGTATCGATGTGCAAATGTAGGAATACGTAGATCCAGTATCTATCAATGCACGTGTTGAAATATCAAAGATAGAAATCATAACCACTATCACATCTAGCGCATCTTGCTCCTCCTGAGCCTTGATGGCATATGCATGCGCTGGAGTGCGCGTATCTTGTCTCCCCACTGACTCCTGAGCAGCTTTCTGACTACTACCTCTGGCGTCTGACTGACTCGGTCTCTTGTCTCTCGGAGCTTTAGTACCTGATCTCACAGTCTATGGGGCATAAATGGTTTTGTTCTTTGAGCAATCCCTTAGGAAATTATCATGTGACCCACATCTATAACATGCCCTTGTCAGCCTCCAACACTTTCCTGAATGCATCCTCCCACAATGCTCAAATGGAGGTAGTGCTGATCCCCTAGCTGTGCTCCTAGGGGTACTGGCCACTGATGAGGCTGATTGGCCTGGCCTAGCAACGGATCCCTATCCCTGCCTCTATGGCTGTGGCTGACTGTGACTGGTAGTCTGGGGTCCCTTCTGTTTCTTGCTGAGTGGATGGGATGCACTGGACTGTCCTTGACCCCGTCTCTACTGGCTTCTATCTTTTCTGGCATGTTCCTCTTTCTTTACTTTTTTTACATTCAGGGCCGCTAAAACAAGTCGTGGAAAGTCCTCTAACTGAAGGGCTATCACCTGGAAACGTATGTAATCATTCAATCCATCTTTAAACTTCCTGCATCTATCTGCCTCAGTCACCACTATCTCTCTGGCATATTTACTGAGCCTGATGAACGCTCTCTCATACTCAGTAACTATCATCTGTCTCTGCTTCAGGTTAATAAACTCTCTTTTCATATTATCCATGTGGATACGACCAATATATTTCCTCCGAAACTCTCTCAGGAAGAACTCTTAGGTCCTCTCCTCTGGCCGTACCAAATCTGCTATTGAGGTCCACCAATGGTAGGCATCCTTCTATAGTAAAGAAACTGCACATTCTACCCTCTCCTTAGGGGTGCAATCCATCTACCCTAAAATCCTCTCGGTCCACTCTAACCAGTACTCAGCAGCGGATGCATCCTCATCTTTCCTACCATGGAAATCGGTAGGTCTGTGCTTCGCCAGTCTCTCTATCATAGACTTTCATGGTGCGGCTCGGGCAACATTCTGGAAAAATTCAGCCATCTGCTACATAAACCCTGGCTGACGTTGAGCCTCCTGACGAGTCATCCTCGGACTCACAGACTCACCAGAAACTCCCCCAGCTACACTTGCAGGACTCTCAGGCTCCGGTCTCTCACTGCCCTCAGCTCTTTGGGCATCAAAGGGTTCAATTTCTTATCCTATATTAGACAAAAGAGAAATCTGCAGGTCAGAGTCACATCCTTCCATTTTCATATGCAAATGCATGTTCATTCAAATGCCAAAATACTTTTATACACATTTATATGCTTAGGTCTAGGAATGCCTAAACCATAGCTCTGATACCACTAAATGTAACACCCCCTACCCGCCCTTTCACCAGACGACTCCAAGAGGCGCTACAGTTATCTTTTTTTTACAAGATCTTTAACTATAAAACCATACATTCATTTATTCACATCAAAATACGAATTTCAAAATCAATTTACAAAGCTTTTAAAACATTTATTTTACACCGAAAAACTGATAGAGTTTCCTCTAAAATTCGAACTTTCCAACCTGTTACAAATCATCATATTCATATCCAAAGCATTTCTTCCACAAACATATTCTGAATTAGAACCAAACTCTGCTTGGCTCATCATTTTCCATTTCTATCACATGTACCAAGATATTTACACGACTTGATTTTTCTTCACCAAAAACATCATTTTAAATCCAAATACATATCTATATGCGCATGAATACAAATTGAAACTTTTATATACAAAACCAAAGATAATATATATATACCCAAAAATAAATATGGAAGGATAGATGTGACTGTATCAGCTCACTGCAGATGTGCTTTCTCTTCAATCTTTGCCCTTCAAATGCAATCTACTACCTACGTGCGAAAATTCTAATGCGCTAAGCATATTTGCTTAGTGGGTGTACACCATGCTCAATCTTTTTATTTTCACACAATCAATTTATAAATTTAGTAACAAAATATCATAATTTATCAATAATTCAATTAAATATCCAAAAGAATTTAAACAATACATTAATCAAAATAATTCTCACAATAACTTTCAATGCACTTAGTAAACACAAGTACGATACCATGGACTGGTAGTCTGGTTTTCCGGCATCGAACATTCGGTGACTACCCGCCGAACTATCAGATAATCATGTATATTCGAGGCCGGACACTCGGTGCCTCTCACAACCTCCGAAGTAACATTCAAATTCACTATCGGTCGGTAAAGAATCAAATGGTGCAGTATTGCTAAATGACCCTAATGGCATGCCACTCTAATCCCCACCTATCTGTGTCAAAGCTTACTAGGGTTTGAATAACAATTTATTTCAAAATTCGTTGGGATGGTTTCGTTTAAACTTTTGGTTTCTAATTATTTTTCAAACAAAATCTGGCAGCATAACAACTGCATTTCGGAGGTTTCCAGAAAATCTGAAAATATGAAATAACACTTCGAAATATCTCGTCAATCCAACCCACTTCGTTTTTCCACAATCACACAAATCAATTTTCAAATTCACCATTTCGTTTTTGTCACAACCATATAAATCCCATCAATTATAACAATTCAAAATAATATATTTAATCTGACACATATGAAAATATTCCCAAACAATAATTCAAAGCATCAAAGTATTCAAAAATCGATAATATTCTATTTATAAAAAAGAATTGAATAAAGTGTACACCAACCTTTTTACTACTTTCTTTTCGATTTATGCTCCAACGGTAGCTCACACTTTCTCTTTTCCTTTTCTTTGGCTTCCTTGAGCTATCTCCTCTTCTGGATTTTTTTAAAATACATAGATACTCAATAAAAGCTCATTCCATAATTTAAAATGCATGATTTACTATTCCTAATGGATCCAAATATTTTCAAATCTCACCAACCAAAAATCATCAATCTTCAACCCAAACAACTCACCCTTATTCCTTTTCGCGTTAACGTCGTTTTGAACTAGTTTTGGGGTGGTTTTGGACTGATTTTAGTGACAGATCTGAGCTGGTTTCGGGTTATTTTTCTTCCTCTTTCTTCTCCTCTCTTCCTTTCTCTCTTTCTCTCTCGGTTCCACCGCGGTTTACCACTTTTTTTACCGTCGATCGGCATCATTTCTGCCGCCGGTCTGCTGTCTGTTCCCGTAGGTGAAGAGTTGGTTCGGCCGCGGTTCAAATTGGTTCTGCTCTCATTCGGGTCAGGTTCTGTAGGGGGGTCGGACGGCGACTTCTTCCTCTCGGATTAGGGCTGTTCGCGAGGCGGTTCTGCTAGGTTTTGGCATCGCACGATCGTCGGATCTGATCTGCTTTTGCCTTCGAGTCTGGTCGGCTTCGAGTTGTCTTCGTCGTGCGGTTTGTGTTGAGCTGGTCGGCGATGGCCGTCGATCGGGCTGGTCGGCGCGGTAGAGTCTTCTTTTTTCTTTTCTTCTTTCTTTTCTGCCCTTCTTCTTTCTTCTTCACGCGACACTGTCTTGGTTTTTATTTTTGTTAGTCAACCAACTTTTTGACTTCTATTTTCCTCCCCAAACAAATCTTATAATGCCCATTTCGTCCCTTAAAAGTTTCATTCTCAACCTTAGATTTTAGTTCAATTTTACTTTGACCACACAAATCAAATATTGTCTTTAATTTAATCCCTCATCTCATTAATCATCATAATAATAATAATACTATTCATGCATATAAAATTAGGAGTGTTACGGTTTGTCACTTAAACAACATAAAATCATGCTTAAAACATCTCAATTCCATTAGATTCTCATACCACTCCATAAGGCCTTACATGTCTCAACACTTACTAAACCCATTTTCTTCATATTTTTGATGTTGGTTCTTTTAGACATATTATCAAACACCTATCCTACAATTCATTCTAATAATTTTTAATCCAAAACCTACTCAAAACCTCTTCCAAGCCAACCCTAACTCATCAATTTTAGTAGGTTTCCATGCCATCTACATAAGCTTTCCAATCTCAAATGAATCATCTCTCAACATAGATAAAAATCTCTCATCAAAACCAACTCAAAAATCATCAAAACAACTAACCTAAACCAACACAACAACAAGTTCAAAATGAATGACTAACCTTTGATTGGCTTCGTTTGATGCTTCAAGTTTGATTTCCTAGCTTAGGGAAGCTTGCTTGATTGATTAGAAGTCCAAAAATGGTTTGAACTCACCTTGATCTTCTCTCCCTCTCTTTGGCCGAACCAAACACACACACACCTCTCTCGGTTTTGCTTTGTTGGTAGAATGAAAGTCTCAAAATTCCACTAACTTTTGTTTATATATTGATAACAATTCCCATAATGACCAATATATCCTTTACTTAATTAGTTTTTGGCACGTAAGTCTTGTTTATTCCATCTTGACCCATAACTTATAAACTTCTTTCAATTTAGTCCATAGGTCATACTAACTCAATAACTCCAATGAAAATGACCATTTTACCCTTATACTTATTTATGCTTCCGTTGGGTTTCAATCACTCTCTATATTTTTACAACACTTCCATTCATCACTTAAGGTCTTAAAATGTCACTTAGGGACTGTTATTGGGGAACCATAAAATAAAATCGAGGGCTTACAGATTTCTCTCAAGCTTTTCATCCTCTTAGCTCCAAGAATCATGAAGAAAATAAGGGAAGTTAGTTGGTTGAATTTATAGTTAAATTGATAGAGTTTTTGATGAGGTTTTATGGGTTTTGTTGAAGATGGTGGGTGATGGATGAGTTGATGTTGTTTATGAGTTATTGGAAGGTTGTTTATCATGATTTTAAACTTAGAATTGAATTAGAATGTGATATGAGTTTGGTTGGATTTTGTTAGTCTGTTGAAGGTTAGGGTTTAAATGGATGATGATCATAATTGACGGGTTTAATTGATTTAAGTTTATTGAATGTTAGATGAGTTGAATTAGTAGAAATTTGTGTGATTTAATTGAAGAAAAATGAAATGAATGATTGTGTGTGTGGAGTTAGTAGATGGCAAGAATGGGTGCCTAGTGTGGGTATTGGATTTTAATGTGTTTAAGGGTTTTGGTTGACGAATTAATTGGTATGGAGACAATTGATGGAAAGAGTTTAAATTAAATGGATAAATTGGTATGAAATTTAATTTTTGTTAGGTTGAAGGGCACCTTGAATTTTAATTGAATTCATGTGATACCATAGGGTATTAAAGTGTTTAAATGTGTATGATGTGGAATAAACATCAATGGAATGGAAAGAAATGGAAATTAAAAAGTGTTGGATGACTTAGTAATGGAATTAGTTTTGATGTAATTGAAGTTTAGTTAAGGAAATGTGAATTTATTTTAAATATGGAATGGACATGTTATTGATGGATTTTTGGGCTTGAAATGGTGAATGATAGGTGATCAAATTAAAGTCCAAAAGTCAAGAAAAATGGGAGGATTGATTAGCCATCAAGTGATCAAAAATTGTGAGTGCAAATCATACTTTAAAAAATTTTATGTTTAAGGTTGTTTGAGTATGAAATAATTCTATTTATTTCATGTGGGTTATGAAAATAAATAACTGATTTAGATCTCTAATTTGAGTTCAAATGTGTTATGTTTTTATAGAAAATTCGACAGTATAACAACTGTCGAATTTTCTATAAAAAAAAAAAAAAAAAAAAAAAAAATCCAACCTATTCATGTTTTACGAAGTAAGAAAATATTTCAAGGGTTCACTTCGCGAGTTCCCCTTAGCCCATTAAGTAGGGTTAGAAGGAATCCGTTGGGGTGCCAGGTGGGGCCCTTTGGACACAAGTATGGTAAGGTTCGGATTGGGTCCTGCTAGAAATCACCCCAAACCAGCAGCTCTCTTCTTCCTTCTTCTTCTTCGATTTCTCTTCTTCTCCTCTCTTTTTTTCTTTTTCAGTTTCAGCCTTGTTTGACCGAATTGCTTCTTGTTTTGATTTCATTTAGGCTTCAACTTATATACCAGGCTCCCTTAATGACCATTTTTCCCTTAATGTTCACCTAAAATACCAAATATATCCTTTAGTCACACTAATCACAATTTCATTGGTTCATTAACTATATAATTATCCATTCAATTATCTTAATCAATTCTAATTAATCTCAACCACAAATTTAGTCAAAAGATGACTATTAGGTGTTGATCCACCATTGGTCCATCAATAATCACATGGATAGTGCTTTTAGAATGGGTTTAATATCATAAAATCTCATTCATACTCTTAAAGTTAAAAATTAATGCAATTCATTCCGAAATAAATTCCAAATTAATTCTATGATCACCCATTCATCAAATTGACTTTACAGTACTCTAATTAGGTCTCTTAAGGTTCAATCTATGGCTTCGAAAAAATTCAAATGGAGTTTAGGTTAACAACATTTACAATCCTGTCCATAAGAGCATTTTTATCGGGTAACTTTCGGAATCTTTAGAAACTACCCAAACGGACTCACTTTTACTCCGTTTTAGTTTTATTGGGTTCTACTAACCATTCTAACTATTTTTTATTTTCAGGGGTCTGTCTCAAAATTTTACTATTCATCGAGTACTATTCACCTGAAAATGTTACTATTCATTCGTAAATTCACTGTTAATCATAAAATGAAAGTACTATTCATTCAGGTATGGGGAGTGGCTGTAGTAACCCTACTGGTTTCTGATGTCCAGCTTTTACTTATTGGCAGGTGAGGCATCTGGAGAAAAACTCTGCAATGTCCATCTTCATCCCTTTCCACCAGTAGTGTTCTTTCAGGATTTGGTACATTTTGGTGTTTCCTAAATGCATTGCATAGGCTGATGAATGGGCTTCTTCCATAATCTCTTTCTTCAAATCAGCTACATCCGGAACACATAACCTGTTACCCATCACTAATCCTATCATCCCTCAGTGAGAAGTCTGTCGGTGGGTCAAATTCAATCTTATTCTTCAGTTCCATCAGATGCGGATCCTGAGGCTGTAACTCTCAAATTCTATCAATCAGAATGGGGTGCACATGAAAAGTAGCTAATAATGCCCCAGAATAAGTCATCTCTAACTGCACCCTTAAAGCTCTTAATTTAACCGACAATGGGAGGTATATGGCCTTCAAATATGAGATGGAACCTGTGGGCTTCCTGCTCAATACATCAGCGACCACATTGGCTTTCCCGAGAGGTATTCGATGGTATAGTCATAATCATTTTTTTAGGAGCTCCATCCATCTCCTCTGTCTCATATTCAATTCTTTATGAGAAAATAGATATTGCAGACTCTTATGGTCGGTGAAAATCCTACAAAGGACTCCATATAAATAATGCTTCTAGATTCTTAAAGCAAAGACCACTACAGCCAACTCTAGATCGTGTGTGGGATAATTCTGTTCATGCTTTTTCAATTGTCTGGAAGCATAAGCAACCACTCTATCATTCTACATCAGCACATAACCTAGGCCTTGCCTCGAAGCATCACTGTATACTGTAAATCCATCCCTACCAGTAGGAATGGTGAGAACAAGAGCCGTAGTCAGTCCTTTCTTTAATTCATCAGAGCTCTGCTGACATTGATCTGACCATACAAATTTTTCTTCCTTCCTAATGAGCCTGGTCAATGGAGTAGCAATCCTTGAAAACCCCTCTATAAATTTTTTGTAATAACCAGCTAACCCAGGAAGCTTCTGACTTCTGTAACATTGGTGGGCTGTCTCCAGTTCACTATTACCTCAATCTTCTAAGGATCAACAAAAATTCCCTCTACTGACACCACATGTCCCAGAAATGCCATCTGATCTAACCAAAACTGACATTTACTTAGTTTTGCATATAATTGATGTTCCCTGAGAGTCTGTAGCACAATCCTCAAGTGCTCTTCATGTTCTTCCCTACTTCTTGAGTACACTAGGATGTCATCGATAAATACTTTAATAAATGTGTCTAGATAAGGCCTGGAAACCCTGTTCATCAGGTCCATGAATGCTGTAGGGGCATTGGTTAACCCAAATGGCATGACAAGAAATTCATAATGCCCATACCGTGTTTTGAAGGCAGTCTTGGGAACATCTTCTCTTTTGATCTTCAATTGGTGATAATTGGACCTCGGATCTATTTTAGAGAACACCCTGAACCCCCGTAACTGATCAAATAAATCATCAATCTTGGGAAGGGGGTATTGATTTCGTACTGTTACCTTATTGAGTTGTCTGTAATCTATACATAACCTCAAACTGTTATCCTTCTTCGTGACAAATAGTATTGGGGCTCCCTATGGTGAGGTACTCGACCTAACAAACTCTTTACTTACTAGCTCCTCCATCTGTACTTTCAATTTCTTTAACTTTGAAGGAACTATCCTGTAGGGTGCTTTAGCTATAGGTTGTGTTCTAAGAACCAATTCTATTTTAAATTCAATCTCCTGGTCGGGTAGCAAGTCAGATAGATCATCTGGGAACACATCTGGGAAATCTTTGACTATAGGGATATCTTCCAATCTCACTTCAGTCTCTTTTGCTTCAATAGCATATACTAGATACCCCTGATGTGCTTTTCGTAGCATCTTCTAGGCCATCATCACTGTCATCAAACTACTAGCCAGTAACTTCTGTACCTTTTGGAAAATCACATCGGACTCCCCATCTCTAACAAATCTAACTTCCTTACAGAAACAGTCAACTGTGGCGTGGTGTCTGGATAACCAGTCCATCCCAAATATCACATCAAAGTCTCTAATGTTCAGTAAAATCAGATTTGCCAGGAATTCCTGATTTTTTGTAACCACTTGACAACCTATATATGCTTTATCTGCCAACAGTATGTCCCCCACAAGAAGTGTTACCCTCAAATTATAGTCTATTGGTTCTGATTTTCCATCGGTGGTCTTAGAAAAGTGTGTAGATACAAAAGAGTAGGTGGCACCTGGATCTATCAGACTAAATGCATCTTGGCCGAAAACATAAATAATACCTAAAACCACCTTAGGAGCTGCCTTTGCCTCTTGTTGAGTGAATGCAAACACCCGAGCCTATGTACGAGGCCTCCCTAGTTGACTCATAAATGATCCTCCTCAGCTTGAACCTTTACCGGGCTAACTGGTACCAACAAGCCCTCCCGTCTGTGTGACTCTCTTTGTACCTCAGCTCCCATTGGTCTGTCCAGTAGCTACAGTTCATGGCCTTGATTCATCTGTTGGAGCTGGCTGTGGGCAGTCTTTCACAAAATAACCCTCCTACCCATATCTAAAACATCTGGATCTCTCTCTATAGCACTCACCCGTATGTGGCTTGCCACATGTCTTACAGGCGGGTCTGCTCTGTCAGCTCCCTCTGGGGCCTTTGGAACTAACTGGTGCGATCATGGAGCCTTGGCTTGATTGTGCCTCGCAATTCTGTTGACGGCTGTTAGACCCTACTGATCTATCTTCTGACCTAGTGTACTTGCTGAGTCCCCTTGAGTAGCTGCCTGACCAACTACGCTTCTGGCCTTACTTTAGTTTCAGCTTTGGGATGGCTTCCACACTCTTTTCCACCCTGATGGCTGCTTTTACTGGCTCTCCGTATCGTGGGTGGGGCATAGCTAGCAGGTAGGCCCTAAGTTTTGGATTTAAGCCCACTATGAATACCTTTATCTTCTACTTTTCATTATCAACTATGAACAGAAGCATCCGAAGCAGCTATGAAAATCTCTTCTCATAATCCGTAACAGACATCGGTCCCTAATCTAATCTAAAAAGTTCTTCCACTTTTAAACATTACCCAGGTCACCCTATCAGGATTCAGCCTCTGTAAAGATCTCTACCAATCTTTCGCCCTATCTTTCAGTACGACGGTGAAGAAGGTGACCATCTGATCATCTGTACACCCCATAACTTGGAAAATCTCTTTTGTGGTCTCCATCCAAGACCAAGCACGCTCCGGATCCCTTGTACTATCATATGACTTCGCGTCGAATTTCTTGGCGCGTTTTATAGATACTCCAGCCTCTTGTGGCTGCTAAGGAAACACCATCGCTAGTGCCTGAGCCATCTGCTTTACATTAACCTCTACTCTGACTGACTTTGGCGGCTAGGATGGTCCTATTGGAGGGTGCTCTGCAGGCACATTAACAAATTCATCTATTCTCTCTGCTGCAGGTGCAGAGACCTCTGCTGCTTTCCTCTTTTTAGTTGGATGATCTCTTCTACACATAATTCTATGAATTTTCAGTCATCAACTTGGTTATGCAATGCATAATTGATGTAATAAAATTATTATTGAAAATTCAATCAAATACAGAAAGTCGTTTAATAACTAACATTAAAACCACTTTAAAAAACAGATAGTAGATCAGACAATATTTGGGCTCTGATACCAACCTTGACGGGACCCGCCCCGTATTTCCCTTTATGGAGCCCAGGAGCCCGCTTGGCACCCCACGGAACCCCTCTAGATTCTATTCCACTACATTCAGTCGGGAATCCGAGAAGCAAAGCCTAGAACTAAAAATCATCAGAATTCAAATAAACTTAAAATTTATTTAAAATTTGTTTTCTATAGTTTAAAATTTCTTAAAAAATTCGTTAGAGCTTCCTTTGTTTTTCGAGATTACCAAAGTTTACAAAATCAACCTACAAATCAAATTTTACACTTCTAAAGTTTCACACATTTTCTCAACTTCCAATTGGACCTCAGGTCCATTTCAATGGCAATCCCTAGCCATAATTTCTATAAAAAATAAAATCAAATCAGTTTAATATCAAATTTGAAAATAAAAATTCGTTTACAATCCAGAACTTTACAATCAAAATAATCGATTTAATTTCATTACAGAATAAAGTTAACCATAATTAAATTATGGCTAACATATTTGCAACCAAAAATAAAGTTCATATATTCTTTTATGCATTGCCATTTATACATTCACAGAAATTTTATTGCTTTAGCCACTATCATTCGGAAAAAGGGGAACGTGTATCTTGTCGGTTGGAACCTACACCTAGGGAGGTTTTTAACAAAAACTTATAACATGTGAGCTACGAAAGCTCAGTGAGTGTGAGGTTTACTAACTTAAATTATTTTCTAAAATGGGAATCTCCCTAAAACATTTATAAAAATTTCTATTTCTTACAGTTTTCAGAAATATAACTTCAGAATCGATATTAACAAAATTCAATTTCAAAATAATAAAATTCAGAACCAGCAAATAAAAATTTATATTGAAAAAGGTAATCAATTTCAGAAATTTTCATAAAATTGCATGTGTAACAGAATTGCAAAACAGTTTCAGATATAACAAAATTTCATATAATTTCAAAACCATCAATAGATTGCCATAAGCATACAGAAAATGGTCACACGTACTAGGTGGGACGAACGACTATCCCCAGCATTAGTGACAGCCATTAGTGTTTCACGCCTAGTGTCCTTCACACTTTTTGGCATAAACAGAAGTTATCCCACTAACGCGCTGCGGATTAAATCCATAGTACACGCGTGAAAGTGAAATAATACCCCTCACATATATTTAGCAACGCGACTCAACTGACAGATTCAATTCCCCCAGAGTTAGTGACAACCCATCCCAGGACTAGCTATACACGCAGGGCTATTCCGATCTGGTCTTAACAAATATATATTTTCAGATACCGTCAATTCCATAACAGATAGTGTAATCCATTGGGTTTGAAAAATTCAATAATTTCTTTATGCCACTCATAATATATTCATTTGTTTCAAGTTCTCATAATAACTATATTTCATTTTGAATGGTATATAATTTGCATCTTTCATGCATAAACCATAACACATTTGAACTCAAATGAGAGATCTAAATCAGTTATTTATTTTTATAACCCATAAGAAATAAATAGAATTATTTCATACTCAAACAACCTTAAACATAAAATTTTTTAAAGTATGATTTGCACTCACAATTTTTGATCACTTGGTGGCTAATCAATCCTCCCCTTTTTCTTGACTTTTGGACTTCAATTTGGTCACCTATCATTCACCATTTCAAGCCCAAAAATCCATCAATAACACGTCCATTCCATATTTAAAATAAATTCACATTTCCTTAACTAAACTTCAATTGCATCAAAACAAATTCCATTACTAATTCATCCAACACTTTTTAATTTCCATTTCTTTCCATTCCATTGATGTTTATTCAACATCATACACATTCAAACACTTTTAATACCTTATGGTATCACATAAATTCAATTAAAATTCAAAGTGCCCTTCAACCTAATAAAAATTAAATTTCATACTAATTCATCCATTTAATTAAAGCTCTTTCCATCAATTGTCTCCATACCAATTAATTCGTCAACCAAAACCCTTAAACACATTAAAATCCAACACCCACAAAAGGCACCCATTCTTGCCATCTACTAACTCCACACACACACAATCATTCATTTCATTTTTCTTCAATTAAATCACATAAATTTCTTGACGCGACCCGATCCAGACACCTCTAGCTCTAATCCGGTAGGTCACGCCGGGCACCCCAACGGATCCCTCTTGGACCCGACTCGTCGAGCTAAGCGAAACCCGTGGAGCGAACCCTAAACTTCCTAACACTTTTTAAAACATTGTTGGACTAGTTTTCTTTAAAAACTGAAAAGACATAAGAATTTTTTTTTTCGATTTTTATACTCATTTTTTAACAAAATTTCGGCAGCATAACAGCTGCATTTTTTACGTTCTAGAAAAATCTGTTTATAAAAAATCACACTTCGACCATTTTTCAACACCAACTCAACTTCTGATTGCCTATAAGTCTCAAACATGCATTTGATTCTCAAATCAACTAAATAAAATTAAAAACACAATTTAATAAACCACATTTAAATCAAAATAATTTAAAAACAGTTACGAACGAATAATTACAAATTATAAATTATTTATACAATTCAAAAGGCAATTACATGAAAATATAACTGATGTGAAAATACATGGCTCAAAATGTCATCGTGTCGCGCTCGCTTGCCCGTTGGAGGTAATGTCGTTGCTCGGCTACCTGCAGAGAGTATCGAGGAGGTTTTTGTATAAAACAGAAAAATAATGAGCTAGAAGCTTAGTGAGTGATAATTGTCTTTATTTTAGAAATCTAATTTCTAAACGTCATCCTCGGAAAATGTTTGAAAACAATTCTTTGTTTCTTTAAACATTTCAAACTTAAATCCCTTAAACATCAATTTAAACAAGAGAATTTATATATCAATACAAGCATGCATTTAAATTCAAAACTCGTAACTGAAATTCATAAATAGCTTGAATAAATAATCATAAAATTTCTTTTCTTTCCAATTCACTTTTCTTTTAAAACTATTTATGGATATCTTTCAAAAATACCATAGTACCCCTAACTCTGGGGTCACGTGGCCTCTGTATGAGGAATAATTCAACGTAGAGGACCAACCGTGACAGCTCTACTCTGAGACATCTTGCTGCTATTTGCGGAATTTCCTAGCCCTAACCATAACATGCGAAACACCATCCCACATCAACAATGGCAACTCAACTGATAGACTCGGACACTTGTCCCCCCAGGTTAGTGACTCATCCCTTCCCAGAACTGTGCCAACTGATGTGGGATAGACCGGTCGAGTCTAATCTTATCTGAAAATCTCTGATCGTATACTAATGGTTTTGAAAATACTTTTCTTTTCTTTTCTCAATTCAAACTAGAAACTTAGTTTCTGAAATTTCTTTTCAACAATCTCATATATGCATATAAAATCACATTCTCATTTCAAGCTATAGCTCATGCATATATTAATGCATTTAAAATAATTTTAAATCAGCAATTAATTTACTTAATCAACCTCAAAAATTAAAATACGTTTAAAACTTTAAAAATAAAACTCACTCACAAAAACGGATAACTATAACTAGCGCGTACGGAGCCCCTACTCCTCTTGCCTAGATCCTTGCACGCCCTCATCACCTACACAACATATGGATATGTGAATTTATGTTCGCATCAACTTCTGAAAGCTCGAAATAGCTAAAATTACACAATCGCCCCTAAGTGACCCTTTTTACACGCAACCCTCCATTTTTGGTTTCTTTATTGATTCTAAAGTTCTGAACTCTATTTTATTAGTCTGGAACCTATTTACAATCACCTAGAGACGTTCTGGCACTAACGGAATTGTGTTCGGAAGCCCGAAATGAAAATCGTTCGATTTCGACCCCTTTAGGCTGAACACTATTCACAACCTTATTTAGGGCTTTTCTTCATTCAATTTTCGCTCCGAACACCTTCCCAACTCGCCATCTAGTTGGTCCAAGTGTCGGTATGGAAGGGAACGGTCATCGGGTAAGTGTTTTACGCTAAAAACGCGTTGTTTTCGCTACTAATTTTTGGGCGTTTTCTTGGTTTTGATTTCAAATTTTAATCTTTGACTTTTAATAACCTCAACACATCAAATTAAACTCGTTAGGGTCATCC
Organism: Nephelium lappaceum; assembly: GCA_021234005.1. NCBI lineage: Eukaryota > Viridiplantae > Streptophyta > Magnoliopsida > Sapindales > Sapindaceae > Nephelium > Nephelium lappaceum. The sequence goes on from CM038007.1 coordinate 1,926,578, forward strand.
TAACACTCAACGAATGCATTATGGGTCAATTTACAGAATTGCCCTTCAAACTAGTTTAGCGCACGATTTGATTTCTTTTTAAATTCTTGATATTTTCTTGGTTTCCTAAGCTCCCAATAAGCATTAATTCACTTAGTTTTCAACTTATTTTTACTCAAAACCAACCAACAAACAATTTGTAATAAAATCCACTTCGAAATCAACTTAATCACCAACAAAATCATCAACAAAATCAACATCAAACTTAAACGACTAACCCTTTTTTCTTCCTCATGAAATCACCCTCTTCCTCTTTGCGTTGACTTCATTATGGGGCTGATTTTAGGGTGGTTTTGGACCGGCTTTGATGGCAGATCTGGTGCGAAAATGGATGGGTTTTGGTTGGATCTTCCTTTCTTCCTCTCCCGCTCTCTCCCTCTCGATCAGCCATCGATCTATCACCGGTTCTACGTCTGGTTCATCCTCGGTTTTGCTCTCCTTCGGGTTGGATTTGCATCGGCTTTGCGGCCGGATAGGCGAGCTTGGCGTCGGGTTCGACTAGAGCAGCTCGTCGTCGTCGTCCTGCTCCAATCGGCGGTCAGGTTTGCGCAACGACGGCGGTCTGATTTTGTCATCGATCTGACATCGGCTTCGAGTTGGTTGGTTCGATGGGCTGCTCAGCGTCGAATTCTTGGTCTGGTCGAAGCAACTCGGTCTGCGTCGGGTTCTTCTTCTTCTTTTCTTCTTCTTCATTCTCTTCTTCTTCGCATTTGGGTTTGGCAACTGGTTCAGCTCATTGATTGAGCTTCAAATTTTGTGATTAAACAAACTTTTGTTTCATAATTTCCTCCACAAACAACTTCAATAATACCGATCATGTCCTGAGAAAATTTCGTTCTCATCCATTAGCTTTTAACTAAATTTTACTTTGACCACAAATATCAAATCTTATCTTCAATTTAGTCCCTCGTCACATTAAATAATTACTCGATTTTGTTTACTATTTTACCCTTCTGTTTAATCTCTAACCGGGTTTAAATCGATCTCTAAGGGTTCCTTAAAACCTTAGACGCTTCAATGGACCATTTAGGGTCTCTAATAGTTATTTAAGGACTATTTTTGGGAAACCCGTAAAATTAAAAATAGAGGATTTATAATTTCTCCCCTCCTTATAAAAATTTCATCATCGAAATTAAGTTACATACCTGACTCAAAGAGGTGCAGATACTGTGCACACATTTGCTCCTCATGCTCCAATGTAGCTTCCTCTGATCTATGATTCCTCTGCAAGACTTTGACCAATGGTATCGCTTTGCAGCACAACACCTACTCCCTACGATTCAAGATCTCGATAGGTTACTCTTCGTAGGTTAGATTCTCTTTCAGTTGCACCGGTTGCTCTCTAAGAATATATGAAGGATCCACAACATACTTCCGTAACATGGAAACATAGAATACGTCGTGGATATTTGCTAACTCTGGAGGTAGCTTCAGACGATACGCCACCTTTCCAATTCTCTCCACAACCTCGTACGACCCTATGTATCTCAAACTTAGCTTGCCTCGCTTTTTGAATCTGAGCACTTCTTTCCATGGCGAGATCCGTGGAAACACTCTGTCACCCAACGGAAATTCCAAATCTCTTCTTTGATTGTTTGTATAACCTTTTTGCCTGTCACTAGCTACTTTTAGCTTTTCTCTGATCACATTTATCTTCTCTATGGTAATCTGGACAATCTCTAGGCCAATCAACCTCCTCTCACCTACCTTATCCCAACAAACTGGAGTTCTGCACTTCCTACTATACAATGCTTCATATGGTGCCATCTCGATACTCGACTGGTAGCTGTTGTTGTAGGCAAACTCTATCAGTGGTAGGTAAGTATTCTAGTTCCCCCTGAATTCCATAACATAAGCTCTCAACATATCCTCAAGGGTTTGGATAGTCCTCTGTGATTGGCCGTCTGTTTGTGGGTAAAATGTCATACTGAAATGCAGTTTGGTGCCCAAAGCTTCCTGTAGCTTAGGCTAGAATCTAGATATGAATCGAGGATCTCTGTCTGATACGATGGACACTGGTACGCCATACAACCTTACTATCTCATCCACATACAACTGAGCTAGTCTCTCTAGGGAGTATGTATTCTTAATCGCTAGAAAGTGAGCGGACTTCGTCAATCGATCAATAATCACCCATTTAGCATCATGTCCGCTCTGCATCATCAATAGCCCTACCACAAAATCTATAGTAATCCTCTCCCATTTCCACTCAAGGATCGGTAGGGACTATAGTAAACCTGCTGGCTTCTGGTGCTCTGCTTTAATATGCGGGTAGGTTAAGCATTTGGAAACGAACTCTGCTATCTCTTTCTACATTCCTCTTCACCAATAGTGATCTCTTAGAGTCCGATACATCTTCGTGCTCTCTGGTTGCATGGCATAAGCTTATGAGCGTGTCTCTTCCATAATCTCTTTCTTCAGATCTCCCACATCTAGCACACACAATCTCTGTCCCATAACTACTGTCCCATCCTCCCAGATTGAAAACGTGTTTTGCTGCCTAGCCTTTATCTCCCCTATAATCTTCCTCAGATATGGATCCTTGGTCTGGAGCTCTCTAACCTAATCTATTAGAACTGGACGGACCTGAAATGTGGCTAACAGGGCTCCTCAGTCCGTCATCTCCAGTTTAACCCCTATGGACCGTAACTCTACAAGCATCGGGAGGTACTCTGCTCTCAGTTGGGCTAATGAACCAGTAGGCTTCAAGCTGAAGGCGTCTGCTACTACATTCGCCTTGCCAGGGTGATACTCTATGGTGCAGTCATAATCTTTAATGAGCTCAATCCATCATCTCTACCTCATATTGAGCTCATTATGAGTAAATAGGTACTGCAAGCTCTTATGATCTGTGAAGATCCTACAAGGGACTTCATAGAGATAATGCCTCTATATCTTTAAAGCAAACACCACTGCTACTAACTCTAAGTCATGTGTGGGATAATTCTGCTCATACTTCCTCAACTACCGCGATGCATAAGCAATCACTTTCTCATTCTGCATCAACATACAACCTAATCCTTGTCTAAAGGCATCGCAATAGACTGTAAATCCGTCGTTTCCTGACGAAAGTGTAAGTACAGGTGCTGAAGTCAATTTATGCTACAACTCATCAAAATTGTGCTGGCATGCCCTTGACCATACAAACTTTTCTTCTTTTCTGGTCAACCTCGATAAAGGAGCAGCAATCTTCGAGAATACCTCTACGAACTTCCTATAATATCCTAGCAACCCTAGAGAGCTCTTAACCTCAGTTACGCTCATGGGTGGCTACCAGTTCACTATCGCTTCTATCTTTTGGGGGTCCATTGATATCCCATCTGTTGATACTACATGCCCCAAAAATTCTACCTTGTCCAATCAGAACTGACACTTACTTAACTTAGCATACAATTGATGCTCCCTCAATGTCTGTAACATTATCTTGAGGTGCTCAGCGTGCTCCTCTCGGCTACCTGAATACACCAGTATGTTATTAATGAAGACGATGAGGAATCTGTCCAAGTACGGCCTGAATACTCTGTTCATCAAATCCATGAAAGCAACTGGGGTGTTCGTCAATCCAAACGACATCACCATAAACTCATAATGCTCGTAGCGCGTCCTAAAGGTCATCTTAGGGACATCCTCTCTGCGAATCCTTAACTGGTAGTACTCTGACCTCAGATTAATCTTCGAAAATACTCTTGCACCTTGCAACTGATCAAAGAGGTCATCAATCCTCGGTAGCGGATACTGATTCCGAATAGTGACTCGATTCAGCTGCTTGTAATCTATGCATAATCGGAGGCTCCCATCTTTCTTCTTCACAAACAATATTAGAGTTCCCCAAGACGATACACTCGGCCTTATGAATCCCTTACTCACTAACTCTTCCATTTGGACCTTCAATTCTTTGAACTCAGCTGGGGCCATCCTGTATGGTGCTATTGATATGGTCTCCGTCCCTGACGCTAGGTCTATCTCAAACTTTATCTCCCTATCAGGTGGCAACCTTGGAAGGTCCTATAGGAAGACATTTGGATACTCCCTGACCACTAGAACCTCTTCCAACCTCATTTTCGTACCCTTCGGCTCCACTGCATAAGCCAAGTAACCATAACACTCTTTTTTTAACATCCTGTTTGTCTTCAGCACACTAATCAGGCTCGTAGGGAGTGTCTTCCTTAGACCACTGAAAATCACATCTGGCTCCCCTGGTTGACTGAACCACACTTCCTTCCTATAACAATCCACTGTCGCCCTATGTTTTGACAATCAATCCATGCGTTGGATGACATCAAAATCGTGAATATCTAGCAAGATCAAGTCTGTCTCAAACTTCTAACCTGTTATAACCACTTTACTTCCCAGTTATACTTTATCTGCTATCATGGATTGTCCTGTGGGAAGCGATATGATCATGCTGCAATTCGACGACTCCATCTCGACATTCACTCTAGTAGCAAACTCTGTGGATATAAAGGAATGAGTGGCCTCTGGGTCTCTCAACACATGTGCACTCGAATCAGATAAGAATATAATACATGTGACCACATCTGGGGCTGTATTAGCATCCTGCTGGGTGACTGCAAATACTCTAGCTTGGGTCTGTTGTCTACCAGGCTATCCCCTGGGTAGCGCTGCTTTGTTAGGTCCACCACTGGAAGTCTCTGAACCAGTAGCTGCTCTGATCTAGGGGCCTCTCCTCTCAGGTCCACGACCCTTACTAGTATGTCTAGATGCAGCACTCCTGCCCTTCGGTCTATTCGATGCTGCAGCACCGGGGCAATCCTTCATGAAATGGCCCTCCTGACCACATCTATAGCATTCCGTGCTACTAGCAAAATATTCGCCCGGATGGCTCATATCGTACCTGCTGCAAGAAGGCCGTGATCTGAATCACTCTCTAAAGGTTGGGCATCCTACTAAAGACCTTACTAAACTGTGACTGCTCTGGGACCCCTAACTCTACCCTCTGCTCTGGGATCCGGAAGATCGATCTCCACTCTTCGCCACTTTACTAGATCATCCCTGGTGGCTAGTACTTCCGGTCCAGGTGTGATTCTGGCAGAACTTCAACGGTCGGGGAATGGTTTCCATGCTCTTTCTACTTGGATAGCTGCCTCTACCACATCCCCGTACCTCGTATACATATTTAAGGCCACATATGTTATGATTCTGGGACTCAGGATGGATTTGAACTTGCTGATCTTCTGCACCTCATCATCCGTCACAGAGGGAACAAAGCGGCCCAGCTCAAAAAATCTCTTCTCATAATCTGCTACTGATAGGTTGCCCTACTCCAACTTATAAAACTCCTTGATCCTAGTCTCTTTATAACTGGAGGGGTAGAACTTCTCAAGGAACTCCCGTCTGAATATTGCCCAAGCTACCCCATCTAGGTGTCTCCACTATAGGGCCTTCCACCAATCCTTAGCTTTGTCCTTCATCAGAAAAGTGGAGAAAGTGACCATTTGATCATCGATATAGCCCATGACCTGAAATATCTCCTCGCTAGCCTTTAGCCAGAATAAGGCATGCTCTGGCTCTCTCGTGCCATCATACGGTCTCACGCCTAACTTTCATGCGTGCTCAATAGATGCCCCCGACTCACGAGGCTGATGTAAAGCCGCTGCCAACAGCTGGGCCATCTACTTTACATCCACCTGTACACTCACTGGCCTTGCGGGCTATGGCGACTCTACTTGAGGCTCCGACACATTAACTGATGTGACAACATGCTCCTCCTCTCTTGTAGGTACCTCAACTACCCTTCAAATCCTCGAGCGACCGCGGCCACGATGCTATATATCTATGATGCTAAAATGCATGAAAACGAAGTTCATAAATCATGTAAAATCATGCTATGCTTTAAAATGATTCAAAATGTACTCAAACTTTTCTTAAAACGCTTTGAAAATAACATTTCTCAAAACTTCCCAAAACCTGACTCTGATACCACCTTGACGTGACCCAATCCGAATACTTGTAGCTCTAATCTGGTAGGTCACGCCGAGCACCCCAACGAATCCCTCTTAGACCCGACTCATTAGGCTAAGCGAAATCCGTGGAGCGAACCCTAAACTTTCTAATACTTTCTAAAACATCATTGGGTTGGTTTTCTTTAAAAATTGAAAAGACGTAAGAAATTTTTTTTTTTCGATTTTTAAACTCATTTTCTAACAAAATTTCGGTAGCATAACGGTTACATTTTTTACATTCCAGAAAACCCTGTTTACAAAAAATCACACTTCGACTATTTTTCACCACTAACTCAACTTCTAATTGCCCATAGACCTCAAACATGCATTTAATTCGCAAATCAACTTAATAAAGTTCAAAACACAATTTAATAAACCACATTTAAATCAAAACAATTTAAAACAGTTACAAACGAATAATTACAAATTACAAATTATTTATACAATTCAAAAGGGAATTACATGAAAATATAACTGATGTGAAAATAGATGGCTCAAAATGTCGTCGTGTCACGTTGGCTCGCCCGCTGGAGATAATGTCACTGCTCGGCTACCTACTGAGAGTAACTGAGGAGGTTTTTATATAAAACAAATAAATAATGAGCTAGAAGCTCAGTAAGTGATAATTGTCTTTATTTTAGAAATCTAATTGTTAAACGTCCTCCTCAAAAAACGTTTGAAAATGATTCTTTGTTTCTTTAAACATTTCAAACTTAAATCCCTTAAACATCAATTTAAACAAGAGAATTTATATATCAATGCAAGCATGCAATTAAATTCAAAACTCGTAACTGAAATTCATAAATAGCTTGAACAAATAATCATAAAATTTCTTTTCTTTCCAATTCACTTTTCTTTTAAAACTATTTCTGGATATCTTTCAAAAATACCATAGTACCCTTAACTTTGGGGTCACGTGGCCTGTGTATGAAGAATAATCTAACGTAGAGGACCAACTGAGATAGCTCTACTCTAAGACATCTCACAGCCATGTGCGGAATTTCCCAATGCTAACCATAACATGCGACATACCATCTCACATCAGCAATGGCGACTCAACTGACAAACTTGGACACTTGTCCCCCTAGGTTAGTGACTCATCCCTCCCCAGGACTGTGCCAACTGATGTGGGATAGACCGGCTGGGTCTAATCTTATCTGAAAATCTCTGAGAGTATACTAATGGTTTTGAAAATACTTTTCTTTTCTTTTCTCAATTCAAACCGAAAAATTTAGTTTCTGAAATTTCTTTCAACCATCTCATATATGCATACAAAATCATATTCTCATTTCAAGCTATAGCTCATGCATATATCAATGTATTTAAAATAATTTCAAATAAACAATTAATTTACTAAATCAAGTTCAAAAATTAAAATACGTTTAAAACTTTAAAAATAAAACTCACTCACAAAAACAGATAACTGTAAATGACACGTACAGAGACCCTACTTCTCTCGCCTCGATCCTCGCGTACCCTCATCACCTACACAACATATGGATATGTAAATTTATGTTCGGGTTAAATTATGAAAACTCGAAATAACTAAAATTACACAATCGCCCCTAAGTGAGCTTTTTTACGCACAACCCTCCATTTTCGGTTTTTTTTTATTGATTCTAGGGTTACGAACTCCCTCTTTTTCACCTAGAACCTATTTACTATCATCTAGGGACGTTTTAGCACTAACGAAATCGTGTTCGGAAGCCCGAAACAAAAATTATCCAATTTCAACCCCTTTAGGCTGAACACTATTCATAGCCCTATTCAGGGCTTTTCTTCATTCTATTTTCGCTCTAAACACCTTTCCAACTCGCCATCTAGTCGGTGCAAGTGTCGGTACGGAAGAAAATGGTCATCGGGTAAGCGTTTTAGGCTAAAAACGTGTTGTTTTCGATACTAATTTTTGGGCGTTTTCTTGGTTTTGATTTCGAATTTAATATTTGACTTTTAATAACCTCAACACATCAAATTAAACTCGTTAGGGTCATCCGAACACTCAACTAACACATTACGGGTCAATTTACGAAATCGCCCTTCAAACTAGTTTAGCGCGCGATTTGATTTCTCTTAAAATTCTTGATATTTTCTTGGTTTCCTAAGCTCCCAATAAACATTAATTCACTTAGTTTTCAATTTATTTTTACTCAAAACCAACCAAAAAACAATTTGTAATAAAATCCACTTCGAAATCAACTTAATCATCAACAAAATCAACGTCAAACTTAAAAGACTCACCCCTTTTTCTTCCTCACGAAATCACTCTCTTCCTCTTTGCGTTGACTTTGTTTTGGGGTTGATTTAGAGTTGGTTTTGGTGGCAGGTTTGGTGCAAAAATGGATGGGTTTTGGTTGGATCTTCCTCTCTTTCTTCTCCTCTGTTCCTCTCTCGCTCTCTCCCTCTAGATTAGCCGTCAATCTATCATCGGTTCTACATCTGGTTCATCCTCAATTCTGCTCTCCTTTGGGTCGAATTTGCGTCGGCATTACGGCCGGATTGGCGATCTTGGCGTCAGGTTTGGCTAGAATAGCTCCCCATCATTGTCCTGCTCCGATCGACGGTCTGGTTTACGCAGTGATGAGGTCTGGTTCTGTCGTCGATCTAACGTCGACTTCGAACTGGTTGGTTTGGCGGGCTGCGCGGCGTTGAGTTCTTAGTCTGGTCGGAGCAGCTTAATCAACGTCGAGTTCTTCTTCTTCTTCTCTTCTTCTTCTTTCTCTTCTTCTTCGTGTTCGGGTTTGGTAATTGGTTCAGCTCACTGTTTGAGCTTCAAATTTTGTGATTAAACCAACTTTTGTTTCATAATTTCCTCCACAAATAACTGCAATAATACCGATCACGTCCTGAGAAAATTTTGTTCTCATTCCTTAGCTTTTAACTAAATTTTACTTTGACCACAAATATCAAATCTTATTTTCAATTTAGTCCCTTGTCACATTAAATAATTACTCGATTTCATTTACTATTTTACCCTTCCATTTAATCTCTAATCTAGTTTGAATCGATCTCTAAGGGTTCCCTAAAACCTTAGGCGCTTCAATGGATCATTTAAGGTCTTTAATAGTTATTTAGGGATTATTTCTAAGAAACCCGTAAAATTAAAAATAAAGGGTTTACATTTCTACTAATTCAACTCATCTAACATTCAATAAACTTAAATTAATTAAACCCATCAATTGTCATCATCATCCATTTAAACCCTAACCTTCAACACACTAACAAAATCCAACCAAACTCATATCACATTCTAATTCAATTTTAAGCTTAAAATCATGATAAACAACCTTCAAATAACTCACAAATAACATCAACTCATCCATCAACCACCATGTTCAATAAAACCCATAAAAACTCATCAAAAACAAAAACAAGCGAATTGAACTATATCTTAATCTATTATTGAGAAGTTCTTAATCTAGAGTACGTAAAAGAATAAAAAATACAATAAAGGGAAAATATGAAAGCTAAAGCAGTTTGCAAGTATATATCTCTTCAAGACTAGAAGCTGATTTATAGTCCCCAAGTAGGGGTTGTTACAAAATCAGCTATTAAACCTCAAGTCTTAAATACTATAATTGAATCATTTCTTATTAGCTTAAATGATCTCAAGTCTTAAATATTATAGTTGATCCATTTTTCATCAATTAAGTTTTTAGGTCTGGTGGTAATTAATAACATGAATGAATGTGAAAACTAAAATAATTTGAAATATAAAATAAAACAAACTGGAATTAAAATTGGTTCATTGATTACACCTTTCTAGTTCTTGGTACATTTATGAATAATGAATTTTGAAGAAGAAAATGAAACTTAATTTTTGATTTGTAATTCTATTACTTGAAAATATAGAGAAAATCAAATTATGTGAATCTCACATCTAAATAAGGAATTAAATTCCTTAAGGAAAAGGAACTTGCAAGGACAGATCCAAGTTGAGCCTAGGAGGAAATTATGCCCCTTCTAAGATTTTCAATTTTTTTCCTTTATTTTTTTGTGATTCACTCTCCATAATGATACAAATATATATTACTACAAATATGAATTTTAAAATTTTTATAACAATCTAATTCATGAATTTGAATTTTAGAATTTTTATTTATTACATCAAAATGTCAATTTGTAATCAATTATTCAATTTTTCTGTACCATTTGTTTCATTTATATATTTTTAACCTATTTAAAATCAATAATTTACTTAAAAATTATTGAAGAAAAACATGCTTTAAACTTAAGTTTATATATAAATTTTGGATTATTTGATAATATTTATCAATTGTTCAGGTCTGTGTTTTGGAAGTAAGATATAATTTTCATATAATACTTAAATTGTAAATTAATTTGTAATTTTGACAACAATATTTTTTGCTATCATTCAATATGGCTTGGTGGTAGAAAATCTTCATTCAACTTAGCAATCAGGCTTGAATGGTCACATTGTAAGTGGTATCCATGTAAACTAAAAATAACATTTTTTAAAAAGAAATTATGAAAAGCAATATATGTATGTGTGCACACACGCGCACGTGTGTATTACAAATTTTTGTTATCTTATCATGATACATGATAGTGTCTAATAGTGAAATGATGGACAAGGTGAGTTATTTATTAAAAATTTTAAAATTTTCTAATATGAGTTCTTAAAGAAATTGGAAACCATAATTTTAAAAAATAAAAATAAAAAATTACACAATCAATTGGTTATCATTTTGAGCGGACAAAAATATAATTGAAATGTGCCCCTTATATCACAAATTTTTAGGTCTGCTATTGGAAACTTGATTGACTCACCAGTCCCTCCCAAGCTATGAAGTTCCCCTCATTATTTTTCCTATGGAACTTAATTTTATTTTTATTAGTTATTAGTTAATTTACAATACATATATTGGCTCATTAACAATAGCATTTCATCAAAAATTTTAAAAAGACTTAGAAGGTAATAATTATAACAAAAGAGTATATTTAGACATGCAATAAACTAGGTGATATTCATGTGCTCATTGATGAGTTCAATTGGAGTAGCCAAATACGACTTAGCTGATCTTATTACTAGAGAGCCAACATAAACAATTAAAATTTGACATGATTTTAACTTAAAAAAGGAAAAAAAAAAATCCTTGACCTGATTTTAAGTGTTGTGGATTCATAGCTACACATACATTTTCACATATGAACTGCACAAGGCTAACTTTACACAAGGCTAACTATTGTAGACATTTCCTCAGAATAATTATGATGGAGAAAATACCAATTCAAATTAAGATCTTGAATTTGTTTGTACCTTTATATATTACAATAAAAAATAGATAATATGGTCGAAATATTTATAAGTCAATTTTACATATAAAGATAGATGTGCGACAAAACTAGACAATACACAGGTTATGAAGCATTTTATGCATGTAACAAATATTTTATTTTTAACATATCTTTCATTTTCTCAAAAAAAAAATAAAGAAAGAAAAAAACATATGTTTTATTTTTTAACACCATATTATCATCTAAAGTCTCTAAGTTTTGCAAATAATAAAATGAGATTCTTTCAAGTTCAAAAAAACTTTTTGAGGTCTTCAATTTATTATTCGAATGTACATTTCCAAAATGAATAAACGATTCGTGATTATGTTAGAACCATTGATAGACTCTAATAAGTTCTAATCAAAAAGTAAAATTTGTGTTCTTCACACTAACTCATAAAAAAATTAATGAATGCATATTATGTAGCTTTGTTTTTTTCCAAATATAAAAACAATAAACATCTCTTCAAGGTATAAACCTAAAATTGCTCTCTCTTGTAGATATTAAATATCTTCTATCTTGGTGCATCAAGGCAAAAGTCAGGGGGTTTAGTACAATTTCCCCTAGATTCAAATCAAGTGGGATTTTGCCATTATTTTCAAAATCAAGGGTATTTGATAATACCCACATGTATATTTATGAAAGTTCTCTAATACAATTATCAATTTAGGTAAATTTCTTATCAAATACGATGGATAGATAATGACACCAAAAAATTCTCCTCAATACAATTATTTAACCCAAATATAGAGCTAATGTGGCAAAAAAAAAAATAGAGAATACGGAGATTAGTTTATCAATTAAGAAACTCTCTTAAAAATACTAAATAGGATTTCTCACTCTTTCTAACCTATGAAAAACGGTTAAATTTATCTCATTTTTCTCTCCTTTTGATTGTAAAATATAAAAGGAGAAAGAGAAAAACATATTTCTTATGATGATTGGTCAAAAGTTGATATACATTTTGCTTTAAATAATTATATTGGAGAAGAAAATATGCATATATATATGACATATTCTACAATATACCTAGGGTACCAACACACTTGACAAAAAAAAAAGACTGATTGCATTTTAAAATTGCTAATTATAATTTATTATATTTTATTATATCTTATTACAACTAAACATGTCTGATTAATCAGTAAATATAATTTCGTCTGTCGATTGTTATAAATATGATCTGACTCATTTAGTTATAATAAAATATAATAAAAATATAATAAATTACAATCAACAATAATAACTTATTATTTTTATTAAGTGTTTCGATACTGCATGTGTACCAAGTTGATATATTAATTCAACATCATTAACTCATAGTTCATCAATATCATCAATCCAATTCATCAATATCACCATCTCTTATAACAATAACATCATCAACAACATCAAATCATCATAACACTAAAAAAAAAAAAAAAAAAAAAAACAGACTGAGAGTAGAACCCAAAATCAGATGCTTTTGGGTTCATCGTCGAACCCAAAACCATATGGTTCTGGATTCGTCGACCTAGAACTAGATCAATTTTGGGTTTGTCGAACCTAAAACCAAATGCGGATGAAGAAAAGGAAGAAGATGAAGAAGAAGAAGAAGATGATGATGATGATGATGATGATGGTGAGAGGTTCCATGGATGTGTGAGAGGAACAAATGTGAGAGAGAGATAAATGAAGAGAAGAAAAAAGATATCAAATCCAATCTCATCTCACCTAATGATATGGTTGTGAGTAGGATTGAAAAATGCTAAAAGAATAGGAATGGATTGAAGGTTGGGATTGAAAGAGTCCCAATCCCATTCCTTTCAATTGATCTCCAAACATAGTATTCAAGTAGTTTGAGATTTTTGAATCTCAATCTTATCTCAAATTGCATATCAAATCTCATACATCAAACACAACCTTAAAGTTTCAAAAGTGAAACACGAAGCTGTTAGGATTTGCTCCCTAAGAGCTTGTAATTTGTAAACGTTTAAATAAATAATAAATAAATAAAGTTTATTTTATTCAAATTAATGTGCATTTATGAAATGTTTGCTTCGTACGAATATCATGTAACATCCATTATTACTTATGTAGTCTCAAACTAAGCATGTAAGTGCTATGTACAAGAGGATTTAGTTTGAGATTTGTAATCTAAAGAGTCTGTAGAAAGCAAACAAAGCTGGGTACTTTGTTTGTGGTAAATCTACAGCTGCGGTCCATTTCGTATATGATACGATGATCTTATCCGGGATTATTCATGTAGCGACATGAAAATGAAGGCACTTATATAATAGAGATTATAAGGGATTGGACTACGATAAAAATGAATTTCTTATTAATATCCGTTAAACAAAGAAATTTTTATTTATCGACTAGATGATCATATATGGATTGATCTTAATTCTGAGTGCTTTATGAACTCCTATTTGTTAAGTCATGTCTTTTGATTTATATGGGTGAGACTGTTATAGATTTATGGTCAATAAGCTTCGTACTTTGCATATGTGATTTCATAATTGATTGAAAATATTCTACACAACAATGGAATCCACTCATTCTTGCAAGAAGTAGATGAGCAGTTCCCTTAACTGTTGATTCAGGTCTTGAACAATAAGAGTGCTCGAGTTTCTGTTTACGAGTAAATGGAAAGATAAATTCATAATTGTTCATTAGAGAATTAATGGTACTTAATGGAACAAGATATAATTAGAGAGGTATAACGGATTTTAATAATTTAGCTCTAATTATGAACTACTCATAGAGGATCGAACCATATGACATGATTAAATCGATGGATACTAAAAATTCAAATTGTATAAAACATCTACAATTTTGAGAGTGCAACCTTAAGTTTTTAGTGGAGTAACTCTAAGGTTAATAATAGTGAATTATTAATTAAAGAGTTTAATTAATAATTCCGATATTATTAGAGCTCAAATTATAAGTCCATTTGGTTCCCTTGCTAGCTCACAATCACATAAAAAAACAAATTGAAGAATATAATTAGATTGTCCAATTATAAGTATACATATAAATTTATGGACATATTCACAGATTATTTAAATATATTGATTATTTAAATATTTATAATTATTTAATTAATGGTTAATTATTTAATTATTTGTAGAGGTCATGGGTTCAATTCTAAATGGTGTCATTAAATTAATTATGATTTTGAATCATTTAATTTAATGAAAAATCATTTAAATAATTAATGAAAATAATAATTTTAATTGGAATTAGATTCCATATTAAAATTATATTAAAAGAGTTTTAATTTAATAGGAATTAGATTCTATATTAAATAAAAATAATAGAATTCTAATCCAATAATAAATTTGATTCTATATTGGATATGAATTAAGTCTTTCAATTTAAATAGGAATTTAAATTCCTTGTTAAAATTGAAGAACCCAAGTTTACCATTATAAAAGGATGTTTTATGAATGGTAATGAGGGAAAGAAAATTTTTGGCAACTGGAACCAAAAATTTCTATTGATTAAATCATTATATAACCATCTACTTTAAGAGAGTCTTCAAAAAGATTGTGCCCACTGACGCGATATAATTCGGATACTTCTAGCTCTAATTCGGTAGGTCACGTCGGGCACCCCAACGGATCTCTCTCAGACCTGACTTGTCGGGTTAAACGAAACCCGTGGAGCGAACCCTAAACTTTCTAATACTTTCTAAAACATCATTGGGTTGGTTTTCTTTAAAAACTGAAAACGCATAAAAAAAAATTTTAGACTTTTAAACTCATTTTCTAACAAAATTTTGGGAGTATAACGACTGCATTTTTTATATTCCAAAAAAATCTGTTTACAAAAAAATCACACTTCAACTATTTTCAGCACCAACCCAACTTCTTATTGCCCGTAGGCCTCAAACATGCATTTGATTTTCAATTCAACTCAATAAAATTCAAATCACAATTTAATAAACCACATTTAAATCAAAAACAATTTAAAAACAGCAACAAACAACTAATTACAAATTGCAAAATATTTATACACTTCAAAAGAGATTTACATGAAAATAACTTATACAAAATAATTTGCTCAAGATGTCGTCATGTCGCACTAGCTCGCCCGCTGGAGGTAATGGTCGCCTCTCGGCTACCTGCAGAGAGTACCTAGGGAGAATTTTGTATAAAACAGAAAAATAATAAGCTAGAAGCTCAGTGAGTGATAATTTATCTTTTCTTTGAAAATTTGATTTCCAAATTTCCTCCTTGTAAAACGTCTGAAAACAATCTTTATTTTCTTTAGCATTTCAAACTTTAATTTCTCAAACTTAATTGAAACAAGAGAATTTATATATAAATGCCAGCACGTATTTAAATTCATAAGTCGTAGCTTAAAATCACAAATAGCTTGAATACTAAACATAAAATCTCTTTTTCTTTCGAATTCACTTTTTTTTTTTAAAACTATTTCTGAATATGTTTCAAAATCACCACAGTACCCTTAACTCTGGGGTCACGTGGCGATTTTGAACTGACACCACCCGTAACAACTCTGCACTGAGACATCTTAGGCTATGAGTGGAATTTCCCAACGCTAACCATAACACGCGAAACATTACCCCACATCAGTAAAAGTGACTCAACTAACAAACTCTAACACTTGTCCCCTCAAGTTAGTGACTTATCTCTCCCCAGGACTGTGCCAACTTATGTAGGATAGATCGACCGAGTCTAATCTGATCTGGAAATCTCCGAGGGTATACTAATGGTTTTGAAAACACTTTTCTTTTCTTAATTCAAATCGGAAAATTCATTTTCTGAAATTTCTTTTCAATAATCACATAAATGCATATAAAATCACATTCTCATTTCAAAGTATAGCTCATGCATATATCAATGCATTTAATAAGTTCAAGCAATCACTTATCAAATCAATTTAATAATTTAAAATACTTTTAAAATCTTTAAATAAAACTCACTCACAAAACTGATATCTGTAAATGGCGCACACGGAGACCCTACTCCTCTCGCTTCGATCCTTGAGTGCCCTCGCCACCTACACAACATATGGACACGTAAATTTACGTTCGCGTCAACTTCTAGAAACTCGAAATAACTAAAATTACACAATCATCCCTAAGTTACCCTTTTTATGAGTAACTCTCCATTTTTGGTTTCTTAATTGATTCTAGGGTTTCGAACTCCGTTTTCTTCGTCCGGAACTTATTTATTATCACCTAAGGACGTGCTGGTACTAACGGAATCGCCCTTCAAACTAGTTTAGCACACGATTCGATTTCTCTTTAAATTTTTTGATAATTTCTTGGTTTCCTAAGCTTCCAATAAACATTAATCCACTTATTTTTCAATTCATTTTTACTCAAAACCAACCAACAACGAATCGTAACAAAATCCACTTCGAAATCAACTTAACCAACAACAAAATCTTCAATTTTCAATTTAAACGACTCACCCGTTTTCTTCGCCACGAAATCACTCTCTTCCTCTTCATTTCGTCTTCGTTCTATCGTCTGATTTTGTACATCCTTTAGTTTCTGGTTCAAGCTGATTTTGGCGTGTTTTTAGGCTGGTTTAGGTATGAAATGGATGGGTCTCCTTCCTTCTTCTTTTCCTCCATGCGGCCTCCCTCTTCCTCGACTAACCTCTCTTTGTGACACTGCTTCGAGCTTGGTTTCGAGTTGAAAATGGCGTCAATTGGAGCTGGTTTGAGCTGGGTTTTCTTCTCCCTTTCCTCCCTCATGCGATCTCTCTCTCCCTAACTTGATCTCCTTTCTTTTCTCCTTGTTCTGTTGTCGATCTGTGCGTGCGCATCTGGTCTAGTTCTGATCGCATTTGCAGCTGGATTCGAGTTGGGTATGGCGAGCTTGAAAGACTGGTTCAGCTGGGTCGGCGTCGGTCTTGCTCAGTAGGGTCTAGTTTGCTTCTGTCGTTGATCTGCTCGGCTTCGGTTATGGTTCGTGGCAAGTTATGCTCTACTTTGGATCTAGCTCAGGTTGGCATCTTGTTCTGCAGTGGCGATGGGTCTGATCTACCTCTAGTTCGGAGAGGTTCATGGTCGGCCGGCAGCAGCTTCTCTTTCTTCTTCTTCTTCTTCTTCTTCTTCTTCTGGTTTCTTCTTGTTCACTATCACTGGTTTTGCTTTTGTTTTGATTTTTGTGATTAAGTTTTTGTTTCATGATTTCCCCCACATTCAATTTCCATAATACTGGTTACGCCTGAGAAAATTTTATTTTCATACCTTAGCTTTTAACTCAATTTCACTTTAAGCTTAATTATTAAATCTTATCTTCGATTTAGTCCCTTGTCAAATTAAATAATTACTCGATTTCGTTTACTATTTTACCCTTCCGTTTAATCTCCGATCGAATTTAAATCGATCTCTAAGGGTTCCTTATACCCTTAGGCCCTTTCGTGAACCATTTAGGGACTCAAATAGTTATTTAGGAAAAATTTCCGAGGAGATCCGTAAAATTACATTAGAAGGTTTACACCCACACAGTTTCTTTTGTGCAGAGTTATAGTGAAAAAGATTAGGTGGTGAAGAATCAGCGAATAAAAAATGATCAATTCAATTTTAATGTAATGTAAGGTAAAATTCGATCTTATTAATTTAATTATTGAATTATTATTACTAGCATCGATCGAATACGTTTTTGTTTGAAAAATTTTTGAAATCCACGTTTCTGCATTAGTATTATAATCAATTTTTCCCTTCAATTAGTATCAGAGCCTGGTTTTCGTTAGTTTAATAATTGATTCAATAATTAGTGAATTGCCTTTTGATTATGATTCTTTGTATGTCATAGGGTAGGCACTAATTATAGATGTGCATATTTTATATTCATGTTTGATGAATTGGGTTTGCATGAATTGATCGTTAATTGTATGGTTCTTTGGCAAATTTAACTTGATTAATATGTAAGCCGTTTGTGGCGATTTTTTCTGTTGTAATATCAAAGATTTAGGGTTTATTTTTTTTGAAAAAATTCAAGTCGAAGAATGATGTGCAACGGCTCTGAAATTTCGTTTCTGGTTTTGTGCGAAAAAGTTGCGATTGAAACAGCATAGATTTGAAGCAGTGTGTGTGTATGAGATGCGCAAAAAGACAGCGAATGAATGCTACAAACATGCACCATCAGTGCATGTGATGCACGGACAGCAGTACACATGGTCTAGTCTTCTACACTCAACTCGGCGCCGCTGCTGCGCTCGTGCAATTGCTGCCCTTGCAGCAACCGAGTTTGGTGCGGTTACTACCCTCGTGTAGCACGTTGAATGGCTGGTGCATCTGATATGTTATGCTGCGTTGACTGGTTGTGCAGATGACAGCGTGCAAGACTGGTTTTGAACCATAACAGATGAAGATCTGTGTGGTTCCTGTGCATACCGGACTGGTTTTGAACCAGTTGGTTCTGTGGTCGATGAAAAGGCTGAGCATGGGGGATGGATCAGCGGCTGAGTGGCTGCGCATGGATGACTTGTGACTGCAGCAGTTATGCGCTCACGTTGCTACGTTCGTGGACTGGTTTTGAACCAGCTTGTCATGCGTTAAATTCGTTGCAGTTGAACGAGAACAGTGCATGTGTTGTACTCAAAACAGTGCATTAGTTTTGGTGTATAGTCTGGCATGTTGTATTCAAGGTGGCTGTGTTGCACGTGCATCAATACAATGCATTGTAATTGCAAATTGTTGTTCTTATCCATGCATCATGCACAAAAGTGCACCTGCTCATGTGTGTGACACATGGCGACATCATAGCAATGCACTGTTAGCGCAAATTGTTGCACTTGTTTGTCTGTCATGCACAAAAGACAAAACAGTGTAATTGTCTTACCTGTTTGTCCGTGAATGCTAATGCATTGGATGCTAGTGCATGTGACACATGTGCATTTAGTGCACATATTGATGATGCACAATCTGCACATGTATGCTCATACTTGAATAATTTTCATTGGCTTTAAAATCAAGAAACAGGCTTCAAGCCCAATCCATTTGGTGGAGATTTTTGATAATTAAATTAGATTTAATTATAAGCCTAAAGAGCCTATAAAGACCTAGAAGACCATGAAGTTCTTGAAGACTACAAGTGAAGACCAAGAAATGCCTTGATTAATTTTTGTAATCTTTAAAATTAGTTTTAGGTTGTTAAAGCCAAAGAACCCGGTCAATCACATGTTGCTTATTTAAATTGTTTATCATGTGATGATTGAATAATTTGTTAATAAAATAATCGTGCATAAATAATTTCATATAGAATAGAAAGTGTCTACTCGTTGCATAATAACATGACATGCATGCATGTATTATTATCTATTTTTCCTATTAAATAGTTTATTAGTTAAAATAGAGATAATAATACATTAAATACCAATTTCATAATTTCTTAGGATTTTAGTTGAAAATCCTAGGTTCACAAATTAGAAATATATAATTACTTTTAATGTGATTAAAAATACATATATATGTTTCATATAATTGGTATTTATAATGTGGATTAGATTTTAAGAGTTAAAATTGGGTAATCTCAAATTAAATCTAATCTTCATAATTAAAAAGTTTAGATTATATAGATTAGATCTTTCATAATAAATTAGATTTTTAAGAGTTAAAAATCTAGTAATTTATTAGGTGTTAATAGGATGATAATTCTAGAAACATACTGATTCCTAGTAACTTATATTATACTTGTTAGCCGTTAATAATCTAAGATGATGACTAGAAATATTAAATAGAAAACCCTAATCCTAAAAGAGTGAGTGGAAGAGGGATATATGACAATATATCCCACGTTGTCTATCATTAGTTCAACATAGTGATATTTGAATGGCACCTCGAGGCGGCTTTATTTTCATCCCCCTAAGGGTGGTGTCCATTTGCGTTAATACCAAGGTTGACTTCCTAAGGGATAGGATTTCTGGATGTATTTTGAGATTAACCTACGCTAAGGTTGGCAATTCTCAAGTTAAGTCCAAGAGATCTGAAATGATGGGTTACACTCACAAAGGAATAAATTAATTAGTTAGTTTATTCCTTGACCGAAATAAGCGGTAGTCAGATAATATAGGAACAAGAGTTATTCTGTTATATTATTTGACTGAGATTTTCTCAATCTAACATACAAATATTTGACCTACCCTAAGTTGGTATTTATTTGTGGCATGTTAGATTATCGTGGCATAGTAATTTTTTTTAGGGTATTTTTTGATTTATTATTCATGTATCATGTATCATGTTTAATTTTATGCTAAAACTTGATATTCATATGAAGCAATTTTGAATAAAATATTTTGTTTATTTATTTCAACAATGTCATCACCTTTAATTACTATATTTGCCAATGATAAACTGAATGGGGATAACTATGTTAAATGAAAAAATAATATGAACGTCATTTTGGTCTGTGAGGATCTAAAATTTATCCTGACGGAAGAGTGTCCTCTTGTACCACCTGTAAATGCTACGCGTAATGTACGTGAAACCTACCAAAATTGGGTTAAGACTTATGAAAAGAACTGTTGCTACTTGTTAGTAGGAATGTCCGACGTGCTTGCTAAGAAGCACGAGGCAATGACAACATCTCAGATGATGGAGTCATTATAAGGGATGTTTGGGCAATCTTCTGAGCAGCAGCGACATGAAGTTGTTTGTGCCACTATAACTACTAAGATGAAGGAAGGGACATCAGTTCGAGAGCATGTCTTGAATATGATGACCTATTTTAACATAACTGAAACTCATGGTGGGGTGATTGATGAGCCTAGCCAAGTGAGCATGATACTGCAAACTCTCCCAAAGAGTTTTATGCAGTTCAAGAGCAATTATGTTATGAACAAGTTGCAGTATAATATTACTCAATTGCTCAATGAACTCACTACTTATGAGTCCATGAATAAGGACAAGATTAAGTATGGTGAAGCAAATGTTACTAAAACTTCCACTTCTAATAGGAAAAAGAGGAAAAAGACCACCAGTAAGTTTAAGGCAAAGCCTAAAAAGCAGGCTGTCCAAAAGTAGAAGCAAAAGAGCTCTAAAGCTTCCAAACCCAAAGGAAAATGTTTTCATTATGATGTGGAAGGTCATTGGAAGAGGAACTGTCCAAAGTACGTCGAAGAGCTCAAGAACAAAAAGAAAATGAAAGATAAATATGATTTACTTGTCATTGAATCTTGTTTAGTGGAGAATGATTTATTCACCTGGATAATCGATTCAAAAGCCACTAATCATGTTTGTTCTTCTTTACAGTTGCCTGATTCTTGGAGTGAGCTTGATGAAGGCGAGTTTGTCATGCAAGTTGGCACTGCGGATGTCGTTTCAGCTAGAGCAGTGGGAGAAGTTAGACTTCAATTTTTGAATAGTTGTTTTATTGATTTGAATAATGTTTATTATATTCCGAATTTTAGAAGAAATTTGATTTTGGTTTCTAGATTATTGGAACAAAATTATTTAATTTCTTTTAGTAATAAAGATGTTATTATTTCTAGAAATGGTTTGAATATTTGTTTCAGAATATTAGAAAACAACATTTACATGTTAAGGTCATTAACACGTAATTCACTGCTCAATGCTGAATTGCTTAAAATTGAAAAACGTAAAGCAAAGCGACAAAAATAAATTCTCTCAATGATAATACCTATCTTTGGCATCTAAGACTTGGACATATTAATCTTGATAGAATAGACAGACTAGTAAAGAGCGAAACTTTAAGTGAATTAAAGATCGGTACTTTACCTGTTTGTGAAAATCCTGTTTAGAATGTAAAATGACTGAAAGACCTTTTAAGACAAAAGGTTATAGAGCCAAAGAACCGCTAGAGCCTATACATTCGGATGTGTGTGGTCCAATGAATGTTAAAGCTAGAGGTGGTTATGAATATTCTGTCACTTTCATTGATGATTATTCAAGATATGGGTATGTTTACCTAATGCAATGAAAGTCTGAAATTTTGAAAAGTTCAAAGAGTTTAGAGCTGAAGTTGAAAATCAATTAGGTAAAACATTGAAAGTTCTATGATCAGATTGTCGAGGAGAGTACCTTGAAATAGAGTTCAAGAATTATTTGATTGAGAATATGATTATATCCTAACTCACGGCTTCGGGAACACCACAACAAAATGGTGTTGCAGAAAGGAGAAATCGTACCCCACAGGATATGATGAGATCTATGATTAGTTTCTCATCATTAAATAGTTCATTATGGGGATATGCACTGAAAACTGCAGTATATATCCTGAATGTAGTTCCTTCTAAGTCTGTTTCTAAAACACCTTTGGAGTTGTGGAATGGCCGTAAAGCTAGTTTGCAACATTTTCGCATATGGGGGTGTTCAACACATTTGCTGAAAAATGAGACTGAAAAACTGGAACCATATTCACAAGTTTGCCTATTTGTATGCTACTTCAGAGAAACTAGAGGCAGATTCTTTTATGATCCTCAAAATAACAAAGTGATTGTATCGACAAATGTTACGTTTCTTGAAGATAATTACATAAAAGAACATAAACCTCGAAGTAAGATTGTACTCAAGTAGTTTTTGCTTGGTTCAACTAGTATCCAATCAACAATAGTTGTTGATAATAACATAGCTAAGACCAGGTCTGTCCATCAAACAGATTTCTATCAGAATCATTTGCCATCTCATCGTAGTAGAAGGGTTATTAGACCACCAATTCATTACAGAAAGATCGGAGACGCACAGATTGCTATATTTGATGAGTGTGTAGATGATTCATTGACATATCATGATGTAATGGAAGATTCTGATAAGGAAGAATGGCTTAAAGCTATGAATTTCGAGATAGAGTCAATGTACTCAAACTCAGTCTGGGAACTTATGGATCACCCAAATGGGGTAAAACCCATAGGTTGCAAATGGATCTACAAGAGAAAGAGAGGAGTGGATAAGAAGGTGGAGACCTTCAAAGCTAGGCTAGTGGCAAAAGGTTATACTCAGAAAGAGGGAGTTGATTTTGAAGAAACGTTCTCGCCAGTAGCCATGTTTAAGTCTATTCGTATTCTTCTATCCATAGTTGCATGTCTCGATTACGAGATATGACAAATGGATGTCAAGACTGCATTCTCAAATGGCAATCTTGATGAAAGCATCTTTATGGTGCAACCAGAGGGATTCGTAATCCAAGGTCAAGAGCACAAGGTTTGCAAGTTGCAAAGGTCTATTTATGGACTGAAGCAAGCTTCTCGATCTTGGAACATTGGATTTGATATATCAATCAAGTCTTATGGTTTTGAGCAAAATGTCGATGAACCTTGTGTATAGAAGCGCATCATCGGTAAGAAAGTGGTTTTCCTCATACTTTATGTTGATGATATTCTACTCATTGGGAATGATTTAAGAGTATTATCTTATGTAAAGAACTGACTTGCTAACCAATTCCAAATGAAAGATTTGGGAAAGGCTAGTTAAGTTCTTGGGATCTAAATTATGTGAAATCGTAAGAACAAACTGTTAGCGTTGTCTCAAGCATCATACATTGATAAGATCCTTATATGTTATTCGATGCAGAATTCCAAGAAAGGTTATTTACCTTTTCTACCTAGAGTTCACTTGTTTAAGGAACAATGTCCTAAGACACCTCAAGAAGTTGAGGATATGAGACGAATTCCCTATGCCTCTGCAGTAGGCAATCTCATATATGTTATGCTATGCATGAGACCTGACATATGTTATTCAGTGGGAGTAGTTAGTCGTTATCAATCTAACCGAGGATTGGATCATTGGGTGGCAATAAAATGTATTCTCAAGTATCTTCGGAGAACGAGAAGCTATATACTTGTATATTTTGGTGAGAATTTGATTCCAATAGGATATACAGATTCAGATTTTCAATCGGATAAGGATTCTCAAAAATCTACGTCTGGGTGAGTATTCACCCTAGGTGGTGGGGCTATAGTCTGGAGGAGTGTTAAGCAATCTTGTATCGCTAACTCCACCATGTAAGCAGAATATGTAGCAGCTTGCGAAGCAGCTAAAGAAGCAGTTTGGCTTCGTAAGTTCTTGACAGATTTAGAAGTTGTTCCAAATATGAATAAGCCAATCACACTTTATTGTGATAATAGTGGTGCAATGGCTAATTCCAAAGAACCAAAAAGCCATAAGCGTGGAAAACATAAAGAAAGAAAATATCATCTCATCAAAGAGATAGCACATAGAGGAGATAGCACATAGAGGAGATGTGTCGGTGATAAAAATAGCTTCACAGGACAACCATGCTGATCCGTTTATGAAGACCTTAACGGCTAAAGTGCTTGATAGCCATCTAAAGGGCCTAGGATTACAAGACATGTCTCATTTGCTCTAGGCAAGTGGGAGATTGTTAGGATTTATGCCTTAAGAGCTTGTAATTTGTAAACGTTTAAATAAATAATAAATAAATTTATTTTATTCAAATTAATGTGTATTTATGAAATGTTTACTTCATACAAATATCATGTAACATTCATGATTACTTATATAGTCTCAAACTAAGCATGTAATTGTTATACACAAGAGGATTTAATTTGAGATTTCTAATCTAAAGAGTCCGTAGAAAGCAAACAAAGTTGGGTACTTTGTTTGTGGCAAATCTACAGCTGCGGTCTATTTCGTATTTGATACGATGATCTTATCCGGGATTATTCATGTGGCAACATGAAAATGAAGGCACTTATATAATAGAGATTATATAGGACTAGACCACAATAAAAATGAATTTTTTATTAATATCCGTTAAACAAAGAAATTTTTATTTATCAACTAGATAATCATATATGGATTGATCTTAATCCTGAGTGTTTTAGGGACTCCTATTTGTTGAGTCAAATCTTTTGATTTACATGGGCGAGACTATTATAGATTTACGGTCAATAAGCTTCGTACTTTGGAGATATGATTTAATAAGTGACTAGGAACATTCTACACAATAGTGGAATCCACTCCTTCTTGCAAGAAGTAGATGAGTAGTTCCCTTAAGTGTTCATTCAGGTCTTGAACAATAAGAGCGCTCAACTTTCTATTTATGAGTAAACAGAAAGATAAATTAATAAGTTGTTATGGATATATTGTTCATTAGAGAATCAATGGTACTTAATGGAACAAGATATAATTAGAGAGGTATAACGGATTTTAATAACCTAGCTCTAATTATGAGCTACTCGTAGAAGATCAAACCATATGAAATGATTAAATTGATGGACACTGAAAATTCAGATTGTGTAAGACATCTACAATTTTGAGAGTGCAACCTTAAGTTTTTAGTGGAGTAACTCTAAGGTTAATAATAGTGAATTATTAATTAAAGAGTTTAATTAATAATTCCGATATTATTGGAGCTCAAATTGTAGGTCCATTTGGTCCCCTTGCTAGCTCACAATCACATAAATAAACAAATTGAAGAATATAATTAGATTGGCCAATTATAAGTGTACACATAAATTTATGGACATGTTCACAAATTATTTAAATAATTTGGTTTTTTAAATATTTTTAATTATTTAATTAATGGTTAATTATTTAATTATTTGTAGAGGTCATGAGTTCAATTCTAAATGGTGTCATTAAATTAATTATGATTTAGAATCATTTAATTTAATGAAAAATCATTTAAATAATTAATGGAAATAATAATTTTAATTGGAATTAGATTCCATATTAAAATTATATTAAAAGAGTTTTAATTTAATAGGAATTAGATTCTATACTAAATTAAAAGAATAGAATTCTAATCAAATAAGGAATTTGATTCCATATTGAATATGAATTAAGTCTTTCAATTTAAATAGGAATATAAATTCCTTGTTAAAATTGAAGAACTCTAGTTTACTATTATAAAAGGATGTTTTATGAATGGTAATGAGAGAGAAAATTTTTGGCTAATGGAACCAAAAATTTCCATTGATTAAATCACTATATAACCATCTACTTCAAGAGAGTCTTCAAAAAGATTGTGCCCACACACAATTTCTTTTGTGAAGAATCACAGTGAGAAAGATCAGGTGGTGAAGAATTTGTGAATAAAAAAGGATCAATTTAATTTTAATATAAGGTAAGATTCGATCTTATTAATTTAATTATTGAATTGTTATTACTAGCATCGACCGAGCACGTTTTTGTTTGAAAAATTTTTTAAATCCACATTTCCGCATTAATATTATAATCAATTTTTCCCTTTAATTTGTATCAAAGCCCAGTTTTCGCTAGTTTAATAATTGATTTAATAATTAGTGAATTTCCTTTTGATTATGATTCTTTGTATGTCATCGGGTAGACACTAATTATTGATGTGCATATTTTATATTCATGTTTGATGAATTGGGCTTGCATGGATTGATCGTTAATTATATGGTTTTTTGGCTAATTTAATTTGATTAATATGTAAGCCGTTTGTGGTAATTTTTTCCGTTGTAATATCAAAGATTTAGGGTTTTTTTTGTTTGAAAAGATTCAAGTCGAAGAATGATGTGCAACAGCCCTGAAATTTCGTTTCTGGTTTTGTGCGGAAAAGTTGCGATTGAAACGGCATAGATTTCAAGCAGTGTGTGCGTATGAGATGCGCAAAAAGACATTGAACGAATTCTACAAACATGCACTATCAGTGCATGTAATGCACGAACAGTAGTATACATGGTCTATTCTTCTACACTCAACTCGGCGCAGCTGCTGCGCTTGTGCGGCTGCTGCGCTTGCAACAACCGAGTTTGGTGCGGTTGCTGCCCTCGTGTAGCACGTTGAATGGCTGGTGCATCTGATATGTTATGCTGCGTTGACTGGTTGTGCAGATAACAGCGTGTAAGACTGGTTTTGAACTAGAACAGATGAAAATCTGTGTGGTTCCTGCGCGTACCGGACTGGTTTTGAACCAGTTAGGTGTGTGGTCGATGCAAAGGCTGCGCATGGGGGCTGGATCAGCAGCTGAGTGGCTGCGCATGGATCACTGGTGACTGCAGCAGTTATGCGCTCACGTTGCTGCGTTCGTGGATTGGTTTTGAACCAGCTTGTAATGCGTTAAATTCGTTGTAGTTGAACCAGAACAGTACATGTGATGTTCTCAAAATAGTGCATTAGTTTTGGTGTATAGTCTAGCGTGTTGTATTCAAGGTGGCTGTGTTGCACGTGCATCAATACAATGCATTGTAATTGCAAATTGTTGTTCTTATCCATGCATCATGCACAAAAGTGCACTTGCTCATGTGTGTGACACATGGCGACATCATAGCAATGCAAGTGCAAATTGTTGCACTTGTTTGTGTGTCATGCACAAAAGACAAAACAATGTAATTGTCTTACCTGTTTGTCCGTGAATGCTAATGCATGCGACACATGTGCATTTAGGGCACATATTGATGATGCACAATCTGCACATGTATGCTCATACTTGAATAATTTTCATTGGCTTTAAAATCAAGAAATGGGCTTCAAGCCCAAGCCATTTGATGGAGATTTTTTATAATTAAATTAGATTTAATTATAAGCCTAAAGAGTCCATCAAGACCGAGAAGACCATGAAGTTCTTGAAGACTACAAGTGAAGGTCAAAAAATACCTTGATTAATTTTTGTAATCTTTAAAATTAGTTTTAGGTTGTTAAAGCCAAACAACCCGATCAATCACATGTTGTTTATTTAAATTGTTTATCATGTGATGATTGAATAATTTATTGATAACATAATCATGCAAAAAAATGTCATATACAATAGAAAATGTCTACTCATTGATACATACATGTATTATTATTTATTTTTCCTATTAAATAGTTTATTAGTTAAAATAGAGATAATAATACATTAAATACCAATTTCATAATTTGTTAGGATTTTAGTTGAAAATCCTAGGTTCACAAATTAGTAATATATAATTACTTTTAATGTGATTAAAATATATATATATATATATGTTTCGTATAATTGGTATTTATAATGTGGATTAGATTTTAAGAGTTAAAATTGGGTAATCCCACATTAAATCTAATCTTCATAATTAAAGAGTTTAGATTATATAGATTAAATCTTTCATAATAAATTAGATTTTTAAGAGTTAAAAATCTAGTAATTTATTAGGTGTTAATAGGATGATAATTCTAGTAATATATTGATTCCTAGTAACTTAGATTATACTTATTAGCCGTTAATAATCTAAGATGATGACTAGAAATATTAAATAGAAAACCCTAATCCTAAAATAGTGAGTGGGAGAGGGATATATGACAATATATCCCACGGTCTCTATCATTAGTTCAACACCGTGAGATTTGAATGGCGCCTCGAGACGGCTTTATTTTCATCCCCCTAAGGGTGATGTCCATTTGGGTCAATGCCAAGGTTGACTTCCTAACGGATAGGATTTCTAGATGTATTTTGGGATTGACTTACCCTAAGATTGGCAATTCTCAAGTTAAGTCCGAGAGATCTGAAATGATGGGTTACGCTCACAAAGCAATAAATTAATTAGTCAGTTTATTCTTTGATCGAAATAAGCGGTAGTCAGATAATATAGGAATAAGAGTTATTATGTTATATTATTCGACTGAGATTTTCTCAATCTAACATACAAATATTTGACCTACCCTAAGGTGGCATTTATTTGTGGCATGTTAGATTATCATTGCATAGTAATTCTCTTTAGGGTATTTCTGATTCATTATTCACATACCATGCATCATGTTTAATTTTATGCTAAAAATTATGATATTCATATGAAGCAATTTTGAATAAAATATTTTGTTTATTTATTTTAGCAATGTCGTTACCTTTACTTACTATACTTGCCAATGATAAACTAAATGAGGATAATTATGTTAAATGGAAAAACAATATGAACACCATTCTGGTCTGTGAGGATCTAAAACTTACCTTGACGGACGAGTGTCCTCCTGTGCCACCTATAAATGCTATGCGTAATGTACGCAAAACCTACCAAAATTGGGTTAAGGCTGATGAAAAGACCTGTTGCTACCTGTTAGTAGGAATGTCCGACGTGCTTGCTAAGAAGCACGAGGCAATGACAACAACATCTCAAATGATGGAGTCATTATAAGGGATGTTTGGGCAATCTTCTGAGCAGCAGCGACATGAAGTTGTTTGTGCCACTATAACTACTAAGATGAAGGAAGGGACATTAGTTCGAGAGCATGTCTTGAATATGATGACCTATTTTAACATAACTGAAACTCATGGTGGGGTGATTGATGAGCCTAGCCAAGTGAGCATGATACTGCAAACTCTCCCAAAGAGTTTTATGCAGTTCAAGAGCAATTATGTTATGAACAAGTTGCAGTATAATATTACTCAATTGCTCAATGAACTCACTACTTATGAGTCCATGAATAAGGACAAGATTAAGTATGGTGAAGCAAATGTTGCTGAAACTTCCACCTCTAATAAGAAAAAGAGGAAAATGACCACCAGTAAGTTTAAGTCAAAGCCTAAAAAGCAGGCTACCCAAAAGAATAAACAAAAGAGCTCTAAGGCTTCTAAACCCAAAGGAAAATGTTTTCATTGTGATGTGGAAGGTCATTGGAAGAGGAACTATCCAAAGTACCTCAAAAAGCTCAAGAACAAAAAGAAAATGAAAAATAATTATGATTTACTTGTCATTGAATCTTTTTTAGTGGAGAATGATTTATTAATTGGGATAATCGATTCAGGAGCCATTAATCATGTTTGTTCTTTTTTACAGTTGATTGATTCTTGGAGGGAGCTTGATAAGAGTGAGTTTGTCATGCGAGTTGGCACTGCGGATGTCGTTTCAGCTAGAGCAGTGGGAGAAGTTACACTTCAATTTTTGAATAGTTGTTTTATTGTTTTAAACAATGTTTATTATATTCCGAATTTTACAAGAAATTTGATTTCGGTTTCTAGATTATTATAACAAAATTATTTAATTTCTTTTAGTAATAAAGATGTTATTATTTCTAGAAATTGTTTGAATATTTGTTTCGGAATATTAGAAAACAATTTACATGTTAAGGTCATTAACACGTAATTCACTGCTCAATGCTGAATTGTTTAAAGTTGAAAAACGTAGAACAAAGCAACAAAAGATTTCTCCCAATGATGATACCTATCTTTGACATCTAAGGCTTGAATATATTAATCTTGATAGAATAAATAGACTAGTAAAGAGCGAAACTTTAAGTGAGTTAAAGATCGGCACTTTACCTGTTTGTGAAAATCATGTTTAGAAGGTAAAATGACTGAAAGACCTTTTAAGACAAAAGGTTATAGAGCCAAAGAACCGTTAGAGCTTATCCATTCGGATGTTTGTGGTCCAATGAATGTTAAAGCTAGAGGTGGTTATGAATATTCTGTCACTTTCATTGATGATTATTCAAGATATGGGTGTTTACCTAATGCAACGAAAATCTGAAACTTTTGAAAAATTCAAAGAGTTTAGAGCTAAAGTTGAAAATCAATTAGGTAAAACATTGAAAGCTCTATGATTAGATCGTGGAGGAGAGTACCTTGATACAGAGTTCAAGGATTATTTGATTGAGAATAGGATTATATCCCAACTCACGGCTCCTAGAACACCACAATAAAATGGTGTTGCATAAAGGAGAAATTGTACCCTGTAGGATATGATGAGATCTATGATTAGTTTCTCATCATTAAATAGTTCTTTCTGGGGATATGCACTGCAAATTGCAGTATATATCCTGAATGTAGTTCCTTCCAAGTCTGATTCTAAAACACCTTTAGAGTTATGGAATGGCCGCAAAGCTAGTTTGCAATATTTTCGCATATAGGGGTGTCCAACACATTTGCTGAAAAATAAGACTGAGAAACTGGAATAACGTTAACAAATTTGCTTATTTGTAGGCTACTCCAAAGAAATTAGAGGCGGATTCTTTGATGATCCTCAAGATAACAAAGTGATTGTATCGACAAATGCTACGTTTCTTGAAGATAATTACATAAAAGAATATAAACCTCGAAGTAAGATTGTACTCAAGTAGTTTTTGCTTGGTTCGACTAGTATCCAATCAACAATAGTTGTTGATAATAACATAGTTAAGACCACGTCTAAGCATCAAACAGATTTCTATTAGAATCATCTACCATCTCGTCATAGTGGAAGGGTTATTAGACTACCAATTCATTATAGAAAGATCGAAGAGGCACAGATTACTATCTCTGATGAGTGTGTAGATGATCCATTGACATGTCATGATACAGTGGAAGATTTTGATAAGGAAGAATGGCTTAAAGTTATGAATCTCGAGATGGAGTCAATGTACTCAAACTCAGTCTGGGAACTTGTGGATCAACCAGATGGGGTAAAACCTATATGCTACAAATGGATCTACAAGAGGAAGAGAGGAATGGATGGGAAGGTGGAGACCTTCAAAGCTAGGCTAGTGGTAAAAGGTTATACTCAGAAAGAGGAAGCTGATTATGAAGAAACTTTCTCACTAGTAGTCATGCTTAAGTCTATTCGTATTCTTCTATCTATAGCTGCATGTCTCCAGTACAAGATATGACAAATGGATGTCAAGACTGCATTCTTGAATGGCAATTTTGATGAAAGCATCTTTATGGTGCAACAAGAGGGATTCGTGATCCAAGGTCAAAAGCACAAGGTTTGCAAGTTGTAAAGGTCTATTGATGGACTGAAGTAAGCTTCTCGATCTTGGAATATTAGATTTGATACTTCAATCAAGTCTTATGGTTTTGAGCAAAATGTCGATGAACCTTGTGTATAGAAGCGTATCATCGGTAAGAAAGTGGTTTTCCTCGTACTTTACGTTGATGATATTCTACGCATTGGAAATGATGTAAGAGCATTATCTGATGTAAAGAAATGACTTGCTAACCAATTCCAAATGAAAGATTTGGGAGAGGCTAATTATGTTCTTGGGATCTAAATCATACGAAATCATAAGAACAAACTGTTAGTATTGTCTCAAGCATCATACATTGATAAGATCCTTGTACGTTATTCGATGCAGAATTCCAAAAAAGGTTATTTACCTTTTCAGCATGGAGTTCACTTGTTTAAGGAACAATGTCCTAAGACACCTCAATAAGTTGAGGATATGAGACGAATTACCTATGCCTCTGCAGTAGGCAGTCTCATATATGTTATGCTATGCACGAGACCTAACATATGTTATTCAGTAGGAGTAGTCAATCATTATCAATCTAACCGAGGATTGGATCATTGGGTGGCAGTAAAATGTATTCTCAGGTATCTTCAGAGAACGAAAAACTATATTCTTGTATATTTTGGTGAGAATTTGATTCCAATAGGATATGCAGATTCTGATTTTCAATCGGATAAAGATTTTTGAAAATCTATGTCTGGTTCAGTATTCACTCTAGTTGGTGCGGCCACAGTATGGAGGAATGTTAAGCAATCTTGTATCATTGACTCCACCATGGAAGCAAAATATGTAGCAGCTAAAGAAGCAGTTTGGCTTCGTAAGTTCTTGACAGATTTAGAAGTTGTTCCAAATATGAATAAGTCAATCACACTTTATTGTGATAATAGTCGTGCAGTGGCTAATTCCAAAGAACCAAAAAGTCATAAGCGTGGAAAGCATATAGAAAGAAAATATCATCTCATCAAAGAGATAACACATAGAGAAGATGTGTCGGTAATGAAAATAGCTTCATAGGACAACCATGCTGATCTATTTATAAAGACCTTAATGGCTAAAGTGCTTGACGGTCATCTAGAGGGTCTAGGATTACGAGATATGTCTCATTTGCTCTAGGGCAAGTGGGAGATTGTTAGGATTTATGCCCAAAGAGTTTGTAATTTGTAAACATTTAAATAAATAATAAATAAATAAAGTTTATTTTATTCAAATTAATGTGCATTTATGAAATGTTTGCTTCATACGAATATCATGTAACATCCATAATTACTTGTGTAGTCTCAAACTAAGTATGTAAGTGTTATATACAAGAGGATTTAGTTTGAGATTTGTAATCTAAAGAGTCCGTAGAAAACAAACAAAGTTGGGTACTTTGTTTGTGGTAAATCTACAGTTGCGGTCCATTTCGTATTTGATACGATGATCTTATCCGGGATTGTTCATGTGGCGACATGAAAATGAAGATACTTATATAATAGAGATTATATAGGACTAGACCACGATGAAAATGAATTTTTTATTAATATCCGTTAAACAAATAATTTTTTATTTATCGACTAGATGATCATATATGGATTGATCTTAATCCTGAGTGTTTTATGGACTCCTATTTGTTGAGTCATATCTTTTGATTTACATGGGTAAGACTATTATAGATTTACGGTCAAAAAGCTTCGTACTTTGGAGATGTGATTTAATAAGTGGCTGAGAATATTTTACACAATAGTGGAATCAACTCCTTCTTGCAAGAAGTAGATGAGTAGTTCCCTTAGGTGTTGATTCAGGTGTTGAACAATAAGAGCGCTCGACTTTTTATTTACGAGTAAACGGAAAGATAAATTTATAAATTGTTATGGATATATTGTTCATTAGAGAATCAATAGTACTTAATGGAACAAGATATAATTAGAGAGGTATAACAGATTTTAATAACCTAGCTCTAATTATGAACTACTCGTAGAGGATCAAACCATATGAAATTATTAAATCGATGGACATTGAAAATTCAAATTGTGTAAGACATCTACAATTTTGAGAGTGCAACCTTAAGTTTTTAGTGGAGTAACTCTAAGGTTAATAATAGTAAATTATTAATTAAAGAGTTTAATTAATAATTCTAATATTATTGGAGCTCAAATTGTAAGTCCATTTGGTCCCCTTGCTAGCTCACAATCACATAAAGAAACAAATTGAAGAATATAATTAGATTGTCCAATTATAAGTGTACTTATAAATTTATGGACTTGTTCACAAATTATTTAAATAATTTGATTATTTAAATATTTGTAAATATTTAATTAATGGTTAATTATTTAATTATTTATAGAGGTCATGAGTTCAATTCTAAATGGTGTCATTAAATTAATTATGATTTAGAATCACTTAATTGAATGAAAAATCATTTAAATAATTAATGGAAATAATAATTTTAATTGGAATTAGATTCCATATTAAAATTATATTAAAAGAGTTTTAATTTAATAGGAATTAGATTCTATACTAAATTAAAATAATAGAATTCTAATCCAATAAGGAATTTGATTCCATATTGGATATGAATTAAGTCTTTCAATTTAAATAGGAATTTAAATTTTTTGTTAAAATTGAAGAATCCTAGTTTACCATTATAAAAGGATGTTTATGAATGGTAATGAGGGAGAGAATTTTTGGCTAATGGAACCAAAAATTTCCATTGATTAAATCACCATATAATCATCTACTTCAAGAGAGTCTTCAAAAAGATTGTGCACACACACAGTTTTTTTGTAAGTGTCACAATGAGGAAGATCAGGTGATGAAGAATCTGCGAATCAAACGGGATCAATTCAATTTTAATGTAAGTTAAGATTCGATCTTATTAATTTAATTATTGAATTGTTATTACTAGCATCAATCGGGCACGTTTTTGTTTGAAAAATTTTTTAAATCCACATTTCCGCATTAATGTTATAATCAAAATTTCCCTTTAATTGGTATTAGAGTCCGGTTTTCGTTAGTTTAATAATTGATTTAATAATTAGTGAATTTCCTTTTGATTATGATTCTTTGTATGTCATGGGGTAGACACTAATTATTGATGTGCATATTTTATATTCATGTTTGATGAATTAGGTTTGCATGGATTGATCGTTAATTATATGATTTTTTGGTTAATTTAATTTGATTAATATGTAAGTCGTTTGTGTTGATTTTTTCCGTTGTAATATCAAAGATTTAGGGTTTTTTTTTTCTTTGAAAAATTCAAGTCGAAGAATGATGTGCAACGGCCCTGAAATTTCGTTTCTGGTTTTATGCGGAAAAGTTGCGATTGAAACGGCATAATTTGAAGCAGTGTGTGCGTATGAGATGCGCAAAAAGACATTGAACGAATGCTACAAACATGCACCATCAGTGCATGTGATGCACGGACAGCAGTACACATGGTCTAGTCTTCTGCACTCAACTCGGCGCGGCTGCTGCGCTTGCAGCAACCGAGTTTGGTGCGGTTGCTGCCCTCGTGCAGCACGTTGAATGGCTGGTGCATCTCATATGTTATGCTGCGTTGACTGGTTGGTTGTGTGGTCGATGCAAAGGCTGCGCATGGGGGCTGGATCAGCGGCTGAGTGGCTGCGCATGGATGAGTCGGTTGTATTGATTGATGCTCCTTTGTACGCTGTCAAGGACAACGATAATTGTCCTTCACTCTTGACACCAAACAAAGCCACAAATTATTTTATAGGTTCAAAGTTGTGGTCTCACTGAGAATATTAATTACCATTTAAAATTGATGAGTTAATAATTGTCTTGATATAACTTTTGAAAATGAATTTATTTATTTATTTTTATATAAATATGGAAATATTTCATGTCATTTCAAAAAGGAAAAAGAAAAAGAAATATTTCATGCTTCCATATTGCATGAAAATTACAGAGCAAATACCAATGATCCAAATTATAAGTCAAAAGAAAATATAAAATGAAAGTAAATTCAAAGGTAAATTGCATTCAGCACCTTGACTTTGCACAAATTAAATCCCATGGCCAACTTTTCTTTATTTATTTTTATTATTTAAAAATAAAATCACAAAATTAATAAAATATTATATAAGTAGTATTTTGGTACTTTTCATATGAATATTAAAAGTTGTTGTTAACTTTAATTGTAGACTAAATCAAGTGTAATTTTTTGTAATTTTGATGACGGAAAGTATATTTAATAAGAAGAATATTAAGATTCAAAATAAAAAGTTTGGTACAGGAAAATTGTAACAATATATAAACTAAAAAATGTATAATAATAATGAAAGGGCTATGATAAAATAAAAATCGCTTGTATAGCAATGTTGAAAATGTGAATTGTGAAACGACGGAAAACAACAAGTTTGAGGACAAGGATTATTATAGCACCACGGGTCGTGATTGTCCAATTATTAATAATCGAAAGAGTCCAAGAAAGTTGAAACGAATTTCAAATATTTGAATGAATGGTCTGACGTTTTCATTTCATTGTCTGGACTTTTGATAATGTTAGACGTGTACATGTGCAATGTTTCGATATGGATACAATGTATGTTCACTGCATACCTTATATTCAAATCTTGTTGTTTTCCTTCATCACACAATTCATGCCTTAAACCTTTTTTTTCTTTTTTTTGAACCAATTCACGCTTTCAAAATTGCCATACGAGTTTCATCATATTTATACATCAATTATAAAAAAGTGACATATCATTGAGAAAATTCAATTAATAATTAGAAAAAAATTACAATTTAGCTACCCAAATCCAAAATATGCTTAGGCAAAGCAAACATTTTAGTTTTATTTTATTTAGAAATTCTTTGAAAGATATTATTACCACCACTATTAAAATGTTTTGATAGAAATGGAAACCATGCAATCTATTGTTTGAAAGTTAATTTAATGAGCACGAATTTATTGAATTTCGAATGATTTCTATTGTTATTAAATGTATTATGAATTTCAGAGATACTAATTGTTCAATCATAGTATTTGATTATGTATAAATGTTTTAAAAAGATTTTTGGGAGGTTAATTGATAAAATTAGATTCAACGGAAAATTATACAACACTCATTGGGCTATCAAAGCTCACTATGTTTTATATTTTTGTAAATAAAACCTCCCAAAACCTCCCCAGGGATAGGTATAGGTGCATGCACTTCAGTAGTAGGAACTCCGGATCGTGATTAGAGGAGTCAAGCTGATTGTGTTGTTCATTTTGAAATGTGGGACTACTTGTATATAATTTTGAGATGTGCATAAAAGTTTTGTATATAAACTTTTGAAAGTTACTTGAAAGGATTTTAAAAATTTAGTTTGATTTTTTGTTGAAATTGATTGAAATTAATTATGCATGACTTATAAATTCAATTTAATATACCTTTCAAAATCATATGCATGTTTGTGGTTGCTTGTGGATTGAGAAAGTTGAGGGCCTGAGGCAGAGAAGTTGAGAAAATGCTTGATTTTTGAAGTGTTTATAATTTTTATAAACTTTGTAGGGTGGTATTGTTAGGCATTGTGCCCTAAGAGTTTGTAATTTGTAAACGTTTAAATAAATAATAAATAAATAAAGTTTATTTTATTCAAATTAATATGCATTTATGAAATGTTTGCTTCATACAAAAATCATGTAACATCCATGATTACTTATGTAGTCTCAAATTAAGTATGTAAGTGTTATATACAAGAGGATTTAGTTTGAGATTAGTAATCTTAAAAGTCCGTAGAAAGCAAACAAAGCTGGGTACTTTGTTTGTGGTAAATCTACAGTTGCGGACCATTTCCTATTTGATACGATGATCTTATCCAGGATTGTTCATATGGTGATATGAAAATGGAGGCACTTATATAATAGAGATTATATAGGACTGGACCATGATAAAAATGAATTTATTATTAATATCTGTTAAACAAAGAAATTCTTATTTATCAACTAGATGATCATAGATGGATTGATCTTAATTCTGAGTGTTTAATGGACTCCTATTTGTTGGGTCATATTTTTTTATTTACATGGGTGAGACTGTTATAGATTTACGGTCACTAAGCTTCGTACTTTGGAGATGTGATTTAATAAGTGGTTGGGAACATTCTACACAATAGTGGAATCCACTCCTTCTTGCAAGAAGTAGATGAGTAGTTCCCTTAAGTATTGATTCGGGTCTTGAACAATAAGAGCGCTCAACTTTCTGTTTACGAGTAAACGGAAAGATAAATTCATAAGTTGTTATGGATATATTGTTCATTAGAGAATCAATGGTACTTAATGGAACAAGATATAATTAGAGAGGTGTAACGGATTTTAATAACCTAGCTCTAATTATGAACTACTCGTGGAGGATCGAACCATATGAAATGATTAAATCGATGGATACTGAAAATTCAGATTGTGTAAAACATCTACAATTTTGAGAGTGCAACCTTAAGGTTTTAATGGAGTAACTTTAAGGTTAATAATAGTGAATTATTAATTAAAGAGTTTAATTAATAATTTCAATATTATTGGAGCTCAAATTGTAGGTCCATTTGGTCCCCTTGCTAGCTCCCAACCACATAAAGAAACAAGTTGAAGAATATAATTGGATTGTCCGATTATTGGTGTACATATAAATTTATGTACATGTTCATAAATTATTTAAATAATTTGATTATTTAAATATTTATAATTATTTAATTAATGGTTAATTATTTAATTATTTGTAGAGGTCATGGGTTCAATTCTAAATGATGTCATTAAATTA
The DNA here is from genome assembly GCA_021234005.1 of Nephelium lappaceum. Lineage (NCBI taxonomy): Eukaryota > Viridiplantae > Streptophyta > Magnoliopsida > Sapindales > Sapindaceae > Nephelium > Nephelium lappaceum. The sequence goes on from CM038007.1 coordinate 1,965,183, forward strand.
ATTATGATTTAGAATCATTTAATTTAATGAAAAATCATTTAATTAATTAATGGAAATAATAATTTTAATTGGAATAAAATTTCATTTAAATTATATTAAAAGAGTTTTAATTTAATAGGAATTAGATTTCATATTAAATTAAAAGAATAGAATTCTAATCCAATAAGGAATTTGATTCCATATTGGATATAAATTAAATCTTTCAATTTAAATAAGAATTTGGATTCCTTGTTAAATAGGAAGTGCCCTAGTTTACCAATATATATAAAAAGATGTTTTTATGATTGGTAATAGAAGTGGTGATTGAGAGAATTTTTTGTTACTTGAACCAAAAATTTCCATTGATTCAAAATCACCAAATAACCATCTACTTCAAAAGGATCTTCAAAAAGATTGTGCCCACACACAGTTTCTTTTGTGAAGAGTCATAGCAAGGAAGATCAGGTGGTGAAGAATCTGCGAATCAAAAGGGATCAATTCAATCTTCATGCAAGATAAGATTCAATCTTATTATTTTAATTATTGAATCGTTATTACTAGCATCGATCGGGCATGTTTTGTTTGAAAAATGTTTTTGAATTCACGTTTCCGCAATTGAATTAAAATCGATTTTTCCCTTCAATTGGTATCAGAGCCCGGTTTTTCGCTAGTTTAATAATTGATTCAATAATGATTGAATTTTCTTTTGATTATGATTCTTTGTATGTGGTAGAGTAGGCACAAATTATTGCTTGATATATATTCATGTTTGATGAATTGGGTTTGCATGGATCGATCGTTAATTGTATGGTTCTTTGGCTAATTTAATTTGATTAATTTGTAAGCTGTTTGTGAAAATTTAATTTCCTTGTAATCATAGATTAAGGATTTTATTTTTGTCGGAGATTTAAACGCGAAGATTGATAACATCGAGGCTGAATTCTATCACGAAAATTGGGCAAAAAGTTGCGATTGAATATGGAATTGGTTTAGAAAATATTTGCATGCTGTTAAAGTGTGCATATGATGCACGACCAGATGACAGCGTGCAAAGGGCTGTGTGACAGCTTAATTCGCAGTCAAGTTCAGCGGTGCAGAAACTTGTGCATGGCTGAACTGCTGCGCTGCAGTGTGCTGTGCTGGTGCGGCTGGACTACAGTGCGCAGCGCTGCAGTGTGCTGTGCTGAATTGCTGCACTGCAGTGTGCTGTGCTGATGCAGTTGGACTGCAGTGCGCAGCGATGGTCCGGCTGGACTACAGTGCACAGGTGTGGAACGGTAGTCTGCTGCGTTTGACGAGCTGATGTGGTTGAGCTCGCTGTGCGTGTGACTGGTTGTGAACCAGTTTAGCTGCGCATGGAGGGCTGATGGCAAGCGACTGCTGCCACTTGACAGTCAAAAAGCTACTACCACTAGACAACAGCTGATCTGTTTCCAAACAGTCCCAAACGCAGTCCGTTTTCGAATTTTCTTAAGTTTCAGGTTTCCGTTTTCAATCATAAAAATTACAGAAAATTATCCACTCATTTTGGATAATTTTTGATGACTTTAAAATCAAGAAACAGGCTTGTAACCCAATCCATTTGATGGATGTTCTTGATAATTAAATTAGATTTAATTATAAGCCTTAAAAAGCCCAACAAGACCTTGAAGATTATGAAGTTTTTGAAGACTACAATTGAAGGCCAAGGAATGCCTTGGTTAATTTTTTGTAATAATTAAAATTAGATTTAGGTCGTTAAAGCCAAAGAACCCGGTCAATTACATATTGTTTATTTAAATTGTTTATCATGTGATGATTGAATAATTTGTTGATAACATGATCATGCATAAAATATGTCATATAGAATAGAAAGTGCCTACTCGCTGCATTATAACATGACATACATATATGTATTATTATTTATTTTTTCTATTAAATAGTTTATCAGTTAAAATAGAGATAATAATACATTAAATACCAATTTCATAATTTGTTAGGATTTTAGTTGAAAATCCTAGGTTCACAAATTAGAAATATATAATTAGGTTTAATGTGATTAAAATAAATATATTTCAAATAATTGGTGGTTATAATGTGGATTAGATTTTAAGAGTTAAATTGGGTAATCTCACATTAAATCTAATCTTCATAATTAAAGAGTTTAGATTATATAGATTAGATCTTTCATAATAAATTACATTATTAAGAGTTAAAAATATGGTAATTTATTAGGTGTTAATAGGATAATGATTCTAGTAACATACTGATTCCTAGTAACTTAGATTATATTTGTTAGTCGTTAATAATCTAAGATGATGACTAGGAATATTAAATAGAAAACTCTAATCCTAAAATAGTGAGTGGGAGAGGGATATATGACAATATATCCTACGGTCTCCATCATTAGTTCAACATCGTGAGATTTGAGTGGCGCCTCGAGACGGCTTTGTTTTCGTCCCCCTGAGGGTGGTGTCCGTTTGGGTCAATATCAAGGTTGACTTCTTAACAGATAAGATTTCTGGATGTATTTTGGGATGGACCTACCCTAAGGTTGGCAATTCTCAAGTTAAGTCTGAGAGATCTGAAATGATGGGTTACACTCACAAAGGAATAAATTAATTAGTTAATTTATTCCTTGACCGAAATAAGCGGTAGTCAGATAATATAGGAATAAGAGTTATTCTGTTACATTATTCGACTAAGATTTTCTCAATCTAACGTACAAATATTTGACCTACCCTAAGGTGGCATTTATTTGTGGCATGTTAGATTATCGTGGCATAGTAATTCTTTTTAGGGTATTTCTGATTCATTATTCATGTATCATGCATCATGTTTAATTTTATGCTAAAATTTATGATATTCATATAAAGCAAATTTTGAATAAAATATTTTGTTTATTTATTTCAGCAATGCCGTCACCTTTAATTACCATACTTGCCAATGATAAATTGAATGGGGATAACTATGTTAAATGGAAAAATAATATGAACGCCATTATGATCTGTGAGGATCTAAAATTTGTCCTGACGGAGGAGTGTCCTCCTGTGCCACCTGCAAATGCCACGCGTAATGTACGTGAAACCTACCAAAATTGGGTTAAGGCTGATGAAAAGGCTCGTTGCTACCTGTTAGCAGGAATGTCCGACGTGCTTGCTAAGAAGCATGAGGCAATGATTACAGCATCTCAGATCATGGAGTCATTACAAGGGATGTTTGGGCAACCTTCTAAGCAGCAGCGACATGAAGCTGTTTGTGCTGCTATGACTACTAAGATGAAGGAAGGGACATCAGTTCGAGAGCATGTCTTGAACATAATGACCTATTTTAATACAGCTGAAACTCATGGTGGGGTGATTGATGAGCCTAGCCAAGTGAGCATGATACTGCAAACTCTCCCAAAGAGTTTTATGCAGTTTAAGAGCAATTATGTTATAAACAAACTGCAGTATAATATTACTCAATTGCTCAATGAACTCACTACTTATGAGTCCATGAATAAGGACAAGATTAAGTCTGGTGAAGCAAATGTTGCTGAAACTTCACTTATAATAAGAACAAGAGGAAAAGGACCACCAGTAAGGCTAAGACAAAGCCTAAGAAACAGGTTACCCAAAAGAAGAAGCAAAAGAGCTCTAAAGCTTCCAAACCCAAAGAAAAATGTTTTCATTGTGATGTGGAAGGTCATTGGAAGAGGAACTGTCCTAAGTACCTCGAAGAGCTCAAGAACAAAAAGAAAATGAAAGGTGAATATGATTTACTTGTTATTGAATCTTGCTTAGTGGAGAATGAATTATTCACCTGGATAATCGATTCAGGAGCCACTAATCATGTTTGTTCTTCTTTACAGTTGATTGATTCTTAGAGGGAGCTTGATGAGGGCGAGTTTACCATGCGAGTTGGCACTGGGGATGTCGTTTCAGCTAGAGCAGTGGGAGAAGTTAGACTTCAATTTTCAAATAATTGTTTTATTGTTTTGAACAATGTTTATTATATTCCGAATTTTAGAAGAAATTTGATTTCGGTTTCGAGATTATTGGAGCACAATTATTCAATTTCTTTTAATAATAAAGATATTATTATTTTTAGAAATGGTTTGAATATTTGTTCTAGAATATTAGAAAACAACATTTACATGTTAAGGTCGTTAACACATAATTCACTGCTTAATGCTGAATTGTTTAAAGTTGAAAAACCTAAAGCAAAGTGACAAAAGATTTCTCCTAATGATGATACTTATCTTTGGCATCTAAGACTTGGACATATTAATCTTGACAGAATAGACAGACTAGTAAAAAGTGGAACTTTAAGTGAGTTAAAGATCGGCACTTTACCTATTTGTGAATCCTGTTTAGAAGGTAAAATGACTAAGAGACCTTTTAAGACAAAAGGTTATAGAGCCAAAAAACCGCTAGAGCTTATACATTCGAATGTTTGTGGTCCAATGAATGTTAAAGCTAGAGGTGGTTATGAATATTTCGTCACATTCATTGATGATTATTCTAGATATGGGTATGTTTACCTAATGCAACGAAAGTCTGAAACTTTTGAAAAGTTCAAAAAGTTTAAAACTGAAGTTGAAAATCAATTAGGTAAAACATTGAAAGCTCTACGATCAGATCGGGGAGGAGAGTACCTTGATACAGAGTTCAAGGATTACTTGATTGAGAATGGGATTATATCTCAACTCACGGTTCCTGGAACACCGCAGCAAAATGGTGTTGCAGAAAGGAGAAATCGTACCTTGCAGGATATGATGAGATCTATGATTAGTTTCTCATCTTTAAACAGTTCTTTCTGGGGATATGCATTGCAAACTGCAGTATATATCCTGAATGTAGTTCCTTCAAAGTCTATTCCTAAAATACCTTTAAAGTTGTGGAATGGTCGCAAAGCTAGTTTGCAACATTTTCGTATATGGAGGTGTCCAGCACATTTGCTGAAAAATAAGACGGGGAAGCTGGAACCACGTTCACAAGTTTGCCTATTTGTAGGCTACTCCAGAGAAACTAGAGGCAGATTCTTTTATGATCCTCAAGATAACAAAGTAATTGTATCGACAAATGCTACGTTTCTTGAAGATAATTACATAAAAGAACATAAACCTCGAAGTAAGATTGTACTCGAGGAGTTATTGTCTGGTTCAACCGGTATCCAATCAACAATAGTTATTAATAATAACATAATAAAAACCACGTCTGAGCGTCAGACAGACTTTCATCATAATCATCTACCACCTCGTCGTAGTGGAAGGGTTATTAGACCACCTATTCGTTACATAAATATCGGAGAGGCACAGATTGCTATCTCTGATGAGTGTGTAGATGATCCATTGACATATAATGATGCAATGGAAGATTCTGATAAGGAAGAATGGCTTAAAGCTATGAATCTCGAGATAGAGTCCATATACTCAAACTCAGTCTGGGAACTTATGGATCAACCAGATGGGGTAAAACCCATAGGTTGCAAATGGATCTACAAAAGAAAGAGAGGAGTGGACGGGAAGGTAGAGACCTTCAAAGCTAGGCTAGTGGCAAAAGGTTATACTAAAAAAGAGGGAGTTGACTATGAAGAAACTTTCTCACCACTAGCCATGCTTAAGTCCATTCGTATTCTTCTATCCATAGCTGCATGTCTCGATTACGAGATATGGCAAATGGATGTCAAGACTGCATTCTTGAATGGCAATATTGATGAAAGCATCTATATGGTGCAACCAGAGGGATTCGTAATCCAAGGTCAAAAGCAAAAGGTTTGCAAGTTGCAAAGGTCTATTTATGGACTTAAGCAAGCTTCTCGATCTTGTAACATTAGATTTGATACTTCGATCAAGTCTTATGGTTTTGAGCAAAATGTCGATGAACCTTGTGTATACAAGCGTATCATCGATAAGAAAGTGGTTTTCTGCGTATTTTACGTCGATGATATTCTACTCATTGGGAATGATGTAGAAGCATTATCTGATGTAAAGAACTGGCTTGCTAACCAATTCCAAATTAAAGATTTGGGAGAGGCTAGTTATGTTCTTGGGATCCAAATCATACGAGATCGTAAGAACAAACTGTTAGCATTGTCTCAAGCATCATACATTGATAAGATCCTTGTACGTTGTTCGATGCAAAATTCCAAGAAAGGTTATTTACCTTCTCGGCATGAAGTTCACTTGTCTAAGGAACAATGTCCTAAGACACCTCAAGAAGTTGAGGATATGAGCTGAATTCCCTATGCCTCTGTAGTAGGCAGTCTCATGTATGCTATGCTATTCACGAGACCTGACATATGTTATTCAGTGGGAGTAGTCAGTCGTTATCAATCTAACCCAAGATTGGATCATTGGGTGGCAGTAAAATGTATTCTAAAAGATCTTCGGAGAATGAGAAACTATATGCTATTATATTCTGATGAGAATTTGATTCCAACAGGATATAAAAATTCTGATTTTCAATCGGATAAGGATTCTTAAAAATCCACGTCTGGGTCAGTATTCACCCTAGGTGGTGGGGCTATAGTATGGAGGAGTGTTAAGCAATTTTGCATCGCTGACTCCACCATGGAAGCAGAATATGTAGTAGCTTGTGAAGCAACTAAAGAAGCAATTTGGCTTCGTAAGTTCTTGACAAATTTAGAAGTTGTTTCAAATATGGATAAGCCAATCACACTTTATTGTGATAATAGTGGTGTAATGGCTAATTTGAAAGAACCAAGAAGCCATAAGCGTCGAAAACATATAGAAAGAAAATATCATCTCATTAGAGAGATAGTACATAGAGGAGATGTGTCGGTGATGAAAATAGCTTCACAGGACAACCATGCTGATCCGTTTACAAAGACCTTAACGGCTAAAGTGTTTGACGGTCATCTAGAGGGTCTAGGATTACGAGATATGTCTCATTTGCTCTAGGGCAAGTGGGAGATTGTTAGGCATTGTGCCCTAAGAGCTTGTAATTTGTAAACGTTTAAATAAATAATAAATAAATAAAGTTTATTTTATTCAAATTAATGTGCATTTATGAAATGTTTGCTTCATACGAAAATCATGTAACATCCATGATTACTTATGTAGTCTCAAATTAAGTATGTAAGTGTTATATACAAGAGGATTTAGTTTGAGATTAGTAATCTTAAAAGTCCGTAGAAAGCAAACAAAGCTGGGTACTTTGTTTGTGGAAAATCTACAGTTGCGATCCATTTTGTATTTGATATGATGATCTTATCCGGAATTGTTCATATGGTGATATGAAAATGGAGGCACTTATATAATAGAGATTATATAAGACTGGACCATGATAAAAATGAATTTCTTATTAATATCCGTTAAACAAAGAAATTCTTATTTATCAACTAGATGATCATAAAGGGATTGATCTTAATTCTGAGTGTTTAATGGACTCCTATTTGTTGGGTCATATCTTTTGATTTACATGGGTGAGACTGTTATAGATTTACGGTCAATAAGCTTCGTACTTTGGAGATGTGATTTAATAAGTGGTTGGGAACATTCTACACAATAGTGGAATCCACTCCTTCTTGCAAGAAGTAGATGAGTAGTTCCCTTAAGTGTTGATTCAGGTCTTGAACAATAAGAGCGCTCAACTTTCTGTTTACGAGTAAACGGAAAGATAAATTCATAAGTTGTTATGGATATATTGTTCATTAGAAAATCAATGGTACTTAATGGAACAAGATATAATTAGAGAGATGTAACGGATTTTAATAACCTAGCTCTAATTATGAACTATTCGTGGAGGATCGAACCATATAAAATGATTAAATCGATGGACACTGAAAATTCAGATTGTGTAAAACATCTACAATTTTGAGAGTGCAACCTTAAGTTTTCAGTGGAGTAACTTTAAGGTTAATAATAGTGAATTATTAATTAAAGAGTTTAATTAATAATTCCAATATTATTGGAGCTCAAATTGTAGGTCCATTTGGTCCCCTTGCTAGCTCACAACCACATAAAGAAACAAGTTGAAGAATATAATTGGATTGTCCGATTATTGGTGTACATATAAATTTATGTACATGTTCATAAATTATTTAAATAATTTGATTATTTAAATATTTATAATTATTTAATTAATGGTTAATTATTTAATTATTTGTAGAGGTCATGGGTTCAATTCTAAATGATGTCATTAAATTAATTATGATTTAGAATTATTTAATTTAATGAAAAATCATTTAATTAATTAATGGAAATAATAATTTTAATTGGAATAAGATTCCATTTAAATTATATTAAAAGAGTTTTAATTTAATAGGAATTAGATTCCATATTAAATTAAAAAAAATAGAATTCTAATCCAATAAGGAATTTGATTCCATATTGGATATGAATTAAATCTTTCAATTTAAATAGGAATTTGGATTCCTTGTTAAATAGGAAGTGCCCTAGTTTACCAATATATATAAAAAGATGTTTTTATGATTGGTGATAGAAGTGGTGATTGAGAGAATTTTTGGTTACTTGAACCAAAAATTTCCATGGATTCAAAATCACCAAATAACCATCTGCTTCAAAAGGATCTTCAAAAAGATTGTGCCCACACACAGTTTCTTTTGTGAAGAGTCATAGCAAGGAAGATCAGGTGGTGAAGAATTTGCGAATCAAAAGGGATCAATTCAATCTTTATGCAAGGTAAGATTCGATCTTATTATTTTAATTATTGAATCGTTATTACTAGCATCGATCGGGTATGTTTTGTTTGAAAAAAATTTTTGAATTCATGTTTTCGAAATCGAATTAAAATCGATTTTTCCCTTCAGGTATAATCAGAAAAACAGTCGTTATACTATCCAAATTTTGATCAATCTATTTATAAAAGTGTAAAACAAAAAGAAAAGTTTCTCACACATTTCTATATAAAATAAGGTTTCTGAAAAGATAAACAGCTTAACTTCACGGGAACCTTCCAACCGGATCAGATATTCTCTAGAAAGCCACCGTAAGGTTGCCAGTAGGCTGCCTAGGGAAAGTGGTTTGTAAGCAAGTATATATCTCTTCAAGACTAGAAGCTGATTTATAGTCCCCAAGTAGGGGTTGTTACAAAATCAGCTATTAAACGTCAAATTTTAAATACTATAGTTGGATAATTTATTATTAGCTTAAACGACCTCAAGTCTTAAATACTATAGTTGGTCCCTTTCTTATCAATTTAAGTTTTTAGGTCTGGTGGTAACTAATAACATGAATGTATGTGAAAACTAAAATAATTTGAAATATAAAACAAAACAAACTTGAATTAAAATTGGTTCATTGATTACACCTTTCTAGTTCTTGGTACATTTATGAATAATGAATTTTGAAGAAGAAAATGAAATTTAATTTTTGATTTGTAATTCTATTACTTGAAAATATAGAGAAAATCAAATTATGTGAATCTCACATCTAAATAAGGAATTAAATTCCTTAAGGAAAGGGAACTTGCAAGGACGGATCCAAGTTGAGCCTAGGGGGAACTTGTGCCCCTTATGAGATTTTCAATTTTTTTCGTTTATTTTTTTGCAATTCACTCTCCATAATGATACAAATATATATTACTACAAAATATGAATTTTAAAATCCTTATAACAATCTAATTCATGAATTTGAATTTTTAAATTTTTATTTATTACATCAAAATGCCAATTTGTAATCAATTATTCAATTTTTATATACCCTTTGTTTCATTTATATATTTTTAATCTATTTAAAATCAATAATTTACTTAAAAATTATTGAAGAAAAACATGCTTTAACTTAAGTTTATATATAAATTTTGGATTATTTGATAATATTTATCAATTATTCAGGTCTATGTTTTGAAAGTAAGATATAATTTTCATATAATCCTCAAATTGTAAATTAATTTGTAATTATGACAACAATATTTTTTGCTGTCATTCAATATGTCTTGGTGGTAGAAAATCTTCATTCAACTTAGCATTCAAGCTTGAATGGTCACATTGTAAGTGGTATCCATGTAAACTAAAAATAACATTTTTTAAAAAGAAATTATGAAAAGCTATACAAGTGTGTGTGTACGCACGTGCGCGTGTGTGTAGTACTAATTTTTGTTATCTTATCAAGATACATGCTAGTGTCTAATAGTGAAATGATAGACGAGATGAGTTATTTATTAAAAATTTTAAAATTTTCTAATATGAGTTATAAGGGAAATTGGAAACCATAATTTAAAAAAAAAATTAAAAAATTACACAATCAAGTGGTTATCATTTTGAGCAAACAAAAATATAATAGAAATGTTCCCCCTACAACACAAATTTTTAGGTCCACTATTGGAAACTTGATTGACTCACCGGTACCATCCAAGCTATGAAGTTCCCCTCATTATTTTTCCTATGGAATTTAATTTTATTTTTATTCCTTATTAGTTAATTTACAATACATATATTGGCTCATTAACAATAGCATTTCATCAAAAATTTTTAAAAAAACGTACAAGGTAATAATTATAATAAAAGAGTATATTTAGACATGCAATTAAACTAGGTGATATTCATGTGCTCATTGATGAGTTCAATTGGAGTGGCCAAATATGACTTACCTGATCTTATTACTACAGAGCCAACATAAACAATTAAAACTGGACATGATTTTAACTTTTTTTTTTAAAAAAAAAAAAAAAACATCCTTGACCTGATTTTAGGTGTGGTGGATTCATAGCTACACGTACATTTTCGCAAATGAACTACACAAGGCTAACTTTGCACAAGGCTAATTATTGTAGACATTTCCTCACAATAAATAAGATGGAGAAAATACCAATTCAAATTAAGATCTCGAATTTCTTTGTACCTTTATATATTACAATAAAAAATAGATATTACGGTTGAAACATTTATAAGTCAATTTTACATATAAAGATAGATGTGCGACTACACTAGACAGTGCACAGGTTATGAAATATTTTATGCATGTAACAAATATTTTATTTTTAACATATCTTTCATTTTCTCAAAAAAAAAAAAAAAAAAAAAAAGAAAAAAACATATGTTTTATTTTTTAACACCATATTATCATCTAAAGTCTCTAAGTTTTGCAAATAATAAAATGAGATTCTTTCAAGTTCAAGAAAACATTTTGGGGTCTTCAATTTATTATTCGAATGTACTTTTCCAAAATGAATAAACGATCCATGATTATGTCAGAACCATTGATAGACGCTAATAAGTTCTAATCAAAAAGTAAAATTTGTGTTCTTTACACTAACTCATAAAAAAATTAATGAATGCATATAAGTAGGTTTGTTTTTTCCAAATATAAAAACAATAAACATCTCTCCAAGGTATAAACCTAAAATTGCTCTCTTTTATAGATATTGAATATCTTCTATCTTAGTGTATCAAGGCCAAAGTTAGGGGGTTCAGTATAATTTCCCTTGGTTTTAAATCGAGGGGGATTTTGCCATTATTTTCAAAATCAAGGGTATTGATAATACCCACATGTATAATTATGAAAGTATCTCTAATACAATTATCAATTTAGGTTAAATTTCTTATCAGATATGATGGACAAACAATGACACCAAAAAATTCTCCTCGATACAATTATTTAACCCAAATATAGAGCTGATGTGGCCAAAAAAAAAAAAAAAAAATAGAGAATATGGAAATGAGTTTATCAATTAAGAAGCTCTTAAAAATACTTATTAAGATTTCTCACTTTTTCTAGCCTATGAAAAAGAGTTAAATTTATCTCATTTTTCTCTCCTTTTGATCATAAAATATAAAAGGAGAAAGAGAAAAACATATTTCTTATGATGATCGGTTAGAAGTGGATATATATTTTGGTTTAAATAATTATATTGGAATAAAATATAAATATATATATGACACATTCTATAATATACATAGGGTATTGACACGCTTGACAAAAAAAAAAGAGTGATTGCATTTTAAAATTACTAATTATAATTTGTTATACCTTTATTATATTTGATTATAACTAAACATGTTTGATTAATCAGTCAATATAATTTTGTATGTCAATTGTTATAAATATGATCTGACTTATTTAGTTATAATAAAATATAATAAAAATATAATAAATTACAATCAAGAATAATAACTTATTGTTTTTATTAATTGTTTCGATACTGCATGTGTTGGTCCAATTATTAATAATGGAAAGAGTCCAAGAAAGTCATATTCAAATCACACAATTCATGCTTAGGCAAAGCAAACATTGTAGTTTTATTACAAACATTGTAGGAATAAATGATTTTAGTCACTCCCACTTTTTATAACAGTGACAATTGATAATTATCAAAATAATGAAGTGTATGGTGATAAATCATTCGTACAAATCCCCGCAAATCTGTAAAGCTATGCGTCCAAAATAAAAGGGTTGCGTCTATATCAAAACATTTGCACACTTTTTATTTGATCAAAAGCCATTTCTACCTGTCCAGACAATGAAAATGAAAAATATCACACCATTCATTCAAATGTTTCAATTTTGTAACAACGTTTAGTGGGCCATCTCCATTATTAATAATTGGACCTTATCTTCAAATCTTGTATTTTACCTTCGTTACACAAGTCACGTTTTAAATATTCCTATACAATTTTTATTTCATATTCTTTCCAATTTTTATTTCTTAGAGAAAGTTGATACAAATTTCAAATATTTGAATGAATGGTCTGACGTTTTCATTTCATTGTCTGGACTTTTGATAATGTTAGACGTGTACATGTGCAATGTTTCGATAGGGACACAATGTATGTTCACCGCATATCTTTATCGATTTGCAGGGGATTTGCAGACAATTGCACGCAATTCATGGACTATCTCTATTATTAAAAACCCTTATATTCAAATCTTGTTGTTTTCCTTCGTCACACAATTCATGCCTTAAACGTTTTTTTCTTTGTTTTTTGAACCAATTCACGCTTATGCAATAAAAAATAGATAATTTGGTCTAAACATTTATAAGTCAATTTCACATATAAAGGGAGATGTGCGACAAAACTAGACAATACACAGGTTATGAAGCATTTTATGCATGTAACAAATATTTTATTTTTAACATATCTTTCATTTTCTCAAAAAAAAAAAAAAAGAAAGAAAGAAAGAAAAAAACATATGTTTTATTTTTTAACACCATATTATCATCTAAAGTCTCTAAGTTTTGCAAATAATAAAATGAGATTCTTTCAAGTTCAAGAAAACTTTTTGGGGTCTTCAATTTATTATTCGAATGTACTTTTCCAAAATGAATAAACGATCCATGATTATGTCAGAACCATTGATAGACTCTAATAAGTTCTAATCAAAAAGTAAAATTTGTGTTCTTTACACTAACTCATAAAAAAATTAATGAATGCATATAAGTAGGTTTGTTTTTTCCAAATATAAAAACAATAAACATCTCTCCAAGGTATAAACCTAAAATTGCTCTCTTTTATAGATATTGAATATCTTCCATCTTAGTGTATCAAGGCCAAAGTTAGGGGGTTCAGTATAATTTCCCTTGGTTTTAAATCGAGGGGGATTTTGCTATTATTTTCAAAATCAAGGGTATTGATAATACCCACATGTATAATTATGAAAGTATCTCTAATACAATTATCAATTTAGGTTAAATTTCTTATCAGATATGATGGACAAACAATGACACCAAAAAATTCTCCCCGATACAATTATTTAACCCAAATATAGAGCTTATGTGGCCAAAAAAAAAAAATAGAGAATATGGAAATGAGTTTATCAATTAAGAAGCTCCTAAAAATACTGATTAAGATTTCTCACTTTTTCTAGCCTATGAAAAACAGTTAAATTTATCTAATTTTTCTCTCCTTTTGATCGTAAAATATAAAAGGAGAAAGAGAAAAACATATTTCTTATGATGATCGGTTAAAAATGGATATTTATTTTGGTTTAAATAATTATATTGGAATAAAATATAAATATATATATATGACACATTCTATAATATACATAGGGTATTGACACGCTTGACAAAAAAAAAAAGAGTGATTGCATTTTAAAATTACTAATTATAATTTGCTATATCTTTATTATATTTGATTATAACTAAACATGTCTGATTAATCAGTAAATATAATTTTGTATGTCAATTATTGTAAATATGATCTGACTCATTTAGTTATAATAGAATATAATAAAAATATAATAAACTACAATCAAGAATAATAACTTATTGTTTTTATTAATTGTTTCGATACTGCATGTGTTGGTCCAATTATTAATAATGGAAAGAGTCCAAGAAAGTCATATTCAAATCAAACAATTCATGCTTAGGCAAAGCAAACATTGTAGTTTTATTACAAACATTGTAGGAATAAATGATTTTAGTCACTCCCACTTTTTATAACAGTGACAATTGATAATTATCAAAATAATGAAGTGTATGGTGATAAATCATTCGTACAAATCCCCGCAAATCTGTAAAGCTATGCGTCCAAAATAAAAGGGTTGCGTCTATATCAAAACATTTGCACACTTTTTATTTGATCAAAAGCCATTTCTACCTGTCCAGACAATGAAAATGAAAAATATCACACCATTCATTCAAATGTTTCAATTTTGTAACAACGTTTAGTGGGCCATCTCCATTATTAATAATTGGACCTTATCTTCAAATCTTGTATTTTACCTTCGTTACACAAGTCACGTTTTAAATATTCCTATACAATTTTTATTTCATATTCTTTCCACTTTTTATTTCTTAGAGAAAGTTGATACAAATTTCAAATATTTGAATGAATGGTCTGACGTTTTCATTTCATTGTCTGGACTTTTGATAATGTTAGACGTGTACATGTGCAATGTTTCGATAGGGACACAATGTATGTTCACCGCATATCTTTATCGATTTGCAGGGGATTTGCAGACAATTGCACGCAATTCATGGACTATCTCTATTATTAAAAACCCTTATATTCAAATCTTGTTGTTTTCCTTCGTCACACAATTCATGCCTTAAACGTTTTCTTCGTTGTTTTTTGAACCAATTCACGCTTATGCAATAAAAAATAGATAATTTGGTCGAAACATTTATAAGTCAATTTCACATATAAGGTAGATGTGCGACAAAACTAGACAATACACAGGTTATGAAGCATTTTATGCATGTAACAAATATTTTATTTTTAACATATCTTTCATTTTCTCAAAAAAAAAAAAAAAGAAAGAAAGAAAGAAAAAGACATATGTTTTATTTTTTAACACCATATTATCATCTAAAGTCTCTAAGTTTTGCAAATAATAAAATGAGATTCTTTCAAGTTCAAGAAAACTTTTTGGGGTCTTCAATTTATTATTCGAATGTACTTTTCCAAAATGAATAAACGATCCATGATTATGTCAGAACCATTGATAGACTCTAATAAGTTCTAATCAAAAAGTAAAATTTGTGTTCTTTACACTAACTCATAAAAAAATTAATGAATGCATATAAGTAGGTTTGTTTTTTCCAAATATAAAAACAATAAACATCTCTCCAAGGTATAAACCTAAAATTGCTCTCTTTTATAGATATTGAATATCTTCCATCTTAGTGTATCAAGGCCAAAGTTAGGGGGTTCAGTATAATTTCCCTTGGTTTTAAATCGAGGGGGATTTTGCTATTATTTTCAAAATCAAGGGTATTGATAATACCCACATGTATAATTATGAAAGTATCTCTAATACAATTATCAATTTAGGTTAAATTTCTTATCAGATATGATGGACAAACAATGACGCCAAAAAATTCTCCCCGATACAATTATTTAACCCAAATATAGAGCTTATGTGGCCAAAAAAAAAAATAGAGAATATGGAAATGAGTTTATCAATTAGGAAGCTCTTAAAAATACTGATTAAGATTTCTCACTTTTTCTAGCCTATGAAAAACAGTTAAATTTATCTAATTTTTCTCTCCTTTTGATCGTAAAATATAAAAGGAGAAAGAGAAAAACATATTTCTTATGATGATCGGTTAAAAGTGGATATATATTTTGGTTTAAATAATTATATTGGAATAAAATATAAATATATATATGACACATTCTATAATATACATAGGGTATTGACACGCTTGACAAAAAAAAAAAAAAAAGAGTGATTGTATTTTAAAATTACTAATTATAATTTGCTATATCTTTATTATATTTGATTATAACTAAACATGTCTGATTAATCAGTAAATATAATTTTGTATGTCAATTGTTGTAAATATGATCTTACTCATTTAGTTATAATAAAATATAATAAAAATATAATAAATTACAATCAAGAATAATAACTTATTGTTTTTATTAATTGTTTCGATACTGCATGTGTTGGTCCAATTATTAATAATGGAAAGAGTCCAAGAAAGTCATATTCAAATCAAACAATTCATGTTTAGGCAAAGCAAACATTGTAGTTTTATTACAAACATTGTAGGAATAAATGATTTTAGTCACTCCCACTTTTTATAACAGTGACAATTGATAATTATCAAAATAATGAAGTGTATGGTGATAAATCATTCGTACAAATCCCCGCAAATCTGTAAAGCTATGCGTCCAACATAAAAGGGTTGCGTCTATATCAAAACATTTGCACACTTTTTATTTGATCAAAAGCCATTTCTACCTGTCCAGACAATGAAAATGAAAAATATCACACCATTCATTCAAATGTTTCAATTTTGTAACAACGTTTAGTGGGCCATCTCCATTATCAATAATTGGACCTTATCTTCAAATCTTGTATTTTACCTTCGTTACACAAGTCACGTTTTAAATATTCCTATACAATTTTTATTTCATATTCTTTCCACTTTTTATTTCTTAGAGAAAGTTGATACAAATTTCAAATATTTGAATGAATGGTCTGACGTTTTCATTTCATTGTCTGTACTTTTGATAATGTTAGACGTGTACAAGTGCAATGCTCGACATGGACACAATGTACGTTCACCGCATATCTTTATCTATACCAGGGGATTTGCAGACAATTGCATGCAATTCATGGACTATTATTTTCAAAATCAAGGGTATTGATAATATCCACGTGTATAATTATAAAAGTATCTCTAATACCATTATCAATTTAGATTAAATTTCTTATCAGATATGATGGATAGATAATGACACCAAAAAATTCTCCTCACTACAATTATTTAGCCCAAATATAGAGCTAATATGGCAAAAAAAAAAAAAAAATAGAGAATACATAGATGAGTTTATCAATTAAGAAACTCTCTTAAAAATACTTATTAGGATTTCTCACTTTATATAACCTATCAAAAATAGTTAAATTTATCTCATTTTTCTCTCATTTTGATTGTAAAATATAAAAGGAGAAAGAGAAAAACATATTTCTTATGATGATTGGTCAAAATTTGATATATATTTTGCTTTAAATAATTATATTGGAAAAGAAAATATGCATATATATATATGACACATTCTACAATCTATCTAAGGTATCGACATACCAAGCCGAGTAGAACCAAACGACAACGCCGACCATCAGCTCAGCCGGTCAACCAAGGAGCTCGCGCTGACTAGCGCACGACCCGCGCACGAACCGAAGTTGACCAAGACAGATCAAAGCTGAACCAGACCAGCTCGACGTCGTGCGTAAGCCAGACCAGACTGGAGCCCGCTTTTCTTAGTGAGTTTGCGGCTGGATGAGCTGGTCGGCGACGGGTTCAGGTGACCGGAAAAGCTCTTCCTCTTTTTCTTCTTCTTTCTTACCCTCTCCTATCGATCTGGTTTTGTGGTTGATTTTGTTGGTAAGATGATCGGTGTTTGATGATGAAGATGATCTGATGGTGTGATGATGTTCGAAGATGATGATGAAGATGATCTAATGGTGATGGTGATGATGATGATGATGTTCAAAGATGATCTGATGGTGATGATCGAAGATGATCTGATGGGGATGATGATGATGAGGATGATCGCTGATGGTGATGATGATGTTCGAAGATGATGATGAGGATGATTTGATGGTGATGATGATGATCAAAATGGGTAAAATGGTCATTTGATTAAAAATCTTGGTCAACTGTTAAAGTTGACGGAAATTGACTAACGGTGTAGGGGTTTGGTGTAATAAACTGATAAATATGTTTTTATCTGTTTTTTGGCAAACCTCGAAGGGATTTTGTGCAATTTCTTCTATTAATAAATCTTATATTCAAATCTTGTGGTTTTCCTTCATCACACAATTCATGCCTTAAACCTTTTTTTCTTTTTTTTCTTTTTTTGAACCAATTCACTCTTTCAAAATTGCCATACGAGTTTCATCATATTTATACATCAATTATAAAAAAGTGACATATCATTGAGAAAATTCAATTAATAATTAGAGAAAATTACAATTTAGTTACCAAAATCTAAAATATGCTTAGACAAAGCAAACATTTTAGTTTTATTACAAATTATCCGTCCACCATTAGCCAAGTCTATCAATGTTAATTGTCTGACTGGCAAAATTGTCTTGTGATCTTTTTGACTTTATTTTGTTTTTTTTTTTCTTTTTAAAATAAATTTTAAAAACTTAAGATAAATTAGATAAAAAAAAAAAAATCATTAGATCTATTGTTCATCTTAAGATACACAATAAAGATTAATTTAAAAAAATAAAAAATTTGAATATAAATAAAAAATATTTAATTCATCAAATCTCCAATATCCATTTTAAAATGAATGGTGAAAATTAATTCAAAAAAAAAATTAAAAAATTTATCTCCACCCAATTCATCTTCCATATCCTCCATCAACTAGTTCATCAATAACCTTTAATATCATTCATCCATCATCGTCATCAACCTATCAACATCATCAATCATCAATCAAAAATACAACTGAAATGGTTAAAGTGAGAAGAGAGTGAAACAAAGGCACGCCCCTTTGCTTGGAGATGGGTCACCATTGCTGATGTCAGCAATGGAGAAATGTGTTCAATGATAGATCTGGAGGTCCATCATGAACTCGTTTTTAACTTCTTTTTTTTTTCTTTTTTACATCAATTGATCTTTACCATCCATATTAGAGATGAATTGTGGAGATCCATTTTTTTTTTCTTTTAATAATATATATTTTTATTTTTTTTTCATTTTTAAATATATTTTTTTATTTTTAAAATTTTTAATTATATAGTTTTCTTTTTGAAAATAAAATCATGACATTATTTTCGTCATTACATAAGGGTATTTTGGTCTCTCATTCGAATTTATAATGTTGCCTATCAAAACTAACAGACATAGGATAACAGCGAGTGGGTAATCTATAGTAAAACTAAAAAGTTTGCTCTGTCTGAACATATTTTGGAACTAGATAACTAAGTTGTAATTTGCTCTAATAATTAATTCTCTTTGGATTAAAAATCAGTTTAATTATATTGTCCCTCTCTTTCGTTTCCCTTCTTTCTCATGCTTGTTTCTTTCTTTTGCTTTCTCTCTCTTCACTACATCCTCTTTCTCTCACACTTTTTTTTTTTTGAAGAGGTGTTTTTGATTTTAGGAGTTGAGTAAAATTTTATATAGTGTCGTGCCCAATTTAAATAGTCAAAAAACGTCCTTTTAAAAAATTTGGAAAAAATAACTAAAGATAAAGTTCGATCTTACTGGAGGAAATGAAACGATGGGAGATGCAGTGATGAAATAGAGACTCTCCCAAACCCACATCATGTATTTAATGTAGTTTGATGTAAAATAGGAAATGAATTCTGAACTCTCATATATTCTACAGTTCAATTTGCATAAAGACAAGGAACTCTAATAATATAAATAGAATCTTTCAAGCGGAGAAAAAGGAACAACTCTTTTAGTCTTTGAAAGCCTTACAAAACCCCTAGTTCATTCGCTTCTTTCGCAAGCAATAACATAACCGTGGACATAAGTTTTGTTCTATACTGTCAAAACACATTAAAAATTCCCGTCTCGATTTTATTTTTGTTTCTCTTTATTATTATGCCATTATTGCTCTTAATCTTCTATTGATTACATTCACAATCGCATTAATTGGGGGTTGATTGATTTTTTTACATCAATAATATATATAGAGAGAGAGAGATTGATTGGCTATATTAATTGAAGTCTTACAACGTAAACTATGATTTGTACAATTCTGTAAACTATGGAAGTGTGATTATGGTATATATTGAGGAATAAATTATTTTAGTCACTCTCACTTTTTATAACAGTGACAATTGATAATTATCAAAATAATGAAGTGTATAGTGATTATCGTTACAAATATTGGATATATGATTGTGATATTAATTACAAGCCAAACTCCACTTTTTTTTTTTTTTTTTTTTTTTGAAAGAAAGCCAAACTCCACTTGATAACGCCAAAATGTATTTTCTAGGGCCGGTCGTTCCCACCATGTATAATTTGTTACACAACAAAGCTTTTTGATGTGACATTTTATGTGACAACATTAAGGGCAAATTACACTAAAGTACCCGAACCTATCGAATTATTACAGTCATGATGCGAGTTTTATCTAAATTACACATAAATACCTTTGACCTGGTTTGACTAACAATCCGAACGGTAAAATTAACATCTCAAGGGTAAATTGGTCTTTTTATATATCAAGTAATATTATTTAAACAAAATGTCTCTCTCTCTCTAAAAAACAAAATCTCTCTCTCTCATTCTTCTTCTTCTTCTTTTTTCTTCTTCTTCTTCTTCTTCTTCTTCTGCTCGTCTTCTTCTTCTTCGTCCAGAACTCTTCTTCTTCTTCTTCTTCTTCTTCTTCTTCTGCTCGTCTTCTTCTTCTTCTTCTTCTTTTTCTGCTCTTCTTCTTCTTTGGGTTCCAATGGAACCTAGATCTGGGTTCAAAGGAACCCAGAATTGGGTTCGATTCGAACCCAGTTCCAGGGTTCCAATGGAACCCAGTTCTAGGTTCCATTGGAACCGAGAAACTGGGTTCGAATGGAACCCAGAAATTGGGTTCGATTCGAACCTAGATCTGGGTTCCTTCGAACCTAGTTTCTGGGTTCGAAGGAACCTACTTTCTGGGTTCCATTCGAACCCAGATCTAGGTTCGAATGGAACCCAGTTTCGAATTGAACCCAGAAACTGGGTTCCATTCAAACCAAGTTTCTGGGTTCCTTCAAACCCTGTTCTGGGTTCGATTCGAACCCAGTTTCTGGGTTCCTTCGAACCCAGTTCTGGGTTCGAATGGAACCCAGAAACTGGGTTCCATCGAACTCAGATCTGGGTTCGAATCGAACCTAGATCTAGGTTCGAATCGAACCCAATTTTTGTTCTTGTTTTTTTTTTTTTCCTTTTTTGCGTGGTGGTGGTTGGTTGGTAATGGTTGGTTGCTGGTGGTGATAGTTGGCTGTTTGGGTGCTATATTGATTTAAGGGTGGTTGTGGTGGCAAGTCGATCGGGATGACTGGGTTTTTGACATATAAAAGAAGAAGAAAAAGAAGCAGAGAAGAAAAAGAACAAAGAGAAATCGAGAGAGGGAGAGAGAAATTTGACATATAAAAAGACCATTTTGCCCTTGAGACGTTTAGTTTGCAGTTGATGGATTGCTAGTCAAACTCAGTCAAGGGTATCTTTTGTGTAATTTAGTCTAAACTTACATTATTGTTATAATAACATAATAGGTCAAGGTACTTTAGTGTAATTTTCCCTAACATTAATTATACCATTAATTTATAATATATAATATAGTGAACTGGGTGCACCGCTACATGGTGTACCCAACTATTGGAAAGTTGGTAAATGATAAAATATTCATACGTTGCATTCTAATAGTGTCACAATTCAGCTCTTTAGTGGCCAAGTGCATCATGTGACAATACACCCAATACGTTGCAAGGTGCACCTCGTGAGTCAAGTCATGGTTATTTAGAAAGTTTTAGCATGGTTTGCCTCGTAGGATAAACCTTGTGACTCAAGTTGCAAGTGCTTTGGTAGTTTTAGCATGACTTGCATTGCAGGATGTAAATGGCAATAACCTCTATTTTAGCCTTTCAGATCTTCGCCCAATGTGCTCATCAGCTTATTATTACGAGTTTTTCAGCA
Source organism: Nephelium lappaceum (assembly GCA_021234005.1). NCBI lineage: Eukaryota > Viridiplantae > Streptophyta > Magnoliopsida > Sapindales > Sapindaceae > Nephelium > Nephelium lappaceum. The sequence goes on from CM038007.1 coordinate 1,987,151, forward strand.
CCACAAATTTCATTATTTTGATCATTCATCGTTTTATTTAATTTGTTGCATCAAGAATAATTGATCCACGTGATGATTTTTCAATGATTTTTTAATTATTTTTTAAGTAGTTTTCAAAAGGTTTTGTCCTTATGAAACTAACATACTTCATTTTTTTTTTCTTTTTCCTAAAAGCTACATGTTTAAATGTATATAATTTGAACTATGGCCAATGTAACTTATCGATAGAGAGTGGTCATTTAGATTTACAATGACCTAGGTTTAAATTATCTCCAACATAAATAATATTTCAAAGAAAAAATTATACAATTTAAAATTGATCATAACCTAAAAATTATACAATTTAAAATTGATCATAACCCAAGTTTGAATCATCCCATCACCTTCAGTATTCAAACAAGAATGAAATTTGCTTTGGCTCATGATTTCAAACCCCAGGTGGTGGAGACAGGTGCTTATCTTGTTTTCTTGGTTATTTTGGCTAAAAAGTTTTCTATCGTGAAATGTCCCATCATTAGGGATATTTCTTCTTTGTTAGCTCAGTTGGGCAATGTTAAATGTCAATTCACTCCAAGGAAGAGTAATGATGCAGTTCATAGGCTAGCAACTTTGGGTTTTCGTAGCAATATTAGTCAATCTTGGTTTCATTCTACTTCAGATTGTATCTCAAACATTGTTTTGGCTGATATTTCTTGTATAAATTCGTTTTGAATTAAAAAAAAAAAGAAAAGAAAATGAATTTATACAATTTTAAAGTGATCATGAGATTATGTACATGCACCTACCTTATCTTTATTCAACTGTAGTGGACCTCATATATTATTATATTTAATGTAATATCACAAATTGAAGCCACTACTCAGCTCTGATTACTGACTCTATAAATAGAAGCCACTAAGCTTTGTTTTCAAGACACAAAAAAGAAGCCTAAAATTATTAACAAATGAAGAGTTCACTTATAGCACTTTCCTTCCTCTTCCTTTCATGTCTCCCAGACCCATTATTGGGTGCTCCGGAACCGTTATACGACATTGTTGGCAACGAAGTCGTCACTGGCACCCAATATTACATCACCGCAGTGATCGGCCTCGCTAATGGCAGTCTCAGTCTCGAACCCGGTAGAAACAATTTATGTCCCCTGGATGTCTTCATAGAAGGTCAACACCTAGAAAGTCCAGCACTTTTATTCCCTTTTAATTACACGGTGAATAGTACTACTGTCTATGAATCCACTGATCTGAACATCCAATTCAATAACTCTCCTCCTACTTGTAGCAATTATTCTACCGTGTGGAAAGTTGACAACTACGATGGCGAAAGGGGAGCGTGGTTCATTACCACTAATGGAGTTATAGGAAACCCTGGACCTCAAACCCTACTAAATTGGTTCAAGTTCGAGAAAGCTAGCGAGGTTCAAGGGTTATACCACATAGTTCACTGTCCATCAGTTTGCGACTCTTGTGTAAAATTATGCAGCAATGTGAGTGTGAGCTTGCAAAATGAAAGGCGTCTCGTTCTGAGTCAACCATACAACCTTTCAGGCTTTGTGTTCGTGACGGATAACGGAGTTCAATATCACAAGGAAAGGCTTAATGCAATAATCTAAGTAACACTATGAAGTGTTGTAGAACAAAATACTGCAATTATGCAGTGTTGTTGATAATAAATAATGGACTAAGTTCCTTTTTATATGCATATTAATTATTTGTGTCATAAAATTTTATTTATTTATTTTTTGAGATACTGGAACGAACACAGAAAACAACTAGGACCAAGATAGTAGGGCCCTAGTGATACAGCTTGGATCAGCAGCCCTCATACGACTAGGAGTCATCCACACCAGGGTATGAGACAACCTATATAGATGGGAGAAAATCTCATCTTTATTGGGTGAGGTGATGCTAACCCCATAAATAAAGATACGACACCCACAATCAAATTGAATCAATAACCCCGAGAAAGATTAAAACAGATTTATAACGAAAACTTTGACCCATTGATTATGTCATTCAAGAATCAAAATTATAAAGAATTTTGACCCATTGAATATATGCTAATTAAGAATCAAAATTATCACAAGAATGATATTAATGCCACTCCCAAGACATACATGAGAAGGTGGGAGATAAGTCATGGTTTCGATCGCCATAACCATTGCTTAACAAGATCACATGTTCATGAATGAACGAAAGAGATATAAATCTCTCAATTAAACACAATTGGCTACATCTTTCATTCCTCCTATATTTGTTTAGGGTTTACAAGCCTTTTTATAGGCAAAAAAATAAAACTTAGCATAAAACCCTAGCCCCCTAACAACTGAGCTCAACTAAACACACTCATGGGCTTCAATTAAATTAAATATTCAGCCCAAATAACATTAGTTAAAATAAAATAAACTAATTTAATTTAAAACCCATTACAATTAAAATAAATTTAGCCCGAATTATTTAAAGCCCAGTTAACTTCAGTTTGCCTCAAATTGCCTTCAATTAGCATCCAAAACCTTCAATATTAAGCTCAATTGCCTTCAATTATCTCGTTGTCCTCCATGATTGTTATCTTGATTTCCATCATTCCTTTTTTCCTCAAAATGATTTGTCCTCAAATCGTTAAATCTGTAATGTTGTCCAACGACTTGATTGAAACTTGAAAAAAATGTTAGAGAAAGAACCTCACACACTCTCTCACGTGTTTTACTTCATTCACTCATGTGTTTATAACTCAAGAAACCCTAAACCATGTGAATCTTGTAAATCAAGTAAGAATTATGAATCAAAATATATGACAGCAAGAAATCAAGAAAACCTAGGAGTTAATTCGCCTTAAGAATAATTCAATCAAGAATCCTAATTGATTCAATTCAAGATTGATATAATTCAGGCAAGAATTCGGCCACAATAAATTAGGATTGATGATTATTTGAAGTAAACAAGATTCGACCAACCAAGAATTCAAGAATCCAAAAGAAATGACTATATTTAGCATATGAAAAAAATGAAAATAATATGAAACAATGAATAACTAGTAACCAGACGCGAATAGACTAGAAACAAAGACATAGACCAAAAAAAAAAAATGATGATGGAACAGACGAGAAACAATGTTGCAAAAATTGATAAAAGAATGACTAAAAGGAAAAAAAATAAATAAACAAATAAATAAAAAAGCAAAGATGATGACTGCAAGATCAGTAAAAAAAAACAATTGACACTGAGTTAAAGAAAGAGAAAGATTAAAGAATGTTTATAGGTGGGGCCCGACACATGAAAGAATGATGAATTGTGATGGGTGAAAGAATGACGCAGCCAACAATTAACAAAACAAACAAAAAAAAAAGACAAACTAAGGATGCTTTTTGGAGGAAAATCGTGTACAAAAGTGCAATGATAATTACGGCCAAAAACAATAAAAACACAATAAACCCTAATATACGACCAAAAATAAATGTAAACAAATTGAAATAAGAAAACATAAATCGATAACTCAAACCTGAATTAATATCCAAAGCTCTGATACCAACTGATGCAAACCCTGTATATAAAGATACGATACTCACAATCAAATTGAATTAACAACCCCAAGAAAGATTAAAACAGGTTTATAATGAAAACTTTGACCCATTGATTATATCATTCAAGAACTAAAATTATAAAGAATTTTGAACATTGAATATATGATAATTAAGAACCAAAATTATCACAAAAATAATATTGACACCACTCCAAAGACATAAATAAGAAAGTGAGAGATAAGTCATAGTTTTGATCGCCACAAGTATAGCTTGATAAGATCACATGTTCATGAATGAACAAAAGAGAAACAAATATGTCAATTAAACATAATTGGCTACATCTTTCATTCCTCCTATATTTGCTTAGGGTTTACAAGCCTTTTTATAAGTAAAGAAATAAAACTTAGCATAAAACCCTAGCTCCCTAACAACTGAGCTCAACTAAACACACTCATGGGCTTAAATTAAATTAAATATTTCAGCCCAAATAACATTATTTAAAATAAAATAAACTAATTTAATTTAAAACCCGTTACAATTAAAATAAACTTAGCCCGAATTATTTAAAGCCCAATTAACTGCAGTTTGCCTCCAATTGCCTTCAATTAGCATCCAAAACCTTCAATATTAAGCTCAATTGCCTTCAATTATCTCGTTGTCTTCCATGATTGCTATCTTGATTTCCATCATTCTCTCTTTCCTCAAAACGATTTGTCCTCAAATCGTTAAATCTGTAATGTTGTCCAAGGACTTAAGTGAAACCTGAAAAAAATGTTGGAGAAAGAACCTCACACACTCTCTCATGTGTTTTACTTTACTCACTCATGTGTTTATCACTCAAAAAACCCTAAACCATGTGAATCTTATAAATCAATTAAGAATTATGAATCAAAATATCTGACAGTAAGAAATCAAGAAAACCTAGGTGTTAATTCACGTTAAGAATAATTCAATCAAGAATCCTAGTTGATTCGATTCAAGATTGATATAATTTAGGCAAAGATTCGGCCACAACAAATCAGGATTGATGATTATTTGAAGCAAACAAGATTCGACCAGCCGAGAATTCAAGAACCCAAAAAAAGTGACTATATTTGGCCAATGAAAAAAATGAACACAATATGAAACAATGAGTAACCGGTAACCAGACGTGGATAGACCAGAAACAAAGACATAGACCCCCAAAAAAAAAAAAAAAGATGATAGAACAGATGAGAAACAATGTTGCGAAAATTGATAAAAGAATGACCGAAAGGAAAAAGAAAAAACAAATAAATAACAAAGCAAAGATGATGACTGCAAGATCAATAAAAAAAAAAAAACATTGACACAGAGTGAAAGAAAGAGAAAGATTAAAGAATGTTTATGGGTGGGGCCCGGCACATGAAAGAATGATGAATTGTGATTGGTGAAAGAATGATGCAGCCAACAATTAATAAAACAAACAAAGAAAAGACAAATTAAGGATGCTTTATGGAGGAAAATCATGTGTAAAGGTGCAATGATAATTACGACCAAAAACAATAAAAACACAATAAACCCTAATATATGACTAAAAATAAATGTAAACAAATTGAAATAAGAAAACATAAATCGATAACTCAAACCTGAATTAATATTCAAAGCTTTAATACCAACTGATACAAACCCTGTATATAAAGATACGACACCCACAATCAAATTGAATTAACAACCCCAAGAAAGATTAAAACAAGTTTGTAACGAAAACTTTAACCCATTGATTATGTCATTTAGGAACCAAAATTTTAAAGAATTTTGACTCATTAAATATATGATAATCAAAAACCAAAATTATCACAAGAATGATATTGACGCCACTCTTAAGACATAGATGAGAAAGTGAGAGATAAGTCATGATTTCAATCGCCACCAGCATAGCTTGATAAGATCACATGTTCATGAATAAACAAAAGAGAAACAAATCTTTCAATTAAACATAATTGGCTACATCTTTCATTCCTCCTATATTTGCTTAGGGTTTACAAGCCTTTTTGTTGGCAAAGAAATAAAACTTAGCATAAAGCCCTATCCCCCTAACAACTGGGCTTAACTAAACACAATCATGGGCTCAAATTAAATTAAATATTTCAGCCCAAATAACATTAGTTAAAATAAAATAAACTAATTTAATTTAAAACTTGTTACAATTAAAATAAACTTAGCCCGAATTATTTAAAGCCCAATTAACTGCAGTTTGCCTCCAATTGCCTTCAATTAACATCCAAAACCTTCAATATTAAGCTCAATTGCCTTCAATTGTCTCGTTGTCCTCCATGATTGCTATCTTGATTTCCATCATTCCCTCTTTCCTCAAAACGATTTGTCCTCAAATCGTTAAATCTGTAATGTTGTCCAAGCACTTGAGTGAAACCTGAAAAAAATGTTGGAGAAAGAACCTCACACACTCTCTCATGTGTTTTACTTCACTCACTGATGTGTTTATCACTTAAAAAACCCTAAACCATGTGAATCTTATAAATCAAGTAAGAATTATGAATCAAAATATTTGACAGCAAGAAATCAAGAAAACCTTGATGTTAATTCGCCTTAAGAATAATTCAATCAAGAATCCTAATTGATTCGATTCAAGATTGATATAATTCAGGCAAAGATTCGGCCACAATAAATCAGGATTGATGATTATTTGAAGCAAACAAGATTCGACCAGCCAAGAATTCAAGAACCCAAAAGAAGTGACTATATTTGGTTAATGAAAAAAATTAAAACAATATGAAACAATGAGTAACCAGTAACCAGACGTGGATAGACCAGAAACAAAGACATAGACCCTAAAAAAAAAAAAAAAAAAAAAAAGATGATAGAACAGATGAGAAATAATGTTGTGAAAATTGATAAAGAATGACCGAAAGGAAAAAAAAAAACAAATAAATAACAAAGCAAAGATGATGACTGCAAGATCAATAAAAAAAAAAACATTGACACAGAGTGAAAGAAAGAGAAAGATTAAAGAATGTTTATGGGTGGGGCCCGACACATGAAAGAATGATGAATTGTGATTGGTGAAAGAATGATGCAACCAACAATTAACAAAACAAACAAAGAAAAGACAAACTAAGGATGCTTTATGGAGGAAAATCATGTGCAAAGGTGCAATGATAATTATGGCCAAAAACATTAAAAACACAATAAACCCTAATATACGACTAAAAATAAATGTAAACAAACTGAAATAAGAAAACATAAATCGATAAGTCAAATCTGAATTAATATTCAAAGCTCTAATACCAACTGATGCAAACCCTGTATATAAAGATACGACACCCACAATCAAATTGAATTAACAACCCCAAGAAAGATTAAAACAAGTTTGTAACTAAAACTTTGACCAATTGATTATGTCATTCAAGAACCAAAATTTTAAAAAATTTTGACCCATTAAATATATGATAATCAAAAACCAAAATTATCACAAGAATAATATTGACGCCACTCTCAAGACATAGATGAGAAAGTGAGAAATAAGTCATGATTTCGATCGCCACAAGCATAGCTTGATAAGATCACATGTTCATGAATAAACAAAAGAGAAACAAATCTCTCAATTAAGCATAATTGGCTACATCTTTCATTCCTCCTATATTTGCTTAGGGTTTACAAGCCTTTTTGTAGGCAAAGAAATAAAACTTAGCATAAAACCCTATCCCTCTAACAACTAGGCTCAACTAAACACACTCATGGGCTTAAATTAAATTAAATATTTCAGCTCAAATAATATTAGTTAAAATAAAATAAACTAATTTAATTTAAAACCCGTTACAATTAAAATAAACTTAGCTCGAATTATTTAAAGCCCAATTAATTGCAGTTTGCCTCCAATTGCTTTCAATTAGCATCCAAAACCTTCAAAATTAAGCTCAATTGCCTTTAATTGTCTTGTTATCCTCCATGATTGCTATCTTGGTTTTTATCAGTAAGGTGAAGTGTTGAACTTTGGTTTTGAAATCAAGGTTGTTTGTTTGCTTCCACTGCACCACCACAAGGCAATTGACATTAACTTCTTTTATTATGGTGGAAAGACTTGGTGCAGCAAGATCCACCTATCGTCATGAAGGAAAAAATCGATTTTAATTTGATTGCGGAAACGTGAATTTTAAAATTTTTCAAACAAAACATGCCCAATCAATGCTAGTAATAACGATTCAATAATTAAAATAATAAGATCGAATCTTACCTTGCATGAAGATTGAATTGATCCCTTTTGATTCGCAGATTCTTTACCACCTGATCTTCCTTGCTATGACTCTTCACAAAAGAAATTGTGTGTGGGCACAATCTTTTTGAAGATCCTTTTGAAGTAGATGGTTATTTGGTGATTTTTAATCAATAGAAATTTTTGGTTCAAGTAGCCAAAAATTCTCTCTACCACCACTACTTTTTCCAATCATAAAAACATCTTTTTATATATATTAGTAAACTAGGGCACTTCTTATTTAACAAGGAATCCAAATTCCTATTTAAATTGAAAGACTTAATTCATATCCAATATGGAATCAAATTCCTTATTGGATTAAAATTCTATTCTTTTAATTTAATATGGAATCTAATTCCCATTAAATTAAAACTCTTTTAATATAATTTAAATGGAATCTTATTCCAATTAAAATTATTATTTCTATTAATTAATTAAATGATTATTTCATTAAATTAAATGATTCTAAATCATAATTAATTTAATGACATCATTTATAATTGAATCCATGACCTCTACAAATAATTAAATAATTAACCATTAATTAAATAATTATAAATATTTAAATAATCAAATTATTTAAATAATTTTTTTTTGAACATATACATAAATTTATATGTACACCAATAATCGGACAATCTAATTATATTCTTCAACTTGTTTCTTTATGTGGTTGTGAGCTAGCAAGGGGACCAAATGGACCTACAATTTGAGCTCCAATAATATCGGAATTATTAATTAAACTCTTTAATTAATAATTCACTATTATTAACCTTAGAGTTACTCCACTAAAAACTTAAGGTTGCACTTTCAAAATTGTAGATGTTTTACACAATCTGAATTTTCAGTGTCCATCGATTTAATCATTTCATATGGTTCGATCCTCCACGAGTAGTTCATAATTAGAGCTAGGTTATTAAAATCCGTTACACCTCTCTAATTATATCTTGTTCCATTAAGTACCATTTATTCTCTAATGAACAATATATCCATAACAACTTATGAATTTATCTTTCCGTTTACTCATAAACAGAAAGTTGAGCGCTCTTATTGTTCAAGACCCGAATCAAAACTTAAGGGAACTACTCATCTACTTCTTGCAAGAAGGAGTGGATTCCACTATTGTGTAGAATGTTCCCAACCACTTATTAAATCACATCTCCAAAGTACGAAGCTTATTGACCGTAAATCTATAACAGTCTCACCCATGTAAATCAAAAGATATGACCCAACAAATAGGAGTCCATTAAACACTCAGAATTAAGATCAATCCATATATGATCATCAAGTTGATAAATAAGAATTTCTTTGTTTAACGGATATTAATAAGAAATTCATTTTTATCATGGTCCAGTCCTATATAATCTCTATTATATAAGTGCCTCCATTTTCATATCACTATATGAATAATCCCGGATAAGATCATCGTATCAAATACGAAATGGACCGCAACAGTAGATTTACCACAAACAAAGTACCTAGCTTTGTTTGTTTTCTACGGACTTTTAAGATTACTAATCTCAAACTAAATCCTCTTGTATATAACACTTACATACTTAATTTGAGACTCCATAAGTAATCATGGATGTTACATGACAAACCCCTCTCCCTAGGCGATCTGCTGGCACCCTACGGTGACCCTCTAGCTAGCCCTTTCGCTCAACTAAAGGATCCCCCGCAGAGCTAAGCCATATTCTTTCTCAATCTTTTTCGAAAACAGCGGAAACGCGGGGAAATTTTTCATTTTTCTTTTAAAACTTTTTCAAAATATTTTATAAAAATTTGGACAGCATCCCGTCTGTTTTTCGGACTTTGCCACCCTGTAATTTATAAAATTAACACTTCTAAAAATCACAAAAACAATTTCCCCCAAACTACGGAGCCTCAGGCTCTCAATTTCCAACACAGCCACAACCACAGTTTCAAATATCAAATTATAAACTTATTATCAACAATTCTTACGTCATGCATCAATTTACTTCAAAAACATAATTTGAATCCACAAGAGAATATTTACAAGACATGTGGATATAACAAAATATATACACCATTTAGTTTAAACAAAAAGATAATTGGGAAATCACATTAGCACTGACGCCGCGACTGCCTAGTGTCGTCCGGGGAAATCCGCAGCTATGGTACCTGTGCCTGGGAGGTTTGTTTTTAAAAATACAGAAAACGTTGGGTGAGCTTTAAAAGCCCAGTGAGTGTCATATTTCATCATTTAAAACCATACTTAATAAAAACCTCCCTAAAACATTTTCAAATTGATTTATTTAAAAACAAGTTTCATGCATTCATAATATAAAACATATATTGCACGGTTTTCAATTTCATAATGGGATCTCCTATGGTTGCGGGGTTTTTATTCAAAAATCATTTTTCTTTTCATAAACCGAATATGGTCCGACTCCGCTCGAAGGTGTCCAGCCAACCAATCCGGCTCCCGCCAACCTATAGTGACCCGTACCTCATGGCCCCCTAGTATGGAGCGGAATCCTACATCGCTCTTTCCAGGTCATGCAGCGGAATCCTACATCGCTACAGAGCGGACCCTGTCTCGCTCGGGTAAGCTAGCATATAATATACCTTTCACGTGCATTGGCCTAATCTCTTAAACATGTGACTGACACGACTCTTTGCGGGTATCTCCCGTGGTTAGTACAGTTAATAACATGCTGACACTACTACTCTACCAATGCACGCTTCAGGTACTCTACCCAGACCGTACTCATATGATACTATATGGGAAGCCATAGGTTTTATTTTCATATTTTCAATCCATTTCACATATAAGCAATTCAAACATGAAACCATCATTTCATGAAATCACAAAATCATATCATCAGTTACCGTGCCATTTATCATTCAAATCATATTTCAATTTCATCAAAAATATCAAAACATGCATGAAACATCCATTCATTTATCAAATCAACAAAAACGTATAAAAATCAGTTTGACACTCACCTTTCGCTATCACTTCCGAATAGCTCTTCGAAAGGCTCTAAACTGCTCCTTATCGTTCTTCCATTATTCCACCAGCTTATTCGTCATCTACACAACATATATATATGAATTTACGTTCACTTTAACTTCTGGAAACTCGAAATAATATAAAAATTACATCATCATCTCTAATTTACCATTTTTAGGCGTAACCGCTCCATTTTGATTCCTTAATTAATCTTCGACTTTTATTAATCTCAATACGCCTAATTAAACTCATTAGGGTCATCCGAACACTCAACGGACGCCATATGAGTCAATTTATGAAATTGTCCTTTAAACTAATTTAACACACATTTCAATTTCTTTTTAAATCTGTGATATTGTCTTAGTTTCCTAAGCTCCCAATAAACATCAATTCTCTTATTTTTCAACTTACTTTTACTCAATATAAATCAATAACCCAATCATAATAAAATCCAATTCGAACTCAGCTTAATCACCAATAAAGATCAACTTAAAACTCAAGCAACTCACCCCATATTTCCTTTTCGTGTTGAGCTCGTTTCGGAACTGATTTCGAGTTGTTTTTGGGGCGTGAAACAACTGGGTTTTCTTCTTCCTTTCTTCCCTCACGCGATCCCTCTCTCTCGCGGCTTATTTCTCCTTCTTTTTCCCCGATCTACCTTCTCTATTCTGGTTTCAATTTCAGCTGCGTTCTTCACTGGTTTCGAGCTGAAATAGAGCTCAGTTGCAGCTGAAAGTGGTATGGATCGGGTGGGTTTCACGCACGGATCTGCAGGTGGTCGGACGACAGATCGTCGCCGTCTTCTTCCGCGCCGATCGGGACTGATTCACGCGCGGCAAAGTCTGGTCCTACTCAACTTGGCACCTGCGGTTCCGCGTGATTTCTGCACCGTTTCTCTCGTCGATCTGATCAGCTTCGAGCTGGTTCACGTGCAGATCAAGCTGCAGCAACTCGTCGACGTCTCCTTCCGCGCGATCTGAGCTGGTTCGTCGGCGATCAGCTCGGTTTCTGCTCCGTTTTGGCATCGCGCGTCACCAGCTTCAGGCGGCTTCTTCGCTGCTGCTCGACGGCTGGTTCTGGAACGTTTTGGCGAGCTACTCGATCGACGTTGGGGTTATTCCGGCGTCGACAGCTTCTTCCTCTCCTTTCTTTTCTTTCTTCTCTTCTTCTCTTCTCTTCTCTTCTCTTCTTATCTTGCGCGATAAACATTCTGGATTCTGCTCACTGTTCGAGCTTCACTTTTTGAGATTCAACCGACTTTTGGCTTCATAATTTCCTCCCCACAAATCTCAATAATTCCATTCTCGCCCTAAAAAATTTCATTATCCTCCCTTAGCTTTTAGCTTAATTTTACTATGACCACAATTATTAAAATTTATCTTCAATATAGTCCCTTTTTACCTTAAAAGTCATTCGATTTCATTTACTATTTTATCTTTCCGTTTAATCTCCAATCGAGTCGAAATCGATTTCTATGAATTCTCTATAATTTTAAGCTCTTCAACGAACCATTTAGGGTCTTTAATCGATACTTAAGGACTATTACCGGGAAACCCGTACAATATAAAAATCGAGGGTTTACATTACATGATTTTCGTATGAAGCAAACATTTCATAAATGCACACTAATTTGAATAAAATAAACTTTATTTATTTATTATTTATTTAATCGTTTACAAATTACAAGCTCTTAGGGCATTATGCCTAACACGTCATGCATCCTGCTGTGATATTTTAAGGGGATACATGGTGGATCCCACTCCATCTTAATTTTTTTTTTTTATATCACTTCATCTTAATTTGTTTTTTTAATAAAGTTTGATATACAAGTAATACATTTGAAAAATCATATATACTACAATCAAATTATTTAATTTGGTTATTAAAGTCTCACGTGTGATATTATAGAATTGAATATAATTTTACTTGCTAAAGCTAGAAATTCTCCAAATTAAACACCAAGTTAAAAGCAGCAAAGTGCTTCATTAAGTTTCATATACATATTATTATACATTGGTGTTGATAATAAATTATGCCATTAGAAATTGTCTTAAAAATCATCAAATTGTTATATAGACTTAGAACGAAAGTGAATGTCCATTAATTCATGATAATAACATTTATCTTTTCATCGCCTCATTAGTTTCATCATCATGATATATCTTAGGAGTTGTCTGTTTTTCAGTCTGAAGATTAATAGTATTGCTAAAGACTAAAAGCTGAATAGTGACTAAAACTTAATTGAATGACAATTTTTTTAAAAAAGAAAATTTATCTTTGAATGTATAGTAATTTTATTTGGTTTTTAAAGTTAAAATTATTTGAAAACTAGTAATTTGATATTTATTGACAGGACCCAATCCGAATCTTACCATACTTACATCCAAAGGGCCTTGCCTAACATCCCAACAGATCTCTCCTAACCCTACTTAATGGGCTAAGGAGAACTCACAGAGCGAACCTTTATAATTCTTTCCTTACTTATAAAACATTAGAATGGGTTGAATTTTTCTTTTATTAGAAAATTTGACAGTATGATAGCTGTGTTTTAACTTAATCAAATAACCTACAAAGAAAAATACACTTCCATATATTGTTATTTTTCCAACCCAACTTCTTCCACAAACATACTTATAATGGCATAAATAAATTTTCTATTTCGTTAATAATCGAAAACATAAATCATAAGTCATGTACTTTGCAACTTATGAAATTTTCTTTCAAAGTGATTAAAACTTTTCAACTTTATGCATAATTAAATTACCACTCATTTAAGACTTAAACATATATTTACAATTGATTTATTTCACATACAAAATATGACAATGTATTAATACAAAAGAAATGTCGTGTTCTTGCCCGTTCACTCTTCTGGAGAAGTTTTCTGACCTCGGTCACCCACTTCCATACCTGAGGCGGTTTTTAACATAAAAATAGAAAATGATGAGTTATGAGAGCTCAGTGAGTGCGGATGTTTCTTTTAACTTAAAAGATTTGGTTTTATTAAAATACCTCCTTAAAACACTTTTCAAAATACGTTTCCATTTCTTAAAATTCTCATAAATTCCAAAACTTATCTCGTTGGATAGTGAGCGTGCTTAATTTAATAAATACATAATTTCGTAAAATCTCATACATAATTTATAAAACCATAAAACCCATAAAGACATAAAAAATATATATATACATAACTCATATATGCATAAAATTTCCATATAACTTAGACATTTTCGAGCATAAATTTTTCTTGACTTACAAAGTACGCTTATGAAAATTATAAATGCATACATACATAAAATTCGTATGAAACTCATAAATTGAATATAATATGAACTTATATATGCTTAAAACTTCATACATATATAAACTTCATTTAGTTTAGGACTTAAAAATAAATATAAATCTTATTTAAATTATTGGAAGTGCATAGGTAAAGTACAACTTATATATATATACTTAAAATTCATGTAAAGCTTATAAAAATGGAATAATATTTGAACTTACACATCCATAAGATTCATATAAGACATATAGTTTATAAATCATATAAAATTTAGCTTTCCTTTCAATGCATAGCTTAAAATAGGAAATCCATAAACATATAAATATTCATACAACTTCATGGAAAACTTATACAAATAATAAAACATATAAAATTTCAATTTCATTTCCATATGTAGCTTGACATGGAAATTCCATAAAGTTCATGTATATTCATAAGATTCCATAGAAAACTTAGGGTTTATAAAATGCATGGAATGGATTTCCATTCCTTAAATTTTCTCAAAGCTTAATTTCATTCAATCGTAAAACATACTTAAAACATATTAAATTATTTTCCTTTGTTTTCAATACTTAAAATACTTACTTAATTTTTCGAAAAGCACCATTCGTACCCCGTAATGCTTACAACCACGCGAAAGCTATGATAACGCTAACCAACGTGGAGTCACGTGACGTTTTTATTAGACACCAACCGTGACACTTACTTACTTACAAAGACATCCCGTGATTTTGTGCGGAATGTTACATCACTAACCATAATCATGAGATAATATCCCACAAAAGTAGAGGCGACATGACAGACTTAAATCTCCCTTGAGTTGGTGACGCATCCCTCCTAGACTTGCTGACAGACCCCATTTCCTAGGCGATCTGCTGGCACCCTACGGTGACCCTCCAGTTAGCCCTTACGCTCAACTAAAGAATCCCCCGCAGAGCTAAGCCATATTCTTTCTCAACATTTACGAAAACAGCGGAAACGAGGGGAAATTTTTTTCATTTTTATTTTAAAACCTTTTCAAAATATTTTATAAAAATTTGGGCAGCATCCCGTCTGTTTTTCGGACTTTGCCACCCTGTAAATAATAAAATTTAACACTTCTAAAATCATAAAAACAATTTCCCCCAACTACGGAGCCTCAGGCTCTCAATTTCCCACACAACCACAACCACAAATTCAAGTTTCAATTTATGAACTAGTTATCAATAAAATCTCATGTCATGCATCAATTTACTTCAAAACATAATTTAAATCCACAAAATAATATTTACAAAACCATGTGGATCTAACAAAATATTTACATCACTTAACATTAAACCAAAATATAATTGGGAAATCACATTAGCACTGACGCCGCGGCTATCTAATGTCGTCCGGGGAATTCCGCAGCTATGGTACCTGTGCCTGGGAGGTTTGTTTAAAAATACAGAAAATATTGGGTGAGCTTTAAAAGCCCAGTGAGTGTCATAATATATCATTTAAAACCATACTTTATAAATACCTCCCTAAAACATTTTCAAATTGATTTATTTAAAATCAAGTTTCATGCATTCATCATATAAAACATATATTGCACGGTTTTCAATTTCATAATGGGATCTCCTATGGTTGCGGGGTTTTTATTCAAAAATCATTTTTCTTTTCATAAACCGAATATGGTCCGACTCCGCTCGAAGGTGTCCAGCCAACCAAATCCGGCTCCCGCCAACCTATAGTGACCCGTACCTCATGGCCCCCTAGTATGGAGCGGAATCCTACATCGCTCTTTCCAGGTCATGCAGCGGAATCCTACATCGCTACAGAGCGGACCCTGTCTCGCTCGGGTAAGCTAGCAAATAATATACCTTTCACGTGCATTGGCCTAATCTCTCAGACATCTGACTGACACGACATCTTGCGGGTATCTCCCGCGGTTAGTTTAGTTAGTGACATACTGACAGTACTCATTCTACCAATGCACGCTTCGGGCACTCAACCTAGACCGTACTCATATGATACTATATGGAAAAGCCATAGGTTTTATTTTCATATTTTCAATCCATTTCACATATAAACAATTCAAACATGAAACCATCATTTCATGAAATTCACAAAATCATATCATCGGTTACCGTGCCATTTGTCATTTAAATCACATTTCATTTTCATCAAAATATTCAAATATGCATGGAACAATCATTCATGATTCAAATCAATGAAAACATATTAAAAATCAGTTTGACACTCACCTTAAGCTAGAAATTCCGAATGGATCTTCGGAAGCCTCAAAAACTGCGCTCTAGCGCTCACCCCTAGCTCCACCGGGTCTCTCGTCACCT
The DNA here is from genome assembly GCA_021234005.1 of Nephelium lappaceum. NCBI lineage: Eukaryota > Viridiplantae > Streptophyta > Magnoliopsida > Sapindales > Sapindaceae > Nephelium > Nephelium lappaceum. The sequence goes on from CM038007.1 coordinate 2,003,474, forward strand.
ACACAACATATACATACGTAAATTTACGTTCCCGTCAGCCTCCGGAAACTCAAAATCATAAAGATTACAAAATCGCTCCTAAACGACCCTTTTTAGGCGTAACTCTCAAGTTTGATTCCTTAATTAAATTTCCAACTTTTATTAATCTCAATACGCCTAATTAAACTCATTAGGGTCATCCGAACTCCCAACGGACGCCCTATGGGTCAATTTACAAAATTGTCCATTAAACTAGTTTACGCGCGTTTTGGTTTCCTCTTTGAATCCTTAGAATTTTCTTAACTTTCTAAACTCCCCATCAACTTCAAATACTTATTTTTCAACTTCTATTCAATCAAAAACAACCAACCTACAAATCACAACGAAATCCATCTCAAATCAATCTATTACTAACCAAATCATCAATCTTTAAACTCAAACAACTCACCCTTAATTTCTCCTCGCGTTGACTTCGCTTTGGGGTGGTTTTGGACTGATTTTGGGATGGATCTGGGCTGGTTTTCTTCCTCTTTTCTTCCCCTCTCTTCCTCTCTCTCTTTCCCCCTTGGTTCCGCCGCGACGTGCAGCTGTCTTTGCTGTTGATCGGTGCTGTCCCTGTCGCCGATCTACTGTCTAATCGCGCGGGTGGAGGGCTGTCTTCCACTTCGTTTCAGCTCGATTCTGGTTCGGGTCGATGCAAGTGCTGCTGGAGCATCTCGTCGGCGTGGTTGCAGCGGCGGTCAAGTCCGATTCGCGCGGCAGTACAGATCTGTCTCAGCATCGCGCGTCATCAACTTCAGCTAGTTTCTTCGCTGCTGCTCGGCGATGATTAGCTCGGCTTCGGTTGGGTCTTACGGCGGTGGTCGGCGATCTTCTTCTTCTCTCCTTCTTCTTTCTTCTCTCTTCTTCTTTCTTTTCTTTCTTCTTCGCGAGAGAGAGAGACTGGTTTGTGTTGATTTAAAAGTCAACACACATTTCTTTGGCTTCTGTTTTCCTCCCCACAATTCTCCTTAATTCCACTTATGCCCTAAAACCATTTCATTATCCTCCCTTCGATTATAACTTAATCTTATTACGACCACAATTATTAAAAGTTATCTTCACTTTAGTCCCTTTTCACATTAAACTGTATTCAATTCTATTTACCATTTTAACTTCCCGTTTAATCTCCAATTGAGTTTAAATCAATTCCTATGGGTTCTCTATGACCTTAAACGTCTCCAAAATCATTTAGAGTCTCAAATTATTCCTTAGGGACTATTCTGAGGAATCCGTACAATAATAAAAATAGAGGGTTTACACTTGCCATACCAATGTGGGATATACCAGTCGGGTCTGAAACTTATTGATAAGGGCGGGTATACTTATGGCCTTTGAAAATTCATTTTATTTTCTTACTTAGTGCAAAAGCACAAAATATTGTTTTATACTTAATCATACTTCAAGCCTCATATATACATAAAACTTCATATGGAAAAATTAGATTTTAATAGACATATATAAAATAGCTTAATAAAGCTTTATATAAATCATATATATATCAATGCAAAATGTACATAAAAATCCATAAAAATAAATTTTCATATTTGCATATAAATCATACAATGTGCAAAACTTATAATTTACTAAACACTTAAAATGTCTTATAGGGACATAAAAAAATTTGCTTGGCTTATCATAAAACATAGCTTCATTTATAAAATAAAAGGCTTAAAACTTAAAACTTAAATTTCATTCCTCATCAAATTCATACTTATAAAATTATAATGACAACTTTACACATACAATGCCATAAAAGCAAAAATATTCATTTTGAATACTAAATAACAATACTTTTACAAATGGCTTAAAAACTTAAATTAATGCAACTTACATATAAGTTATCTTAACAATCACATAAGGAAAGTTTCTTAAAATCTTTAATTTCTTAAGGGACTTTATATATCAATCACAAATATTTCAAAACCATATATAACACTTAGAATAAAATATATATGCTTAAAATTTCCAATTCCAATTGCAAAAACTTTGAAATCAAGTGTAGCACTCACCTTAATGTAAATTTCCCTAAGTGGCTCCAATAGCTTTCTCTGATTCCGCTTCCTTCCTTTTCACCTACACATCACAAAATTGCTTAAAACACAGTCATTTTAACTTCACAAAGCTTATCACATGACTTAAAACTCAACTAATTCATGGAATCACTATTTTACCAACTTACTTCCCTATTCGATTTCAACTTAATCGAAGCTTTAAAATTCTATTTTCTTTGTATAAATCCTACTTATTCTTACCTAGGAACACCCCCATATATCCGAAACCATCATTCGAAACCTAGAACAAAAAGTGACCATTTTCAACCCACCTTGGCCGAATATGGTGCAGCTCCTTACCTTGGGCTGCTTTTCACTTCTTTCTTGCTTCACACATTTTTTTGACTCGCATTTAGGTCACCTGTAAAACGGTTTAGAAAAATTCCAACAAACGAGTGGCGAAAACTAGGAAAAACCACATTTTTTTATCACTTTTTCAATGCCATTTTTATATTTTACATTCTAAAATCTTAATTCTACTTTCCTTAATGCCATACATACTTAAATATACTCATTTAATGCATTGAAACACATACATGAGGTGATATTTCATGATTTCCATCAATACCCTTCACCTAAAGCCATAAACTATAAATTGTCTTAATTGATTTTCTAACAATTTTATTAACTTGTCTTAGATTTCTCCATCAAATTTCCAACATGACATCTTACTTAATATCATCTAATAGCTTTGGTTTCATACTTCCCTTATCATAGTCTCACATGAGAAATCACATATCAATTTTAATTCATTCAAATTTTGCATTTTTCTTCACGTAGGCATTTTAACATATACTTGGTTTGCACTTAACTTTACTTAAAACCAATTCAATCAACTTAGTATTCATTCCAACAAAACCCTAACACACCAAACCTTATGATTTCCATATAATTTATATTTATTTTTGGTGCCATAAGACTCCACTTAAATCACATATAAAACCCCATATCAAAACTTAATCAAATCATCAACATCCACATCATCACAACATCATTAAAACCAATTCAAAATCCATAAAACTAATCTTGTTTTGTTTGGATCTTGCTCCAAGTTTGTTTTTCTTGCTTAGGATGGCTTGATCACTTGATTTGAACTCAAAAATGGAGTGAAATCTACTTACTTCCCTTGGTTCTTCTCATGGCCGAACACTTCTTATGACTCACAGCTTTTAGCTTCTCTTTTTGGCTTATGTTTTTATTTTGGTGAGAAAAAATGAAACAAAATGACTAAGTCAATGAATTTATAATAATCTTCTTTGAAAATGACCATTATATCCTTTAATTAATTGCTTTTTGATCCTTAATTCTTGCTTATTCCACTTTGGCCCAAGTCATGTAAACTTATCTCCATTTGACCCTTACTTCACTTTCTCTTAATCCCACTTTGACCCCAAGTAGGAAAACTATTCACTTTATGCCATTTATAATTCATTCCGAAATAAATTCCAAATTAATTCTATGATCACTCATTCATCAAATTGACTTTATAATACTCAAATTAGATCTCTTAGAACTCAATTCATGGGTTCGAAAAAAGTTCAAACGGAGTTTAGGTCAACAGTTTTCACAATCCTATCCATAAGGGCGTTTTCGTCTGGTAACTTTTAGAACTTTCAAAAACTACTAAAACAGACTCATTTTTATTCCGTTTCAGTTTTATTGAGTCCTGTTAACCATTCTAAATATTTTCGATTTTTCGGGGCTTGTCTCAAAATTTCACTATTCATCGGATACTATTCACCCGAAAATGTTACTATTCATCCGTAAATAAGGTCAAGGGCTTACATTTATATTTTTTTTACAATTAATTTTTATATAACTTCATTTAATATAATACAAAACAATTATAATAAATTATTTAGGAAATACTAATACACTTTTTATGTATATATTAATAATATTTTTATTCATAATTAAAATATGATTAATTATTATAGTAAAGTAATTTTTTAATTTAAAAATTACATGTACATAAATAAATTATTATAGCAAAGTAAATTAAATTTATATTTAAATAAAAATAAACAAAATGACTTTAAGTTGAATTACTATTTTCATATATTTAAATAAAAATAACATTAAAATGAACAACATTAAAAAGAATTTGTATAATGTAAAATTAGAATAAATTAGGAAATATGTTGTTTTGGGAATATAAATTTGGAATAATATATTTAAAACAACCATTAAGTGCTTTAATATTTAGTTAAAAGTCTAAAATTGTAGTTTTATTTTTGTCAGTGATTTTTGGGTGGTTTTAAGTGGTTTGACTATTTAATAAAACAAACAAAAATCACTTAACAGATATAATTCAGACTCATTAAGTGAAAAGTAATAAAAACAAACGACCCCTTTTTATTCTATTTATGATCATTATTTTTCATTTCACAACCACAATTTTATAATTTAATTAAGAGGTTACAAAAAGAGCCCTCACTTTTGTAATTGTGTACTTAAAAATGGTTGTAGGCTATGGATAAAAATTGATAAATAGAAGATCTTCTCTCTTTTGTGGCTATATTATTTTCTTTCTTCTATAATTTTGAGTTTTGCCTATTATATTCTTGTTTGTTTCTATTATTTCATATCAGATTATAGGCACAAATCACTAACCATTCTTTGTTTTAAGTTTTATCTAGATTAAAAAGCTTTTCGCTTGAAGACAAGATGTTATATGATCAAGGCTTGATACATGATAAGGAATTAATTTCTCAATGAAACCAAGAGTTGAGAGAAATTGTAATGTATTTCTATCTTTAATTTTGGTCTTCAAAATTTTGATTTATATTATTTTCTCTTGTTAGTTTTGTTCTCAATATTCATTTAGGTCGCCATGAAATAAATATATAAATTATTTGATAATAATTCAACCCAAAAATCATAGAATTGAAAAGCTAAAGCTATAAGTAGGAACTAGAACTTTGAAGATACGAATCACTAAAACCAAAAGTTTTGTAGTTTACAACTAATTAGAACCAAGAGTTTTACACAAACGAACTCTGCTATCTCTTTCTTCATTCCTCTCCACCAATAGTGATCTCTCAGAGTCTGATATATTTTTGTGCTCCGTGGATGCATGACATAAGTTGATGAGTGTGTCTTTTCCATAATCTCTTTTTTCAGATCTCCCACATTTGGTACACACAATCTCTGTCCCATAACTAGTGTCCCATCGTCTTTGATTGAGAATGTGCTCTGCTGCCCAACCTCTATCTCCCCTCTTATCTTCACCAAATATGGATCCTAGGTCTGGAGCTCTCTAATCTGATCCACCAAAACTGGACGGACCTGAAATGTGGCTAATAGGGCTCTTGAGTCTGTCGTCTCCAATCTAACACCCATGGACCGCAATTCTATAAGCATCGGGAGGTACTCTACTTTCAACTGGGCTAATGAACCAGTAGGCTTTTTGCTGAGGGCATCCGCTACTACATTCGCCTTGCTAGGGTGGTACTCTATGGTGCAATCATAAACTTTGATGAGCTCAATCCATCGTCTCTGCCTCATATTGAGCTCATTCTGAGTAAATAGGTACTGCAAGCTCTTGTGATCCGTGAAGATCCTACAGGGGACTCCATAGAGATAATACCTCTATATCCTTAAAGAAAACACCATTGCTGCTAACTCTAGGTCGTGTGTGGGATAATTTTGCTCATGCTTCCTCAACTGTCATGATGCATAAGCAATCACTCTCTCATTCTGTATCAACACACAACCTAATCCCTGTCTGGAGGCATCGAAATAAACTATAAATCCGTCACTCCCTGACGAAAGTGTAAATACAGGTGCTGAGGTCAATCTATGCTTCAACTCATCAAAACTGTGTTGGCACACCTCTGACCAAACAAACTTTTCTTCCTTTCTAGTCAACCTCGATAAAAGAGCAGCAATATTTGAAAATCCCTCTATGAACTTCCTGTAATATCCTACCAACCCTAGAATATTTCTAACTTCAGTTACGTTCGTGGGTGGCTACTAGTTCACTATCACTTCTATCTTTTGGGGATTCACTGATATCCCATTTGCCGATACTACATGCCCGAAAAATGCTACCCTGTCTAACCAGAACTGGCATTTATTGAACTTCGCGTACAATTAATGCCCCCTCAACATCTATAACACTATCCTGAGATGTTCAGCGTGCTCCTCTCTGCTACTTGAATACACTAGTATGTCATCAATGAAGACGATGACAAATTTGTCCTAGTACGGCTTGAATACCCTATTCATCAAATCCATGAAATTAGCAGGGGCATTCGTCAATCCAAACGGCATCACCACAAACTCATAATACCTGTAGCGTGTCCTAAAGGCCGTCTTAGGGACATCTTCCCTGCGAATCCTTAACTGGTAGTACCCTAACCTCAAATCAATCTTCGAAAATACCTTAACACCCTATAGCTGATTAAAGAGATCATCAATCCTTGGTAGTGGATACTGATTCCTGATAGTGACTCGGTTCAGCTGCCTGTAATCTATGCATAATTAGAGGCTCTCATATTTCTTCTTCACAAACAATACTGGAACTCCTCAAGGTGACATACTCGGCCTAATGAATCCCTTCTTCCATCTGAACCTTCAATTCCTTCAATTCAGTCGGAGCCATCCTGTATAGTGCTATCGATATAGGCTTCGTCCCCGGTGCTAGGTCTATCTCAAACTCTATCTCCCTATTGAGTGGTAGCCTTGGAAAATCCTTTGGGAAGACGTCTGGATACTCTCTGACCACTGGAACCTCTTCTAACCGCATCTTTGTACTCTCTAGCTCCATTGCATAGGCCAAGTAACTGTAACACTTTTTTCTTAACATCCTGTTCGCCTTTAACACACTTATCAGGCTCGTGTGGAGTGCCTTCCTTACACCATTGAAAATCACGTCTGGCTCTCCTGGTCTGCTGAACCGCACTTCCTTTCTGTAGCAATCGACTGTAGCCCTATGTTTCAACAACCAATCCATGCCTAGGATGACGTCGAAATAACGAATATCTAGCAGGATCAAGTTTGCCTTGAACTTCTGACTTGCTATAACAACTTTACTTCTCAGGTATACTTTATCTACTATCATAGATTCTCCTGTGGGAAGTGATATGATCATGCTACAATTCGACGGCTCTGTCTCTACATTAACTCAAGCAGCAAACTCCGCAGATATAAAAGAATGGGTGGCCCCTAGGTCTATTAACACGTGTGCACTTGAATCAAATAAAAATATAATACCTGTGACCATGCATCAGCATCCTGCTAGATTGCAAATACTTCGCCCTGTGTTCGTGGTCTGTCAGGTTGTCCCTTAGGTGGCGCTGCTCTATTGGGCCCACTATTGGAAGTCTCTGAACCAGCAGCTGCTCTAATCTGGGGGCCTCTCCTCTCGAGTCCATGACCCTTACTGGTCTATCTAGGTGTGGTGCTCCTGCCCTCTGGTCTATTTGACATTACAACACTGGGGCAGTCCTTCATGAAATGGCCCTCTTGACCTCACTTGTAGCATCTAGTACTACCAGCAAAACACTCGCTCGGATGGCTTCTACCGCACTTACTGCAAAGGGGTCGCGATCTAAATCCGCCTCTAAAACTTGGGGATCCCGCTGAAGATCTTAGTGAACTGTGACTACTTTGGAACCCTTGACTTTGCCTCCTGCTCTGGGATCCAGAAGATCGATCACCACTCTTTGCCACTTTACTAGATCTTCCCTGGTGGCTAGTACTCCCGGTCCAGATATGCTTCTAGTTGAACTTTAACGGTCGGAGAATGGTCTCCATGCTTTTTTCCACTCGTATAGCTGCCTCTACTATATCCCCGTATCTCGTATATACATTTGAGGCCATATATGTTCTTATTCTAGGACTCAGGCTGGATCTAAACTTGCTAATCTTCTATCCCTCATCATCTGTCACTGATGGGACAAGGCAGCCAAGCTCTGAAAATCTTTTCTCATAATCCGTTACTGATAGGCTGCCCTGCTCTAACCTGTAAAACTCCTTGATCTTGGGCTCTCTGTAATTGGAGAGGTAAAACTTCTCGAGGAACTTTCATCTGAATACTGCCCAGGCTACCCCATCTGGGTGTCTCCGCTGTAAGGCCTTCCACCAGTCTTTAACTCTATCCTTCATCAGGAAAGCGAAGAAGGTGACCATTTGATCATCGATACAGCCCATGACCTAGAATATCTCCTCACTAGCCTTCAGCCAGGATAGGGTGCGCTCTAGCTCTCTTGTGCCATTATACGGTCTCATACCCAATTTCCGCACATGCTTTATAGATGCCCTCGACTCACGAGGCTTATATAAAGTAGTTGCCAACATCTGGGCAATCTGCTCTACATTCACCTGCACACCCACTAGCCTTACGGGCTGTGGTGACTCTGCTCGAGGCTTTGGCACATTAACTGATGCGCCAAGGTGCTCCTCCTCTCTCATAGGTGCCTCAGCTACCTTTCGAATCCTCGGGCGACCACGACCACAACGCTACATATCTATAAGACTAAAATGCATAAAAACAAGGTTAAGAAATCATGCAAAATCATGCAATGCTATGCTTTAAAACGATTTAAAACATACTAAAACTTTCCTTAAAACTCTTTGAGAATGACATTTCTCAAAACTTTTCAAAATTTTCCAAAACCGGGCTCTAATACCACCTTGACGCGACCCGATCTGAATATCTCTAGCTCTAATCTGATAGGTCACGTCAAACACCCCAACAGATCCCTCTTAGACCCCACTCGTCGGGCTAAGAGAAACCCGTGAAGTGAACCCTAAACTTTCTAATACTTTCTAAAACATTATTGGGTTGGTTTTCTTTAAAAATTGAAAAAGCGTAGGAAATTTTTTTTATTTTTAAACTTATTTTCTAACGAAATTTTGGCATCATAAGGACTGCATTTTTTTATGTTCTAGAAAAGCCTGTTTAAAAAAAATCAAGACTTCGACTAAAATTCATCACCAACCCAATTTCTGGTTGCTCGTAGGCCTCAAACATGCATTTAATTTCCAAATCAACTTGATAAAATCCAAACACTATTTGTAAACCACATTTAAATAAAAAATAATTTAAATACAATCACGACCAAATAATTACAAATTACAAATCATTTATACAATTCAAAAGGGTGTTTACATGTAAATAGGCTAGATGTAAAAATATGCGGCTCAAAATGGAGTCGTGTCATGTTGCCTCGCCCGCAGGAGGTGCTATCACTACTTGGCTACTTGCTGAGAGTACCTGAGGAGGTTTTTGTATAACAATAGAAAAATAATGAGTTAGAAGCTCAGTGAGTGATAATTTGTCATTTCTTTAAAGATTTGATTTCTAAACATCCTCCTTGAAAAACATTTGAAAACAATTCTTTATTTCTTTAAGCATTTCAAACTTTAATTCTTCAAGCTTAATTTAAACATGAAAATTTATATATAAACGCAAACATGCATTAAATTCAAAACTCATAACTTAAAATTATAAGTAGTTTGAATAATAATCATAATTTTTTTTTTAAAATTACTTTTCTTTTAAAGCTATTTCTTGATATCTTTCAAAAATATCATAGTATCCCTAACTCTGGGATCATGTGGCCTCTGTACGAGGAATGCTCCAACGTAGAGGACCAACTGTGACAACTCTGAGACATCCCACGACTATGTGCGGAATTTCCCAATGCTAACCATAACATGCGAAACACCACCCCACATCACTAAAGGCGACTCGATTGATAGATTAGGACACTTTGTCCCCCCAGGTTAGTGACTTATCCCTCCCTAGGACTGTGCCAACTGATGTGGGATAGATCGGCTGGGTCTAATCTTTTTTGAAAATCTCTAAGGATATACTAATGGTTTTGAAAATGCTGTTTATTTATTTTTCTTAATTCAAATTTGGAAACTTGATTTTTCGTAACTATATTTTAACAACAACAGATATATATATATATATATACAATCAAAATCCTCATTTCAAGCTATAACTCATGCATATATCAACGCATTTAAAATAATTTCAAGTAGGCAATTACTTTATCAAATCAACTTAACAATTTGAAATACGTTTAAAATCTTTAAAATAAAACTCACTCACAAACTGAAAAACTGCATCCGGCGCGTACGGAGCCTCTACTCCTCTAGCCTCGATCCCCGCGCATCCTCATCACCTACACAACATATGTATACGTAAATTTACGTTCGCATCAACTTTTGGAAACTCGAAATAACTAAAATTATACAACTACCCCCAAGTGATCCTTTTTATGCGTAAATCTCCCTTTTTGGTTTCTTTATTGATTCTAGGGTTCTAAACTCCATTTTCTTTGCCTGGAACCTATTTATTATCACCTAGGGACGTTCTGGAACTAACGAAATCACGTTCGGAGGTTCAAAATGAAAATCGTCTGATTTTGACCCCTTTAGGCTGAACACTATTCACAACCCTACTCGAGGCTTTTCTTCGTTTCGTTTTCACTCCAAACACCTTCCCATCTCGCCATCTAATTGGTCCAAGTGTAGGTACAGAAAGAAACATCTATCAGGTAATCGTTTTAGGCTAAAAACGCGTTGTGTTTGCTACTAATTTCGAGCATTTTCTTGGTTTTAATTTCTAAATTTAATATTTCACTCTTAATAACTTCAATACGCCTAATTAAACTCGTTAGAGTCATCCGAACACTCAAAGGACGCAGTATGAGTTAATTTACGAAATTGCCCTTCCAACTAGTATACTTAGCATTTTATTTTCTCTTCACAGTTTTGGTGTTTTTCTTGGTTTCTGAGGCCTCCAATAAGCTCAAAATAAAGTCCATTTCGTTCGACTTTTCATTGGACGATTTTGCTCCTATAATAAACTTAAATTCCAATTTAACCTTAAGCTAAAATTTTTCAACTTTAACACCAAAATTTCACTCACAAATTTTATCAACACAAGTGTCCATTCCAAGATTTAATTTGTTTCCAACACTAATCAACTTGGGCAGCTCTTTACACACTCAAATCTTTTTTTTTTTTTTTTCAACATCAATTCCCTTGGGTTTTTTTTAGCTCATTTTAATCACAAACAACCAACTTAAATCACCAACAAAACATCAACAATAACAACTTCAAAACTTGAACAATTTACCCCCTTTTTTCTTTCCTCACCGGTTCATCTCCTTCTCCTTCGTTTTCGCTTCTAGACTGGTTTGGGTGCGAAAATGGTTGGGTTTCAGCTGGATCTCCTTCATCCTTCTTCTCCTCCACGCGGCCTCCCTCTTCTTTAGCCAAACTTCCTTACGCGTCACTATTTCAGGTCTGATTTGAGGCTGTTTTGGTGGCCGATCTGGTGCGTGAAGGCTAGGTTTTTGGGCTGGTCTTCTTCTTCCTCTCCTCCCTCACGCGATCCCTCTCTCCCTAGCTCGATCTCCCTCTCGGTCTACCTTCATTCTGTTGTTGGATTCGTGCATGCATCATGTATATTGGCCAATGATGGTGGCAAGTTCAGTCGCTATGCCACTTCTCCAACTTTCTCTGTAATCTCATATGGCCCAATATATCGTGGGCTCAATATCCCACGTTTACCAAATCGTAACACCCCTTTCCATGGCGACACTCTGAGGAACACTCTATCGCCTACATGAAATTTCAGGTCCCTTCTTCTATTGTCTGTATAACTTTTCTATCTAACATTGGCTACTTTCAGCCTATCCCTGATTATTTTGATCTTCTCTAAGGTAATCTGGATAACCTCGGGACCTATTAGTTTCCTCTCACCTACCTCATCCCAACACACTGGTGTCCTGCATTTTCTCTCATACAATGTTTCATACGGTGTCATACCAATGCTGGACTGATAGCTATTATTATAAGCAAACTCTATCAATGGTAGATGAGTATCCTAGTTTTCCTTGAATTCAATAACACAAGGTCTAAGCATATCCTCTAAAGTTTGAATGGTGTGCTCTGATTGACCATCTGTCTGTGGATGGAACACTGTACTGAAATTCAATTTAGTGCCTAGAGCTTTCCGAAGACTGGGCCAGAATCGGGAAGTGAATCTGGTATCTCTATCAGATACTATGGAAACGACTGTACCATGTAGCCTCACTATCTCATCAATGTACAATTGGGCCAATCTTTCTAAAGAATCATTGTTCTTGATAGGTAGAAAATGGGCGGACTTCGTCAATCTGTCAACAATTACCCAAATCGCATCATGGCCACTCTGGCTGCATGGAAGTCCTACCACAAAATCGATAGTGATCTTTTCCCATTTTCATTCAGGTATGGAGAGTGGTTGTAGTAACCCTATCGGTTTCTAATGTCTAGCTTTTATTTGTTGGTAGGTGAGGCATCTGGAGACAAACTCTGTAATGTCCATCTTCATCCCTTTCCATTAGTAGTGTTCTTTCAGAATTTGGTACATTTTGGTGTTTCCTAAATGCATTACATAGGCTGATGAATGGGCTTCTTCCATATTCTCTTTCTTCAAATCAGCTATATCTAGAACACATAACCTGTTACTCATCACTAATGTGCCATCATCCCTCAATGAGAAGTCTGTCGGTGGGTCAAATCCAATCTTATTCTTCATTTCCATCAGATGCAGATCCTAAGGCTGGAACTCTCAAATTCTATCAATCAGAATGGGGCGGATATGAAAAGTGGCTAATAATGCCCCAGAATCAGTCATCTCTAACTGCACCCTTAAAGCTCTCAATTTAACCAACAATGGGAGGTATATAGCCTTCAAATATGAGGTGGAACCTGTGGGCTTCCTACTCAATGCATTAGCGACCACATTGGCTTTCCCGAGAGGGTATTCGATGGTATAGTCATAATCATTTTTGAGGAGCTCCATCCATCTCCTTTGTCCCATATTCAATTCTTTATGAAAGAATAGATATTGAAAACTCTTATGGTCGATGAAAATCATACAAGGGACTCCATATAACTAATGCCTCTAGATTCTCAAAGCAAAGACCACTGCAGCCAACTCTAGATCGTGTGTGGGATAATTCTGTTCATGCTTTTTCAACTATCTAGAAGCATAAGCAACCACTCTATCATTCTGCATCAGCACACAGTCTAGGTCTTGCCTCAAGGCATCACTATATACTATAAATCCATCCCTACCAGTAAGAATGGTGAGAACAAGAGCTATAGTCAGTCTTTTCTTCAATTCATCAAAGCTTTGCTGACATTGATCTGACCACTTAAATTTTTCTTCCTTCCTAGTGAGCTTGGTCAGTGGAGTAGCACTCCTTGAAAACCCCTCGACAAATTTTCTGTAATAACTAGCTAACCCCAGGAAGCTTCTGACTTCTGTAACATTGGTGGGCTGTCTCTAGTTCACTATTACCTCAATCTTCTAGGGATCAACAGAAATTCTCTCTCTACTGACACCACTTGCCCTAAAAATGCCACTTGATCTAGCCAAAACTGACATTTACTTAGTTTTGCATATAATTGATGTTCCCTGAGAGTTTGTAACACAATCCTCAAGTGCTCTTCATGTTCTTCTCTACTACCTGAGCACACTAGGATGTCATCGATAAATACTATAACAAATTTGTCCAGATAAGGTCTAAAAACCCTGTTCATCAGGTCTATGAATGCTGAAGGGGCATTAGTTAACCCAAATGGCATGACAAGAAATTCATAATGTCTGTACCATGTTTTGAAGGCAGTCTTGGGAACATCTTCTCTTTTGATCTTCAACTGGTGATAATTGGACCTCGGATCTATTTTAGAGAACACCCTGGACCCCTATAACTGATCAAATAGATCATCAATTCTAGGAAGGGGGTACTGATTTCGTACTGTTACCTTATTGAGTTGTCTATAATCAATACATAACCTCAAACTGTCATCCTTTTTCTTGACCAATAGTATTGTGGCTCCCCATAGTGAGGTACTCGACCTAACAATCCTTTTACTTACTAGCTCATCCATCTGTACTTTCAATTTCTTTAACTTTGAAGTAACCATCCTGTAGGGTGCTTTAGCTTTAGGTTGTGTCCCAAGAACCAATTCTATTTCAAATTCAATCTCCCGGTCGGGTGGCAAACTAGGTAGATCATCTGGGAACATCTGGGAAGTCTTTGACTATAGGGATATCTTCTAATCTCACTTCAATATCTTTTGTTTCAATAGCATATACTAGATACCCCTGATGTGCTTTTCGTAGAATCTTTTAGGCCATCATCACTGTCATCAAACTACTAACCAATAACTTCTGTACCCTTTGAAAAATCACATCGGACTCCCTATCTCTAATAAATCTAACTTCCTTACAGAAACAGTCAACTATGGTGTGGTATCTGGATAACTAGTCCATCCCAAATATCACATCAAAGTCTCTAATGTTCAGTAAAATCAGATCTGCCGAGAATTCCTGATTTTTTAAAACCACCTGATAACCTATATATACTTTATCTGCCAACAGTATGTCCTCTACAGGAAGTGATACCGTTAAATTACAGTCTATTGGTTATGGTTTTCCATCGATGGTCTTAGAGTGGATGACAAAAGAGTGGATGACACCTGGATCTATCAGACTATTGGCCAAAAACAGAAATAATACTTATAACTACCTTAGGAGCTGCCTTTGCCTCCTGTTAAGTGACTGTAAACACCCGAGCCTATGTACGGGGCCTCCTTAGCTGACTCATAGATGGTCCTCCTCAGCTTGAACCTCTACCGAGCTGACTGATAACAGCAGGCCTTCCTGTCTGTGTGACTCTCTTTGTACCTTGGCTCCCACTGGTCTATCCAGTAGCTACAGTTCATGGCCCTGATTGCTCTGCTGGAGCTGGCTGTGGGCAGTCTTTCACAAAATGACCCTCCTACCCATATCTGAAACATTTGGATCTCTCTCTGTAGCACTCACCCGTATATGGATTGCCACATGTCTTATAGGTGGGTCTGCTTTACCAGCTCCCTCTGGGGCCTTTGGAACCAACTGGTGCAATCACGGAGCCTTAGCTTGATTGTGCCCGCAATTCTGCTGACAGCTGTTGGACCCTACGGATCTAGTGTGCTTGCTGGGTCCCCTTGAGTAGCTGCCTAACAAACTACGCTTCTGGCCCTATTAGTTTCAGCTTTGGGATGGCATCTACACTCTTTTCCACCCTGATGGCTGCTTTTACTAGCTCTCTGTATCATGGGTGGGGCATAGCTGGTAGGTAGACCTTGACTTTTGGATTTAAGCCCACTATGAATATCTTTATCTTCTGCTCTTCATTATCAGTTATGAACGGAAGCATCCGGAGCAGTTCTGAAAATCTCTTCTCATAATCCGTAACAGACATCGGTCCTTGCTCTAATCTGAAAAGTTCTTCCACTTTAGTGTCTTGGTAGCTCTTGAGGTAAAACTATTCTAAAAATTCTCTCTTAAACATTACCCAGGTCACCCTATTTGGATTCAACCTCAAGATTTTCACCAATCTTTTGCCCTATCTTTCAATACAAAGGCGAAGAAGGTGACCATCTAATCATCTGTATAACCCTTAACCTGAACAATCTCTTCTGTGGTCTCCATCCAAGCACATTTCGGATCCCTTGTACCATCATATGACTTCGCACTGAATTTATTGGCGCATTCTATAGATACCCCAGCCTCTTGCGGCTGCTAAGGAAATGCCGTCGCTAGTGCCTGAGCCATTTGTTCTACATTAACCTCTACTCTGACTGGCTCTGGCAGCTGGGATGGTCCTGCTGGAGGGTGCTCTGCAGGTACATTAACAAATTCATCTATTCTCTCTACTGCAGGTGTAGAGACCTCTACTGCTTCCCTCCTTTTAGTTGGGTGACCTCTTCTACGCATAATTCTGTGAATTTTCAATCACCAACTTGGTTATGCAATGCATAATTGATGTAATAAAATTATTATTGAAAATCGAGTCAAATATGTAAAGTCATTTAATAACTAACATTAAAACCACTTTAAAAAATAGACAGTAGATCAGACAATATCTAGGCTCTGATACCAACCTTGACGAGACCCGCCTTGCATTTCCCTTTACGGGGCCCAGGAGCCCGCTTGGCATCCCACGAAATCCCTCTAGATTCTACTTCATTACATCCAATCAGGAATTCAAGGAGCAAAGCCTAGGACTAAAAATCATCAGAATTCAGATAAACTTAAAATTTATTTAAAATTTGTTTTATATAGCTTAAAATTTCTTAAAAATTTCGTTAGAGCTTCTTTTGTTTTTCGGGATTACCAAAGTTTACAAAATCAACCTGAAAATCAAATTTTACACTTTTAAAGTTTCACACATTTTCTCAACTTCCAATTGGACCTTAGGTCCATTTCAATGGCAATCCCTAGCCACAATTTCTAAAAAAATCAAATCAAATCAGTTTAATATCAAATTTGAAAATAAAATTTCGTTTACAATCCAGAACTTTATAATGAAAATAATCAATTTAATTTCATTACAGAATAAAGTTAACCATAATTAAATTATGGCTAATATATTTACAACCAAAAATAAAGTTCATATATTCTTTTATGCATTGCCATTTATAAATTCAAAGAAATTTTATTGCTCCAACCACTATCATTCGGAAAGAGGAGAACGTGTATCCTGTCAGCTAGAACCTACACCTGGGTAGGTTTTTAACAAAAACTTATAAAATGTGAGCTATGAAAGCTCAGTGAGTGCGGGGTTTGCTAACTTAAATTATTTTCTAAAAGGGTAATCTCCTTAAAACATTTATAAAAATTTCTATTTCTTATAGTTTTCATAAATATAACTTTAGAATTGATATTAACAAAATTCAATTTCAAAATAACAAAATTTAGAACTAGCAAATAAAAATTTATATTAAAAAAGGTAATAAATTTCATAAAATTTCATAAAATTGCATATATAACAGAACTGCAAAACAGTTTCAGATATAACAAAATTTGATATAATTTCAAAACCACCAATAGATTTTCATAAGCATACAGATAATGGTCACACGTACTAGGCGGGACAAACCACTATCCCCAGAATTAGTGACAACCATTAATACTTCAGGTCCAGCGTCCTTCACACTTTCTGGCATATACAGAAGACATCCTAGTAATGCGCTGTGGATTAAATCCATAGTGCAAGCGCGAAGTGAAATAATACCCTTCGTATATATTTAGCAACGCGACTCAACTGATAGACTCAAATCCCCCCAAAGTTAGTGACAACCCATGTAAACCCTCTATTTTTATATTATACGGGTTTCTCGGGAATAGTCCCTAAGTATTTATTAGAGACCCTAAATGATTTATGGAAAAACTTAAGGTTATAGAGAACCCATAGGGATTGATTTAAACTCAATTGGAGATTAAACGGAAAGTTAAAATAGTAAATGAAATTGAAAAATTTTTAAGGTAAAAAGGGACTAAATTGAAGATAAAATTTAAAATTGTGGTCATAGTAATATTAAGCTAAAAGTCAAGAGAGGAGACTGAAATTTTTAAGGGACATGACCGTTATTTTTAGAGTTGTTTGGGGAGGAAAGCATAAAGCCAAAAGTTGTCTTAAAATCCAAAGAGAGAGAGTGAGGGCTATCGCAAAATCGCGAAGAAGAAGAAAGAAAGAAGAAGACAGAAGAAGAAAGAAGAAAAGAAAGAAGAAGAAGAAGAAAAAGAAAAAGAAGGAGATGACACTACCGATGAGCTGCTCCGGCCGATCGTCCAAGCTCGTCGACCAGCTCATCCAACCGCCATCGCTGAGCAGAACTCATCGCGAAACCGAAACCGATGACCGTGCGAACCCGATCCGTTGACCACGCGGAACCGACCACAGACAAAAGCAGAAATAGCAAGCAGTTGACACGAGCTGAACCCGACCAAAACAAGAGCAAAATCGAGTTGTAATCGCGCAGAACCGAGGACGAACAGCAGACTTATTGCGGAAACGACGCCGATCGACAGCGAAACCGAGGGAAAGAGAGAGAGAGGAAGAAAGGAGAAGAAAGAGAAAGAAAAATAGCTTGAACCAGCTTAGATCTGTTAATAAAACCAGTCTAAAACTAGCCCAAAATCAGCCCCAAAGCGAAGTCAACGCGAGAGGAAAAAGGGGTAAGTTATTTAATTCGAAATTGATTCACGTTAATGATTTTTATTGGTGATTTAAGTTGAGTTTGAAATGGATTTTATTATGATTTGGTTATTGGTTGATTTTGAGTAAAAATAAGTTGGAAAACAAGTGGATTTATGCATATTGGGAGTTTAGAAAACTAAGAAAATATCAAAGAGTTATAGAGAAACTACATCGCGCAATAAACTAGTTGAAGGGCAATTTCATAAATTGGCCCATATGATGTCCATTGAGAGTTTGGATGACCCTAATGAGTTTAATTAGGAGTATTGAAGCTATTAAAAGTGAAGGATTAAGATTAAAAATCAAAATGAAGAGTTGTGCGTAAAAAGGGTCATATATTGGCAATTATGTAATTTCGAGTTTCCAGAAGTTGACGCAAACGTAAATTTACGTATATATGTGTTGTGTAGGTGAAGAGCATCTGACCCGATCACGAGAGGGCTTTTGAAGCTCATCCGAGTTAAGTCCAAGCTTAAGGTGAATGCACTTTCAAAGAGTTTTCTAAAGTGATTTTATGCTTTTGCATTGATAAGCTAGATTTTATGCTTTTGCATGTATAAGTTCTTGTATTTAAATACATGTATTGTATTTGTAAAGTAAACGAGTCCAAGGACTCAAGTTTAAAGCTTTCAAGTTAAAGCTTTTGTGCTTGTGCACCAAGTATAAAGATTTGTAAGGCATGACATTATAGAAAAATAAAGTTTTCAAAGGCCATAAGTACCCACCAGTTTATCGAGTTCAGACCCGTACAGTATATCCCACTTAGTAAGGCAAGGGTTGAGGGAAACGAGTCACTAGCTGTGTGGTTAGAGTTATGAGTGTGTGTGTCACCCCTACTTTGTGGAATATGGTTTCGTACTACGGTTAGCGATGCAGAATTCTGCACGTAGTTGCCGAGAGGTCTCAGAGAGTTGGTTGCGGTGGATGTCAAATACATCACCTTGTGACCTACCACACCTGCGGCCTTAGCTAAGTCGCCGTGTAGTCAAGAGATTAGGGTTAAGAATGGTGCTTTTATAAAGTTAAGTTATTTTAAGTATGTTTAGATTTATGCTTTACAAGTTTATTACAAGTTGTTTATATTAATACTATGCAATTGAATGAGATTTATGCTTTAAATGTTTTTAAGAATTAGAAACTTTCATTAAAGTTTTCTAAGGAGGAAATTTTTGAAAAGTAAAGTTATGTTTATAAACTATTACACTCACTGAGCTTTATAGGTCCCTTTTCAAATTGTTTATAAAAAAACCTCCTCAGGTGGTGAAGATTAGTGAAGCCTCCTTCCTTCGTATTCAAGTGGGCGCAAGTGTTGGCATTTGCTTCTTGAAGAATGTAATAAGCATATTTTGAGTCTTTTGTATATTGCATATGTTTGTACATTTTGCATAAAAAGAGTGACATCATTTTGTGCTTGAAAAATCAAGCTTACTAGATTTAAAAGTACATGTTTATATCTTGTCTTTGAAAGTTTCAAATTTTTGTGTTTATGTTGATAAACTAGATTGCAAGAACTTGGGTTGGATTGTGATTATAGTTTTAAGTGTTCGAATTGATTTTCAGGTTTTTGGTTTATCAAAATCGCAGCCATTATGCTACCGGTTTTGAGTTTTAAAAATGACCAAATGAAAAGTGTCAAACCAACCCAAACCATTTCAACTTCAAGATTTAAAAGATTTAGCTTCCGCTAAAGTTAAGTTTCAAGTTAACAGGGTTCGCTCCTCGAATACCTTCTTCCCTATCAAGATGGGCTTAGAGGGATTCATTGGCGTGCTAGGGCATACCATTCGGATAGGAGCCTAGTGGCGGTCCGGATTGGGGCATTTCAAGGCAGTATCAGAGCCACGGTTTTCAGAAAGAGTTTAGGAAGCTTTAAAGTTGTTTTGAGTCAAGTTTTTTTTAAGATTTCATGAGTTTAAAGTTTTTAGTTCATGCACTGTATGATTTCTTAAATGATTTTCATGCATTAAAAAGTCTCATGTTTATACATTAATGACTCTTACAGAAGCATGCAATGCCGAGGTCGCCCGAGGACGAGGAGGGCAGTCGCAGAGGCACCCACACCAGGGGAGGAGCATGTTGATGAGTCTGTCAACATGCCTAGTAGCTCCTCACACCCAGAACCATCACCTCAGCCTAATAGACCTGAGCGACCGCAGGTGGATACGGAGCACTTAACACAGGCAATAGCAGCAGCAATTAATCAGCCGCGAGAGGCTCGAGTGACCATAAAACGCGCCCAGAAGTTAGGCACTAAGACCTTTGATGGCACAGGAGAGCCAGAGCAGGCACTCTCATGGCTAGAGGCTAATGAAGAGATATTCAAAGTTTTGAGATGCTCAGATGAACAGAGAGTGGAATTCTCAACCTTCTTACTCAGAGACAGTGCTAAGGAGTGGTGGAAGGCACATGAGAGGTCGGATCCAGAGGGAGTTATTTGGGCAGATTTTCAAAAGGAATTCAAGAATCAGTTCTTCCCTAAAGCATATAAGGATGCGAAGATTGAAGAATTCTTCAGGTTTGAATAGGGGAGCTTGACAGTGGCAGAGTATGAAAGGAAGTTTACAGAGTACCTCAGATTGGTTCCTTTCATTGCCACAGATGAAGAGCAAAAGATAAACATAATTCAAGGATCAGGGCTTATGTTACCTCTGCTGCACACACCAGATATGGAGAGTTGGTACAAGCAAGCACTAGGGTGGAGAAGACAGTGGCAACTTTTCCCAAGCCAAAGAAATTTGGGCAAAAGCGCGGATGAATAGGTAATCCGCAAAGCAGCTCCAGTAAGATGACCAAGAGTGGAGGCCAATCTTCCTTCACGGATAGCCGCAGACAGTCCCAAACAGCCTGTAATAGCCAGAGTTCAGAGGGACAGACGGGCGGATCTAAGAGCCAACAGAGCGGCAAGTCTAGATAGCCATGCCCTAAGTGTGGCAAACCACACCCAGGAGAGTGTATGCAAGGCAAGACTGGGTGTTACAGATGTGGTCAGGAGGGCCACTTTATGCGGGATTGTCCCATGGCAGCCGCGCCTCAGCAGATAGAGACCAGGACAAGGGCGTAGGGACAACCTAGTGGGAGCAGAGGACTCGACAGGAGAGGTCCTCGTGTTGGAGGATCGAAGGGTACAAAGAGGCCTAGTGAAGGCCCCAGTGGCAGTACAGCATCTAGGGGACAGCCTGGCAGACCTCGTACCTAGGCCAGAGTATATGCTGCCACTCAGCAGCAGGTAGATACAGCGCCAGACATAGTGACAGGTATGGTTACTCTATTTGGCACAGTGGCGCATGCATTGATTGACCCAGGGGCTATTTATTCCTTTGTGTCAAGAGACTTTGTGGATAGGGTTAGGATAGATGTAAACCCTTCAGAGTGTAGTATGTTAGTCTCACTTCCCACAGGAGATTCCCTCATTGCAGATAAAGTATACTTGAGAAGTGAAGTAATTATTGGAGGTCAGGTATTTGAGGCTGATTTGGTGATACTAGCCATCCACGATTTTGATGTGATCTTAGTTATGGATTGACTAGCAAAACATAGAGCCACCCTTGACTGCTATAGAAAAGTGGTTAGGTTTAGCACACCTGAGGGATTTGAGGTTATCTTTTATGGAGACAAGAAGATACTCCCTACTAGTTTGATCAGTGCAGTAAAAGCTAGTAAGATGCTTAGGAAAGCGTGCCAGGGATACTGGGCTTATGCAGTGGGACCAAAAAATGATGAGGTGCAGTTGAAAGAGGTTCCAGTGGTTAGGGAGTTCCCAGACATATTTCCAGATTACCTCCCAGGGCTACCACCAGATAGGGAGATAAAGTTTGAAATCGAGCTAGCACCAGGTACAAAATCTATCTCTATTACGCCATACAGAATGGCACCAATAGAGTTGAAAGAATTGAAGGTCCAGATGGAAGAACTCTTGAACAAAGGATTCATCAGGCCAAGTACTTTACCTTGTGGAGCACCTGTCTTATTTGTGAAGAAAAAAGATGGAAGCCTCAGGTTGTGTGTCGATTACAGACAATTGAACAGGACAACCATTAGGAATCAATATCCGTTACCACGTATTAATGATTTATTTGATCAGTTACAAGGTGCTAGGGTATTCTCTAAGATTTATTTGAGGTCAGGTTATCATCAGTTGAAGATACGTAGGGAAGATGTGCCTAAGTCAGCCTTTAGGACTCGATATGGGCATTATGAGTTTTTGGTGATGCCATTCGAATTAACTAATGCCCCAGCTGCTTTCATGGACTTAATGAACAAAATTTTCAGGCCCTATTTGGATAGGTTCATCATTGTGTTTAATGATGACATCCTAGTGTATTCAGGTAGCCATGAACAGTACGCAGAGCACTTGAGAGTTGTGCTACAGACATTGAGGGAGCATCAATTGTATGCCAAATTCAGCAAGTGTCAATTTTGGTTAGATAGAGTTGCCTTTTTGGGTCATGTGGTATTCGCAGAGGGTATATCAGTTGATCCCTATAAGGTAGAGGCAATAGTCAGTTGGAAGCCACCCACGAATGTGACCGACGTCAGAAGTTTCCTAGGCCTAGCAGGCTACTACAGGAAGTTCAATGAGGGGTTTTCCAAGATAGCAGCTCCCTTAACAAAGTTGACAAGAAAAGATGAGAAGTTTGAATGGTCAGCTGCGTGCCAGAAGAGCTTTGAAGAGAAACAGAAATTGACTTCGGCGCCTGTACTTACACTACCATCAGAGACAGAGGGCTTCACAGTGTATTGTGATGCTTCTAGACATGGCTTAGGATGTGTGTTGATGCAAGAGGATAGGGTAGTAGCTTATGCTTCAAGGCAATTGAAGAAGCATGAAGTGGATTACCCAACACACGACTTGGAGTTAGTAACTGTTGTTTTTGCTTTGAGGATTTGGAGACACAACCTTTGTGGAGTTCCCTGTAGAATCCTTACTGACCACAAAAGTTTGCAATATCTATTCACCCAGAAAGAGTTTAATATGAGAAAAAGGAGGTGGATAGAGTTGATAAAGGATTATGATTGCATTATAGAATACCATCCTGGCAAGGCGAATGTGGTGGCAGATGCCTTAAGTCGCAAGGCCACAGGTTCCCTAGCCCAACTAAAGGCAGAATATCTCCCTCAGTTGATTGAGTTGAGATCCTTGGGTGTCATTGAATTCCACGTCCGTCCAGTGTTGATTGACAAGATTAGAGAACTTCAGGCCCAAGATCCTCAGTTGAGCAAGTTAAAGGGGGAGATAGAGGCTGGAAAGCAGAACAGCTTCATGTTGGGGAATGACCAAATGCTTGTCTTGGGTAATAGGTTATGTGTGCCAGATTTGGGAGATTTGAGGAACGAAATCATGACAGAGGCACACTCATTAGTTTATGCCATGCACCTAAGGAGCACAAAGATGTATCGAGCTTTGAGAGACCATTATTGGTGGAAAGGGATGAAGAAAGACATAGTAGAGTTCATAGCCAAGTGTTTGACCTGCCAATAAGTCAAAGCAGAGCACCAGAAGCCAACAGGTTTACTATAGCCCCTACCGATCTTTGAGTAGAAATGGGAGAGGATTACTATGGATTTTGTGGTAGGGCTACCGAGGACACAGAGTGGGCATGATGCTATATGGGTGATTATTGCTCGATTGACGGAGTTCGCTCACTTTTTAGCGATTAAGAATACCTACTCCTTGGATAGATTGGCGCAGTTGTACGTAGATGAGATTGTACGATTGCATGGTGCTCCAGTGTCTATCGTATCAGACAGAGACCCTCGATTCACATCTCGATTCTGGCCTAAGCTACAGAAAGCTTTAGGTACCAGGTTACATTTCAGTACGACATTTCATCCACAAACGGATGGCCAATCTGAGAGGACTATCCAGACCCTTGAGGATATGTTGAGAGCTTGTGTTATGGAATTCAGGAGGAGCTGTGATATTCACCTACCACTTATAGAGTTTACCTACAACAACAACTACCAGTCCAGTGTCGAGATGACACCATATAAAGTGTTGTATGGCAGGAAATGTAGAACCCCAGTTTGCTGGGATGAGGTAGGTGAAAGGAAATTGATTGGCTAAGAGATTGTCTAGATCACTACAGAAAAGATAAATGTGATCAAAGAAAAGCTGAAGATAGTCAGTGACAGGCAGAAAAGCTATGCAGACAATCGAATAAGAGATTTGGAATTTCAGGTGGGTGACAGAGTGTTCCTGCGATATCGCCACGGAAAGGAGTGTTAAGATTTGGGAAGTGAGGCAAGTTGAGTCCGCGATACATAGGGCCGTATGAGATCGTGGAAAGGATTGGAGAGGTGGCTTATAGATTGGAACTACCACCAGAGTTAGCAAATATCCACGACGTATTCCATGTTTCCATGTTATGGAAGTATGTAGCAGATCCTTCACATATTCTTAGAGAATAGCCAGTCCAACTTAGAGAGAATTTGACCTATGAAGAGCAGCCTGTAGAGATCTTGGATCGTAGAGAGTAGGTGTTACGCCGTAGAGCGATACCATTGGTTAAAGTCTTGTGGAGAAATCACGAATCTGAGGAAGCTACATGGGAGCATGACGAGCAGATACGTGCTTAGTATCCTCACCTATTTGAGTAAGGTATGTGATTTAATTTCGAGGACGAAATTTTTATAAGGAGGGGAGAAATTGTAAACCCTCTATTTTTATATCGTACGGGTTTCTCAGGAATAGTCTCAAAGTATTGATTAGAGACCCTAAATGGTTTATGGAAAGACTTAAGGTCATAGAGAACCCATAGGGATTGATTTAAACTCAATTGGAGATTAAACAGTAAATGAAATCGAAAAATTTTTAAGGTAAAAAGGGACTAAATTGAAGATAAAATTTAAAATTGTGGTCATAGTAATATTAAGTTAAAAGTCAAGAGAGGAGACTAAAATTTTTAAGGGATATGACCATCATTTTTGAAGTTGTTTGGGGAGGAAAGCATAAAGCCAAAAGTTATCTTAAAATCCAAAGAGAGAGAGTGAGGTTGTCGTGAAATCGCGAAGAAGAAGAAAGAAAGAAGAAGAGAGAAGAAGAAAGAAGAAAAGAAAGAAGAAGAAGAAGAAGAAGAAGAAGAAGAAAAAGAAGAAGAATAAGAAGAAGAAGAAGAAGAAGAAGAAGAAGAAGGAGTTGACGCCGACAATGAGCTACTCCGGCCGATCGTCCAAGCTTGCCAACCAGCTCATCCAGTCGCCACCGCTGAGCAGAACTCATCGCAGAACTGATGTCGATGACCATGAGAACCAGATCCGTTGACCGCGCGAAACCGACCGTTGACCGAAGCAAAAATGTCAAGCAGTTGACATGACCTGAACCTGACCAGAACAAGAGCAGAATCGAGCTGTAATCACGCAGAATCGAGGACGAACCAGACCATGCGTGAACGGATAGTAGACTTACGGCGAAAACGACGCCGATTGACGGCGAAACCAATGACAAGTCAATGGCGAAACCGACGGAAAGAGAGAGAGAGGAAGAGAGGAGAAGGAGGAAGAAAAATAGCTTGAACCAGCTCAAATCTGTCAATAAAACCAGTCCAAAACCACCCCAAAATCAGCCCCAAAGCGAAGTCAACGCGAGAGGAAAAAGGGGTAAGTTATTCAATTCGAAATTGATTCGTGTTGATGATTTTTATTGGTGATTTAAGTTGAGTTTCAAAAGGATTTTATTATGATTTGGTTATTGGTTGATTTTGAGTAAACATAAGTTGGAAAACAAGTGGATTTATGCATCTTGGGAGTTTATAAAACTAAGAAAATATCAAAGAGTTATAGAGAAACTAAATCGCGCAATAAACTAGTTGAAGGGCAATTTCGTAAATTGGCCCATATGATGTCCGTTGAGAGTTTGGATGACCCTAATGAGTTTAATTAGGAGTATTGAAGCTATTAAAAACGAAAGATTAAGATTAAAAATCAAAATGGAGAGTTGTGCATAAAAAGGGTCATATAGGGGCAATTGTGTAATTTTGAGTTTTCAGAAGTTGACACAAACGTAAATTTACGTATATATGTGTTGTGTAGGTGAAGAGCATCCGACCGGATCACGAGAGGGCTTTTGAAGCTCATCCGAGTTAAGCCCAAGCTTAAGGTGAGTGCACTTTCAAAGAGTTTTCTAAAGTGATTTTATGTTTTTGCATTGATAAGCTAGATTTTATGCTTTTGCATGTATAAGTTCTTATATTTAAATACATGTATTGTATTTGCAAAGTAAACCAGTCCAAGGACTCAAGTTTAAAGCTTTCAAGTTAAAGCTTTTGTACTTGTGGACCAAGTATAAAGATTTGTAAGGCATGACATTAGAGAAAAATAAAATTTTCAAAGGCCATAAGTACCCACCAGTTTATCGAGTTCAGACCCGTACGGTATATCCCACTTAGTAAGGCAAGGGTTGGGGGAAACGAGTCACTAACTGTGTGGTTAGAGTTATGAGTGAGTGTGTCGCCCCTACTTTGTGGGATATGGTCTCGCACTACAGTTAGCGATGCAGAATTCAGCACGTAGTTGCTGAGAGGTCTCAGAGAGTTGGTTGCGGTGGATGTCAGATACATCGCCTTGTGACTTACCACACCTACGGGCTTAGCTAAGTCGCTGTGTGGTCAAGAGATTAGGGTTATGAATGGTACTTTTATAAAGTTCAGTTATTTTAAGTATGTTCAGATTTATGCTTTACAAGTTTATTATAAGTTGTTTATATTAATGCTATGCAATTGAATGAGATTTATGCTTTAAATGTTTTTAAGAATTAGAAACTTTCATTAAAGTTTTCTAAGGAGGAAATTTTTGAAAAGTAAAGTTAAGTTTATAAACTATTGCACTCATTGAGTTTATAGCTCACTTTTCAAATTGTTTATAAAAAAACCTCCTCAGATACTCGTGTGGGTGAAGATTAGTGAAGCCTCCCTCCTTCGTATTCAAGTGGGCGCAAGTGTTGGCATTTGCTTCTTGAAGAATGTAATAAGCATATTTTGAGTCTTTTGTATATTGCATATGTTTGTACATTTTGCATAAAAAGAGTGACATCATTTTGTGATTGAAAAATCAAGCTTACTAGATTTAAAAGTACATGTTTATATCTTGTCTTTGAAAGTTTCAAATTTTTGTGTTTATGTTGATAAACTAGATTGCGAGAAGTTGGGTTGGATTGTGATTATAGTTTGAAGTGTTTGAATTGATTTTCAGGTTTTTGGTTTATCCAAATTGCAGCCGTTATGCTACCGGTTTTGAGTTTTAAAAATGACCAAATGAATAGTATCAAACCAACCCAAACCATTTCAACTTTAAGATTTAAAAGATTTAGCTTCCGCTAAAGTTAAGTTTTAAGTTAAGAGGGTTCACTCCTTGAATGCCTTCTTCCCCATCAAGATGGGCTTAAAGGGATTCGTTGGGGTGCCCGGGCGTACCATTCGGATAAAAGCCTAGTGGCGGTCCAAATTGGGGCGTTTCAACCCATCCCAGGACTTACTATACATGCAGGGGTATTCCGATCGGGTCTAAACAAATATATATTTTCAGATACCGTCAATTCCATAACAGATAGTGTAATCCATTGAGTTTGAAAAATTCAATAATTTCTTTATGTTGCTCATAATAAATTCATTTCTTTCAAGTTTTCATAATAATTATATTTCATTTCGAATGGTATATAATTCACATCTTTCATGCATAAACCATAACAAATTTGAACTCAAATGAGAGATCTAAATCAGTAATTTATTTTCATAACCCACATGAAATAAATAGAATTATTTCATACTCAAACAACCTTAAACATAAAATTTTTTAAAGTATGATTTGCACTCAGAATTTGTGATCACTTGGTGGCTAATCAATCCTCCCATTTTTCTTGACTTTTGGACTTCAATTTGGTCACCTATCATTCACCATTTCAAGCCCAAAAATCCATCAATAACATGTCCATTCCATATTTAAAATAAATTCACATTTCCTTAAGTAAACTTCAATTACATCAAAACTAATTCCATTACTAATTCATCCAACACTTTTTAATTTCCATTTCCTTCCATTCCATTGATGTTTATTCAACATCATACACATTCAAACACTTTTAATACCCTATGGTATCACATGAATTCAATTAAAATTCAAGGTGCCCTTCAACCTAATAAAAATTAAATTTCATACTAATTCATCCATTTAATTAAAACCCTTTCCATCAATTGTCTCCATACCAATTAATTCGTCAACCAAAACCCTTAAACGCATTAAAATCCAACACCCACACAAGGCACCCATTCTTGCCATCTACTCACTCCACACACATACAATCATTCATTTCATTTTTCTTCAATTAAATCACACAAATTTTTTGATGTGACCCGATCAGATACCTCTAGCTCTAATCCAGTAGGTCACGCTGAGCACCTCAACGGATCCCTCTTAGACCCGACTCATCGGGTTAAGCGAAACCCGTGGAGCGAACCCTAAACTTTCTAATACTTTCTAAAACATCGTTGGGTTAGTTTTCTTTAAAAACTGAACAGACGTAAGATTTTTTTTTTTTCGATTTTTATACTCATTTTCTAACAAAATTTCAGCAGTATAACAACTGCATTTTTTACATTCCAGAAAAACCTATTTCTAAAAAATCACACTTCAACTATTTTTTAGCACTAACTCAACTTTTGATTGCCCGCAGGCCTCAAACATGCATTTAATTCTCAAATCAACTTAATAAAATTCAAAACACAATTTAATAAACCACATTTAAACCAAAACAATTTAAAAATAGTTACGAACGAATAATTACAAATTATAAATTATTTATACGATTCAAAAGGCAATTACATGAAAATATAACTAATGTGAAAATAGATGGCTCAAAATGTCGTCGTGTCGCGCTGGCTTGCCCACGGGAGGTAATGTTGTTGCTCGGCTACCTACAGAGACTACCTGAGGAGGTTTTTGTATAAAACAGAAAAATAATGAGCTAGAAGCTCAGTGAGTGATAATTGTTTTTATTTTAGAAGTCTGATTTCTAAACGTCCTCGTCGGAAAACGTTTGAAAATGATTCTTTGTTTCTTTAAATATTTCAAACTTAAATCCGTTAAACATCAATTTAAATTAGAGAATTTATATATCAACGCAAGCATGCATTTAAATTCAAAACTTGTAACTGAAATTCATAAATAGCTTGAATAAATAATCATAAAATTTCTTTTCTTTCCAATTCACTTTTCTTTTAAAAGTATTTACAGATATCTTTCAAAAATACCATAGTACCCCTAACTCTGAGGTCACGTGGCCTCTGTATGAGGAATAATCCAACGTAGAGGACCAACCATGACAGCTCTACTCTGAGACATCTCGCGGCTACATGCGGAATTTCCTAGCGCTAACTATAACACGCGAAACACCATCCCACATCAATAATGGCGACTCAACTAACAAACTCGGACACTTGTCCCCACAGGTTAGTGACTCATCCCTCCCCAAAACTGTGCAAACTGATGTGGGATAGACCAGCCGGGTCTAATCTTATCTGAAAATCTTTGATGGTATACTAATAGTTTTGAAAATACTTTTCTTTTCTAAATTCAAACTGGAAAACTTAGTTTCTGAAGTTTCTTTTCAACAATCTCATATATGCATATAAAATCACATTCTCATTTCAAGCTATAGCTCATGCATATATTAATGCATTTAAAATAATTTCAAATAAGCAAATAATTTACTTAATCAAGTTCAAAAATTAAAATACATTTAAAACTTTAAAAATAAAACTCACTCACACAAACGGATAACTATAAATGGCGCATATGGAGCCCCTACTCCTATCGCCTGGATCCTTGTGCACCCTCATCACCTATACAACATATGGAAACGTGAATTTATGTTTGCGTCAACTTTTGGAAACTCGAAATAACTAAAATTACATAATCGCCCCTAAGTGACCCTTTTTACGCACAACCCTCCATTTTTGGTTTCTTTATTGATTCTAGGGTTCTGAACTCCGTTTACTTCACTCGGAACCTAT
Organism: Nephelium lappaceum; assembly: GCA_021234005.1. Classification (NCBI taxonomy): domain Eukaryota; kingdom Viridiplantae; phylum Streptophyta; class Magnoliopsida; order Sapindales; family Sapindaceae; genus Nephelium; species Nephelium lappaceum. The sequence continues at coordinate 2,033,597 of CM038007.1, forward strand.
TTACTATCACCTAGAGATGATCTGGCACTAACGGAATCGTGTTCGGAAGCCCGAAATGAAAATTATCCGATTTCGACTCCTTAGGCCGAACACTATTCATAACCCTATTCAAGGTTTTTCTTTATTCCATTTTCGCTCTGAACAACTTCCCAGCTCTCCATCTAGTCGGTCCAAGTGTCGGTACGGAAGGAAACGGTCATCGGATAAGTGTTTTAGGCTAAAAACGCATTGTTTTTGCTACTAATTTTTAGGCGTTTTCTTGGTTTTGATTTCAAATTTTAATCTTTGACTTTTAATAACCTCAACACATCAAATTAAACTCGTTAGGGTCATCCGAACATTCAACTGACACATTACCGGTCAATTTACGGAATTGCCCTTCAAACTAGTTTGGGGCGCGATTTGATTTCTCTTTAAATTCTTGATATTTTCTTGGTTTCTTAAGCTACCAATAAGCATTAATTCACTTAGTTTTCAATTTTACTCAAAACCAACCAACAAACAATTTGTAATAAAATCCACTTCGAAATCAACGTAATCACCAACAAAATCATCAACAAAATCAATGTCAAACTTAAACGACTCACCCCTTTTTATTCCTCACGAAATCACCCTCTTCCTCTTCGCGTTGACTTCATTTTGGGACTGATTTTGGGGCGGTTTTGGATTGATTTTGGTGGTAGATCTGGTGTATAAATGGATGGATTTTGGTTGGATCTTCCTCTCTTTCTTCTCCTTTCTTCCTCTCTTACTCTCTCACTTTTGATCGGCTGTTGATCTATCACCGGTTCTGCGTCTGGTTCATCCTCAGTTCTGCTCTCCTTCGAGTCGGATTTGTGTTGGCTCTACAGTCGAATCAGCAAGCTTGGCGTCAGGTTCGGCTAGAGCAACTTATCGTCGTCATCCTGCTCCGATCGGCGGTCTGGTTTGTGTGACGACGAGGTCTGGTTCTGTCGTCGATTTGATGTCGGCTTCAGGTTGGTTGGTTCGATGAGCTGCTCGGCATCGAGTTCTTGGTCTGGTCGAAGTAGCTCGATCAGTGTCGGGTTCTTCTTCTTCTTCTTCTTCTTTCTCTTCTTCTTCATGTTCGGGTTTGGCACCTAGTTTAGCTTATTGTTTGAGCTTCAAATTTTGTGATTAAACAAACTTTTGTTTCATAATTTCCTCCATAAACAACTTCAATAATACCGATCATGTCCTGAGAAAATTTCGTTCTCATCCCTTAGCTTTTAACTAAATTTTACTTTGACCACAAATATCAAATCTTATCTTCAATTTAGTCCCTTGTCACAGTAAATGATACTCGATTTCATTTACTATTTTACCCTTTCGTTTAATCTCCAATTGGGTTTAAATCGATCTCTAATGGTTTCTTAAAACCTTAGACGCTTCAATGGACCATTTAAGGTCTCTAATAGTTATTTAGGGTCTATTTTTGGGAAACCCGTAAAATTAAAAATAGAGGGTTTACAATTTCTCTTCTCCTTATAAAAATTTCGTCCTCGAAATTAAGTTACATACCTGACTCAAAGAGGTGTAGATACTGTGCACGCATCTGCTCCTCATGCTCCCATGTAGCTTCCTCTGATCCACGATTCCTCCACAAAACTTTGACCAATGGTATCGCTTTACAGCGCAACACCTGCTCCCTACAATCTAAGATCTCGATAGGCTACTCTTCGTAGGTTAGATTCTCTTTCAGTTGCACCGGTTGCTCTCTAAGAATATGTGAAAGACCTGCTACATACTTCCGTAACATGGAAACATGGAATACATTGTGGATATTTGTTAACTCTAGAGGTAGCTTCAGACGATACGCCACCTCTCCAATCCTCTCCATGACCTCTTACAACCTTATGTATCTCGGACTCAGCTTGCCTCACTTTCCAAATCTGAGCACTCCTTTTCATGGCGAGATTCGCAGGAACACTCTGCCACCCACTTGAAATTCCAAATCTCTTCTTCGATTGTCTACATAACTTTTCTGCTTGTCACTGGCTACTTTTAGCTTTTCTCTGATCACATTTATTTTCTTTGTGGTGATCTGGACAATCTCTAGGCCAATCAGCGTCCTTTCACCTACCTTATCCCAGTAAACTAGGGTCTTGCACTTCCTACCATACAACGCTTCATATGGTGCCATCTCGGTACTCGACTGGTAGCTATTGTTGTAAGCAAACTTTATCAGTGGTAGGTGAGTATCCTAGCTTTCCCTGAATTCCATAACACAAGCTCTGAACATATCCTCAAGGATCTAGATAGTCCTCTCGGATTGGCCGTTTATCTGTGGGTGAAATGCCGTACTGAAATGCAGTCTGGTGCCCAAAGCTTCCTGTAGCTTAGTCCAGAATCTGGATGTGAATTGAGGATCTCTGTCTGATATGATGGACACTGGTGCGTCATGCAGCCTTACTATCTCATCCACATACAACTGAGCTAGTCTCTCTAAGGAGTATGTATTCTTAATCGCTAGAAAGTGAGCGGACTTCGTCAATCGATCAATAATCACCCATATAGCATCATGTCTGCTCTGTGTCCTCAGTAGCCCTACCACAAAATCCATAGTAATCCTTTCCCATTTCCACTCAGGGATTGGTAGGGTCTATAGTAAACCTGCTGGCTTCTGGTGCTTCGCTTTAATATGCTAGTTGGTCAAGCATCTGGAAATGAACTCTACTATCTCTTTCTTCATTCCTCTCCCCCAATAGTGATCTCTCAGAGTCCGATACATCTTCGTGCTCTCTAGTTGCATGGCATAAGCTGATGAGTATGCCTCTTCCATAATCTGTTTCTTCAGATCCCCCACATCTGGCACACACAATCTCTGTCCTATAACTACTGTCCTATCGTCCATGATTGAGAACGTGTTTTGCTGCCCAGCCTTTATCTCCTCTATAATCTTCCTCAGATATGAATCCTGGGTCTGAAGCTCTCTAACCTAATCTACCAGAACTAAACGGACCTGAAATGTGGCTAACAGGGCTCCTGAGTCCGTCATCTCCAGTCTAACACCCATAGACTGCAACTCTATAAGCATCAGGAGGTACTCTACTCTCAGTTGGGCAATTGAACCAGTAGGCTTTCAGCTAAAGGTGTCCGTTACTACATTCGCCTTGCTAGGGTGATACTCTATGGTGCAATCATAATCTTTAATGAGCTCAATCCATCATCTCTACCTCATATTGAGCTCATTCTGAGTAAATAGGCACTGCAAGCTCTTGTGATCCGTGAAGATCCTACAAGGGACTCCATAGAGATAATGCCTCCATATCTTTAAAGCAAACACCACTGCTGCTAACTCTAAGTCGTGTGTGGGATAATTCTAGTCATGCTTCCTCAACTGCCGCGATGCATAAGCAATCACTCTCTCATTCTGCATCCGCTTACAACCTAATCCCTATCTAGAGGCATCGCAATAGACTATAAATCCGTCGCTTCCTAACAGAAGTGTAAGTTCAAGTACCGAGGTCACTCTACGCTACAACTCATCAAAACTACACTGGCACGCCTTTGACCATACAAACTTTTCTTCTTTTTTAGTCAACCTCGATAAAGGAGCAGCAATCTTCAAGAATCCCTCTACGAACTTCCTATAATATCCTACCAACCCTAGAGAGCTCCTAACTTCAGTTACGCTTGTGGGTGGCTACTAGTTCACTATCGCTTTTATTATTTAGGGGTCCATTGATATCCCATCTGCTGATACTACATGCCCTAGAAATGCTACCCTGTCCAACCAGAACTGGCACTTACTGAGCTTAGCATACAACTGATGCTCCCTCAATGTCTGTAACATTATCCTGAGGTGCTCAGCATACTCCTCTCGGCTACCTGAATACACCAGTATGTCATTAATGAAGACGATAAGGAATCTGTCCAAGTACGACCTAAATACTCTGTTCATCAAATCCATGAAAGCGGTTGAGGCGTTCGTCAAACTCATAATGCCCGTAGCACATCCTAAAGGCCGTCTTAAGGACATCCTCCATACGAATCCTCAATTGGTAGTACCCTAACCTCAGATCAATCTTCAAAAATACTCTGGCACCTTGCAATTGATCAAAGAGGTCATCAGTCCTCGGTTGCAGATACTAATTCTGAATAGTTACTCGGTTCAGCTGCCTGTAATCTATGCATAATCGAAGGCTCCCATCTTTCTTCTTCACAAACAATACTGGAGCTCTCTAAGACGATACACTCAATCTAATGAATCCCTTACTCACTAACTCTTCCATCTGGACCTTCAATTCTTTTAACTCAGCTAGGGCTATCCTATATGGTGCTATAGATATGAGCTCCGTCTCCGATGCTAGGTCTATCTCAAACTCTATGTCTCTATCGGGTGGCAGCCTTGGAAGGTCCTCTAGGAAGACATCTAGATACTCCCTGACCACTAGAACCTCTTCCAACCTTATCTCCATACTCTTCAGCTCCACTGCATAAGCCAAGTAACATAACACTCTTTTCTTAACATCCTGTTTGCCTTCAGCACATTAATCAGGCTCGTAGGGATAGTCTTCCTTACACCAAGGAAAATCACATCTGGCTCCCTGGTCGATTGAACCGTACTTCCTTCTTGTAACAATCTACTGTCGCCCTATGTTTCGACAGCCAATCCATGCCTAAGATGACGTCAAAATCATGAATATCTAGCAAGATCAAGTTTGGCTCGAACTCCTAACCTGCTATAACCACTTTACTTCCTAGGTATACTTTATCTGCTATCATGGATTCTCCTGTGGGAAGCGATATGATCATGCTTCAATTCGATGGCTCCATCTCGAAATTCACTCTAACAGCAAACTCCGTGGATATAAAGGAATGAGTGGTGCCTAAGTCTGTCAACACTTGTGCACTCGAATCAGATAAGAATATAATACCTATGACCACATCTGGTGCCGTATCAACATCCTGCTGGGTGACTGTAAATACTCTAGCCTGGGTTTGTTGTCTACAACGCTGTCCCCTAGGTGATGCTGCTCTGTTAGGTCCACCATTGGAAGTCCTTGAACCAATCTGAGGGCCTCTCCTCTCGGGTCCACGACCCCCACTAGTCTGTCTAGGTGTGATGCTCCTGCCTTCCGGTCTATTCGATGCTGCAACACCGGGACAATTCTTCATGAAATGGCCCTCCTGACCACACTTGTAGCATCTGGTGCTACTAGCAAAATACTCGCCCGGATGGCTCCTATCGCACTTGCTGTAAAGAGGTCGTGATCTGAATCCGCCTTTAAAGCTCGGGGATCCTGCTGAAGACCTCACTAAACTGTGACTGCTCTAGGACCCTTGACTCTAACCCCCTGCTCTGGGATTCGAAAGATCGATCGCCACTCTTCGCCACTTTACTAGATCATCCCTGGTGGCTAGTACTCCCGATCCAGGTGAACTTCGACGGCTGAACTTTGACGGTCGGGGAATGGTCTCCATGCTCTTTCCACTTAGATAGCTACCTCTACCACATCCCTGTACCTCGTATACACATTTGAGGCCACATATGTTATGATTCTGGGACTCAGGCTGGATCTGAACTTGCTGATCTTCTACACCTCGTCATTTGTCATAAAGGGAACAAGGCGGCTCAGCTCGAAAAACCTTTTCTCATAATCTGCTACTGATAGGCTGCCCTACTCCAACCTGTAAAACTCATCGATCCTGGTCTCTCTATAAGAACTCTCATCTGAATACTGCCCAGGCTACCCCATCTAGGTGTCTCCGCTGTAGGGCCACCAATTCTTAGCTCCGTCCTTCATAAGGAAAGTGAAAAAAGTGACCATCTGATCATCAGTATAGCCTATGACCTAAAATATCTCCTCATTGGCCTCCAGCCAGGATAAGGCGCGTTTTGGCTCTCCCGTGCCATCATACGGTCTTGCGCCTAACTTCCATGCATGGTCAATAGATGCCCCCAACTCACGAGGCTAATGTAAAGCCGCTGCCAACATCTGGGTCATCTGCCTTACATCCACCTGTACACTCACTAGCCCTGCAAGCTATGGCGACTCTACTCGAGGCTGCGACACATTAATTAATCCACCAACATGCTCCTCCTCTCTTGTAGGTACCTCAGTTGCCCTTTGAATCCTCAGGCGACCGTGACCACGACGCTGTATATCTATGATGCTGAAATGCATGAAAATGAAGTTAAAAAATAATGCAAAATCATGCTATGCTTTAAAATGATTCAAAATGTACTCAAACTTTTCTTAAAACGCTTTGAAAATAACATTTCTCTAAACTTTTCAAAACTTCCCCAAACCTGGCTCTGATACCACCTTGATGTGACCCGATCCGGATACCTCTAGCTCTAATCCAGTAGGTCACACCAGGCACCCTAACGGATCTCTCTCAGACTCGACTCATCGGGCTAAGCGAAACTCGTGGAGCGATCCCTAAACTTTCTAATACTTTCTTTAAAAACTGAAAAGACGTAAGAATTTTTTTTTTTTCGATTTTTAAACTAATTTTCTAACAAAATTTTGGTAGCATAGTGGTTGCATTTTTTACGTTCTAGAAAAACCTGTTTACAAAAAATCACACTTCGAGTAATTTTTAGCACCAACTCAACTTCTGATTGCTCGTAGGCCTCAAACATGCATTTAATTCTCAAATCAACTTAATAAAATTCAAAACACAATTTAATAAACCACATTTAAATCAAAACAATTTAAAACAGTTACGAACGAATAATTACAAATTACAAATTATTTATACAATTCAAAAGGGAATTACATGAAAATATAATTGATGTGAAAATAGATGGCTCAAAATGTCGTCGTGTCGATTTGGCTCGCCCGCTAGAGGTAATGTCGCTGCTTGGCTACTTGCTGAGAGTACCTAAGGAGGTTTTTATATAAAATAGAAAAATAATGAGCTAGAAGCTCAGTGAGTGATAATTGTCCTTATTTTAGAAATCTGATTTCTAAACGTCCTCCTCGGAAAACGATTCTTTGTTTCTTTAAACATTTCAAACTTAAATCCCTTAAACATCAATTTAAACAAGAGAATTTATATATCAACGCAAGCATGCATTTAAATTCAAAACTCGTAACTGAAATTCATAAATAGCTTGAATAAATAATCATAAAATTTCTTTTCTTTCCAATTCACTTTTCTTTTAAAACTATTTCTGGATATCTTTCAAAAATATCATAGTACCTCTAACTCTGGGGTCACGTGGCCTCTATATGAAAAATAATATAACATAGATGACCAACCGTGACAGCTCTGCTCTGAGACATCTCGCGGCTATATGCGGAATTTTCCAGCGCTAACCATAATATGCGACACAACATCTCACATCAGCAATGGCGACTCAACTAACAAACTTGGACACTTGTCCCCCCAGGTTAGTGACTCATCCCTCCCCAGGACTGTGCCAACTGATGTGGGATAGACCGGCTGGGTCTAATCGTATCTAAAAATCTCTGAGGGTATACTAATGGTTTTGAAAATACTTTTCTTTTCTTTTTTCAATTCAAACTGAAAAACTTAGTTTCTGAAATTTCTTTTCAACAATCTCATATATGCATATAAAATCACATTCTCATTTCAAGCTATAGGTCATGCATATATCAATGCATTTAAAATAATTTCAAATAAGCAATTAATTTACTTAATCAAGTTCAAAAATTAAAATATGTTTAAAACTTTAAAAGTAAAACTCACTCACAAAAACAGATAACCATAAATGGCACGTACGGAGACCCTACTCCTCTCGCCTTAATCCTCGCATACCTTCAGCACCTACACGACATATGGATATGTAAATTTATGTTCGCGTCAACTTCTAAAAACTCGAAATAACTAAAATTACACAATCGCCCTAAGTGAGCTTTTTTACGCACAACACTTCATTTTTGGTTTCTTTATTGATTCTAGGATTCCAAACTCCATTTACTTCGCCCAGATTCTATTTATTATCACTTAGGGACGTTATGGCACTAACGGAATTGTGTTCAGAAGCCCAAAATGAAAATTGTCCGATTTCAACCCCTTTAGGCCAAACACTATTCATAGCCCTATTTGAGGCTTTTCTTCATTCCATTTTCGCTTCGAACACCTTCCCAACTCGTCATCTAGTCGATCCAAGTGTTGGTACGGAAGGAAACGGTCATCGAGTAAGCGTTTTAGGCTAAAAACACGTTGTTTTCGCTACTAATTTTTAGGCGTTTTCTTGGTTTTGATTTCAAATTTTAATCTTTGACTTTTAATAACCTCAACACATCAAATTAAACTCGTTAGGGTCATCCGAACATTCAACTGACACATTACAGGTCAATTTACGGAATCGCCCTTCAAACTAGTTTAGCGCGCGATTTGATTTCTCTTTAAATTCCTGATATTTTCTTGGTTTCCTAAGCTGCCAATAAGCATTAATTCACTTAGTTTTCAATTTAATTTTACTCAAAACCAACCAACAAACAATTTGTAATAAAATCCACTTCGAAATCAACTTAATCACCAACAAAATCATCAACAAAATCAACGTCAAACTTAAACAGCTCACCCCTTTTTCTTCCTCACGAAATCACCCTCTTCCTCTTTGCGTTGACTTCATTGTGGGGTTGATTTTAAGGTGGTTTTGGACTAGTTTTGGTGGTAGATCTGGTGCGAAAATGGATGGGTTTTGGTTGGATCTTCCTCTCTTCCTTCTCATCTCTTCCTCTCTCGCTCTCTCCCTCTCGATCGGTCGTCGATATATCGCCAGTTCTGCGTCTAGTTTGTCCTTAGTTCTACTCTCCTTTGGGTGGGATCTACATCCGCTTGGTGTCAGGTTTAGCTAGAGCAGCTCCTCATCGTTGTCCTACTCCGATCGGCGGTCTGGTTTGTATGGCAATGAGGTCTGGTTCTGTCGTCGATCTGACGTCAACTTCGGGTTGGTTGGTTTGACGGGCTGCTCGGCGTCGGGTTCTTAGTCTGGTCAAAGCAGCTCAGTCGGCATCGGGTTCTTCTTCTTCTTCTTCTTCTTCTTCGTGTTCAGGTTTGGCGACTGGTTCAGCTCACTATTTGAGCTTCAAATTTTGTGATTAAACCAACTTTTGTCTCATAATTTCCTCCACAAACAACTTCAATAATACCGGTCACGTCCTGAGAAAATTTCATTCTCATTCCTTAACTTTTAACTAAATTTTACTTTGACCACAAATATCAAATCTTATCTTCAATTTAGTCCCTTGTCACATTAAATAATTACTCGATTTCGTTTACTATTTTACCCTTTTGTTTAATCTCCAATTGGGTTTAAATCAATCTCTAAGGGTTCCTTAAAACCTTAGACGCTTCAATGGATCATTTAGGGCCTCTAATAATTATTTAGGGACTATTTCTGAGAAACCCGTAAAATTAAAAATAAAGGGTTTACATTTCTACTAATTCAACTCATCTAACATTCAATAAACTTAAATTAATTAAACCCATCAATTATCATCATCATCCATTTAAACCCTAACCTTCAACACACTAACAAAATCCAACCAAACTTATATCACATTCTAATTCAATTCTAAGCTTAAAATCTTGATAAACAACCTTCAAATAACTCACAAACAACATCAACTCATCCATCAACCACCATCTTTAACAAAACCCATAAAAACTCATCAAAAACAAAAACAAGCGAATTGAACTATATCTTAATCTATCACTGAGAAGTTCTTAATCTAGAGTACATAAAAGAATAAAAAATACAATAGAGAGAAAATATGAAAGCTAAAGCAGTTTGCAAGTATATATCTCTTCAAGACTAGAAGCTGATTTATAGTCCCCAAGTAGGGGTTGTTACAAAATCAGCTATTAAACCTCAAGTCTTAAATACTATAATTGAATCATTTCTTATTAGTTTAAATGATCTCAAGTCTTAAATATTATAGTTGATGCATTTCTTATCAATTTAAGTTTTTAGGTCTGGTGGTAATTAACAACTTGAATGTATATGAAAACTAAAATAATTTGAAATATAAAATAAAACAAACTTGAATTAAAATTGGTTCATTGATTACACCTTTCTAGTTCTTGGTATATTTATGAATAATGAATTTTGAAGAAGAAAATGAAAATTTTTGATTTGTAATTCAATTACTTGAAAATATAGAGAAAATCAAGTTATGTGAATCTCAAATCTAAATAAGGAATTAAATTCCTTAAGGAAAGGGAACTTGCAAGGACGGATCCAAGTTGAGCCTAGGAGGAACTTGTGCCCCTTCTCAGATTTTAAGTTTTTTTTCCTTTCTTTCTTTGTGATTCACTCTCCATAATGATACAAACATATATTACTACAAATATGAATTTTAAAATTTTTATAACAATCTAATTCATGAATTTGAATTTTTAAATTTTTATTTATTACATCAAAATGTCAATTTGTAATCAATTATTCAAATTTTCTGTACCATTTGTTTCATTTATATATTTTTAATCTATTTAAAATCAATAATTTACTTAAAAATTGTTGAAGAAAAACATGCTTTAAACTTAAGTTAATATATAAATTTTGGATGATTTGATAATATTTATCAATTGTTTAGGTCTGTGTTTTTAAAGTAAGATATAATTTTCATATAATACTCAAATTGTAAATTAATTTGTAATTTTGACAACAATATTTTTTGCTATCATTCAATATGGCTTGGTGGTAGAAAATCTTCATTCAACTTAGCAATTAGGCTTGAATGGTCACATTGTAAGAGGTATCCATGTAAACTAAAAATAACATTTTTTAAAAAGAAATTATGAAAAACTATATATGTGTGTGTGCGCACACGCGCACGTGTGTATTACAAATTCTTGTTATCTTATCAAGATACATGATAGTGTCTAATAGTGAAATGATGGACCAGATGAGTTATTTATTAAAAATTTTAAAATTTTCTAATATGAGTTCTTAAAGAAATTGGAAACCATAATTTTAAAAAATAAAAATAAAAAATTACACAATCAATTGGTTATCATTTTGAGCGAACAAAAATATGCATATATATATATATATATATATATATATGACACATTCTACAATATACCTAGGGTATCAACACACTTGACCAGAAAAAAAAAAAAAAAAAAAAAAAAAAAAAAAAAAAAAAAAAGAGTGATTGCATTTTAAAATTGCTAATTATAATTTATTATATCTGATTACAACTAAACATGTTTGATTAATCAGTAAATATAATTTCGTCTGTCGATTATTGTAAATATGATCTGACTCATTTAGTTATAATAAAATATAATAAATTACAATCAACAATAATAATTTATTGTTTTTATTAAGTTTTTCGATACTGCATGTGTACCAAGGTGATATATTAATTCAACATCATTAACTCACAGTTCATCAATATCATTAATTCAATTCATCAACATCATCATCTCCTATAATAATAACATCATCAACAACATCAAATCATCATAACACTTTAAAAAAAAAAAAAAAACAGACTAAGAGCAGAACCTAGAATCAGATGCTTTTGGGTTCATTGTCGAACCCAAAACCATCTAGTTCTGGATTCGTCGACCTAGAACTAGATCAGTTCTGGGTTTGTCGAACCTAGAACCAGATGCAGATGAAGAAAAAGAAGAAGATGATGATGAGATGTTCCATGGATACATGAGAGGAAGAAATGTGAGAGAGAGATAAATGAAGAGAAGAAAAAAGATATCAAATCCAATCTCATCTCACCCAATGATATGGTTATGAGTAGGATTGAAAAATGCCAAAAGAATAGGAATGGATTGAAGGTTGGGATTGAAAGAGTTCCAATCCCATTCATTTCAATTGATCTCCAAACATAGTATTCAAGTAGTTTGAGAATTTTGAATCTCAATCCCATCTCAAATTGCATATCAAATCCCATACACCAAACACAGCCTTAAAGTTTCAAAAGTGAAACACGAAGCTGTTAGGATTTGTGCTCTAAGAGCTTGCAATTTGTAAACGTTTAAATAAATAAAGTTTATTTTATTCAAATTAATGTGCATTTATGAAATGTTTACTTCATACGAATATCATGTAACATCCATGATTACTTGTGTAGTCTCAAACTAAGCATGTAAGTGTTATATACAAGAGGATTTAGTATGAGATTTGTAATATAAAGAGTCCGTAGAAAGCAAATAAAGCTAGATACTTTATTTGTGATAAATCTACAGCTGCTTTCCATTTCGTATTTGATACGATGATCTTATCCGAGATTATTCATGTGGCGACATAAAAATGAAGACGCTTATATAATAGAGATTATATAGGACTGGACCACAATGAAAATGAATTTCTTATTAATATCCGTTAAACAAAGAAATTTTTATTTATTGACTAGATGATCATATATGGATTGATCTTAATCCTAAGTGTTTTATGGACTCTTATTTGTTGAGTCATATCTTTTGATTTACATGGGTTAGACTGTTATAAATTTACGGTCAATAAGCTTCGTACTTTGGAGATGTGATTTAATAAGTGACTGTAAACATTCTACACAATAGTGGAATCCACTTCTTAAACATTTTACACAATAGTGGAATCCACTCCTTCTTGCAAGAAGTAGATGAGTAGTTCCCTTAAGTGTTGATTCATGTCTTGAACAATAAGAGTGCTCGACTTTCTGTTTACGAGTAAACAAAAAGATAAATTCATAAGTTGTTATAGATATATTGTTCATTAGAGAGTCAATGGTACTTAATGGAACAATATATAATTAGAGAGGTATAACGGATTTTAATAACCTAGCTCTAATTATGAACTACTCGTGGAGGATCGAATCATATGAAATGATTAAATCGATGGACACTGAAAATTCAGATTGTGTAAAATATCTATAATTTTGAGAGTGTAACCTTAAGTTTTTAGTGGAGTAACTCTAAGGTTAATAGTAGTGAATTATTAATTAAAGAATTTAATTAATAATTTCAATATTATTAGAGCTCAAATTGTAGGTCCATTTGGTTCCCTTGCTAGCTCATAATCACATAAAAACACAAATTGAAGAATATAATTGGATTGTCCAATTATAAGTGTACATATAAATTTATAGACATGTTCACAAATTATTTAAATAATTTGATTATTTAAATATTTGTAATTATTTAATTAATGGTTAATTATTTAATTATTTGTAGAGATCATGGGTTTAATTCTAAATAGTGTCATTAAATTAATTATGATTTAGAATCATTTAATTTAATGAAAAATTATTTAAATAATTAATGGAAATAATAATTTTAATTGGAATTAGATTCCATATTAAAATTATATTAAAAGAGTTTTAATTTAATAGAAATTAAATTCTATATTAAATTAAAAGAATAGAATTCTAATCTAATAAGGAATATTGATTCCATATTGGATATGAATTAAGTCTTTCAATTTAAATTGTTTGTTAAAATTGAAGAACCCTAGTTTACCATTATAAAAGGATGTTTTATGAATGGTAATGAGGGAGAGAAAATTTTTGGCTACTGGAACCAAAAATTTCTATTGATTAAATCACTATATAACCATCTACTTCAAGAGAGTTTTAAAAAAGATTGTACCCACACACAGTTTTTTTTGTGAAAAGTCACAGTGAGAAAAATCAGGTGATGAAGAATCTGCGAATCAAAATGGATCAATTCAATTTTAATGTAAGGTAAGATTCGATCTTATTAATTTAATTATTGAATTGTTATTACTAGCATCGATCGGACATGTTTTTGTTTGAAAAATTTTTGAAATCCACGTTTCCGCATTAGTATTATAATCAATTTTTCCCTTCAATTAGTATCAGAGCCCGGTTTTTGCTAGTTTAATAATTGATTCAATAATTAGTGAATTTTCTTTTGATTATGATTCTTTGTATGTCATAGGGTAGGCACTAATTATTGATGTGCATATTTTATATTCATGTTTGATGAATTAGGTTTGTATGGATTGATCGTTAATTGTTTGGTTTTTTGGCTAATTTAATCTGATTAATATGTAAGCCGTTTGTGGCGATTTTTTCCGTTGTAATATCAAAGATTTAGGGTTTTTTTTTTTGAAAATTTCAAGTCGAAGAATGATGTGCAACGGCCCTGAAATTTCATTTCTGGTTTTGGGTGGAAAAGTTGCAATTGAAACAGCAAAGATTTGAAGCAGTGTGTGCGTATGAGATGTGCAAAAAGATAGTGAACAGTACACATGGTCTAGTCTTCTGCACTCAACTCGGTGCGGCTGCTGCGCTCGTGCGGTTGCTGCAAGTGTTTGGTGTGGTTGCTGCACTCGTGCAGCACGTTGAATGGCTGGTGCATCTGATATGTTATGCTGCGTTGACTGGTTATGCAGATGACAGCATGCAAGACTAGTTTTGAACCAGAACAGATGAAGATCTGTGTGGTTCCTACGCGTATCAGACTGGTTTTGAACCCGTTGGTTGTGTGGTCGATGCAAAGGCTGCGTATGGGGGCTGGATCAGCGGCTGAGTGGCTGCGCATGGATGACTGGTGACTGCAGCAGTTATGCGCTTGTCATGCGTTAAATTCGCTGCAGTTGAAGCAGAACAGTGCATTAGTTTTGGTGTATAGTCTGGCGTGTTGTATTGCACGTGCATCAATACAATGCATTGTAATTGCAAATTGTTGTTCTTATCCATGCATCATGCACAAAAGTGCACTTGCTCATGTGTGTGACACATGGCGACATCATAGCAATGCACTGTAAGTGCAAATTGTTGCACTTGTTTGTGTGTCATGCACAAAAGACAAAACAGTGTAATTGTCTTACCTGTTTGTGCGTGAATGCCAATGCATTGGATGCTTGTGCATGCGACACGTGCATTTAGTGCACATGATTGATGATGCACAATCTGCACATATATGCTCATACTTGAATAATTTTCATTGGCTTTAAAATCAAGAAATGGGCTTCAAGCTCAATCCATTTGTCGGAGATTCTTGATAATTAAATTAGATTTAATTATAAGCCCTAAAGAGCCCATCAAGACCTAGAAGACCATGAAGTCCTTAAAAACTACAAGTGAAGACCAAGGAATGCCTTGATTAATTTTTGTAATCTTTAAAATTAGTTTTCGGTTGTTAAAGCCAAAGAACTCAGTCAATCACATGTTGTTTATTTAAATTATTTATCATGTGATGATTGAATAATTTGTTGATAACATAATCATGCATAAAATATGTCATAAAGAATAGAAAGTGTCTACTCGTTGCATAATAACATGACATACTGTTGAGTCATTAATTATCATTATTTTATGCCCACATTACCTATTATTTACGCTATGTTTTTGTGTGGAATTGATATTTTTAATTTGTTTTATGTTTTTATGCTTTGAATTAGGTTTTGAGAAGAAAAATGATGGAATCGAATGATTTTTGAAGATTAATTGCAGCTCAAGGAATTGGAGAATGTTTTAGAAGGAAATTGCAGAATTTTGGGCAGAAACGTGACGTACCTTGCGGGAGCTCTTACGAAGTGCACAGTTCGCGTTGTGTGAGTGATAACCTATCCAATTAAAGCCTCGGATGTCTAGTTTTCATAGCCGCCAACGGTTCGTCAATTGGAATTTTCTAGAGAAAGTTATGACCGATTTAGTATCTGAAGGCCAGGCTGTCACAATACCTGACAGCTACGGGAAAACATAGGAAATTCGAATTTCTTCTTTTAGCATTCCTAATCAATTTCCTAAACCTTGAAATATCCTAATTAAATGAGTCAAGCAATTAGGAAGAGTTTAAGTCCTAAAATAAAAATGATTCACTTTCCAAATCAAAACTTGATTCTAAATCAAAATTGGAAGTGGAATCCTTCTCAATTGAGGAAATCTTGTCTCTCAAGGATTGGGTGCCTATAAATAAGTGCTTTTACCATTCAATTAGGGGGATCGAGAAGACAGAGAGAGAAGCAGAGGAGCAAGGCTGAAGGCTTCGGTTTCATCTTTTCTTTTCTTTATTTTTATTTAGTTAGTTTATTAATTAGGGCTAACTTGAAGCCCTAAACATGAACTCAATTTGTTTATCTATTCAATAAAGATTTATATTTTGCATGATGAAATTAATGTCTCTAGTTTAATTTTATTCTATTCATTTTGTTTCTTTGATTGATCACCTTAGAAACATATTTTTAGAATTATGTTGTAAGAATATAAACCGCACATCATACGGGCATATTCTTTGTTTGCAACAATCAATTGCTTACGAATCACTTGAGGAACATTAATTCATAGATATCTAGAATAGACATCATATTCTAGAATTTGTGTGATATTCATATTCTTCTAGTGCTTAATGGGTTCCAATTATTAAACCTAAGTAGATATCATGCTAGGTTATAATTAGGAATACATGCATCTACGTAGACATCATGCGATTTGTATACTAATTAAGGAAGAATCTATACGACATGAGTTAATCATACCTTGTCGTGAATATCTTCATCATGCATTATCATGAATTTGCTTTATTAATCTTTTTAGCAAATTGAGGGATTGTTTAGTGGTGGATAGGATGTTCTAACTAAACTTTTATTCATTGATTTTCTTTTATTTAATTTTATGCATTAATTTAGTTTAATCTCAATTAAATTCCAAAAGCCCTCTTAATTTATTTTAATTGCTCTAGTTTAGGTCTTAAATAAATTTAAAATTAAAGTAAGTTGAAATTCCTCGTGGGATCGACCCTTGCTTGTCGCTATACTCAGTCAAACGATTTGTGCACTTGCAAGGTTTAAATAAATTTGGTTTATTAAAAAATTAACCAACACATACATACATGTATTATTATTTATTTTTCCTATTAAATAGTTTATTAGTTAAAATATAGATAATAATACATTAAATACCAATTTCATAATTTGTTACGATTTTAGTTGAAAATCCTAGGTTCACAAATTAGAAATATATAATTACTTTTAATGTGATCAAAAAATATACATATATGTTTCATATAATTGGTATTTATAATTTGGATTAGATTTTAAGAGTTAAAATTGGGTAATCATACATTAAATCTAATCTTCATAATTAAAGAGTTTAGATTATATAGATTAGATCTTTCATAATAAATTAGATTTTAAGAGTTAAAAATCTGGTAATTTATTAGGTGTTAATAGGATGATGATTCTAGTAACATACTGATTCCTAGTAATTTAGATTATACTTTTTAGCCGTTAATAATCTAAGATGATCACTAGAAAAATTAAATAGAAAACCCTAATCCTAAAATAATGAGTGAAAGAGGGATATATGACAATATATTCCACGGTCTCTATCATTAGTTCAACACTGTGAGATTTGAAATAGAGGGCTTACAATATATCCATAAATAAATTCTAAAATCTCAACATTTAAGTTATTAAATTAAAATTATCCATGTTTTGTCATGATTCAACTTTTATCTATATATATATATATATATTTTTTTTACTTTATAGTTATAATCAACAAAAATTAAAAGTTTAAAAAAGTTCAGAACATAGTTGATAATATGTATCAATAAATTCTCATTGTATAAATTTGTTGTTGTTCATTATAAATTCAAATATTTTCTTTCTCTATTGTAAACTTAAACTGAAATTTGGTTTTCTAATGAATTCATATGGTTTGTGTCTTATTTAATTAATAATTTTTTGACATTTTTTTATCCTTTTGTTCATGTACCCCACCTTAACAAATTTTCTAGATCTGTCACTAAGTAACCCAATGAATATTAATGTAAATAAAATTAGAAAGATAAAGTAAATCAACAAGAAAAAAATAACATAATCGCAAAGAGAAACATTCTTTCATTCCCAAGTGGTCCTCATCCATGTTACATAAAAAATATGCAAAAATATTTATTTCTCCTTTTTTTTTTTTTTTTAGAATTTAGGTTCATGAATTTCATATATATCTTTAGAACTTTAGGTAAAAATAATGATTATATTGAATGCATTTTGATTTCAATTGGAATTGGTATAAAACTTCGTGTCTTCACCATAATGAAATTGTGTAAAACTTTTGGTTCTAATTAGTTGTAAACTACAAAACTTCTGGTTTTAGTGATTTGAATCTTCAAAGTTCTAGTTCCTACTTATAGCTTTAGCTTTTCAATTCTATGATTTTTGGGATGAATTACTAACAAATAATTTATATATTTATTTCATGGCGACCTAAATGAATATTAAGAACAAAACTAACAAGAGAAAATAATATAAATCAAAATTTGGAAGACCAAAATTAAAGATAGAAATACATTACAATTTCTCTCAACTCTTGGTTTCACTAAGAAATTCATTTCTTATCATGTATCAAGCCTTGATTATATAACATCTTGTCTTCAAGCAAAAAGCTTATTAATCTAGATAAAACTTAAAACAAATAATGATAGTGATTCGTGCCCATAATCTATTACGAAATAATAGAAACAAACGAGAATATAATAGCAAAAACCCAAAATTATAGAAGAAAGAAAATAATATAGCCACAGAATAGAGAAGATATTCTATTCATCAATTTTTATCCGTAGTCTACAACCATTTTTAAGTACACAATTACAAGAGTGAGGGCTCTTTTTGTAACCTCTTAATTAAATTACAAAATGGTGGTTATGAAATGAAAAATAATGATCATAAATAGAATACTAAGGGGTTGTTTGTTTTTACTACTTTTCACTTAATAGGTCTGAATTATGTCTATTAAGTGATTTTTATTTGTTTTGTTAAGTACTCAAACCATATAAAACCACCTAAAAATCATTGAAAAAAATAAATTTAAACCTTCTATTTTTAATTTTACGGATTTCCTAATAATAGTCTCTAAGTAGCTATTAGAAACCCTAAATGGTCAATGAAAGTGCCTAAGGTTATAGAGAACTCTTAGAGATCGATTTAAACTCGATTGGAGATTAAACGGAAGGGTAAAATGGTGAATGAAATTGAGTAATTATTTATTGTGATAAGGGACTAAATTAAATATAAGTTTTAATAATTATAGTCAAACTAAAATTAAACTAAAAACTAAGAGTGAGAACAAAATTTTTTCAGGACATAACCGGCATTTTTAGGATTGTTTGTGGAGAAAAACATGAGAATTCCACTCAACTTACACAAAACACAAGCAAAAACAGCCAAACACAAAACCAGAAGACAGTTGAACAAACTCACAAAACCGAAATCAAAACAAAGAGCAAAAGAAGAATAAGAAGAAAAAGAAGAAGAAGAAGAAGAAGAGTCCATCACGCACCAAAATCACGCCCAAAAACAGCTCAAACCAGAGACCAAATCAGACCTCAAACGCAAACCAAAACAGCCCAAAACAGAAACCAAAACGCAGAAGACAGAGACGTGTTCAAAAGAGAGATATTCAAGTGAGGGAGGAGAGGAAGGAGGAGATCCAGCCCTTTTCTTCAAGCTTCAAGCTCCTTAGCATCAACCCAACTTGGATCAAGTGGAAGAGAGGCAAAATAACTCAGATCGGGCTGCCAAACGAAGAAGAAAATCGCGAGCTGCAGAGTGCTCGACAGTAGCAGAAATTATTGTCCAAGTAAGCCATTTTCTTGAGTTTTCAAGCTTCTTTTCCATGAATCTATCTAGGCTAAGATACTAGGGTAAGGGGAGAACCATTTGGAAGCAAAATGGGAGCCAAAATACATCAACACAGTAACAAAACGGACTGTTGCAACTAAAAACCTAGAGCTGCACCGGGATATTCGAACAGCCCATTTCAAGCATCGAACAAGGTCCAAATCATCCCTTTTACACTCTCAAACTCCTTCCCCTTGACTAAAGCACTAAAATAGGTTAGTTTGTGAGGTTTTGGATTTAATTTGAGTTGATTTTGATGTTGGTTTTGTGATGATAAATGGAGTTATATTTGAATGGGTGTTAAGTGACTAAATGATGTTAATTTAATTGGGTTTTGTTATGATTTATTTTGTTGGTTGGTTGTGAGTAAAAATGCATTGAAAAATAAGTGAATTGATGTTTATTGAGAGCCTAAGAAACCAAGAAAATATCAAAAATTTAAAGAGAAATCAAAACGCGCACTAAACTAGTTTAAAGGGTGATTCCGTAAATTGACCCATATTGGGTCCGTTGAGTGTCCAGATGACCCTAACAAGTTTAATTTGATGTGTTGAAGCTATTAAAAGTCAAAGATTAAAATTAGAAATCAAAACTAAGAAAACGCCCAAAAATTAGTAGCGAAAACAATGCGTTTTTAGCCTAAAACGCTTACCCGATGACCGTTTCTTTCCGTACCAACATTTGGACCGACTAGAGGGCGAGTTGGGAAGGTGTTCGGAGCAAAAATGGAATGAAGAAAAGCCTCGAGTAGAGCTGTGAATAGTGTTCGGCCTAAAGGGGTCGAAATCGGACGATTTTCATTTCGGGTCTCCGAATGCGATTCCGTTAGTGCCAGAATGTCCCTAGGTGATAGTAAATAGGTTCTGGGCAAAGAAAATGGAATTCAGAACCCCAGAATCAATAAAGAAACAAAAAATGGAGGGTTACACGTTAAAAGGGTCACTTAGGAGCGATTGTGTAATTTTAGTTATTTTGAGTTTCCAGAAGTTGACGTGAACGTAAATTTATGTATCCATATGTTGTGTAAGTAACGAGGACGCATGAGGATCGAGGCGAGAGGAGTATCCGTTTTTGTGAGTGAATTTATTTTAAAGACTTTACAAGTATTTCAAATTATCAAATTGATTTGACAAGTAATTGTTTGAATATATTTTAATGCATTAATATGAGCATGAATTACAACTTGAATGGGAATTTTGATTTATATGCATATATGTGATTGTTGAAATGAAATTTCAGAAACTAAGTTTTCTAGTTTGAATTGAGAAAAGAAAAGAAAAGTATTTTCAAAACTATTAGTATATCCTTAGAGATTTTCAGATAAGATTAGACTCGGCCGGTCTATCCCACATCAATTGGCACAATCCTAGGGAGGGATGAGTCACTAACCTTGGGGGATGAGTATCCGAGTCTGTTAGTTGAATCACCATTACTGATGTGGGGTGGTGTTTCGCATGTTATGGTTAGCGCTGGAAAATTTCATACATAGCCGCGAGATGTCTTAGAGCTGTCACGGTTGGTTCTCTACATTGGATTATTCCTCGTACAGATGCCACATGACCCCAGAGTTAGGGGTACTGTGGTAATTTTGAAAGATATCAAGAAATAGCTTTAAAAGAAAAGTGAATTTGAGAGAAATCGAGTAATTAATTAAGGTGACAAGGACTAAATTGAAGATAAGTTTTAATAATTGTGGTGAAACTGGGATTAAGCTAAAAGTTAAGGGGGAGACCAAAATTTTTAAGGGACGTGACCAGAATTATTGAAATTGATTATGGGGGAAATCATAAAACAAAAGCTTAATCACAAAAATCAAAATAAAAAAGAAGACAGTGATAGTGAGCAAAAACCAGAGACTTCACCACGTGAGAGAAAAAAGAAGAAGAAAAGAAGAAGAGGAAGAGGAAGAGAAGAAGAAGGGGACCGAGTAGCTCGAACTAGACCAAAAGCCGATGCGCACTAGACCCAGACCGATCAAAAAACATCCGCGAAGCACCACCCAAACTAGATCGAAGCAAAGCGGAAAACATGCAGGACAACCGACCGAGTAGCTCCAACAAGTCAACCCAACGCCAAGCTCGCCAAACTTAGCTTGAATCTAGCCATAAACGCCACCAGAAGTCGATGCAAATTAGACTTGAATGAGACCAAACTTTGTCACCGCGTGAACCCAACCCGATCGGAGCAAAACCGACGACGATGAGCTACCGTCTTGACCACCTTGTAGAACCCGACGTCGAGCACGACTGACCAACACCATTTCCAGCTGCAACCAACGTCCTTTTCAACTTAAAACTAGTGTAGCGCGCAACCGAGTAGAACCAGAATAGAGGCGATAGATCGAAGAAGAAGAATGAAGATCCGATCGAGGAAGAGAAGCTCGCATAGAGGAGAAGAAAGAGGAAGGAGATCCAGCCCGAACCCATCCATTTTCGCCACCAAAACAGCCCCAAATCGAGCTCAACGCGATGAGGAAGAAAGTGATTCTATGGGGAAGAAATCGGGTGAGTTGTTTAAGTTTGAAGTTCATGATTTTGTTGTTGATTAAGTTGATTTAAAAGCGGATTTTGTTACGATTCGTTATTGGTTGGTTTTGAGTGAAGAATGAGTCAATAAATAAGTAAATTAATGCTTAATGGGAGCTTAGGAACCCAAGAAAATATCGAAAATTTAAAGAGAAATCGAATTGTGCGATAAACTAGTTTGAAAGGCGATTCCATAAATTGACCCTTATGGCGTCCGTTGAATGTTCGGACGACCTTAACGAGTTTAATTAGGAGTGTTGAAGTTATTAAAATTGAAAGATTAAAATTTGAAACAAAAAATGAAGAGTTACGCATAAAAAGGGTCACCTAGGAACAATTGTGTAATTTTGAGTTTCCAAAAGTTGATGCGAACAAAAATTTAAGTATCCATATGTTATGTAGGTGATGAGGGCTCTCGAGGATCGAGGCGAGAGGAGTAGGCCTCCGTAAGTGCCATTTGTAGCCAATGTTTTGAAAAGCGAGGCGAGGCGACGCCTCACCGCCTTGGTGGCTTTGGCGCCTTAAGGCGTCCAGTTTAGGCGAAAATGGTGATCAGACCCGCCTTAGATGCCTTGAGGCGACCGGCTCAGCCTCGCCTCTATCTGAGGCGAGGCTGAGGCAGTCTGAGGGCAAAAAAGTCATTTCAACAATTTTTTTCCCCCTTTAAAAGACTCACTCACTTCATAATCGTGATACAAGCTGTTTCTCCTATCTTTGTGCCGTTTTCATACTTTTCTATCATTTTGGTGTGATTTTCTCTTCAAATCCTCTCCATCCATCACTAAAATCCTCCTCTTAAATCACTCAAAGCCTCTCAACTCAGGTTCTCTCAAGATTTGACGCCGATAGCCAACTTTCTCCAGTCTTAAGTAAGTTTCTTTCAACTCCTTTCAACTTCTTTTGACCTTAAAGTTGTTTTACAATGGGTTTGTACAATGGGTCTTGGTTAAAATGCTGAATTTCAGCTTGTATGCTATATATTTTTGCATGTTTACTTACCATTGTGTTCGTATGCATTTTTCTTTTTGTTGAATCTTGTGTGAGCTGAGATGGGTATAGTCACTACTATATTGGGTTTTTTCGGTTTTGGATTTGGAACTTTTCTTGGACTTTTGATTGGTTACACATAACCAAGTGATGTCAGGGTCAGTCTCCATTTTCTGTTTTAGGTTTCATCTAGGGAGTTTGTTTTATTGATAATCATAGAATAATATTTTTATGCAGAGCTTGTTTTTAGACTGATTTAATCATTTTATTGTTTTCACAGTTTTGTATATTGTTGATTGTTTTGACAGTTTTGTGACTTTTGTCAAGATATGATGTTTGTTTATTGTTTTGACAGTTTTGTATATTGTTAAATTGTCGTTTGTTGTTTACTTATAACTTATAAGTTGTTTTTGTACACGATTTGTTGTAGATTTTGTGTAGAATGTCAAACCAGAAAGATCCAGCTTGGAAGTATGGGATTGAGGTTCAATTGGATGCACGGAAGCCATACAAGTATGTCCGTTGCGTTTTTTGTGAAAAAATAATCACAGGGGGAGTGTTTAGGTTGAAAGAGCACCTTGCGGGTACTCATGGGAATGCTACCCCATGTGAAAGGGTTACCTCGAAAGCTCAGGATGAAATTAAGAAATACATGGCCAAAACTAAAGATGCCAAACAGCAATCTCAATTGGAACGGAAAGAAAGACTTGATAGCTCTATTAACTTCAACGCTCCTCATTCATCTACAGGAGTTTCAAATACTGGTTCTGTGACCCAAAGAGGAATCAGAGGGCCAATGGATAGGTTTTTGAGTGATGGGGGAGAGGATGATATGCAGTTGGAGGGATAGAGACCATCTACAGGAGGTGAAAGAGAGGCACGTTATCGAACATGTATGGGCATTAGTAGGTTCTTCTTTGAGAATGGAATTGCATTTAATGTTGTGCAGAGTCCTTCATTCATTAATATGTGCCAATCAATTGGCAACTATGGACGTGGTTTAAAACCCCTTACACTACATGAGATGCGTACTAAATTTTTGAATGACGAAGTGGTGAACACAATGGCTATTGTTGATGACATAAAGAAGACATGGCCACAGACAAGGGTGTCAATATTGTCGGATGGTTGGAAAGATATGAGATGAAGGCAATTGGTGAACTTCCTTGTGAACAATCCGTATGGTATAGTTTTTTTAAAATCAGTTGATGTAAGTGGTGTGGTGAAAGATGCAAATTTGATGTTTAACCTAATAGATGATGTAGTTGAAGAAGTTGGTGAAGATCATGTTGTTCAAGTAGTGACGGATAATGCGTCCAACTATAAAAAAGCAGGTGACATGTTGATGGCAAAGAGAAAACACCTATGGTGGATGCCCTGTGCTGCTCATTGCATTGACTTAATGCTTGAGAAAATTGGAGAACTTCCTCAACACAAACGTGCCTTGTTAAAAGCAAAGAAAGTTAGTAATTTCATCTATAATCATGGGTGGGTATTGGCTTTGATGAGGAGCCATACGAACAAAGAGTTGGTTCATCCTACTCCTATAAGATTTGCAACTGCATACTTGACTTTACAAAGTATGTACAATCTAAAGAAGTCATTGGAAACAATGTTCAATTCAAAAGAGTGGCAGGAGAGTACTTGGAGTAACAACTCAGAGGGAAAAACAGTAAGAGACATCATATTCAAGGATAGGAGCTTCTGGGTTAGTATTGCTTTTGCACTGAAGACAACTAAGCCCATTGTGGATGTGCTGAAGATGGTGGATTCTGAAAAGATGATTGCAATGGGATTTATTTATGATGCCATTGATAAAGCCAAGGAGGAAACAGCTAGAAACTTTGAAGGTGATTTAGGGGCTTACAAGGAGATACAGGACATTACTGATGAGAAATAGGAGTTTCAGTTGCACCGCCATTTGCATGCAGCTGCCTACTTTTTGAATCCTCAAATCCATTATAGTGACAATTATTCCGAATATCCAGAGACTAAGAGGGGGTTTGTTATATGTGTGGAGAAACTTATTGCCAATGAGAAGGATAAAACTAAGGCTCATGTTCAAATGGATGCGTACAACCAAAAACAAGGGATGTTTGGATATTCATTGGCGAAGAGTACCGTGTACAAACGTAGCCTTGGTATGTAGTTCTCTTAATTCCTAATTCCTTTATGAAATTTGTAGTATTCTCCTAATTCCTAAATGATTATTTGCAGCTGAATGGTGGCGTGAATTTGGAGTCGAGAGCCCTGAACTTACATCTTTTGCTGTGAGAATTTTGAGTCTCACTTGCTCGTCCTCCACTTGTGAAAGGAATTGGAGTGCATTTAATATGGTATAGCTTTCTATATTAATATATATATATACATATACACTAATTTAATATATACTAAATTAATTTTTCCTTAATGCTCAACATTTGTGTAGATTCATACAAAGAAGAGAAATCGACTGCACGCTAAGAAATTGAATGATTTGGTGTTTGTCATGTACAATAGAAGATTAAAACATAGGCATTTGATGAAACAAACACTAAAAGCTGATGAGGATCCCTTGGTTATTAGTGATGAGGTGCCTTCTGATGATGAATGGGTGAATGATGAATCCTTAAGAGTTGACATGAGTCAATTGAGTGGCAGTAGGCAATTAAGGAGAAAGAGAAAAAGAAGTACAAGTAAGTTATTCTCTAACTAAACATAGTAAGTTCTATTTAGATTTAATGATATGAGAGTCACTAAATTTTTATTATATATTATTTGTTAGAAAAAATGAAGAATATACAACTAAAGGCTGAAGAATCCGAGTGGGAGGAGGATGAGACTAGTGATGAGGATGGTAACACAAGAATCAGATATGAAGATGATTCTTTGGAGGATGACACACTAGTTGAAGATGAAACCTTACCTCCAGATTCAACTTTATGTTTTGA
This sequence comes from Nephelium lappaceum, assembly GCA_021234005.1. Taxonomy (NCBI): domain Eukaryota; kingdom Viridiplantae; phylum Streptophyta; class Magnoliopsida; order Sapindales; family Sapindaceae; genus Nephelium; species Nephelium lappaceum. Next base: position 2,059,561 of record CM038007.1, read on the forward strand.
TCCAAATTTTAGGCCACTAGATTCAAATGATTCTTTATTTGATACTTGTGGTCGTTAGGATGATATGGATTATTTGATATTTTGTATGTTAGGATTTATATGGATGATTTTGTATGTTAGGATGATATGGATGATTTTATGTGTTAGGATGATATGGATGATCCACATTTTGGTTGTGTTGTTACTATTTTGTTTGATATTTATGTTTTTAACATTAGTTTTCATTATGTTTTAAAATGTTATGGGTGATTTTGTATGTTAGGGGGTTTTTTTTTTGAATTTTTTTGAATTTTTTTTTTATTTGGAGTCAAGGCGGTCGCCTCAATCACCTTAAGGGGACTGCCTCGCCTCGCCAAGGCCCTACCGTCTCGCCTCGCTTTTCACCTTTCAAAATATTGTTTACAACTACCTAGTTTGTGAGTGAGTTTTATTTTAAAAATTTTGAAAGTATTTCAAAATGCATGGATTTATGCATGAGCTATAGTTTGAAACGAGAATGTGATTGTATATGCATTTATATAGTTGTTGAAACGAGATTTCTGAAAAAAAAAAAAAAAGTTTTCTAGTTTGAATTGAGAAAAGAAAAGAAAAGTGTTTTCAAAACCATAAGTATACCCTAAGATATTTCCAGAGATTTTCATATCAGATTAGACTCGGCCGGTTTATCTCACATCAGTTGACACAGTTCTGAGGAGGGATAAGTCACTAACTTGGGGGGACCAGTGTCAGAGTCTATCAGTTGAGTCGCCGTTGCTGATGTGGGGTAGTGTTTCGTGTGCTATGGTTAGCGCTGGAAAATTCCGCACATAATCACGAGATGTCTCATAATAGAATTGTCATGGTTGGTGTCAGTTCAAAATCGTCACGTGACCCCAGATTTAGGGATACTATGGTAATTTTGAAAGATATCAAGAAACAACTTTAAAAAGAAAAGCAGATTTGAGAGAAAAGAAATTTTATAATTATTATTCAAGTTATTTATGATTTTTAGTTACAAGTTTTGAATTTAAAAGCATGCCCGTGTTTATTTATAAATTTTCTTGTTTAAGTTGATGTTTAAGAGATTTAAATTTGAAATGTTTTAGAAATAAAGATTGTTTTCAAACGTTTTTCGAGGAGGGCGTTTAGAAAACCAGATTTTCAAAGAAAAGAAAATTATCACTCACTGATCTTTTAGCTCATTATTTTCTTTTTATGCAAAAATCTCCTTAGGTACTCTCAACAAGTAGCCGAGCAATAGCATCACCTCCAGCGGGCTAGCCAACGCGACACGATGACATCTTGAGCCGTTCATTTTTGCATTACTTATTTTCATGTAAATCTCTTTTGAAGTGTAAATAATTTGAATTTGTAATTATTCGCTCGTAACTGTTTTTAAATTGTTTTTTATTTAAATGTGGTTTATTAAATTGTACTCTAAATTTTATTAAGTTGATTTGAGAATGAAATGCATGACTGAGGCCTACAGGCAACCAGAAGTTGGGTTGGTGATGGATTATAGTCGAAGTGCTGATTTTTTTGTAAATAGGTTTTTCTGGAATGTAAAAAATGCAGCTGTTATGCTTCTGAAATTTTGTTAGAAAATGGGTTTAAAAATAGAAAAAAATTTCTACGCGTTTTCGGTTTTTAAAGAAAACCAACCCAACGGTGTTTTAGAAAGTATTACAAAGTTAGGGTTTGCTCAACGGGTTTCACTTAGCCCGAGAAGTTGGGTCTGAGAGGGATCCGTTAGGGTGCCCGACATACCCTACCAGATTAGAGTTAGAGATATCCGAGTCGGGTCGCGTCATATATGTTAAAGATAAATTATTAAAAATAAATAAATTAAAACTTCAACCTAACAAAAATTAAATTTCATACCAATTCATCAATTTAATTCAAACTCCTTCCACCAATTATTCCTATACCAATTAATTCATCAACCAAAACCCTTAAACACATTAAAATCCAACACCCACACTAGGCACCCATTCTTGCCATCTACTAACTCCACAATCATTCATTTCATTTTTCTTCAATTAAAGCACACAAATTTCTACTAATTCAACTCATCTAACATTCAATAAACTTAAATCAATTAAACCCATCAATTATCATCATCATCCATTCAAACCCTAACTTTCAACACACTAACAAAATCCAACCAAACTCATATCACATTCTACTTCAATTCTAAGCTTAAAATCATGATAAAAAACCTTCAAATAACTCACAAACAACATCACTTCATCCATCAACCACCATGTTCAACAAAACCCATAAAAACTTATCAAAAACTCTATCAATTTAATTATAAATTCAACCAACTAACTTACCTTGTTTTCTTGATGATTCTTGGAGCTAGGATGGTCGAAAACTTGGTGAAAATTGTCTTGGATCAGCAGCTCTCTTCTTCCTTCTTCTTTTTTCTTCTACGGTTCTCTCTCTTTTCCTCTCTTTTCTTTCTTTTTTGATTTCTTTTTGTGTTTGGCCAAATTGCTTATGGTTTCTTTCTTTTCATTTGGTCGGCCAACACCTCTTTTTATAGTTCCTTCACAATCTCATCTTGCCCCTTTAAAATTTTAAAAATCACACATGAGCCCTAATGAGTTGTTTTAATTCAATTGGCCCATAATTACTCATAATTATCCATTCAATTCTCTTTATTCTATTTAGGTGTACCAACTAGTTAACAACTTGCATTGGGAACCTCTACTTGTGTCCTAACTCATTTGAGAGCTAAATTTGTCTCTACCAGGTCTAACCTTTGCTTGCTAAAATTGATCATATAATTGTTTACAAACCTTTGATTGATGAACCATCAATGACTATGGAAACTAGATATCTTTAGCTCTAATTTGTTAGATTATAGCTCACATAACTCGACTTAAGGATTCCACATGAACTCTTATAAGACTACGTATCTACCAAGTCTAGAATTCTACATTTATGTAATTTTTTTCATAAAACCCAACTTTAACTCTATTTCACCCTGAAATTATGTCGAATCCCTTCAAATGAGTTATAATACTCTTCCAAAGCTTATTTACAAAAAAAACACTTAGAAAGACATAAAAATATTCGAGAATGATATCAAATAATTAGATTTGGAGGCTTAAATATGCAAGAAAAGATACAACAATCAACATATCCAGTGGCAAAACTCATAGATGATTTAGAAACACAATCGCTGGATGGAGCACGAGTTGCATCTCACGGAGTAAGTGGCGATAGTTTTGGCTATTGGTCCCTGAATAGACTACTGGATGCAGTTCACGATGCATCCAACGATGCTCTCGGGCTTCAACTCTTTAAGTTTTGAAATTTCTCCATTTTGATCCAAAATGCCCCTAAATTCTAAGTCCCTAAAACTTATTCATCTATTCAAAATCACTTGAAAAACATTAGAACATCCATAATTTGCTCAAGTAATCATCACAAAAAAGAGGATTAGATGCATGAACTCATGCCAAATTTGAGCACAATCAAGGTGAAATCAAGTAAAAGAAGTGACAAGAGCATCAATGATCAAACAATCACCATCAAAAGAAAGCAACTGAGTGCAAACAAGAACATTCAAGACCCATAACCCCATGCACACCCCCTTAAATGGGGCACCCAAGGAAGTGCCACCCACTGCAAGACCGCACTCCCTCCAACCCCCTTAAATGGGGTGCCTAGAAAAGCGCCATGGGTCGTCATTTGGATCTCACTTCATGCCCTAACATTTATGGGCTATAAATAACCTTATTTATACCATTTTAAGGCAGTTTATAGGGGTAGAGGATGAAGCCCTAGTGCTTCTCCTCCGACCTTCATTCTCATCTTTCCTTCACCTCCACATACCCTTCAAACCTCACCCACCTCTTCCACTAATTTGTTTGAAGGTAAAGATTTGCAAGAGGGGAGAAGAGGATGCAATAACTCAAACTAAAAATATAGGAGCCTAATGGATTCGAACTAGAAGGATGTCTAGGGAGATCCACGATTGTATTTTTGACGATTTCTTTTGTATTTGTAATATCTCCATTTTATGTAAATTTGTATATACATTTTTGTTAGGATGATGGATGGTATTTATTGAATATAATAAAGTTGATTGTTATTTGCTTGAGGATTTTTTTGTATGTTGAGAAGGCGTTTTAGTATTTAATGCTTGTAATGATTAGCCATAATTTGCATGATTTTAGATTGTGTGTTGAGACTAGGAGTAAAATCCCACAATGTGCTTAATAAAATTTCTGTCCTAGGCTTAAGAGAGGAAAAAGGATCACTCGTGTAACAAATGAGTAGACCATAAGTTGTTCGAGTGACAAACAAGTATTCTCATCATCATAAACCAATCCACTTAAGTAATAGATTATCTTGAATTTAATGAACTCTTGTTTATTCGATAGTCATAAGGAGATAGGCGTCTTAGATGATAGTATATTCACTGCATTAACGAAAGATAAGTATTAAAATGATTAGTGATAAACTAGCAATACAATCATTATATCTTCAATGCTATGATGATTTAATTCTAAAGTTAAGTGAATTTGAAATCCTAGCACTCTTTACTTTGTTTATTTATATTTAGAACTAGTTTAGTAATCGGTTCACTTATCCCTATAAAGAATATACTCTACTCACCCTGTATTACTTGTCAAGTGGCTTGTGCCCCCTAGAAATGGTTCGAGCAATAGAAGTTTATATTTTTCCTGATCACTACAAGATCCTATAAACGAAAAGAATTTTATATCAAACACAAAATTTCAGGAAAGTGTATGTGACTGAAAAACTATATATAAAATAGAAAATAAATCATAAACTTTCATATATTCTGGAGTTCAATTGTACAAGGACAATGAACCCTATCAATATAAATAGGATCTTTCAATAAGAGAAAAAGAGACGACTTTTTTGTCTTTGAAAGCCTTACAAAATCCCTACTTCATTGGCTTCTTCCGCAAGTAATAATATAATTATAGACGTAGATTTTGTTATATACAATCAAAGCACGTTAAAAACTATCGTCTTGATTTTATTTTAATATCTCTTTATTATTATGTCATAATTACCCTTAAGCGTCAGCTGATTGTATTCACTTTCATATTAATTAGGGGTTGGCTGATTTTTATGTTAAAAATAAATAAATATATATATAGGTAAAGAGAGAGAGATTGGTTATACTGATTGAGGTCTTAATTTAAATTTGTAACATATAGCTCTTAGAAAGAAAACTATGATTTTGTATACACGTGCAGTTTTGTAAACTATGGAACTATGATTATGGTATATACTGTGGAATAAATTATTTTAGTCACTCTCACTTTTTATAACAGTGACAATTGATAATTATCAGAATATTAAAGTGTATGGTGATAAATCATTCGTACAAATCCCCTGCAAATCCATAAAGCTATGCGTTCAGCATACAAACAGCGCGTCGATATCAAAACATTTGCACACGTTTTATCTTATCCAAAGCCATTAATACATGCCCAGCCAATGAAAATGAAAAAATAAATTAATACTTGTGTCGCTATAATAGTCCTTATTTTCAAATCTTGTTTTTTTTTCCTTCGTTACACAATTCACGTTCTAAATGTTCCTATGCAATTGAAAAACCGTTTTATAAAATTTCGTAAATAATTCATGATTATTTAAGTTATTTATAAAACCCACACCGTACTATTTTTATCATATACAAATGAAACATAGTTAAATTGTTTGTGTTTTATTACTTGACCGAACTTACAAAAAAAAAAAAAAAAATCTAAAAACCAAAAATTCAAACCTGCAGCACTCGTTTGATTTGAAAAAGAAGAGGTTTATATGCAATAAAAAGAAAAAGTATTTATACCAAATAAAAGACAAGCAACTATATTTCATTTATAATTTAGATAGTCAGTATCCCTCTCTTGATATTTGTTATTAAAATTCGAGTCTTATTATGCACATTTAACAATATAAATGAATCCTTATTGAGAGATTCCCCCGATATTATTGAAATAGATAATATTAAATTTCAATTAGTTCTAATAAACTCTAAATACTAATATTAATAGATTTTAATCATATTATCATTATGAAAATTAATAATAAAACAAGTAGCTATTTATGACTTCTTCGTCATTATACATACATACATACATATATATATATATATATATTTGAGCCTCTATGGTCAATGTGTCTAACTTTTAAATTATTAGAACCACCAATCTTAATCATTCATTGCATTATCTTTCCAAAAAACATTTCATTTTCACATTTAATTCAAATGCAATAAATAGTTTAGATTAGTGATCCTAATAATTTAAAATATAGGACACACTAACAATAGAAACTCTCTATATATATTAATATATAGCATAATTCTCAAATCAGGATGTTATTGAATTTTTCTTTTAGGATTATAAATTACGAGTGGTGATATTTCCACCCCTCTAAAATTGTATGTACACCCTATAATTTATACATTTGTAATATTCCAATACTACTCTTAATTTAAATTATTAATACTTTAATAAAAGATGATATTATTATTATAATCAACTTTGAATATTCTAACCTTAAATCCCAATAACAAACTTGGTTTGTTTTGATAAAGGGTAGTCAAAGATGAGAGCTTTTTATTGTGTTTTTAGAGGTTTTATAAATGATGAAAATGGAGGTCTAGATTTGAAGGATTTTTTTGAATGAAAATGAGAGAGAAAATAAGATGGAGAAGTCATGAACATAAAACAAACCATAAAAATAAGTTTAAAAAAGAAAGTTTGACTTTTTTAATGTTTTAACTTAATTAATTTAATTATATTTATAATTTTACCAATAACATTTAAAAAGTAAATAAATGAATTGACATAACTGATAATAAATAGGGTGTACTTATAGAACATGAATCTTTCAAAATGTTAAAGTGGTGTAAATACAAAAAACGGGTGTATATACAATTTTTAAGGGTGGAAATATGATGAGAATGTAGAATGTCACATTTTTCTCTCATAATGTTTAGTCTCTTATGCTTATTTGGTGCCTAAATGAGCTCACTATTCTTATATTTTGATTTAGAATTCAAATGGAGACATTAAGTGCAAAATAGAGCTTTTTGGGCGATTTTAGACAGTTTCAACATCACTTCGTAATCTGGACATAACGCTCTCATCCGAGCTCCGATCGAGATGAATCAAGATGCTATGGAAAGACATGAAAGAGTTCTACAACTTTCATGTTTTGTGTTTTGAGAGATACTAGCTGCATCAAGGTCCAAATCGGGCTTAAAGTTGCTATACTTGCACTATTGGTGTTCTGGAATGTCACTTAGCCTACAAGTTTGATTTGACTTGATGCAACTTATTTTTGGAAGCTTCCAAATCTGATGCACGAAAATCCCAACTGAAATCACAACTTTCCTTCTAGTGTTGAGGCTATTTTTATTATTTTCCTTAATTAGTTAGATTTGAATATTGTTATTTTAGGATAGTGCTTAATTTGTTTAGCAGTTTTTTTGGTCTCTGAGGGGGCATTCCTGTGTATAAAAGAGAGGAGAAATCATTAGACTAGGTATCTCTTCTTCCCTGATCTCTAACTTTTTTTTCAAGTTTTTATGATGGCCATGCATGGCTAATTTTTATAGTTGGTCGAAGGAAACTGAAGCCTCGGAATCAATAAAATTGTGAGATCTAATTTGTTTTATTGTTCAATTTATGCCTTGGGTATCGAATGTTCTTCTATGCTTATTTTCATGATTGTCTCGTTTAATTACTAGGAGGCCTACTAGTTTATTATTCGTTGCAGTCTATTACTAAGTTAGATATCAAATCCGTAATTGTTTGATCTCTCTAATTTATGAAGCAACTAAAATTTAATGAATTGCTGCATCAGAAATTATTAGATTTTAGGAAGAATGTTCGACTAAATTAAATGCAACCGCTTGAGCTCGTGTTGTTTAGCTTCATCGATTTCTTTCATTCTTAATGCTACTATTAAATTAAACCTTTAGTGCTTGTCTTGGGTTATTTAATGGTTAGGATTGGTTAGATCATCCGTTTTCTAATTAATTGCAATTAAGGAGAGATAGGGAAAAAAATGGTTCCAACAGTGGATATTTTAGGTGGGAATTGATATATACTTGTATCGATGATCAGTTATAAAATTCCGAGGGTGGATGTTGACTTAGACCAACGTTTGTTCTTTTGATTGATTTCAATATTTCAATTTGAATTGCTCTTTAGTTGTTTTTCTTAAAATTGTTTTTATTATACTCAAATACCTCTCCCCCATCCTTGTTCGTGTAGCATAAAACTAATCTAAATACTCTTTATGGGAACGATCCTTACTCACTGTTGGATTAAAAAAAACAAAAATCAACAATTTGTTTTTCATAAAAATAAGAATTTTGAGGAACATTGAGTTTCAAAAAACTTTTTAGAAAACTCAAGAACCCAATATTGATAAAACAATGAAATAAAATAATATAAAGAAATAAAAATCAGATTTTTACCTTCTGTATTGATCTCTGTGGATTACTCACCACCTTGTCTTCCTTGATATATCTTGAAACCAAGAAACAAGTGAGTGGGTACAATTATATAGAATTGTGCTCACTTACTTTTTGATTTATTTCTAAAAAAAATCAAATTAAATCAATGATTACAAGAGGTGAGTGTTTGATTTTTGATTATACAAATAATAAAGACACAAATTCTTGTTCTTTGTATTTGTTAAAAAAAAAAAACTTCTTTTTCTTTTCTCTTATTCTTTTTCAAGAACATCAACAACAACCAAAAACCTAGATGTAGAAAAGAAACTTTTTCTTTTTATAGGCAAACAATTAGGGTTTTAATTAATCAATATTAATATTGACCCTAATCTTATTATAATTAAACTTTTGCCTCATATAATATAATTAATCCAAAATTAATTCATATTATATTTTGAAATAGAACTTGTAACTTTTAATAAATTAATTCATAATTAATTTATACCAAAGTCACTAAGAATTGGATTCAAGACCTCTTATAAAATTAATTAAATAATTATTAATTCATAATTAATAATTAAATAATTTGAATAATCAATATTATTCAAATACTAAGTGAACACAAATTTTTGTTACTTATGTAACACCTGTAATTGGACGGTCCAATTACAATATTCTATATACACGTTTCTTATAGTAAAATGAGCTATCAAGGGGACCCGATGGACCTACAGTTTTGAGCTCCAATAATATTGGAATTATTAATTAAACTCTTTAATTAAATAATTCACTATTATTAATCTTAAAGTTACTCCACTAAAAACTTAAGATTGCACTCTCAAAATTGTAGATGTTTTTTATACAATCTGAAATTTTTCAGTGTCCATTGATTTAATCACTACATATGATTTGACCCTCCACAAATAGTTCATAATTAGAGCAAGGTCAAATGTCCGTTTTACCTCTCTAATTATTTCTTGATCCTTAAGTACCATTGATTCTCTAATGAACAATATATTCATAACAACTTATGAATTTATCTTTCTGTTTACAGAAAGTTGAGCGCTCTTATTATTCAAAACCTGAATCAACCTTTAAGAGAACTACTTTTCTACTTCTCACAAGAAGGAGTGGATTCCACTATTGTATAGAATGTTCCCAGCTACTTACTAAATCATATCCCCAAAGTACGAAGTTATTGATCGGGTATCTACACCGATCTCACCCATGTAAATCAAAGGAAATAACTTAACAAGCAGGAGTTCATAATACACTCAGAATTAAGATCAATTCATATATGATCATCTGGTTGATAAATATAAATCTCTAAGGTTAACGGATATTATTTAGAGACTTATATTTATCGTGGTCCAGTCCTATATAATCTTTATTATATAAGGTGCCTCCATTTCCATGTCACCACATGAATAGTCTTGGATAAGACTATCGTATCAAATACGAAAGGGACCGCAGCTGTAGATTTACCACAAATGAAGTACCCAGTTTCGTTTGTTTTCTACGGACTCTTTAAATTACTTATCTCAAACTAAATCCACCTATATATAACACTTATACACTTAGTTTGAAATTACATCAGTAATGAAGGATGTTTCTCATCATATATACGATTTTTGAAAAATATATAAATTGAATGAAATGAATATTTTATTAAAAATTTATAAAACCGTTTACAATATTACAAACTCTTAGGGCAGAAACCCCAACAATCTCCCACTTGCCCTGGAGCAGATGGGACATATCTCATAATCCTAGACCCTCTAGATGACCTTCAAATACTTTAGCCGTTAAGGTCTTCGTAAACGGATCAGCAAGGTTGTCTTGTGATGCAATCTTCATCACTTTTACATCTCCCCTTCGTACGATCTCCTTAATGAGATGGTATTTTCTCTCTATATGCTTCCCTCGTTTATGGCTTCTTAGTTCTTTGGAATTGGCCATTGCACCACTATTGTCACAATAAAGGGTAAGTGGTTTATCCATGTCTGGAACAACTTCCAGATCAGCCAAGAATTTACGTAGCCATACCGCTTCTTTAGCTGTTTCACAAGCTGCTACATATTCGGCTTCCATAGTGGAGTCAGCAATGCATGATTGCTTAATACTCCTCCATGTAATGGCTCCACTACCAAGGGTAAATACTGATCCGGGCGTAGATTTCCTAGAATCTTTGTCCGACTGAAAATCAGAATCTGTATATCCTAATGAGATCAAATCCTCTCCAAAATATACTAGCATATAGTTTCTCATTCTCCGAAGACACTTGAGAATATGCTTTATAGCCACCCAATGATCAAATCTTGGATTAGATTGATAACGACTAACTATTCCCACTGAATAACATATATCTGGTCTCGTGCATAACATAGCATACATGAGACTGCCTACTGCAGAGGCATAGGGAATCCGTCTCATATCCTCAATTTGTTGAGGTGTCTTAGGACATTGTTCCTTAGACAAATGAACTCTATGACGAGAAGGTAAATGACCTTTCTTAGAGTTCTGCATCGAAAATCGCATAAGAATTTTATCGATATATGATGCCTGAGACAGCGCTAACAGTTTGTTCTTACGATCCCGTATTATTTGGATCCCAAAGACATAACTGGCCTCTCCCAAATCTTTCATTTGGAATTGGCTAGCGAGCCAGTTTTTTACGTCTGATAGTATTCCTATATCATTCCCAATGAGTAGAATATCGTCAACATAAAGTACAAGGAAAACCACTTTCTTATTGATAATCCGTTTGTATACACAAGGCTCATCAATATTTTGCTCAAAACCATAAGACTTGATCGAAGTATCAAACCTTATGTTCCAAGATCGAGATGCTTGTTTAAGTCCATAAATAGACCTTTGCAACTTGCAAACCTTTTGCTCTTGACCTTGGGATACAAATCCTTCTGGTTGTACCATATAGATACTTTTATCAAGATTACCATTCAAAAATGCAGTCTTGACGTCCATTTGCCAAATCTCATAATTGAGACATGCAGCAATAGAGAGAAGAATCCGAATGGACTTAAGCATAGCTACTGGCGAGAAAATTTCCTCATAGTCAACTCTCTCTTTCTGAATATAACCCTTTGCCACTAGTCTAGCTTTAAAAGTTTCTACCTTTCCATCCACTCATTTCTTCCTTTTGTAGATCCACTTGCAACCTATGGGTTTTATCCTATCTGGTTGATCTACAAGTTCCCAGACAGAGTTGGAGTACATAGACTCTATCTCGAGATTCATTGCTTTAAGCCATTCTTCTTTATCAGAATCCTCCATTGCATCATGGTATGTCAATGGATCATCTACACTCTCATCAGAGATAGCAATCTGTGCCTCTTCGATCTTTCTGTAGCGGACTGATGGTCTAATAACCCTCCCACTACGACGAGGTGGTAGATGATTCTGATGAGAATTTGTCTGACGTTCAGACGCGGTCTGAATTATGTCTTTGTCAACAACTATTGTTGACGGGGTACTGGTCGAACCAGGAAGTAATTCCTCTAGTACAACTTTACTTCGAGGTTTGTACTCTCTCATATAGTTCTCTTCAAGAAACGTAGCATTTGTCGATACAAACACTTTGTTTTCTTCAGGACTATAAAAGAGTCCGCCCCTAGTCTCTCTAGGATAACCTACAAATAGGCAAACTTTTGAACGTGGTTCCAGCTTCCCAGTCTCGTTCTTCAGCACATGTGCTAGACAACCCCAAATGCGAAAATGTCGTAAACTAGCTTTGCGACCATTCCACAACTCCAAGGGTGTCTTAGGAATTGACTTAGATGGTACAACATTCAAAATATACATTGCAGTTTGCAATGCATATCCCCAGAATGAACTAGGTAATGATGAGAAACTAAACATAGATCTTATCATGTCCAAAAGGGTCCGATTTCTCCTTTCTGCAACACCGTTCTGCTAGGGTGTTCTAGGAGCAGTCAGTTGGGATAGAATCTCATGCTCAAGTAAGTAATCCTCGAACTCTGTATCGAGATACTCACCTTCACGATCCGATCGTAGAGTTTTTAATGTTTTACCTAATTGATTTTCAACTTCAGCTCGAAATTGTTTGAACTTTTCAAAAGTCTCTGACTTCTGTTGCATCAGGTAAACATACTCATATCTAGAATAATCATCAATAAATGTGACGAAATATTCATAACCGCCTCTAGCTTTAACATTCATAGGACCGCAGACGTCCGAATGTATAAGCTCTAGTGGTTCCTTAGCTCTAAGCCCTTTACCAGTAAAAGGTCTTTTGGTCATTTTACCTTCTAGACATGATTCACAAACAGGTAAAGTGCCGATCTTTAACTCACTTAAATGTCCGCTCTTTACAAGTCTATCTAATCTGTCAAGGTTAATATGACCAAGTCTTAGATGCCAAAGATATGTGTCATCATTTTAAGAAATATTTTGTCGTTTTGTTTTTGGTTTTTCAACCTTAAACATTTCAGTATTAAACAGTGGGTTATGCATTAACGGTCTTAACACATATAAATTGTTTTCTTGTATTCCTGAACAAATTTTCAAACCATTTCTAGAAATAATAACTGATTTATTATAAAAAGAAACAGAATAATTAAATTCCAAAAGTTTGGATACAGAAATCAAATTTCGTTTAAAACCTGGAATAAAATAAACATTGTTCAGTATGATAAAACAATTATTATTAAAATGAAGCCTAACTTCTCCCACTGCTTTTGCTGAAACGACTTCCCCAGTCCCAACTCGCATGTTGAACTCGTTCTCACCAAGCTGCCTATAAGAGTCAATCAATTGCAAAGAAGAACAAACATGATTAGTGGCTCCTGAATCAATTATCCAAATGGATGAATCATCCTCCACTAAACAAGATTCAATGACTAGTAAATCATATTTACCTTTCATCTTCTTCTCTTTGAGCTCATTGAGGTACTTAGGACAGTTCCTCTTCCAATGTCCATCCACACCACAATGGAAACATTTTCCTTTGGGCTTGATGGCCTTGGTGCTCTTTTTGTTCTTCTTCTTGGTAGCTTGTGTTTTGGGCTTAACTGTAGCCTTTTTGGTGTTTCTCTTCCTCTTGTTTTTAGCAGAAGAAGAAGACTTAGCAACGTTTGCTTCACCAGACTTACTCTTATCCTTATTCATTGACTCATAAGTAGTAAGCTCATTAAGTAACTGTGTAAGTGAGTAAGTCAACTTGTTCATAACATAGTTACTCTTGAATTGCATGAAACTCTTTGGAAGAGTTTCCAAGATTATACTCACTTGGCTACATTCGTCTATTGCCCCTCCATGGCTTTCAGCTGTGTTGAAGTGGGTCATCATTTTCAAAACATGCTCTCGAACAGATGTACCCTCCTTCATCTTAGCAGTCATCACAGCACAAACAGCTTCGTGCCGTTGCTGCTCAAAAGGTTGCCCAAACATGCCCTCCAATGACTCTAGCATCTGAGTTGCTATTGTCATTGACTCGTGCTTGGTAGCAAGCACCTCGGACATCCCTGCTAACAAGTAGCAGCGGGCCTTTTCATCAGCTGTGACCCATTTCTAATGGGCCTTGCGCACAGCACGTCCAACATTATCTATTGGCTGAGGAGGACAAGGTTGAGTCGTGATAAATTTAAGGTCCTCACAGACCAGGACTGCGTTCATATTACTTTTCCATTTGACATAATTTTCCCCGTTAAGTTTATCATTAGCAAGAATAGAAATCAACGGAGATACCATTGCTGAAAATAAATAAAATGGAATTCATTTAATAACAATTTGCAAAATTCAATATCATGTAATTTTGGCATAAAATTAAACGTGATGCATGATCCATGAATAATAAATTATCAAAATCCCTAAATTAATAATTATGCCACGATAATCTAACATGCCACAAATAGGTGCCGTCGTAGGGTAGGTCAAATATTTGTATGTTAGACTGAGACATTCTCAATCAAATGATATAACACAAAACTCTTTTTCATATATTATTTGACTACTGTTTTTCGGTCCGAAAAGATAATTAATAATTAATTATTTCCTTTATGAGTGTAACCCATCATTTCAGAGTCCATAGACTTAACTTGAGAATTGCCGCCGTAGGGTAGGTCAATCACAAGATACATCTAGAATTCCTATCCGTTAGGAAGTCAACCTTGATCAACCTAAATGGACACCATCCGTAGGGGGACGATAACAAAGCCGTCTCAAGGCGCCATTTAAGTTTTACGGTGTTGAACTAATGATGGAGACCGCGGAATATATTGTCATATATCCCTCTCCCACTCACTATTTTAGGGTTAGGGATTTCTATTAAAATTTTCCTAGTCATTGTCTTAGATTATTAACGGCTAAAAATATAATCTAAATTACTAGGAATTTGTGTGTTATTAAAGTTCGAAACTTATTAACACTTAATAAATTATCAGATTTTTAACATTTAAAAATCTAATTTAATTTATCAATTTAATGAATTACCGGGTTTTTAACACTTAAAAATCTAATTCAATTTATAAATCTAATGAATTACCAGATTTTTTAACATTTGAAAATCTAATTCAATTTATAAATCTAATCAAAATAATCAAAATTATAAAGAATAGATTTAATATGAAATCATCCGATTTTAACTAATTAAAATCTAATCCACAATATGAATGCCAATTATTGAAATCAAATTTCTAATTTGAAACCTATGATTTTCTATTAAAATCAATTCAAATTATTTTAAAGGCATTCCATGTATTATTATTCTATTTATACTAATTAACAATTTTAATAGTAAAATAAAAATAATACATATGATGCATGTCATGTTATAATGTAGTGAGTAGGCACTTCATGATTCTATATGACATATTTTTAATGCATGTACATGTTATATATATATATATATATATCCATTCATCTCATGAAAATAAAAAATAAATAAATAACATATGTATGACTGGGTTCTTTGGTTTTAATGACCTACATCTAATTTTAAGATTACAAAAATTAACCAAGGCATTCCTTGGCCTTCACATATAGTCTTCATGGTATTCAAGATCTTCAAGGTCTTCATGGGCTTATAATTAAATCTAATTTAATTATCAAAAACTTCTATCAAATAGATAAGGCTAGAAAAGCCCATTTCTTAATTTATGGATCCAAGAAAATTATCCAAACACATGGACATTTTCATTAGTGTTACAATTGAAATAGAAACCCCAAAAATATGAAACACATCTTTTTAGGGGCTATTATAATTTTGTTTGTTTGCACATCTAATGTGCAACTCATCTAATGCGCATACATTTATTCATAATAAATGTCTTATTGGACCATTCAAAACAGCCGCATTAATAATCCATTTCAATGCAGTTAATTATATTTTAAATTGTTGTTTTAAATACTATTAAATAAAACCAATCGTTTCAAAATAATTTTCCGTTTCAAATCATAATTATATCATTCAAAACAGCTGCATTAAAAATCTATTTTAATGCAATTAATTATATTTTAAACGGTAGTTTTAAATACAATTAAATAAAACCAGCCGTTTTCAAAATAATTTTCCGTTTCAAATCATAATTATACCATTCAAAACAGTCACATTAACTATCCATTTAAATACAATTAATTATGTTTGAAATGGTAGTTTTAAATACAATTAAATAAAACCTGCCATTTTCAACATAAAAAAAAATCTTATTCGAATCATAATTCTGGCACAACAAATCAACCCCATTGACATCAATCTTCACCTTTACATTTTCAGAAAAAAATAAAGCCTAAAACTATTGAATTACAACGAAAAAAATATTGCCACAAACGGCTTACATATTAATCGAATAAAAATTTGCCACAAACGGCTTACATATTAATCGAATAATTTAACCAAAGAACCATACAATTAACGATCATACCATGCAATCCCATTCATCAAATATGAATATAAAATATGCATATCAATCATCAAATCAAAATAATAGTGCCTACTCATTGACATACATAATCAATACAAACATATTATTTTAAAATTCATTGTTTTATTGAAAACCTTGGCTCTGATACCAATTGTTGGATTAAAAAAAACAAAAATCAACAATTTGTTTTTCATAAAAATAAGAATTTTGTGGAACATTGAGTTTCAAAAAACTTTTTAGAAAACTCAAGAACCCAAGATTGATTAAACAATGAAATAAAATAATATAAAGAAATAAAAATCAGATTTTTACCTTCTGTATTGATCTCTGTGGATTGCTCACCACCTTGTCTTCCTTGATATATCTTGAAACCAAGAAACAAGTGAGTGGGCACAATTATATAGAATTGTGCTCACTTACTTTTTGATTTCTTTCTAAAAAAAATCAAATTAAATCAATGATTACAAGAGGTGAGTGTTTGATTTTTGATTATACAAAGAATAAAGACACAAATTCTTGTTCTTTGTATTTGTTAAAAAAAAAAAAACTTCTTTTTCTTTTCTCTTATTCTTTTTCAAGAACATCAACAACAACCAAAAACCTAAATGTAGAAAAGAAACTTTTTCTTTTTATAGGCAAACAATTAGGGTTTTAATTAATCAATATTAATATTGACCCTAATCTTATTATAATTAAACTTTTGCCTCATATAATATAATTAATCCAAAATTAATTCATATTATATTTTGAAATAGAACTTGTAACTTTTAATAAATTAATTCATAATTAATTTATATCAAAGTCACTAAGAATTGGATTCAAGACCTCTTATAAAATTAATTAAATAATTATTAATTCATAATTAATAATTAAATAATTTGAATAATCAATATTATTCAAATACTAAGTGAACACAAATTTTTGTTACTTATGTAACACCTGTAATTGGACGGTCCAATTACAATATTCTATATACACGTTTCTTATAGTAAAATGAGCTATCAAGGGGACCCGATGGACCTACAGTTTTGAGCTCCAATAATATTGGAATTATTAATTAAACTCTTTAATTAAATAATTCACTATTATTAATCTTAAAGTTACTCCACTAAAAACTTAAGATTGCACTCTCAAAATTGTAGATGTTTTTTATACAATCTGAAATTTTTCAGTGTCCATTGATTTAATCACTACATATGATTTAACCCTCCACAAATAGTTCATAATTAGAGCAAGGTCAAATGTCCGTTTTACCTCTCTAATTATTTCTTGATCCTTAAGTACCATTGATTCTCTAATGAACAATATATTCATAACAACTTATGAATTTATCTTTCTGTTTACAGAAAGTTGAACGCTCTTATTGTTCAAGACCTGAATCAACCCTTAAGGGAACTACTTTTCTACTTCTCGCAAAAAGGAGTGGATTCCACTATTGTATAGAATGTTCCCAGCTACTTACTAAATCATATCCCCAAAGTACGAAGTTATTGATCGGGTATCTACACCGATCTCACCCATGTAAATCAAAGGAAATAACTTAACAAGCAGGAGTTCATAATACACTCAGAATTAAGATCAATTCATATATGATCATCTGGTTGATAAATATAAATCTCTAAGGTTAACGGATATTATTTAGAGACTTATATTTATCGTGGTCCAGTCCTATATAATCTTTATTATATAAGGTGTCTCCATTTCCATGTCACCACATGAATAGTCTTGGATAAGACTATCGTATCAAATACGAAAGGGACCGCAGCTGTAGATTTACCACAAATGAAGTACCCAGCTTCGTTTGTTTTCTACGGACTCTTTAAATTACTTATCTCAAACTAAATCCACTTGTATATAACACTTATACACTTAGTTTGAAATCACATCAGTAATCAAGGATGTTTCTCATGATATATACGATTTTTGAAAATTATATAAATTGAATGAAATGAATATTTTATTAAAAATTTATAAAACCGTTTACAATATTAGAAGCTCTTAGGGCAGAAACCCCAACACTCACACCACTACATAAATTTTTAAGAGTATAGATTAATTTTGTTGCCCACGACATCACACCATATTTGGCGCCGTTGGCGGGGTGTTTTTCTAGTTGAATTTTGTGCTTTAGCATAGGATTTTTATTTATTTATTTTTATTATTATTATTTTTTTATTTGTTTACCTTTGGTGGTTTATTAGAGTTACCTTGATTGTTTATGACTATAACTTGTTCTTCTAATCAAGGTGATTTGCAGTACGATCCATAAATTGAGAGAACTTTACACACGTTAAGGAGAGAAGCTCGAAGAAATTCTAAAGAGGAAAAAATCATGGCTAGAAATCAAACCTTAAAAGAGCTTGCTGCCCCTAATTTGAATCAACAGCCCTTATGCATAACATTCCCTACTTTAGATGCTGCTACTACTTTTGAGTTGAAATCTAGACTAATACATATTTTGCCCACTTTTCATGGCCTTGCAGTTGAAGATCCTCACAAGCATCTAAAAGAGCTTCATGTGGTATGTACGAGTATAAAACCCATAGGGGTGACTGAAGAACAAATTAAACTAAGAGCCTTTCCATTTTCTTTAAAGGATTCGGCAAAGGATTGGTTTTATTATCTACCATCCGGAAGTATTACCTCATGGAATGAGATGAAGAGGTTGTTTTTGGAAAAATATTTCCCAGCTTCAAGGGCAGCCACCATTTGAAAAGAAATTTTTGGGGTAAGGCAATACAATGGAGAATCCCTACATGAATATTGGGAACGTTTCAAGAAATTACGTGCAAGTTGCCTCCAACATCAAATTAGTGAGCAGCTACTTATTCAGTATTTTTATGAGGGCCTTTTATCCACCAATAGGAGCATGATTGATGCTGCTAGTGGAGAAGCTTTGGTGGATAAAACTCCTGAGGCTGCGAGAAATTTGATAGCAAATATGGCAGCCAATTCTCAACAATTTGGCACTAGGCTTGACTCGCCATCAAAGCATGTTAATGAGGTTAATATTTCTTCCCTTGAACAACAAATTGCGAGTTTAACTTCTCTTGTTCGTCAAATGGCTGTAGGTAATAAGCAAATAGTGAAGGCATGTGGGATTTGTTCGATAAATGGGCATCCAACTGATATACGCCCAACTCTTCAAGAGGAGCCTATTAAGCAAGTGAAAGTAACGAGTGGTTTTCCTGGACAACCTCAAAAGAAGTATGATCCCTATTCAAGCACGTATAACCTAGGATGGAGAGATCACCCTAATCTTAGCTATGGGAATTCGCATGTAAATCAGCCTACAACTCAAAACCATCCAAGTTTCCAGCAATATAAGCAACCATATCCCCATAGACAACAACTAAGCCAAACTTCTAATTTTGGTATGTCTTTAGAAGATATTGTTAAATCTCTTGCCACTAACACTTTACAATTTCAACATGAGACAAAACAATTTCAATAAGAGCCGAGGGCTAGTATTCAAAGTTTGGACAATTAGATAAGCCAGATGGCAACTACAGTTAGTCGGTTAGAGGCACAAAGTTCAGGGAAATTACCTTCTCAAACAGTAGTAAATCCAAAAGAAAATGTTAGTGCAATCGTTTTGGGAAGTGGTAAAGAGATTGAGATTCCAGTAAAGACATGCCTTGTATCATCGAAGCAAGAAAGGGAGCAAAACATTATTGTAGACAGGAACATTACAGATGATGATGATGAACCTAAGCGCAAGTTTCGCCTCTTTCTGACTATAAACCAGTAGCCCCTTTTCCTCAAGCTTTAACAGAATCTAGAAAAGATGAACAGAATAAAGATTTATATGAGACTTTTCGTAGATGTGAGGTAAATATTCCACTCTTAGATGCTATTAGACAAGTACCTCGTTATGCTAAATTCTTGAAGAATTATGTACAATTAAGAGAAAACAACAATTTAAAGAATGTGAAAAGGTGAGAGTAGGAGAGAATGTTTCTGCAGTTATTCAAACAAAACTCCCTACGAAATGCAAAGACCCAGGTATGTTTACTGTCCCTTGCACAATTGGTAACACTAGATTTGAAAAGGCAATGTTAGATTTAGGAGCTTCTATCAATGTTATGTCATATTCTATATATGCATCTTTGAAGCTTGGACCTTTGAATAAAACTAGTGTTGTGATTCAATTGGCTGATAGATCTAATGCCTATCCAAAGGGTATAATTGAGGATGTTCTTGTGCAAGTTAATTAATTATTTTTCCCTGCTGATTTCTATGTGCTTGATATGGAGCATGGTGATCAAACCACTCCTATTTTGTTAGGAAGACCTTTTTTAAAGACATCCAAGACTAGGATAGATGTTCATAATGGCATACTTACCATGAAATTTGACGGTGAAATTGTTAAGTTTAATATCTATGATGCCATGAAATATCCTAGTGATGATAATCATGTTTATTCTATTGATGTGATTGATTCTTTAGCATAGGAAGTTTTTGAACTTGATGGAAAAGATGTATTGGAAGTTGTCATTGGTAATCATCTTGAGAAAGAAAATGAGGAGTTAACCTTGAGTATTGATTTGTAGAAAACTGTTGCAGTGTTGAATGATTTTCCAAAGTTACAACTGTCAGGTAACATTTCTTATATTGCATTACCAGTTTCTAATGAGAAAACTTTACCCTTTGTTTTGCAGGCCCCTATTCCAGATTTGAACCCCTCCCTAGTCACCTCAAGTATGTGTTCCTTGGGGATTGGAAAACATTACCAGTGATCATCTCTAGTAAACTTAATGCATTACAAGAAGAAAAACTTGTGCAGGTCCTTAAAAATCATAAGATAGCTATTGGTTGGACAATTACGGATATTAAAGGCATTAGCCCATCTACATGCATGCATCGTATCTTACTTGAAGAAGGAGCAAAACCTTCTCGTCAACCGCAAAGAAGATTGAACCCGCCCATGATAGATGTAGTGAAGAAGGAAATTCTTAAACTTCTTGAAGTTGGAGTGATTTATCCTATTTCGGATAGCAATTGGGTTAGCCCAATTCATGTGGTTCCTAAAAAGACTAGAATAACTGTTGTAAAAAATCAAAATAATGAATTAATTCCTACTCGTATTAAGAATGGGTGGCAGGTTTGTATAGATTATAGAAAACTAAATGCTGTAACTCGCAAAGACCATTTCCCTTTACCTTTTATTGATCAAATGCTCGAACGGTTAGTTGGTCATTCTTACTATTGTTTTCTTGATGGTTATTCAAGTTATTTTCAGATTGTAATTGCTCTGGAGGATCAAGAAAAGACGACTTTTACATGCCCAGTCGGGACTTTTGCATATCGTCGCATGCCCTTTGGCCTTTGCAATGCACCGGGCACTTTTCAAAGGTGTATGGTTAGTATATTTTCAGATTATATTGAAAGTATCATAGAAGTCTTTATGGATGATTTCACAGTTTTTGGAGACTCTTTTGATAATTGTCTACATAACCTTGCACTTGTTCTTCAAATATGCATAGAAACTAACCTTGTCTTAAATTCTGAAAAATGTCATTTATGGTTGAACAAGGTATAGTTTTGGGTCATGTTGTCTCATCTAAGGGAATTGAGGTAGATAAAGCTAAAGTTGATATTATTCAATCTTTACCTTATCCCATTAGTATGTGGGAAGTTCGTTCTTTTCTTGGACATGCAGGTTTTTACCGAAGATTCATCAAGGACTTTTCCAAAATAGCATTGCCTCTAAGCAAGTTGCTGCAACAGGATGTGGCTTTTGAGTTTGATGAGGTGTGTAAAAAGGCGTTTGATAAGTTGAAAGAGCTGTTGACTTCTACACCGATTATCCAACCCCCAGACTGGAACATTCCATTCGAGATAATGTGTGACGCAAGCGATTATGCTGTAGGCACTGTTTTGGGTCAAAGAATTGGAAAAATATCTCATGCCATTTATTATGCTTCAAGGACTTTGAATGATGCTAAGAGAAATTACTCTACCACTGAAAAATAACTTTTAGATGTTGTTTTTGCTTTAGAAAAGTTTCGATCTTATCTGCTTGGTACTAAAGTCATCCTTTATTCTGATCATGAAGCTCTTCGTTATTTGATGACAAAGAAAGAGGCAAAACCAAGGTTAATACGATGGATACTTCTCTTGAGTGAGTTTGATTTAGAGATCAAAGATAAAATAGGGACAGAAAATTGGGTCGTAGATCATTTGAGTCGTTTAGTTCATATGGAGGATGAACTTCCCCTACAAGAAATGTTTCCTAACGAGCAATTGTTCTCTACAAGTGTGATGTTACCTTGGTATGTAAATATTGTAAATTATTTGGTTACTAATATGTTACCTTCTAGTTTGTCTAAGGCTCAAAGGGATAAGATAAAGAGTGATGCCAAATACTATGTGTGGGATGATCCATACTTATGGAAGCATTGTGCAGATCAAGTGATAAGAAGGTGCGTACATGACAATAAAATTATTTCTATTCTCACATTTTGCCATTCTTATGCTTGTGGAGGTCACTTTGGAGCTAAGAGAACAGCAAGAAAAGTGCTAGAATGTGGTTTCTATTGGCCTTCTTTATTTCAAGATTCATGTTCTTTTTGTAAGACATGCGATCATTGTCAGAAGATAGGTAATTTATCTCAGAGGAATGAGATGCCTCAAACCCCCATATTATTTTGTGAAATTTTCGATGTTTAGGGCATTGATTTCATTGGACCATTCCCTGTATTTTTTGGTTATGTTTATATTTTGCTTGCTATTGATTGTCTCAAAATGGGTAGAAGCTAAAGCTACCAGGACTAATGATTCTAAAGTTGTTATAAATTTTATCAAATCTAACATATTCTCCATAT
Organism: Nephelium lappaceum; assembly: GCA_021234005.1. Lineage (NCBI taxonomy): Eukaryota > Viridiplantae > Streptophyta > Magnoliopsida > Sapindales > Sapindaceae > Nephelium > Nephelium lappaceum. The sequence continues at coordinate 2,082,735 of CM038007.1, forward strand.
TTGGAATTCCTAAAGCTTTAATAAGTGATCGAGGCACTCACTTTTGTAATCGAACTATGGAGACTTTGCTGAAAAAATACCATGTGACCCATAAGGTGTTAACTACCTATCATCCACAAACCAGCGATCAAGCAAAAGTGTCAAATAGAGAGATCAAGTCCATTCTTGAAAAGACAGTCAATCCAAATAGAAAAGATTGGAGTTTACGCTTGGATGATGCCTTATGGGCATATAGGACTGCATATAAAACGCCCATTGGCATGTCACCTTATTGGTTAGTATTTGGGAAACCATGCCATCTTCCAGTTGAGTTAAAACACAAGGCTTATTGGGCTATTAAGAGTTTCAACATGAAGATGGATGAAAGTGGAGAACACAGGAAATTGCAGCTACAAGAGTTAGAGGAAATTCGCAATGATGCCTATGAGAGTGCAAGGATGTACAAGGAAAAGACGAAGGCTTTTCATGACAAGATGATCTCTAGAAAGGAGTTTAAAGTTGGTCAAAAAGTCCTTCTCTACCATTCACGACTACGCTTGTTTTCAGGTAAATTGCGTTCTCGTTGGATAGGACCTTTTATTGTTACTAATGTTTTTCCTCATGGTGCAGAAGAAATTCAAAGTTTAGCAACTTCCAAGGTGTTTAAGGTGAATGGCCATAGACTTAAACTTTTCTATGAAGGTTTCCAAGTAGAGAATGTGGCGCAATTGGACCTTGAGGATCCAATTTATTCTAATTGAAAAATGAAGTATTAAGTTGAGCTAACGACAATAAATAAAAGTGAAGCTTGGGAGGCAACCCAAGGGAAGTTCATTTCTTTTTCCTCTTACTTCTGCATTTATATTTTAGTCACTTTGCCTTTTCTTTACATTTGACCTTACATTGGAGACAATGTAAGTTTTAAGTGTGGGTGAGGGGATTTAAGTGTGTTTAATTTGTTTAAAAAAAAAAAGAAAAAAAAAATTCTACTCTTTGTTTTTGTGGTTTTCAACGATTTTTGGTTATGTATGTCACAAGCAAGAGTCAGTTAAGTTTGAAAAATTCATAACATAATTAAATAAGTAATCTTCTTTCCTTGAGAATGGTAGTGACTAAATTCAGTAAATAAAAGCTGGTGAGATTTTGAGCCTTTAGACTGACACATTCATATCAATCTCACTGTTTTCTTTTCTGTGTGATATTCTACCATGGATTTGTTTTTCTAGAACTTGCCTTTATTCTCTTTGAGATCATATTGATACATGCATGCATGAACATGATTAAGGCCCTCTTTGTTATAAGCTACACAAGCCAAATAGCCTACCTTGTAATTAATTTTTCCTTTGTTAAACCCTTTTGAGCTTTATTGACCTTTGTTTTTATTTTGTGAATCACATTACAAACTTTAAACCCGAAAAGAATACTTTTACCCAAGCCGTAGAGCTAGTGGAGCATTGTTAATCATTATGATATGTATGGGCATGCAAGAAATAAGTGTGAGGGTGTCTGGATTTGCAGTATGGCTTTGACTTGTGGAATGGAATATGCTTTGCTTCTCAATTCATGAGTTCCACTATTAATGTAATTTTGAAAAAAAAAAAAAAAAAACTAGAGTGATGAAAGGAAATTGCTCTTAATATTACAATCTATCCATGATCATATTTCCTCATAAAATTCCAAGAAAGGAGTCTATTGATATTTGAAGTATAAAAGAGATGGAAGCTATGCGAAGAACTGCTCCCTACTGCAAACGAAAAGTGTTCATTTGAACGATCTCTTTTTCAATGTAGGAGTGTTACATGATTTAAATGCGTTGAAGCCAATTTGAAAAAGTTGCTGAATGGAGTGGTTGTCTTTACATGAGTTATATATTTGAACTTGAGTTGATTCATTTTTTTTTTTGCTTTGCTAGTTTCGATGGCTTTTGAGCTACATTCCCAAATATTTCCCACCTTGACCCTAAACCATGTTACAACCTTTGAAAAGTCCTTATAATTCAAGTTATGCATGTGATCACAGTGGTGGAGAATGAGAAGATATGCAAGCTTATGGTAGATCATTTCCATTGGAATGAATGTGAGCGAAACACATATCCTTCAAACACATGAGAGTCGAGTGTTTATTTCTGTGAGGGTTTACGTATTTAGTTTATTCCATCTTCAAAGTGAAATGCTTACTAAGTAATTGTAAGTTGTTTAAAAATGTTTGTTCATGATATGTTATGAGTTTTGAAAAGCTTGGTTATTTTTTGCTGATGGCATTACAACCTTGGTATTTTTGGGAAAGTGAATTTGAGTTTTGCATGAGGACGAGCAAAAGTTAAGTGTGGGGGAATTTGATGAGAATGTAGAATGTCACATTTTTCTCTCTTAATGTTTAGTCTCTTATGCTTATTTGGTGCCTAAATGAACTCACTATTCTTATATTTTGATTTAGAATTCAAATGGAGACATTAAGAGCAAAACAGAGCTTTTTGGGCGATTTTAGACAGTTTCAACATCACTTCGTAATCTGGACATACCTCTCTCATCCAAACTCCGATCGAGATGATTCAAGATGCTATGGAAAGACAAGATAGAGTTCTACAACTTTCATGTTCTGAGTTTTGAGAGATGCCAGCTGCATCAAGGCCCAAATCGGGCTTAAAGTTGCTACACTTGCACTATTGGTGTTCTGGAATGTCACTTAGCCTGCAAGTTTGATTTGACTTGACGCAACTTATTTTTGGAAGCTTCCAAATCTGATGCACGAAAATCCCAACTGAAATCACAACTTTCCTTCTAGTGTTGAGGCTATTTTTATTATTTTCCTTAATTAGTTAGATTTGAATATTGTTATTTTAGGATAGTGCTTAATTTGTTTAATAGTTTTTTTGGTCTCTGAGGGGGCATTGCCGTGTATAAAAGAGAGGAGAAATCGTTAGACTAGGTATCTCTTCTTCCCTAATCTCTAACTTTTTCTTCAAGTTTTTATGATGGCCATGCATGGCTAATTTTTATAGTTGGTCGAAGGAAACTGAAGCCTCGGAATCAATAAAATTGTGAGATCTAATTTGTTTTTATTGTTCAATTTATGCCTTGGGTATCGAATGTTCTTCTATGTTTATTTTCATGATTGTCTCGTTTAATTACTAGGAGGCCTACTAGTTTATTATTCGTTGCAATCTATTGCTAAGTTAGATATCAAATCCGTAATTGTTTGATCTCTCTAATTATGAAGCAACTAAAATTTAACGAATTGCTGCATCAGAAATTATTAGATTTTAGAAAGAATGTTCGACTAAATTAAATGCAACCACTTGAGCTTGTGTTGTTTAGCTTCATCGATTTCTTTCATTCTTAACACTACTATTAAATTAAACCTTTAGTGCTTGTCTTGGGTTATTTAATAGTTAGGATTGGTTAGATCATCTGTTTTCTAATTAATTGCAATTAAGGAGAGATAGGAAAAAAATGGTTCCAACTGTGAATATTTTATGTGTGAATTGATATATACTTGTATCGATGATCAATTATAAAATTCTGAGAGTGGATGTTGACTTAGACCAACGTTTGTTCTTTTGATTGATTTTAATATTTCAATTTGAATTGCTCTTTAGTTGTTTTTCTTAAAATTGTTTTTATTATACTTAAATACCTCTCCCCCATCCTTGTTCGTGTAGCATAAAACTAATCTAGATACTCTCTGTGGGAATGATCCTTACTCACACCACTACATAAATTTTTAGGAGTATAGGTTTAATTTGGTTGCCCACGACAACACACCAAAATATCACCGCTCTAAATTATAACCATATATTTTCAATGGATTTCATAACAATTCTATGGCCAGTTGCAAATATGTTATTTAAATTAGTGGCCTTAAAATATAAATTTGAGGACATTTATATCCTCAAATTTTATATCTTCAAATTTATATTTCAAGACCACTAATTTAAACAATATATTTTCAACTAGGTCTATCACTGTGATAGGATCTACTGAAAATATGTAGTTATAATTCTTCAATTATTATATTCTTAATTTTTTTTTTCAGAGCTATAAATTATAACCACTTATATATATATATATATATATGACACCTTTGAAATATTTATTTAATCTGAAAACTAAATTCCCTTTTTTTTTTTAATATTACTTGTATAAATTATAACTATCGGGATCATTATGATGGGACACTATGATATGATTGGATCATAACATTTTTATTATAATCTACTTTTGAAGAATTGGGAGAGAGAACGCAATTCTAAAAGGAAAACTGTCCTTATCACTTTAAAAGAGATTTAACTATAATTATTCACACGTAGAAGGATCAAAAGGTAATTGACCGTACTTATGCATATTGGTATTTGAACCTGCACACTCTTTTTTGTCAAAAGGCAATGCAGGCATGACGATTGGCCTTTAGATATTGGTAGACTCTATGAATTTCATATAAATTTTGTTATGGCTTTCATACGCATATATCTCATTATAAATTCTATCATTTACGGCAATTTTTGTAGAGTAAATGATGTTTTTGTTATGAACTTCATATGTATATATCTCATTATAAATTCTGTCATTTGAATTTCTAAAGTGAATGCTTTTTTCTTTTTTCTTTTTAAGATATAAATTACAATAGGATGATTTGAACCTAGGTTATTAAGAGGCTAAATGAGTGTTACTGAGTGCTAAACTATATTGGAGGATAGTCAAAGTCAATACTTTTTTTTAATATACCTAAATTTATTTAAGTAGTGTTTTTTAGCACAAAAAAAGTACATTTTTTTGTAAAAGAAAATAAAAAGCATGAAGAAGTCAAGTATTTTTAGCACGATTAGCTTGCGTGCCGCAAAGTATGCTCATGAACTAAAGGTGCTAAAATACATTACTCTATTTTTTTTGTACTAGTTTAAAAACGTGTGCTTTTCAAGTATGATTTGGTGTGATTTCTCTTTATTTAAACTTTTTAAGATTTAAATCCAATAAATATAGATTTTCATGAAATTTTTAAATAGATTTTTTAAAATTCTTAATTATGCACACATCTACTTAACAAATCTTTTAAATTTTAATAAACACTAGATTGAACATAATAATTTAAATACAAATTAAATATGTGTTAGGCCATTTGACTTATTAGTGAAACCCTTTTGTCTTGATGTAATCTTGAAAGTGTATTAGTGAATTATTGATGTAATTATAAGTGAAAATTCGAAAGTGCAAAATGAGCTAAGCTTAGTTAGTAGGAATGAATTAACTGAAAAAGAGAGGATAGAAGAATATAAAGAGCATGGGAAAAGACAGTAAAACATGTGGATCATGGGATGGGTAAATAAACTCTAATCCCCATAAGCTTCTCTCTCTCACTCTCTCACAACCCTAAACATTCGAAAGCATTAATAACTCGCCCCCTTCGTCCGCTACAGAAAGCCAAGATGGTTAGAGGTGGGTGACTCCCACCCACTCATTCTCTCAATCATGACACTTTTCTTTCTCTCTCTCTCTTCCTCTCTCTCTCTCTCTCTCTTTGGATTTACTAAACTCTTACACAATTTTTTGAACATTGTGTTTAGGGTTAATTACATAGATAGAAGCACAGTGCACCGAAAATTGATTGCCATCTCTTGCTTTAATTACCTAGAGAATCATCAGAATAATTTTCTCCTTTGTCTAGAATAAAAGGTTGGTTACTTTTATCATTTTGTACTTAATGAGTATAAATTATAACTATTAAATAATTTTTAATTGTTTTTTTAAATAGTAAAACCACTTAAAATCATCTAAAAATTACTGAAAAAAAAACTACAATTTTTAACTTTTATTTGAATGCTAAATCACACAATGATTTTTTAAATATATTATTCCAAATCTATCATCTCTAAAATAACATATCTCTAAATTTGTTCTAATTTTACATTATATAGATTACTTTTAAATGTAATTAATGAAATATTACAATAACTAAAATATATATTACTTTACAATTTCAACTTTTGTTACAATAATAATTCAACTTAAGAACATTTCCTTTATGTGTAAGCCCTCAATATTTATTTATGGTATCCCCAGTATTATTACTAAGAGATTTTTTTTTTTTAAAAAAAAGAGCTCCATTCTTAGACCCTCAAAACATTCCTAATTGGTGAAGATTTATGAAATTTTAGGTTGGAGAGTTGGGGCATGAAAAATGGGTTAGAATATTCAAAATGCCTTTTTTTCAGCATTGGCGCTCACCCGGCCGCTCAGTAGGGAGGGAGCGCGCAAGGGAGCGCACTTGGGACAGTGTGTGGCGCTCCCTTGGGCGCTTAGAGGCTGCTGAGCGCGCAAGGGAGCGCACTTGGGACAGTGTGTGGCGCTCCCTTGGGCGCCTAGTGGCTGCTAAGCGCGCAGGTAGGCGCGCTGGAGAAGTGCAGGCGCGCTGGCACGCGTGCTGGGTGGCGCGCAGGCACGCAGGTCGCCGACAGCACTGACCTTTGGTCATTAAATCAGTCATAACTTTCTCTACAGATCTCTGATTCACAAACCGTCCATTGCTATGGAAACTAGACATCCGTAGCTTCAATTTGATAGGTCATAGCTCACGTAACTCAGACAAATGAATCTACACGAGCTGTCACAAGTCAACCCATCGTTTATGCCTGACCATTCTCAATTAAGTAGTGACCAAGAAGAAATGATTTAAGGGGCAAGATGGTCATTATGGGATTTTCATAAGTATAAATACAACACTTGATCATTTTTGAAGAGATTTCATGCCACTCACAAAGCAAACACAAAGAAATCAAAGGAAAGAAGAGAGAGAACGTGAGAAAGGTGTGGGTTGGTTAGGTCAAGGCTAGGAATTGATGATCAAGCTAGTTTCAATCACTTTTTGGCATCTCAATCCATGAAGCAAGCTTGTATAAGCTAGGAAATCAAACTTGAAGCAAGGATCAAAGCTAAATAAGGTTAGTTCACTTACTTTTGATCTTGTTGTGGTGATGTTGATGTTGGTTATTTTGATGGTGTTTTAGTGGGTTTTGATGGGAAGTTTTTACCTATGTTAGGAGATGATTTATTTGGGACTTGAAAGGCTTGTATAGATGGCATGGAAACCTACTAAAATTGATGAGCTAGGGTTGGCATGAGATAGGTTTTGAGTTGGTTTTGGTTTGGAAACTAAATGAAATGAATGTAGACATGGTGTTTGATAATTTGTCTAAAAGAACCAACATGAAAATCTTGAAAGAAATGGACTTAGACTAAGTTAGTGCTTGTAAGGCTTTATGGAGAGGTATGAAAATCCAATGGAATTGAGGTGTTTTAACTATGATACCATGTTGTTTAGATGACCTATAATCCTATGAAAATGCTAGAATTGCATTGGAAGCAATTCCATTGTAATGCATTGTAAAGCACCTAGGAAAGACATTTTGAGTTGCCATCGAAAACCAATTCTTTTATATGTTGAAATGATTTGTATGGATAGGTTTGAGTATGTTTATCTTAAGGAAAGAAAGAACTAAGTCTTAGAATGAAATGAGCGAAAAAGCCCCCTAAAAGCGGATGAAAAAGTGAGGTTTTTCTTAAATTTTGATATCCAAACGATGTCGGAATTCGACAAAATTTTATGGGTGACCCCATTGGGAGATAAGAAGAGTGTGGAAGAAATAATTGGAGCAAAAGCATGCACGGTTTGGGCTGTGCATTCAATTCGGGTTTGAGAGGTCTAAAATGGTCATTTTGGGTTCCAAGCTTCAAATTATGATGGGAAGCATATGGGAACGTCCCTTGGGGCATATATGAAGGATTCATGCAAAGAAATTGGGAATTTGGAGCATAGATCAAAGAGAAATTGAAAGGAGAAACTACTAGTGTAGAGAGAATTTTATAAAGTTAGTATAGTTAAGTGCATCCTTGCTCTTTGTCTATTGAGCACATTCTAAGTGTGCTTATCATGTGTAGGTGAAGGCGAGGCTAGCGGAGCCGGCGAGGACCGTCGAAGGTATTAAGGGAAGTTTGAAAGCAAGGTGAGTGCAAAATGGTTTTAGCAAAAATGTATGTGTTTTGATATGTTTATGTATTTTCTAGTATGGTTGTGATTTTATGATTTTAAACGGATGATTTCATAAATACTATGTTTTGTACGAAAGTTATCTTTTGCGTTCTTATAATTGTGAAAGCTACTTTGAAATGGAATTCGAAGTTTTAAGTATTGGTCGATAAACGGTTGATGCAAAAAATGATATACGTACAAATATGTTTTCAAAGGCCAATTGTTTGTCCACCCTTTTAAGTTATGTAGACCCGGCCGGTATGTCCCACACGTGTATGGCAAGGTATGGGGGGTTATTGCATCACTCACATTGGGGGAATAGAGTCTGTCGTGTCGCCTTTACGTGTGTGGGATGTTATCCTACTCTACGCTTTGCGATGCACAATTCCGCGCGTAGTTGTTGGGATGTCTTTGTAAGTGTCACAGATGGTGTTTAAGGCCAAATCATCTTGTGACTCCACGTTCTCGTGGTTGTAAGTTTAAGGGATAACATTGGTGCATTTAAAAATGCAAATGTAAGTTCGAAAGTAAACTATTTTATATGATTATAATTATAGTTCGAAAGGAAGCCTTACAATTGAATTCCGTTTGAATGATATTATTGCTTATTAAGTTTATGAAAAGTTCTATGTATCCCTTATGTTGGGATTTCTATGATTTTATTATGTGAAGCATGAACTTTTATGAAATTCTAAGTTAAATGCTTATGAAATGCAACCCTATTTTTAATGTTTTTAAGGAGGTATTTTATAATGAAATATGATATTACTTTATAACGTACAAGCACTCACTGAGCTTCATTAAGCTCACTTTTTCCTGTTTTATATCAAAAACCTCCTCAGGTGCTAGCGCAGGTGACAAGGCACAAGGTACCCTCCGTTGAAGTAGGTGGGTGTCGGCTCGACGAATGCTTCACTTACATAATCATTTTGCATACATATGAAAGTTGAAAAGCCACCTTTTTGATGTATTTTATAAGATGTTTTGAATGGCTTTTAAAATGAGACTTGTCACTCATATGTATATTAAAGTGTTTAAGGTTTTGTAAATGTCAATTAAGTTATGAAACATGCTTGTTTTCCGATGTAAATTGTTTACACGAAATTGGCTTTTATCTTGTGATTTGTGGTTTACGGTTTTCTCAACTATTTTGCATGAAATTGGAAAGTTAACCTTTGAGAGAAGTTGTGAAAGAAGTTGGGTTGGATATTGAAAATAGTCGAAGTGTATTTCAACCTTACAGGTATTTAGAACCTTAAAAATACAGACGTTATATTGCCGAATTTTCATTTGAAAAAAAAAAAAAAAAAAAAAAAAACCCAACCTAATCTTGTTTATAAGTAAGAAAAGATTTTAAGGGTTCGCTCCACGGATTCCTTTTAGGCCAATTGAAAGGGTTTAGGAGGATCCCGTTGGGGTGCTAGGCAGGGCCCTCTGGATACGAGTATGGTATGGTTCAGATTGGGTCCTGTCATTATGTTTATCTAAATATATAAATGTATTTTACTTTACGATAATAATTTATTTATGTATATATAATTTTCAAAAATATATATATATATTTTACTATAATAATTAATCACATTTTAATTCTGAATAAAAATATTATTAATATATACATAAAAGTGTTTTAATATTTGTTAAATAATTTATTATAACTATTTGTATTATATTACATGAAGTTACATAACAACTAATAGTAAAAGGTTATAAATATCAAATTATTAGTTTTCAGATAATTTTAATTTTAAAAAACTAATAAGATTACTATATATTCAGAGATAAGAAAAAAATATGTCATTTAGATTTCATGTTTTAGTTACTATTCAGTTTTCAATAATAGTGTTCAGTCTTTAGATAAAAAAAATAGACAACTCTTAAATACTTTATAATTTGTAGATATAGGTGCAAAACTATAGCATGATGACAAGAATGGTGGGTGGCCTAGTGGTTAAGGCACACCCCAGTTATTTTTTATTGGTAAGATCGTTTGTTAAATAAATTCTATTATTAAATTTTGATAGATATTTAATCGAGTATTAGGCATTGTTATTAAAAATGTATATTTATATATACAGGGTGATGACAAAAGAAAGAAAAAGCAAGATTTGATTTCTGTGACTTGGATATATCACATGTATATTTTATCAACACGTGTTTCCAATAATTTTCGATCTCCAATAAATGTGTAAACCCTCTATTTTTAAATTTTTGGATTCCCCGATAATAGCCCCTAGGTAACAATTTGAGACCCTAAATGGTCAATAGAAGAGTCTGAGATTGTAAAGAACCCTTAGAGATTTATTTAAACCCAATTAGAGATTAAATGGAAGGGTAAAATGGTAAGTGATATTGAGTAATTATTAAATGTGACAAGGGACTAAATTGAAGATAAGATTTAATAATTGTGGTCAAACTAGAATTAAGCTTAAAGCTAAGAGATGAGAACAAATTTTTTTCAGGACTTGACTGACATTATTAGGATTGATTGTGGAGAAAAACATGAGAACTCCACTCAAGTTACGCAAACAAATCGCAAACAAAACACAGCCGAAACAGAAATAAAAAACAAAAGACAAAGACGCGCGAAGAAGAAGAAGAATAAGAAGAAGAAGAAGAAGAAGGAAGATCGAGTGTAAGCCCTCGACGTTTATTTATGGTTTTCCTAATAACAATCCCTAAGTGACATTTAAGACCCTAAGTAACTAATGGAAGAGTTGTACAAATATAGAGAGTGATTGAAACCCACTGGAAGCATAATAAGTATAAGGGTAAAATGGTCATTGTCATTGGAGTTATTAAATTAGTATGACCTATGGACTAAATTGAAATAAGTTGACAAGTTATGAGTCAAGATAGAATAATCAATAGATAAGTGCCAAAAATCAATTAACTAAAGGACACAATGGTCATTTACGGAATTGCTATAATTATATAAACAAAACTTAGTGGAAGATTGAGACCATTCACGCCACTCACAAAGCAAAACCGAGAGCAAACACAAAGAAAGAAACAAGAGGTGAGAGAGAGAGGTGTGGGTGTGTTCGGCCAAAAAGAGAAGTTGGTGATCAAAGTTAGTTCAACCTATTTTTAGGCTTCTAATCAATCAAGCAAGCTTCCCTAGGCTAGGAAATCAAACTTGAAGCATCCAACAAAACCAATCAAAGGTTAGTTCATTCATTTTGAGCTTGTTGTTGTGTTGGTTTGTGTTGGTTGCTTTGATGATGTTTGAGTTGGTTTTGATGGGATGTTTTTATCCATGTTAAGAGATGATTCCTTGGAGACTTGAAAGTATATGTAGTTGGCATGGAAACTTACTAAAATTGATAAGTTAGGGTTGGCTTGGAATAGGTTTTGAGTTGGTTTTGGATTAGAAACTAATAGAATGAGATGTAGACTAGGTGTTTGACAAAATGTCTCAAAGAACCAACATAAAAAACTTGAAAGAAATGGACTTATGATATGTTAGTGCTTGTAAGGTCATATGGAGAGGTATGAGAATCCACTGAAATGGAGGTGTTTCAAGAATGATTTGATGTTTTTGATGTTGTTTAAGTGACAAACAAACTTATGAAAATGTTAGAATTGAATTTGAATCACTTGCTTTGTAAAGCACCTATGAAGGGCATTATGAGTTGTCATGGAAAACCACCTCTTTTATGTGTTCGATTGAATTAAATGAGTAGGTTTGAGTGTGTATAGCAGTAAAAAAGGAAGAATTAAGTTTTGGAATGAAAAGTGTAAAAATGGCACCTAAAAAGTGATGAAAAAAAAAGGGATTTTTCCTTAGTTTGGACACCCGAACGTTGGAATTTTTTAGAACCGATTTTATGAGTGATCTAAGTGCGAGTCAAAAAGGTGTGTGGAGCAAGAAAGAAGTGAAGCACAGCCCTAGGTAGGGCTGTGCACACCATTCGACCAAGAGGGGTAAAAAATGACCACTTTTCGTTTCGAGCTTCAAACGATGATTTCGACCATATGGGCATGTTCCTAGGTGAAAATAAATAAGATCCATGCAAAGAAATCATAATTAAAAAAGCTTCGATTGAGTGGAAACCGTATAGAAAAGCTTCCAGGCATAATAGAATTCAATGAAGTTATTTGAATTAAAAGTTGTGTAATAAATTTTGGAAAGTTCAATGTGGTATGTTCCAAGCAAAAATTTATAGTGTAGGTGAAGGAAAGGCTAGCGAAGCCGAAGAGGGCCATTGAAGCCCATTAGGGAAGCTTGGAAATTTGAGGTGAGTACTACAACGATTTTCAAAGAATTTATGTGCTTTTGAAATGTTTGAACGTTTTATAATATGTTTACCATTTGTGAATTCAATACAATTATTGTTATGGATATGGTGTTTGTATGGGAAACTTTAGTTTTTATGATTTTATGAGCAAGCATTATATTTTGATATGAATCTTAAAGTTTTAAGTTATTGACAATTGAAACTATACTTTATGGTTTTGGCAAAGGAAAATGAAATTCATAAATTTTATGTGCTTGATGTGAAAATAATATTTGTATAAATATAATTTCAAAGGCTAATTGTATACCCATCCTTGTAAGTTTTATAGACCCGGCCGGTACGTCCCACACTTGTATGGCAATGTTATAGGAGGGATCACGTCACTAACTCTGAGGGGATAAATTCCGTTGTGTCTCTTTTATGTGTGTGGGATGTTGTCTTACACTACGTATTGCATTGTAATATTCCGCACGTGGTGTTTGGATGTCTTTGTAAGTGTTACGGATGGTGTTTGTAGTTAAATCACCTCGTGACTCCATGTTCTCGTGGTTGTAAGTTTAAAGGGTAACATTGGTGCATTTCTAACAGCTAAGTAATTTGATAAATGAACTATTGTGTTTATATGAATTACAATTCTATTTCGAAAGGGATTTCATGATGGTTTGTAGTTTTGTATGAATATTTATACTATTAAGTTTTACTAAAGGTTTATGCATCTTTTATATTGGTAAATTTATCGTTTTGTTATGTTATATGTGAAATTTCAATTGGTGAATTTAAGTAATTAAACTTTATTTTTAATGCTTTTATGGAGGTATTTGAGATAAGTAAACATTATGGTTTCAAACTTATGTGCACTCACTAAGCTTCAATAAGCTCACTCTTTCATTGTTTTATTTCAAAAACCTCCTCAAGTGTTAGCGCAGGTAATCAAGGCGTAGGATTCCCTCCATTGAAATAAGGGGGCGAAGATCCGACGACTGCATCCTTTTTGCATGTCCATTTTGCATGACATATGGAAGTTGAAAACCTTATTTTTGCTATAATTTCATAACTTGTTTTGTAGCACTAAATATAAGTATTTGTACTTATGTTGTGTATAAAGTGTATAAAGTTTTGTAGAGTTTATTTAAGTCATGAAATATGTCTAGTTTTTCTTAAGCAAATTATCTATAAGAATTTGGTTTTATCTTATGAATTGGGATTTATTGTTTGACGTGATTTATGGTTTATGGTTTTCTTGATAATTTTGTATGAAATTGGAAATGAAATCTAAAGTATTTTTGGTGAAAGAAGTTGGGTTGTGATTGGAAAAGATATTGGAAGTGTATTTTTGCTTTACAGGACTTTTGGAAATCTTAAAACTATAGCTGTTATGCCGTCGAAATTTTTTTTTTTTTTTAAAAACCATTATTGCATTTTAAAAGATATGGACTATGAAAATGTTTTAAAGGTTCGCTCCACGGATTCCTTTTAGGCCAATTGGAAGGGTTTAGGAGAATTTCGTTGGGATGCCAGGAAGGACTCTCCGGATACTAATATAGTATGATTTGGAATGAGTCCTATCAACGTGATATCAGAGCCCATGGTTTTATAAACGTTTTGATTTAATATGAATTTTAAAAGTTGGTTTTGTGCATCACTAGTTTTCAAATTCATGCATTCCATACTCTTGTTTGATTAAATGTCTTAGAAGCATGCAACGTCGAGGTCGCCCTAGGAGAAGAAGGGCAGCCGTAAAAGCACCTATGTCCGAGGAGGAGCATGTTAACGAGTCCGTTAATGTGCCAGCTAGCCCTACCCATGCAGAACCTTCTCAACCAGCTGAACAAGCTGGTCCACAAGCTAATTATGAGCAGATGGCCCAAGCTTTTGTAGCGGCGCTTCTGTAAACCCTCGATTCCTTATTTATGGTCTTCCCAGTGATAGTCTCTGTGGAATGAATTGAGACCCTAAAAGGTCAATGAAAGTGTCTAATGTTGTAAAGAAACTTTAGAGATTTATTTAAATTCAATTAGAGAATAAATGAAAGGGTAAAGTGGTAAAAAAAATTGAATTATTAACTAATATGACAAGGGATTAAATTGAAGATAAGTTTTAATATTTGTGATCGAAGTAAAATTGAGTTAAAAGCTAAGGGGGGAGACCGATATTTTATTTGGACATGACCATCATTTTTAGAATTAATTGTGGAGGAAATTAGAAGCCAAAAAGTTGACACAAAAGAAAACAGTGAGCAGAAATGAGAGAGAGTTGTCACGTGAAGAAGAAAGAAGAAAAGAAAAAGAGAAAAGAAGAAGAAGAAGTTGCTGCTGTCGCCGGTTGACCGACCAGCCACTGTCGTCAAACCAAGCGCCGAGCAAAACCATTGTCGAGCAACAATGACGATGCCATAAGTTGAATAGATCGACGGTAGAAACGATGAGCAGAACCAGACCTGATCGGAGCCAAACCGAAGCTGACGAGCTACCACCGTCCCGACCACCAGCAGACCGGACTTCGCCGCGTACAAAATTAGCTTGATCTATGCCTTTTCCAACTCGAAACCAACACCTAAACCCGACCCAAGTGCAGCTGAAACTGAGACCAGAGCAGAGAACGAAGATTGGGGAAGAAAAAGGAAGGTTCGGCCAGAGAAGAGAAGCTCGGACGGAGGAGGAGAAGGAGGAAGAAGATCCAACCAAACTCAGCTCGAACCACCACCAAACCAGTCCAAAAACCACCCCAAAATCAACCCCAAAGCAAAGTCAACACGAAGAGGAAAGGAGTGAGTTATTTAAGTTTGAAATTGACGATTTTGTTAGTGCTTAGGTTGATTCGAAATGAGTTTTGTTATGATTTAATTGTTTGTTGGTTTTGAGTAAAAATGAGTTGAAAATTTAGTGAATTAAAGTTTATTGGAAACTTAGGAAACCAAGAAAATATCAAAAATTTAACGAGAAATCAAATCGCTCGTTAAACTAGTTTGAAGGGCAATTCCCTAAATTGACCCTTATGGCATCTGTTGAAGTTTGGATGAGTCTAACGGGTTTAATTAGGCATGTTGAAGCTACTAAAAGTGAAAGAAAACGGAATTTCGGAGCTCCGGTTAAGTATAAATTAAGCAGGAAAGTTTTTAGTGAAAAGTACCCTTTTGTAAGTTACTTGAGTTAGAAGCTATTTAATGAGTTTCGTAAAGCTCTATTTAGCATATTCTAAGTGAGAATGTGATGTGCAGGTGAGGCGGAAGCGAGCGGAGCACGACACGGCCCCTAAGTTTTCATATACGAAGCTTTAAAACCAAGTGAGTGTTTTTATAAAAATGTTTTCACTATAATTGATTTTAAATGCATGCCAAATTTATCATGTTGCTATGGATATCAAATGAATTCTAAATTGAAATTGTTGCATGGATTATGGAAATGATTTATATGAAATGTGATTTAACGAAAAAGGAATTTAAAATGGAAATGAAATTGCAAACCTATGGTACACCTGATTCTATGTTATATATCTCCAGTTTGGGTTGAGTACCTTAAGCGTGCATTGGCTGTGTTGGGAGAGTCTGTCACTAACAGCGGGTGGGATTGTGTCTGTTTAGTCTTGTGAGTCGCCCAATGCACGTAAGATGTATATTATTAGCTAGCTTCCACCCAAGCGATGTAGAATTCCGCTCCATAGAGACGTGGAATTTTGCTACGTAAAAACTGGATAGATGGCTTGAACGATGTGGAATTCCATGATGGCCTGAGTGATGCAGAATTCTGCTCTACTCTTAGGGTACCATGTGATGCAAGCTATAATGGTTGGCCTATTTGTTAGGCATTGTGCCCTAAGAGCTTGTAATTTGTAAACGTTTAAATAAATTATAAATAAATAAAGTTTATTTTATTCAAATTAATGTGTATTTATGAAATGTTTGCTTCATACGAATATCATGTAACATCCATGATTACTTATGTAGTCTCAAATTAAGTATATAAGTGTTATATACAAGAGGATTTAGTTTGAGATTAGTAATCTAAAGAGTCCGTAGAAAGCAAACAAAGCTGGGTACTTTGTTTGTGGTAAATCTATAGTTGCGGTCCATTTCGTATTTGATACGATGATCTTATCCGGGATTGTTCATATGGTGATATGAAAATGGAGGCACTTATATAATAGAGATTATATAGGACTGGACCATGATAAAATGAATTTCTTATTAATATTCGTTAAACAAAGAAATTCTTCTTTATCAAGTAGATGATCATATATGGATTGATCTTAATTCTGAGTGTTTTATGGACTCCTATTTGTTGGGTCATATCTTTTGATTTACATGGGTGAGACTGTTATAGATTTACGGTCAATATGCTTCGTACTTTGGAGATGTGATTTAATAAGTGGCTGGGAACATTCTACACAATAGTGGAATCCACTCCTTCTTGCAAGAAGTAGATGAGTAGTTCCCTTAAGTGTTGATTCGGGTCTTGAACAATAAGAGCGCTCAACTTTCTGTTTATGAGTAAATGGAAAGATAAAATTCATAAGTTGTTATGGATATATTGTTCGTTAGAGAATCAATGGTACTTAATGGAACAAGATATAATTAGAGAGGTGTAACGGATTTTAATAACCTAGCTCTAATTATGAACTACTCGTGGAGGATCGAACCATATGAAATGATTAAATCGATGGACACTGAAAATTCAGATTATGTAAAACATCTACAATTTTGAGAGTACAACCTTAAGTTTTTAGTGGAGTAACTCTAAAGTTAATAATAGTGAATTATTAATTAAAGACTTTAATTAATAATTCCGATATTATTGGAGCTCAAATTGTAGGTCCATTTGGTCCCATTGCTAGCTCACAACCGCATAAAGAAACAAGTTGAAGAATATAATTGGATTGTCCAATTATTGGTGTATATATAAATTTATGTACATGTTCAAAAATTATTTAAATAATTTGATTATTTATATATTTATAATTATTTAATTAATGGTTAATTATTTAATTATTTGTAGAGGTCATGGGTTCAATTATAAATGATGTCATTAAATTAATTATGATTTAGAATCATTTAATTTAATGAAATAATCATTTAATTAATTAATGGAAATAATAATTTTAATTGGAATAAGATTCCATTTAAATTATATTAAAAGAGTTTTAATTTAATGGGAATTAGATTTCATATTAAATTAAAAGAATAGAATTTTAATCCAATAAGGAATTTGATTCCATATTGGATATGAATTAAGTCTTTCAATTTAAATAGGAATTTGGATTCCTTGTTAAATAAGAAGTGCCCTAGTTTACCAATATATATAAAAAGATGTTTTATGATTGGTAAGAGGAGTGGTGATTGAGAGAATTTTTGGCTACTTGAACCAAAAATTTCCATTGATTAAAAGTCACCTAATAACCATCTACTTCAAAAGGATCTTCAAAAGATTGTGCCCACACACAGTTTCTCTTGTGAAGAGTCATAGCAAGGAAGATCAGGTGGTGAAGAATCTGCGAATCAAAATGGATCAATTCAATCTTCATGCAAGGTAAGATTCGATCTTATGAATTAATTATTGAATCGTTATTACTAGTATCGATTGGGCATGTTTTATTTGAAAATTTTTAAGATTCACATTTCCGCATTCGAATTAAAATCGAGATTTTTCCCTTCAATTGGTATCAGAGCCCGGTTTCGCTAGTTTAATAATTGATTCAATAATGATTGAATTTTCTTTTGATTATGATTCTTTGTATGTCATAGAGTAGGCACAAATTATTATTTGATATATATTCATGATTAATGAATTGGGTTTGCATGGATTGATCGTTAATTGTATGGTTCTTTGGCTAATTTAATTTGATTAAATTTGTAAGCCGTTTATGGCGATTTAATTTCCTTGTAATCATAGATTTAGGATTTTATTTTTGTCGAAGAATTCAAGTCGAAGAATGATGTGCAACGGCTCTGAAATTTCGTTTCTGGTTTTGGGCGAAAGTTACGATTGAATACAGAATCGTTTTAAGAAAAATTCATGTGTGTTCGGTGCAAAAGTTGCACGTAGTTAGATGTGTGCATAAGATGCGCATCACACAAAAATAAATTGAACGCTTCTAGACAGCAGCAGAATAAGTCAGAACGTGGCAACGGAACTGGACAGCGGCAGCGCAAGTTCTTGTAACAAAGTGTGCGTGTGATGCACAACCAGATGGCAGCGTGCGAAGGGCTGTGTGACAGCTTAATTCGCAGTCAAGTTCAGCGGTGCAGAAACTTGTGCATGGCTGAATTGCTGCGCTGCAGTGTGCTGTGCTGGTGCGGTTGCTGCACTGTAGTGTGCTGTGCTGAATTGCTGCGCTGCATTGTGCTGTGCTGATGCAGTTGGACTGCAGTGCGCAGCGATGTTCTGGCTGGACTGCAGTGCACAGGTGTGGAACGGTAGTCTGCTGCGTTTTGACGAGCTGATGCGCTGGTGCAGCAACAAAGTGCGTTCAAATGGCTGGACTGATATGCGCTGGTGCAGATCTCGAACAGCTGGGCAGTTGTGCATTCATCTTGGCTGCATGACAGTGTTCATAACTGGTTTTGAACCAGAACAAAAGAGATTGAAAACTGCTGCGTTAATATGATGGGTTAGTGCATATGATGAACGACCTGTAGCTTGCCCAAGTTGTGCAAGTGTGGGCGCAGTAGTCTCCACGTGTGCATGCAGCTGGCTGCATGAGTGAATGCACACAGTGTGCATGTGTGCTGCATACAAGGTGCATGCAGGCTGCTGCCACTTGGCAGCCAAAAAGCTACCACCACATGGCAGAAACTGGACTGTTTCCGAACAGTCCCAAACGCAGTCCGTTTTCGAATTTTCTCGAATTTCAGGTTTTCATTTTCAATCGTAATAATTACAAAAAAAATCATCCACTTGTATTGGATAATTTTTGATGGTTTTAAAATCAAGAAATGGGCTTGTAACCCAATCCATTTGATGGAGGTTCTTGATAATTAAATTAGATTTAATTATAAGCCATTAAAGAGCCCAATAAGATCTTGAAGACCATGAAGTTCTTGAAGATTAAAAGTGAAGGCCAAGGAATGCCTTGGTTAATTTTGTAATATCTAAAATTAGTTTTAGGTCGTTAAAGCCAAAGAACCCGGTCAGTCACATGTTATTTATTTTAATTGTTTATCATGTGATGATTGAATAATTTGTTGATAACATGATCATGCATAAAATATGTCATATAGAATAGAAAGTGCCTACTCGTTGCATTATAACATGACATACATACATGTATTATTATTTATTTTTTCTATTAAATAGTTTATTAGTTAAAATAGAGATAATAATACATTAAATACCAATTTCATAATTTGTTAGGATTTTAGTTAAAAATCCTAGGTTCACAAATTAGAAATATATAATTAGTTTTTAATGTGATTAAAATAAATATATTTCAAATAATTGGTAGTTATAATGTGGATTAGATTTTAAGAGTTAAAATTGGGTAATCACACATTAAATCTAATCTTCATAATTAAAGAGTTTAGATTACATAGATTAGATCTTTCATAATAAATTAGATTTTTAAGAGTTAAAAATCTAGTAATTTATTAGGTGTTAATAGGATGATGATTCTAGTAATATATTGATTCCTAGTAACTTGTAATTTGTAAACGTTTAAATAAATTATAAATAAATAAAGTTTATTTTATTCAAATTAATGTGCATTTATGAAATGTTTGCTTCATACGAATATCATGTAACATCCATGATTACTTATGTAGTCTCAAATTAAGTATATAAGTGTTATATACAAAAGGATTTAGTTTGAGATTAGTAATCTAAAGAGTCCGTAGAAAGCAAACAAAGCTGGGTACTTTGTTTGTGGTAAATCTATAGTTGCGGTCCATTTCGTATTTGATACGATGATCTTATCCGGGATTGTTCATATGGTGATATGAAAATGGAGGCACTTATATAATAGAGATTATATAGGACTGGACCATGATAAAATGAATTTCTTATTAATATCCGTTAAACAAAGAAATTCTTCTTTATCAAGTAGATGATCATATATGGATTGATCTTAATTCTGAGTGTTTTATGGACTCCTATTTGTTGGGTCATATCTTTTGATTTACATGGGTGAGACTGTTATAGATTTACGGTCAATATGCTTCGTACTTTGGAGATGTGATTTAATAAATGGCTGGGAACATTCTACACAATAGTGGAATCCACTCCTTCTTGCAAGAAGTAGATGAGTAGTTCCCTTAAGTGTTGATTCGGGTCTTGAACAATAAGAGCGCTCAACTTTCTGTTTATGAGTAAATGGAAAGATAAAATTCATAAGTTGTTATGGATATATTGTTCGTTAGAGAATCAATGGTACTTAATGGAACAAGATATAATTAGAGAGGTGTAACGGATTTTAATAACCTAGCTCTAATTATGAACTACTCGTGGAGGATCGAACCATATGAAATGATTAAATTGATGGACACTGAAAATTCAGATTATGTAAAACATCTACAATTTTGAGAGTGTAACCTTAAGTTTTTAGTGGAGTAACTCTAAGGTTAATAATAGTGAATTATTAATTAAAGACTTTAATTAATAATTCCGATATTATTGGAGCTCAAATTGTAGGTCCATTTGGTCCCCTTGCTAGCTCACAACCACATAAAGAAACAAGTTGAAGAATATAATTGGATTGTCCGATTATTGGTGTATATATAAATTTATGTACATGTTCAAAAATTATTTAAATAATTTGATTATTTAAATATTTATAATTATTTAATTAATGGTTAATTATTTAATTATTTGTAGAGGTCATGGGTTCAATTATAAATGATGTCATTAAATTAATTATGATTTAGAATCATTTAATTTAATGAAATAATCATTTAATTAATTAATGGAAATAATAATTTTAATTGGAATAAGATTCCATTTAAATTATATTAAAAGAGTTTTAATTTAATGGGAATTAGATTCCATATTAAATTAAAAGAATAGAATTCTAATCCAATAAGGAATTTGATTCCATATTGGATATGAATTAAGTCTTTCAATTTAAATAGGAATTTGGATTCCTTGTTAAATAAGAAGTGCCCTAGTTTACCAATATATATAAAACGATGTTTTATGATTGGTAAGAGGAGTGGTGATTGAGAGAATTTTTGGCTACTTGAACCAAAAATTTCCATTGATTAAAAATCACCTAATAACCATCTACTTCAAAAAGATCTTTTGAAGATTGTGCCCACACACAGTTTCTCTTGTGAAGAGTCATAGCAAGGAAGATCAGGTGGTGAAGAATCTATGAATCAAAAGGGATCAATTCAATCTTCATGCAAGGTAAGATTCAATCTTATGAATTAATTATTGAATCGTTATTACTAGTATCAATTGGGCATGTTTTATTTGAAAATTTTTAAGATTCACGTTTCCGCATTCGAATTAAAATCGAGATTTTTCCCTTCACTATTTGCTTTTATAAATTCTTTGAAAATTATTATTGCCACCATTATTAAAATGTTTTGATAGAAATGCAACTTGTGGATTTAAATTTTATTTATTGGGCATGAATTTTATTAAATGTTGATTGATATCTATTGTTTTTAAATAGATAATGAATTTCAGAAATATCAATTGTTTAATCATAGTATTTGATTATGCACAAATGTTTTAAAAAGATTTTTAGGAAGATATTTGATAAGCTAGTTTTAAATGGAAATTATATGATACTCACTGGGCTATCAAGCTCACCATATTTTATATTTTTGTAAATAAAACCTCCTCAGGCATAGGTATAGGTACAAACACTTCAATGGCAGGAACTTCGGATTGTGATTAAAGGAGTCGAGCAGATTGTGCTATTAATTTTTGGAAATGTATAAATTTTTAGGATATGTATATATAAATCTGCATATGGACTTTTAAAGCTTTTGGAAATGGGTTTTAAAATTTAGTTTTGATTATTTTGCCAAAATGGATTGAAATTAATCATACATGACTTATGAATTCAATTTAATATATTTTTCTAAACCGTATGCATGTTTGTGGTTGCTTGTGGATTGATAAAAATGAGAGCTTGAGGCTTTGTAGTTTGGAAAAATTGATTTGCGATATTTTAGAAGTGTTAAACTTTATAACTTGCAGGGTGGCAAAGTCCGAAAAATAGACGGGATGCTGCCCAAATTTTTATAAAATGTTTTACAAATGTTTGAAATAAAAATAAAAAATTTTCTTGTATTTCCACTGTTTTTGAAAAAGTTTTCGAAAGAACACGGCTTAGCTCTGCGGGGATCCTTTAGTTGAGCACACGGGCTAGTTGGAGGGTCACCGTAGGATACCGGCAGATCGCCTAGGGAAAGGGGTCTGTCAACTTCACCATCCCCATGAGGCAGTAGGATCAATTGAACGCGCTCAAAAATTAAGCGCTAAGTCTTATGATGGAACCGGTGATCTGGGGTGCGCCTTTTCTTGGATGGAAACTAATGAAGAGATCTTTCATATGATGGGTTGGACGGAAGATCAAATGGTGACTTATTCAGCTTTCCTCCTCAAGGATCGAGCGAAGGATTGGTGGAAGGCACTATAGAGAAGGCATGCAGAGGGAGTCACTTGGACCCTATTCAAGCAAAAGTTTCTTGAAAAGTTCTATCCAAAGAGCTATAGGGATGCTCAGATCGACAAACTTTTCAAATTGGAACAGGGCAATCAATTAGTAGCTGAGTATGAAAAAAGATTCTCAGAGTTGGCCAAACTAGTACCATTCATCAATGAAAACGAAGAGCAGAAGATTAATAGGTTTATGGCGGGCCTTAATCCTAGAATCAGGGCCTATGTAGCATCACCCAGCTACACTTAGTATAGAGGATTAATGGAAGTAACCACTAAAGTAGAGAGAAATGTAGAGGTTATCCCCAGACCTAGAAGGTTCACCCATAAGCGCAGTTGGTTAGGTGGATCTCAAGGAGGACCCAGCATGACTACGAGGACTAGAGAGAAGTTTACAAAGTCATCCAACTGCAGACCAAGTCAGGGAGCCCAGTTCAGCCAGAGTTTAGTGAGACAGTCATCTGGGCCTCGAAGCACCAGAAAAGACTGGAAGACTTAGTCAACTTGTAAGAAGTGCGGAAAGACACATCCAGACGAGTGTGTCAGGGATAAGAATGTATGCTTCAAGTGTGGTCAGGAGCGCCACTTTATTGAGGATTGTCCCGGCTTAGCTTCATCCAATAAACCAGAAGCCAAGACTACTATCCCAGGGTAGTCCAATAGGGGTCATGGACCCGAGAGGAGAGACCCTCAAGGTAGAGGATCAGGTGCTGCAGATTAACCCAGTGGTGCGGCCAATAGGGGTTTACCACCCAGGGGACAGCCTAGTAGGCCCTACAGTCAGGCCAGAGTGTATGTAGTCACTCAGCAGGAAGCAGATGTTGCTCCTGAAGTAGTCATAAGTACAATTTCTTTGTTTGACACTGATGCTTATGTGTTTGTTGATTCAGGGGTGACACACTCCTTTATTTCTGCCGAGTTTGTCGCCAAACTAAAAATGGAAGACGATCCATTAGGCTGCAGTGTGGTAGTATCCCTTCCTACTGGAGATACACTTCTGTCAGATAAGGTTTATATAGGTAGTAAAGTTGTGATATCTGGTCACGAATTGCAGACAGATTTGATCCTGTTGGACATATAGGATTTTAATGTTATATTAGGGATAGATTGGCTATTGAAGCACCGTGCCACTGTCGATTGTTTCGGGAAGGAAGTTAGGTTCAATAGACCTAAAGAACCCAATGTGGTCTTTTGTGGTATAAGGAAGATGCTACCTACTAGTATGATAAGTGTAGTAAAGGCTAGTAGAATGCTTAGGAAGATATGTCAGGGACACTTAACTTATGCAGTGGGACTAGAGAATGATGAGGTGAAGTTGGAAAAGGTTCCAGTGGTTAGGAAATTTCTAGATGTGTTCCTAGATGGCGTTCCTAGGCTGCCACTGGATAAGGAGATAGAGTTTTAGATCAAGTTGGGTCCGGGTATAGAGCCTATTTTCATAGCCCAATACCGGATGGCCCCAACAGAAGTGAAAGAATTAAAGGTCCAGATGGAGGAACTAACCGATAAGGGTTTCATTGAGCCGAGTACATCACCTTGGGGAGCTTCAGTTCTATTTGTGAAGAAGAATGATGGAAGCCTCAGGTTATGTATTGACTACCAATAGCTTAATAGGATGACCATAAGAAATCAGTACCCGTTTCCAAGGATAGATGACTTGTTTGATCAACTTCAGGGAGCTAGGGTATTCTCTAAGATTGATTTGACGTCTGAGTACTACCAGTTGAAAATTCGTAAGGAAGATGTTTGTAAAACTACTTTCCGGACGCGTTGTGGACATTATAAGTTTTTGGTAATGTCATTCGAATTGATGAATGCTCCAGCCGTCTTTATGGATCTGATGAACAGAGTTTTCAAACCTTGTTTGGATAAATTTGTGATAGTGTTCATTGATGACATTCTAATATATTCAAGTAGTCAAGAGGAGCACGCTGAGCACTTAAGGATTGTATTATAGACTTTGAGGGAATATCAGCTTTATGCTAAGTTCAGTAAATGCCAGTTTTGGCTGGATCGAGTGGCATTTCTGGGTCATGTAGTTTCGATGGAAGGAATTTTTGTAGACCCTTAGAAGATAGAGACCATGACAAACTGGCAGCTGCCCACGAACGTGACTGAAGTTAGGAGCTTTTTGGGATTAGCTGGATATTATAGAAAGTTCGTGGAAAGGTTTTCCAAGATAGTAGTTCCCTTAAATAAGTTGACATGGAAGGAAGATAAGTTCATGTGGACTGATAAGTGTCAACATAGTTTTAAAGAATTAAAAAGAGATTGACCTCAACACATTTGCTTACACTACCATTAGGGACAGATGGGTTTACAATGTATTGTGACGCCTCCAGATAGGGTATAGGTTGTGTACTGATGTAGCATGATAAGGTGATAACCTATGCATCTAGGCAGTTGAAGAAACATGAGAAGAATTACCCAACACACGACTTAGAACTCGCAACTGTTGTGTTTGCTTTGAGGATATGAAGGCATTATCTATATGGAGTCCCTTATAGGATCTTTACTGATCATAAGAGCCTACAATATCTGTTTACGCAGAAGGAGTTGAATATGAGGCAAAGAAGATGGATTGAACTCATCAAGGATTATAACTGTATGATTGAATACCATCTTGGCAAGGCTAATATGGTAGCAGATACACTAAGTAGGAAACCCTCAAGTTCAGTAACCTAGCTGAAAGCAAAGCACCTACCATTATTGGTAGAGTTGAGATCCATGGGGGTGAAATTAGAGATGACAGATTATGGAGCATTAGTGGTTGCATTTCATGTCCGCCCTGTTCTGGTGGATCAAATTAGAAATCTCCAGGATAGAGATCCTTACTTAATGAAGATAAGGAATGAAGTAGAAGCTGGGAAACAAAGTAATTTCTCATTAAAGGATGATGGGATGTTGATGATGGGTCAAAAGTTATGTATGCCAAGCGTAAAAGACTTGAAGAAAGACATCATGGAAGAAGCTCACTTTCAGCTTATGCCATGCACCCGAGGAGCACTAAGATGTATCGAACTTTGAAGGATCACTATTGGTGGAAATGAATGAAGAAAGAGATAGTAAAGTTTATTTCCAGATGCCTTACTTGACAGTAGGTTAAGGCCGAAATCAGAAGCCAGCAGATTTATTGCAACCCCTACCCATCTCGGAGTGGAAATAGGAAAGGATTACTATAGACTTTGTGGTAGGGCTTCCATGAAGTCGAAGCAGATATGATGCTATATGGGTGATAGTTGATAGATTGACGAAGTCTGCTCATTTCTTGGCAATCAGAAATAACTACTCCCTAGATAAATTAGCCCAATTGTACATAGATGAAATTGTATGATTGCATGGTGTTCCTGTGTCCATCGTGTCAGATAGAGATCCGAAGTTCATCTCTAGATTCTGGCCAAGCTTACAGAACGCATTGGGCACTAAGTTGAATTTTAGTACGACTTTTCACCTACAAACAGATGGGCAATATGAAAGAACTATCTAGACATTAGAAGATATGTTAAGAGCATGTGTGATGGAGTTCAAAAGGAGTTAGGATACTCATCTATCTATAATAGAATTTGCACACAATAACAGCTACTAGTATAGAATTGATATGGCACCATATGAGGCTTTATATGGTAGGAAGTGCAGAACCTCAGTTTGTTCGGAAAAGGTAAGTGAAAGGAAGCTAATCGGCTCTAAGATTGTCCAAGCTACGACTAAAAAGCTTCAAGTCATAAGAGAAAGGTTAAAGATAGCAAGTGATCAACAGAAAAGTTATGCGGACAATCGTAGGAGAGATTTAGAGTTTCAAGTGGGTAACCGAGTCTTCTTACATGTTTTACCATGGAAGAGTGTATTAAGATTTGGGAAGCGTGGAAAGCTAAGTCCTAGGTACATTGGGTTGTACGAGATAATGGGAAGAGTTAGAGAGGTGGCATATAGCTTGTAGTTGCCACTAGAGTTGGTTAGGATTCATGATGTTGTCCATGTTTCCATGCTTCGCAAATATATGGCGGATCCTTCACACATATTAAAAGAGCAACCAGTGCAACTAAAAGAGAATCTAACCTACGAGGAAGAACCAATGGAGATATTAAATCATAGAGAACAAGTGTTGCGCCACAAAGTGATTCTATTAGTAAAGGTGTTGTGGAGGAACCATGGATCTGAGGAAGTTACGTGGGAATATAAGGAGCAGACGAGAACTCAATACCCTCACCTATTCGAAACAGGTATGTAATTTTAAATTTCGAGGACGAAATTTCTATAAGAAGGGGTGAAATTGTAAGCCCTCAACATTTATTTATGGTTTTCCTAATAACAATCCCTGAGTGACATTTAAGACCCTAAGTAACTAATGGAAGAGTTGTACAAATATAGAGAGTGATTGAAACCCATTGGAAGCATAAATAAGTGTAAGGGTAAAATGGTCATTGTCATTAGAGTTATTAAATTAGTATGACCTATGAAGTAAATTGAAATAAGTTGACAAGTTATGAGTCAAGATAGAATAATCAATAGATAAGTGCCAAAAATCAATTAACTAAAGGACATAATGGTCATTTATGGAGTTGTTATGATTATATAAACAAAACTTAGTAGAAGATTGAGACCATTCACGCCACTCACAAAGCAAAACCGAGAGCAAACACAAAGAAAGAAACAAGAGGCGAGAGAGAGAGGTGTGGGTGTGATTGGCCAAAGAGAGAAGTTGGTGATCAAAGTTAGTTCAACCCATTTTTAGGCTTATAATCAATCAAGCAAGCTTCCCTAAGCCAAGAAATCAAACTTGAAGCATCAAACAAACCAATCAAAGGTTAGTTCATTCATTTTGAGCTTGTTGTTGTGTTGGTTTGTTTGGTTGTTTTGATGATGTTTGAGTTAGTTTTGATGGGAGAGTTTTATCCATATTAAGAGATAATTCCTTGCAGACTTGAAAGTATGTGTAGATGGCATGGAAACTTACTAAAATTGATGAGTTAGGGTTGGCTTGGAATAGATTTTGAGTTGGTTTTGGATTAGAAACTAATAGAATGAGATATAGACTAGGTGTTTGACAAAATGTCTCAAAGAACCAACATAAAAAACTTGAAAGAAATGGACTTAGGATATGTTAGTGCTTGTAAGGTCATATGGAGAGGTACGAGAATCCAATGAAATGGAGGTGTTTCAAGCATGGTTTGATGTTGTTTAAGTGATAAACAAACTTATGAAAATGTTAGAATTGAATTTGAATCACTTGCTTTGTAAAGCACCTATGAAGGGCATTATGAGTTGTCATGGAAAACCACCTCTTTTATGTGTTCGATTGAATTGTATGGGTAGGTTTGAGTGTGTATAGCACTAAGAAAGGAAAAATTAAGTTTTGGAATGAAAAGTGTAAAAATGACACTTAAAAAGTGATGAAAAAATGGGATTTCTCCTAGGTTTGGACACCCAAACTGGTGCAAACCTCGTATATATCGATACGACATCCACAAGTAAATTGAAACACAACCTCAAGAAAGATTAAAACAAGTTTATAATGAAAACTTTGATCCACTGATTATGTCATTCAAAAATCAAAATTATAAAGAATTTTGACCCATTGAATATATGATAATCAAGAACCAAAATTGTAATAAGAATGATATTGACGCCACTCCCAAGACATAGATGAGAAGGTGAGAGATAAGTCATAATTTTGATCGCTACAAGCATAGCTTGATAAGATCACATGTTCAACAATGAACAAAAGAGTTGGAATTTTTTAGAATTGCTTTACGGGTGATCTAAGTGCGAGTCAAAAAGGTGTGTAGAGCAAGAAAGAAGTAAAGCACAGCCCTAAGTAGGGTTGTGCACACCATTCGCCCAAGAGGGGTCAAAAATGACCACTTTTCGTTTCGAGTTTCGAACGATGATTTCGAGCATATGGTCATGTTCCTAGATGAAAATAAATAGGATCCATGCAAAGAAATCGAAATTAAAAAGCTTCGGTTGAGTGAAAACCGTATAGAAAAGCTTTTAGGCATAATAGAGTTCAATGAAGTTATTTGAATTAAAAGTTGTGTAATAAGTTTTGGAAAGTTCAATTTGGTATACTCTAAGTGAAAATGTGTTGTGTAGGTGAAAGAGAGGCTAGTGGAGCCGGAGAGGGCCATTGAAGCCCATTAAGGAAGCTTGGAAATTTGAGGTGAGTGCTAAAACGATTTTCAAAGAATTTATGTGGTTTTGAAATGTTTGAACATTTTATAATATGTTTACCATTTGTGAATTCAAAACAATTATTGTTATGGATATGATGTTTGTATGGTTAGTTGTTATGATTTTATGAGCAAGCATTATATTTTGATATGAATTTTAAAGTTTTAAGTTATTGACAATTGAAGCTATACTTTATGGTTTTGGCAAAGGAACATGAAATTCGTAAATTTTATGTGCTTGATGTGAAAATAATATTTGTATAAATATAATTTCAAAGGTCAATTGTATACCCATCCTTGTAAGTTTTATATACCTGATCGGTACGTCCCACACTTGTATGACAATGTTATAGGAGGGATCGCGTCACTAACTCTGGGGGGATAGAGTCCGTTGTGTTACTTTTACGTGTGTGGGATGTTGTCTTACACTACGTATTGCGATGTAATATTCCGCACGTGGTGTTTGGATGTCTTTGTAAGTGTCACGGATGGTGTTTGTAGTTAAATCGCCTCGTGACTCCACGTTCTCATGGTTATAAGTTTAAATGGTAACATTGGTGCATTTCTAACGCCTAAGTAATTTGATAAATGAACTATTGTGTTTATATGAATTACAATTCTATTTCGAAAGGGATTCCATGATGGTTTGAATTACAATTCTATTTTGAAAGGGATTCCATGATGGTTTGTAGTTTTGTATGAATATTTATACTATTAAGTTTTACTAAAGGTTTATACATCTTTTATATTGGTAAATCTATTGTTTTGTTAAGTTATATGTGAAATTTCAATTGGTGAATTTAAGTAATTCAATTGGTAAATTGGCTAAAACAATTCAACTTTCTCAATTCATTACCGAGCATAAAATTTCGAAAGCTTTGCTAGTAATAGCTAGCTATACTTTTAAA
Organism: Nephelium lappaceum; assembly: GCA_021234005.1. Taxonomy (NCBI): domain Eukaryota; kingdom Viridiplantae; phylum Streptophyta; class Magnoliopsida; order Sapindales; family Sapindaceae; genus Nephelium; species Nephelium lappaceum. The sequence continues at coordinate 2,112,653 of CM038007.1, forward strand.
ACTTTGCTTTAACTTCTATTTCTGGCTCGGTTTCTTTTTCCAAAATGTACCAAATGGAAACCCAGTAAAGCTGCTAACCCACATAGCAACTAAACTAGCGTTACACAATGTGAGTGAAAATCTAGTTACATGCCGACTAAACTAACGCCGAGCAATATGATGTCACGTGGCAACTAAACTAGTGCTATTCACCGTGACTCTAAAAGACCTCCCACCACCATAAAGCAGAATGCTATATCGCATAAGCGGCATGAGATATCACCCTACATGTGTGGAGGGGACTCAATAGACTCAACCCTAACTCTAACATACTTTGGGTGGAATGAGCCATTCATTCTCTCGATGTTAGTAACACTTCCCCAATACTTGCCATACACACATAGAGTTCTACGACGGGGTCCTTGAACTTTCTTTTGCTATCTTTTCCGTCAATTTCATCATCTCAAGGGTCCATTGGCCTTTGAAAACTTTCTTTTATATGCTTTGAGAAACTAAGATAACTTTTACTGAAAACATAATCTATCATTGGCTTAAACTTTAAATATTTTACATAATCAAATACTATAAAATTTAATATAACTACAATTGGTCTAAACTTGAAATCTTTGATATATTCAAATACTATAAATTATAATATAACTAAAGTAATAAATACTTAATCTTTAATGAACTAAAAATATTGATTTCTTTTAAATCTTCAAAAATATGCACAAACTAGTAAGTGTAAGTTTATATTAAAATCACTTCAATTCAAAATCAAAGTAGACTAACAACTAAACTTTAATAAAAACATCATTTTATACTCACAATTAAACTTATATCTTTCATAACTAATCCAAAATCATAATTAAAGTAAACTAACATTAAAATTTAATGAAACACAACTTTTATACTCACTAATTGCTCCATTTTTCTTTACTTGGTACCCTTGAATAAATTCGTTCCTCTTCCAAAATTACTTGACTTTCATCTAATAATTTTTCATTCCAACTAAATCATTCACCAAATCAACATTTATTAACCCCAAATTTGAAAACCAAATCAAATAAAATCAATCGGATAACATTAACTAATTTGCATCCAAACTAGTAACGATGCTATTATACATATTTCCACATTCTTTGCACATTTCCAAATTTCATTATTCCCTTCACAATACATACCCAAATATACAATTTTGGAACTTTAAAAACTCACTAGCATCACTTAAATCTTAATTAACCACCCTTAGACAACTTAGTCAAATTCAACACACAATACTTTACTTATCAATTTTCTCCACATATTCAAATTTAATAACCTTTAATAACCTTTCATTTGCCATAAACTCACATTAAATTAGTTCAAACCCATTTATATCCTCACTTTCATACTTGACTTAAAAATGCATCAACACTAATTCATAATCTTTTCTTTGACTTTTGACATCAAAATCACTACAATTATCTTCTAAAACTTCTAACGTCCTAAACCATTCAATTAAACTTTTCAAATCACAAATACACCTCAAACCCTAACTTCAACACAGTACTATAAGTGACCCATGCCATGTTTACATTTCCTTTCAATTATTCTTTATTCTAATTACATCAATGATCATAAAAAATAATTCAAATCATATACCATAAACCAAATCCATCAATTTATATCAATTATCATAATTCATCAAACCCCACTACAACAAATTTCACATTTTACAGCATTGCTTAATAGAATTCTTTTTAAAATGCTATATATTTCTCATAAACAATTGCATTTAAATATAAAATGCTATTGAGTAGTAACACTTGATTTTTTATTATTTTTTAGTGATAATAATATAGCGTTCAATGAATGTTACATGGCAACCAAAAAATTTATTAGTGTAATTTAAATGTTATAGCATTTTAAATATGCAATAAATACAAGGAAAGAAAAAAAAAAAGATAGCGCACAAAATCTAGAAAAGAGAAAGAGAAACCCGCTTAATTTTTACCCCAAATTTTCAAGTTCCCCTGGTCCCTTATTTTTCAATATCTTAGAACCAGGAAACCACACCACACCACATTCACATCATTCACTTGCAAGCCAATACCATCTCTGGCTCTCTACATTCTGATTTCCCTTTTTTCATGGGTCTCTCTGTCTCCATTTTCATCATCATTCGGATCCGGCCGTAACTGGCGCTCCTTCTCTAGCAACCTCGCTTCCAGTCTCTCCAAAACCTCTCCTTCCTCTGGTACCACAATCACTGCTAATTTTCTATTATTATAAACTTGAATTATTTACTAATCTTGATTGTATTATCAGAGTGGAGGATGGTTCTAGTGGATTTGAGGAACCACGGGAGGTCAGTGGAGATAAAGGGACTGGAGCCGCCTCATGACATAGCAAATGCTGCAAATGATTTGGCCAGTTTGGTGAAAGCTGAAGGCTGGGATTAGCCTGATGTTGTGATTGACCACTCCATGGGCGGCAAGGTCGCCTTGCACTTCGCCCAGATCTGCGCTCGTGCCATTTACGGTCAATCCGCTGCATCTCCCAAAAAGGTTTCAGTCTTCGTTTCATTCTACATGTGATTCATTGTATCAGACACACCTTGAAAATTTGTCTGATAAGTTAGTATTTGAAATCTGCACCTGCTAGATTACAACGCTGTCCTTAATTCTTTGGTATTGGCTGGTACTCAATGAAATTGACCTCTTCTAGTTATGTCTTTCGGAGTTCATTCATGGTTATATATGATTTAATATCTGGTAATTTATCTTAATAGAATTCGTATTTAAAGTGGTTGTAATTAAACTTGATTGATAATGGAAATGACTTTTTGTTTTTCACTACTGGATATGAGTCCTATTTATATTGAAGAAGAGGGCTTATAAAAGAGAATTTCAGTTTATTTCGTCATCCATGTGTCTAATTTTCATCTTTGATTATCTTATTCGAAAAGTAGGTTGTTCTAACTTTCAATTATACTTAAATTGTGGAAACTTTTTGCGTAGTTAAAATTTTTTGTTTTGATTTACATATGTTCTATACTAAAAATTGCAAAATTTTCTGGAGTTCGGAGTGAGGCCATAGATATAAATGGAATGGCATGACTAAAAGAAAACTAATACATTTATTTATGTTGAAGCAAGAGGTCCATGCTCTGTCACTAGTGTAGTGAAAATTTTCAGATTTTCTCATCGGGGATCATTTTCAGTTACATGAGAAAGTTTATGAGACACATATATATATTTTTAAAATTTTCTTTTCTGATGCAGAGCAGCTGTGAGTACTGGATTCCATCCCTGGAGCAGTGATGGTGAGGTAGAGAAAGTTCTAAAAACCTTACAGAGTTTGCCTTCAATAGTTCCGTCACGAGTGTAAATTCATGTCCTATTTATGACATATTATTTGTGCTTAGTGGATGTGTTGTGTGTTAGTCTGTTGTTTTCCTGATAACGAGGTTAAAATACAGGTTTCAGGTGGAAGAGGCTCTGGTGTTATGTCTTTTCTCGCACACATCCTGATTATCGCAAATGGCGAGATTGACCAGTAAAGATGCCGAAGCTCTTCTCCACTCACTTCTCTCTGCTTACGCCACCACTCCTACCACTACTCTCAAGCTTTGTTTCTCGTACATTTTCTATCTCTAATTTCAATTCATTAACTGAATCCGTTTGAATTTGGATGTTGCAAACCATCGATCTCTAAGTGGGTTTCGCTGTCTTACTGCTCTCATTCAGTTGCTAATATTATTATGATTTTCGATCTGCTGTTTTAGCTTCACTGTGAACTCTTAGTTTATTTTGTCTATGGAAAGCTGATTTTGGCCATTTGTGTTTCAATTTATTTGGCTTTGTGGAAAATCAAAAAATGTATATCATAATGAATAAGTACTCTTGATTGAAATGTTCTATAGGTCTGACTTGTGAAATTTCATTTCAGTTGCTTATTTTCAGTGTGTTTTTTGCTGTTGAATACAATATTAGATTACATTATATGATGGGATCTGCATTTACATTTGCATTTTTGAGTTTTATATGATTTTATTGGAATAATTATGTGACTCTAGCATTTTAGTTAATGAACTACAGATTTTTTTTTTGACAGATGAAGGTTTTAACAGGGTCAGGGGGTTAAATATTCAACTATTTAGAACATGATATATGTTGGTCGATTTTGTTCCTCTTTATCTAATTTCTCCTTGTAGCGGGTATTTGCATTAGTGCTTTTTTTGGGGGGCGAGGGGGCGCACGATATTTAATGGGACAGGTCTCATTGGCATTATCAGTTCAATGTACAGTGTGGACGTAATATTTGGCAAATCCGCATTCAGTTTTTGGCCCAGTTATTTTCTATGGTTTTAGGATGTCTTTTGGAGAAGTTCATGTACTGTGCATTTTGACTGTTATGTTTGTGAGTTAGTTGCTAATCTTGGTGGTCACATGTGGAGAAGTTCACGTAATGTGCATTTTGACTGTTATGTTTGTGGGCTAGTTACTAATCTTGGTAGTCAACTGTGGAGAAGTTCATGTACTGTGCGTTTTGATTGTTATATTAAAGTGTCACACAATCGTAAGGCAAAGTTTGGAGGGAGGCATATTCATCAATGCAAATTTTTGAACAACTAAATCAAATTGGAGTTGGAGTTGGAAGTGGAATTCCCTAGGATTCTGTTTCGGGTACAGCTTTGGGTTCTGTAGTGAATTTATCCTATACAAAGTTGAAAATACAGCCCCAGAAGCTTCTTTTGTTCCACACTCGTCTTTTTACTTTTGAAATTTCTTCTTTCCTTCTAAACTAGCAGAAAATTAGTCAGGTTAGTTGGTGATAACACTAACATGCATGTAAATGTTTCTATATAATTTCCTGTTTAGTTGTTTTCCAGCTTTTAAAGATGATGATGAGCATCAAAAGGAAAAGAAAAAGAAAAAGAAAAATATTAAAAAAAATAAGCAAATAATTAACAAAGCTCTAGCTATAGCCTAGCTAGCTAGATTGTGAGGAATCATCTCCTAATTAATTATATGATAGTAATTAGCAAAAGCATAAAGGATATATAAATTTCACAATTAATTCTAGGCCTTTTGGTTGACAGTATAATACATATATCATAACAAAGTTTGATTAAACTAATTAAACTCATTTGAATAAATTTAATTACACATGCATTGGCAAAATTTATGACACATCATGCATGATTAATGAGGTGCAGCCCAGTTGTTTGGCTGATATATACATATAAAACTATAAGTAGATATAATTTTACGAAAAAAAAAGAAGAAAGGATTAGAAGAATGAAGTGACAATTTTTACATTTAAATTTATTTATTTCTAACCTAACACTAATGAGGATTTATTGGAATCTATTAAGATTAAACATTATTCTTGTGATCTGAAAGTGATTTGAAAATTTACTCTTATAACATTGGGTATATTAATTCTGACAATATGCATATTGATAATAAATATGTATAATGATTATTAAATCCTTATCATGAATACAAAAAGGAAGTGTAGTAATTATTTGAGTTATGAATAGAATGTATATTTAAATTTGTTTCTTTAATATGATAACAATAAATTTTATTATTTGGTTTTTTGATTGGGCTGCTTGACATTTGATTTTGAAATGTGAAAATTTCTCGTGTTCAGAAAAATAAGTCCCTAAATGTTAGAGAAGGGGGCTTTTTTTTTTTTTTACTTTTTTCTTTTTTCTAGTGCATTATAGTGGGCTTTGAATGGGCTTCTATGGGTTAGGTTGTTGGGTTTTAGCTGGCGACTTCATTGATCGTACAATTAATTAATTTATACTTGTAAAAATCAATATATATATTTTTCACAATCAGAAGTTGATATATATTGAATAAAAAAAATAAAAAAAGTTGATATATATAATTTCAAGAAGTTAGGTCATTTGATGATGATGATCCACATTAATCATGACTAGTTTTTTATTTGAATTAATCACATGAGTCTTTGCTTTTATCTATTGAATGTTGTAGTTGTCTCTTAGCCATTCTAGATCATAGTTGACAACATTCTTAAAATTGGCAACCTATCTTTGCATTCTAGACACCCTGTTGGACATTGAAAGAATTTATAGCAATATATAAATTCAATAAAACAATAAAACGGAAACCGAAAGCGTACCCGTTTCTACGCAGCGGAAATTACCCTGGATTCTGGATTGTTCAACTGGTCGGATTCCAATCACATAGGCGGAAAGGAACCTCAAATCACAGTGTAATTTGTCTTGCCATTTGTTTTCTCTTTTCTCTCATATGTGTAGTATGATGTTTGTATATGGTTTGTGGAATTGATTTTCCATCATCTAAACAAATGAAATTCCTCAAGAATTTATAGAGGTGGCGGTTATTTTCTGATAACCACCAGTAACCGCCAGCGGTTATTCAATCTTATCCAATTCAAATAGATTTGGATCGGGTCATGGGTTTGGATCATCTTGGATGGACCCGACCTAACAACCCAATAATCCAACATCTCTCACTCACACAAGATGAGCCAAATAGAACTCATAGAGAAAACACTGGTGACGCCTTTATGATAAGGAGTACAGACATTCATACAGGCAAATACACCATGTGACCTATGAACAACAATATATACAATGTGGCTTGTCTTTCAAATCTCAATTGTACTGTTATACAAGAGATTGTAAATTTGTTCATTATAATGTCCTAGATTTAATATAATTTTATTTGCTCGAGCATATTTAATCCCTTAACATGCTTGATCCTCCAATATTCCATATAATCACAATTGCAATTCCAAATTGCAAATTGTCACGACAAGTAACTATAGGAACAAAATAAAATTCATTAAATCTTCCTGTCTCACTTTCGTCTCTCGGTCAACAAAAATGACTGACATCATAGTAATGTCCCATTGGCCGTATTATCATAGTCATAGAAGACACACTAATGATACAAACATCACCTCATTACTTTGAGACAAAGTGAACAGTCATTGAGGACATAAGTAGAAGTTTTATATAAACTTTAATGAAACTTACACAATGAGGAATTAGGGATAAATTCACTCATTTTTCATGTCGGTCACGATAAGCACACGCGGTATGAAATGCATGTTATAGTGAATCTTATCGTTTAATAAGGACGCGTATGTCTTTTATATTGAGATTATTCACTGTACAAATCTTAGTTCAGACGCTATTCTAGCGCCTAACCTGAGTTCCAAAGCCTGCCCTTTCGGCATCTATTATCGAGAAACTCACATCTGGCTTAATCAGGTTCTCATGATGGTGGGGATACATCATGAGCAGTTCAAAAAATTAATTTTAGGTAGAACCTCATCTGGACTACAGTCAATGCGACATTTCATATATTTCAAGCCCTTAAGAGAACAACCTTATTTTTTTATTCTCTAAAAATATATGTGTCTCATCTTAGTTTGCTCTCTTAGCAACCAAGGCGATTGTATGTGTAAGAATACCAATCTCAAAACCTGACGACATACTTTCATATATAATCTATGTGAAATGAATATGTGCTCGCTTTATATAACCAAAATGACGTATCTAATCATAAAATGGATATAACTTAATGTAACAATTATAGCATCACAATCTACACAAATTCAAAGACCTAGTATGTGACATAAATATATCTCGTCACTGCTTTTGTGAGTGGATCCAATACCATCTCATGTGTATCACATATTAAATTGTTATATTCTTTTCGTCATTACATCCCTAACGAAATTGTACTTAGTCTCTATGTGCTTCGATTTACTGTGATATTTTGTATCTTTAGTATAGACAATTGCTACCTAACTATCACAATATACAGTAACTGACTTTTTCACATTAGTTTCGAATTCAGATTCTACAAGAATCTCTTGAACCAGACTACTTCCTAAACTACAGCTGAACATGCTATGAATACAGCTTAACATGGTGGACAGCGTAATGTATGATAGTTTTTTGTTACTCCAAGAAATAGCATATTGGTTAAGCAAAAATGCATAACTAGATGCAAATTTTTGTTTATCCAAATCACCTCCCCTATCAGCGTTTAGATACCCAATTAAATGCATAGTACCACCTTGATAATACACGGAGTAATCAGTAGTCCCTTTCTAAAAATTCTTTTCACAGCAATCCAATATTTCTGTCCAAGATTATATTGATATTTACTATTCAGTCCAACTACATAGCAAATATCAAGTCTCGTACACATCATAACATGCATGAGACTTCCGATGGTACTAGAATAAGGATTCTTTCAATTCTTTCACGCTTTTATGGAGTCTTGGGGCATATTTCATGACAAAGAGTTTGACCCTTTTGAGATGAGAGTACCCATAGGCTTACAATCAGCCATATAGAATCGTTTGAGAATCTTTTGATGCATGGCTCTTGTGACGAAGCTAGAATTCTCTTTAAACGATCTCTATTGATTTTAACTCCTAAAATATAGGTAACATCTCTCATATCTTTTATCTCGAAAATTGAGAATAACCATCACTTTATGGTTACCTTAAACTCATTGTCATTTTCGGCCAATAGAATATCGTCCACGTGTAAAGATAGTATTATTAACTTATCTTTTACCAGCTTAACATACATACAACGGTCCTCTTTAGTCATCTGAAATCCATAGGATATAATCGTCTCATGGAAATGGAGGTACCATTATCTGGAGAATTGTTTCAAGAATTGTTTCAAGCCATAGATCATTTTCATGAGCTTACATACTTTCAGCTCTTGATCTTTTTTTTTTTTTTTAAACAAAATTCACTGGCTGCTCCATGTCAATTTCTTTCTCCAGTTCTCCATTGAGAAATATTGTCTTTACATCCATCTGATGCAATTTTAGGTTCATGTGTGTAACGATAGCTAATATAAGGCGGATGGAAGCAAACCTTATCATAAAAGAGAAGGTTTCTTCATAGTCTATACTCTTCTATTGAGTATACCTTTTTGCTACTAATCTCGCCTTGTATCTCTCTATTGAGCCATTTTCCTTACACTTAATGCGGAGAACCCATTTATTTTCAATGGATTTTCGATCAAACGATAATTTAACCAAGTCCCAGACATGGTTGCACTCCATTGACTCCATCTCTTATTGTATGGCTTTAATCAAAAAATCTCTAGCAGGTGAATTGAGAGCCTCATTCACATTCTTTGGCTCATCACAATTATGTGAAGCAAGCATAAAAGTTTTTCCTCAATCTCAAATTGACGATAAGGAATAATCTTACAGTTACTTCTACGAGTTAATTTATTTGAGAGCACTAACTTGTTAGTCCCTTCGCTCCCATTGGGAACAAATGAATAAGCTATTCCAATAGCTTTATCACTCCCACTAGGGATAGAGTATTCAAATAACTTTCTATCTTCCTCTAGTTGAGTGTTCGGATATGGAACATCATCCGAATCGTTCAACTCGTAATATTGAAATTCTTTTTTCTAACTTCACCTCTACTAGGAAATTCATTCTTTAAGAATTTCACATCTAGTGACTCTGATTCAGTAATGCTTCCATTTGAGTTTTCTCCTATGAATACATATCATTTTGAGTGCTTGGTGTATCTAATAAAGATACACTTATTTCTTTTAGCACCTAACTTTTCATATTTACTAAAAAAAATATGCACATATCATGCGCACCCCCATGGTCGCATATAAGTAAGTTCAGGTTTCCTACCTGTCTATAATTCATAGGGTATAGAAGTTACTGATTTGGTAGTGACCTTATTCAGAATGTAAGTAGCTGTTATTAGCGCATCTCCCCGTAAGATACTGAGAGGTTTGCTTGTGCAATCATAGATCTTACAATCTCTAATAATGTTTTATTCCTTCTTTCCGCTATACCATTTTGTTGCGGAATCCTAGGAATGGTTAACTATATATCAATACCTTTCTCAGGACATAATGTCTCAAATTATTCAGAAAGATATCTTATCCTCGGTTATTCCGCAAGACCTTAACAGTTCTATCTAACTGATTCTCCACCAAGTTTAGAGACATTCTAAAGCAGTCTAATACTTCAGATTGATGAGAGATCAAATAGATATGACCAAAATATGCAATCATCTATGATTGCTATAATTTCTAGCTCTCACATTTATTGGTTCACAGATATCAGAATAAATTAACTATAATTGATTCTCAGCCTCAATTCCTTTTCCAGATGGTTTTCTAGTTGTTTTTCTGCTAGACAACTTTCACATAAAGACAAATCTATCCTATTGAGGGAATCTTAAAATCCCTCTTTAGGCAATCTATTCATTTGATTCTGGCCTATATGCCTTAGTCTAGCATACCAAGTATAAAATCAATATTGGCAACATCAGTATAACTGATTAATGTAAGACAACCATCGTACTTATAGTACCGTCAAATTTGGTATTTAATACGATAAAACCATCCATCAGATATTTGGTGCCTAATCTTACTGAATTTAGATGAATCCTCAAACAGTTGCTATGAAAAGTTAAATTATATCCTAAACCTAGAAGGACAATTATATAGGTAAGATTCAGTCAAATCTTCGGAGCATACAGAATATCATGGAGATACAACACTTGGCCACCTCGTAGAATCACTTTGTAAGTGCCAATACATTTTAAGTTGTTCCCCATATGAATCCATTTTGTCCCTCGGCTGATCCGAGGATACTCTACAAATGCTCCTCTATTTCTAGTCATATAGTTCGTGGCTCTTGAGTCTCCTTCTTATGCTTAGTGCATTCACGAGTGAAATGACCCATCTTGCCACAGTTGAAATACTTTAACTAACTCTTGTCCTTTCTTGCACAACAATACTTACCCTTCTTGTGTTTTCCGATCTCATCTATATTGGATTTTGGGATTCTCTTTCCCTTTCTTCCAACTTATATTCTTTCCTCCCTTCTTGCGCTTAGAGCTTAAACCTTTACGTGTATTGGACTTAACCAAATAAAGCTAACTTGAAGTATTAGCCGCCTCTAGGCACTCATCTTCGAGTTTAACGTGATGTGAGATATCATCAAATGACATGATGCTATCATTGTTGGTCATGTTGATTTATCATATTTTTTTAATTATTTGGGAGGAATCGGATTACCACTTGTACTTACTGCTCACTAGTTAAGGCATGGCCTACGGATTTCAATTCAAGTATCATGTTTGACTTCTCTCACAAATGCTTCATTAGGTTGAAATCCAAATACATCTGATAAGTATCAAACTTGATTGTGAATCTCCTCAGTTTAATGGTTGATATCCCACTACATTTGCCTTTCAAAGTCAACCAAATGTCTAGTGCCGTCTATATTCTTGGTACGCGCACATATGGTCATTAGCCATACAAGACAATATCGTTATACGAGCAATGTTGTTCTTTATCTTAGAAGGTCTGATAAGCCTCAACATCTTTTCTATTTTGAGCAAAAGTACCATGTTTGGGTTTGACCATGGTATTGGTTAGGGTTTTGAGGGCTTCTTACTCCTCTAGGATATACTGAATTTTACGATTTCAAATACATTTATTCAGTTCAATAACTATGTTTTTCAAAGCACATTTCATTTCATTAAATGACATTTATTCTACTTAGAGACTTTTGATTTATATCTATCTACGTCTATACTAGCACATCCACTATCATTTCACTAAAAATATTGCAGCAACTATACACTCATAAATATGATTAAAGAATCTTTGAACAGGAATCGAAAAAGTAGTCAAGCTACCCATCATCATCCAATTTCCAACTATTCACTAAATCATATATGTAAGTGTTTTGCGCAAAGCAGTCCTAATGTTATTCTCTAAAGATTTTAGGACACCCACAATTTAAATAGCATCATTTGAGATTTTTATATCCTCAGACATCTCTCAATCGGAATCTCTTAATTAAAGATCTTTATGATTTCTGACATTTTATTGTCTGAGACTTTTAAGATCTCAAAATCTACTAATCATCTGAGATTTATATAATCTCAAGGTACTGGTCAATATTTGAGATATCAGCAATCTCCTCGTTATCTGATAGGACAATTATCATAATCATATTATCAGATAACTCATCGTTAAAATGAGTTGACCCAGTCCCTATCAAATTACATGGTATAACCTAAAAACTAAATAAATACATGCACGATTAATTTTAGATTAAATAAAATTTAATTTAAAAATTAAAACATTTTTAAAATTAACTCCCTATAGAGTAAAATCAATCAAATAATATTATTTCGCTCACAATTCAAGCAAATAATTAATTGGGATGAGAAGAGGAACAAAAATAGAAAAAATAAAAAAAAATTTTCGCCGAAAAATTGGCCGGTGACAACCGTCGGCGGCGGTGCGTGACGGCCATGCGCCGGTCGAGCAGCCACATGCTCGGGCTGTGTCAGCCACGCACCGGTACTCCATCTGACGCACCTGCAAGCATCGTGCTTACGTCATCAGCCACGTGTCGCCCTCCAGCGCGACACATCTTCGTCAATGACACGTGTCACGTTGTGATTCGACCACGCGTCTCAATACAGTAATCAAAGACACGCGTCGTGCTTACAAGGTACCACGTGTCACGTTCAGCTATCCACATGTGTCACAACAGCAACGTTCCATGCGTCGAGATCTTATCGGTGTACGATTCACCACGTGTCGCACATGCAGCTATCCACGCGTCATCATTCAGCTAGTCAAGGTGCGTCACATGGCGATACCGCTGTCGTTGCACATGCGTGTCGCCCGCGTGGCGCTTGCGTGGTTGGAGGCGGTTAGGCCCAGCGCGTCACTCGCCGGTATGGCTCGTGTATTACACTCACCCATTTGTTTTTTTCTCTCCGACGACCGTTTTTGCTCCAGATTTCAACCCCAAACTTGTTTTGATTCGTTCTCCTTCGTTTTACAACGAAATTTTGTGATTCAAATTGCTAATGATTCATATTGAAGTCTATTTTCTTATAAAATTTGAATCACACAAAACGGAAGTCTAGTGAGGGAGATATCATGCATGGAAGTTTCGGGGTTCATATTTCTATATCTTAGTTTTCAATCCAAAAATCAAATTTCATGGCAATTTTAATTGTATAACCAAGATTAATGACCAGCAAACAACCCTAAGGGGGCTCTGATACCAATGAAAGAATTCATAGCAATATATAAATTCAATAAAACAGTAAAACGGAAACCGAAAGCGTACCCATTTCTACGCAGCAAAAATTACCCTAGATTCTAGATTGTTCAACTGGTCGGATTCCAATCACATAGACGAAAAGGAACCTCAAATCACAGTGTAATTTGTCTTGCCATTTGTTTTGACAAACCCCTTTCCTTAGGCGATCTGCTGGCACCCTACGGTGACCCTCCAGCTAGCCCTTTCGCTCAACTAAAGGATCCCCCGCAGAGTTAAGCCATAATCTTTCTCAATCTTTTTCAAAAACAGCGGAAACGAGGGGAAATTTTTCATTTTTATTTTAAAACCTTTTCAAAATATTTTATAAAAATTTGGGCAACATCCCGTCTGTTTTTCGGACTTTGCCACCCTGTAAATAATAAAATTTAACACTTCTAAAATCATAAAAACAATTTCCCCCAAACTACGGAGCCTCAGGCTCTCATTTTCCAACACAATCACAACCACAATTTCCACATCTCAAGTTATAAACTTATTCTCAACAAAATCATATGTCATGCATCAATTTACTTTAAAAACATAATTTAAATCCACAAAAGAATATTTACAAAACATGTGGATATAACAAAATATATACATCACTTAGTATTAAGCAAAAAGATAAGTGGGAAATCACATTAGCACTGACGCCGCGGCTGCCTAATGTCGTCCGGGGAAATCCGTAGCTATGGTACCTATGCCTGGGAGGTTTGTTTAAAAATACAAAAATGTTTGGTGAGCTTTAAAAGCCCAGTGAGTGTCATATAGTATCATTTAAAATCATACTTTATAAAAACTTCCCTAAAACATTTTCAAATCGATTTATTTATAATCAAGTTTCATGCATTAATAATATAAAACATATATTGCACGGTTATCAACTTTATAAAGGGATCTCCTATGGTTGTGGGGTTTTTATTCAAAAATCATCTTCTTTTTAATGAAACGAACTGGTCCGACTCCGCTCGAAGGTGTCCTGCCAACTAGTCGTTTTCATCATTATTAAAACCGGAAATGGTCCGACTCCGCTCGTAGGTGTCCTGCCAACCAATCCGGCTCCCGCCAACCTATAGTGACGCGTGCCTCATGGCCCCCTAGTATGGAGTGGAATCCTACATTGCTCTTTCCAGGCCATGCAGCGGAATCCTACATCGCTACAGAGCAGAACTATGTCTCACTCGGGTAAGCTAGCAAATAATATACCTTTCACGTGCATTGGGCTAATCTCTCAGACATCTGACTGACACGACATCTTGCGGGTATCTCCCACGGTTAGTTTAGTTAGTGACATATTGGCAGTACTGATTCTACCAATGCACGCTTCGGGTACTCAACCCAGACCGTACTCATGTGATACTATATGGGAAAGCCATAGGTTTTATTTTCATATTTTCAATCCATTTCACATATAAATAATTCAAAACGAGAAACCATCGTTTCATGAAATCACAAGATCATATCATCAGTTACCGTGCCATTTATCATTTAAATCATATTTCATTTTCATCAAAACATCCAAACATGCATGAAACATTTATTCATGATCCAAATCAACGAAAACATATTAAAAATCAGTTTGACACTCACCTTTAGCTATCACTTCCGAATAGATTCTCGGAAGCCTCTAAAACTGCGCTCTAGCGCTCTTCCCTTGCTCCACCGGATCGCTCGTCACCTACACAACATATTTATACGTAAATTTACTCTCGCGTCAACCTCCGGAAACTCAAAATAATATAAAAATTACATCATCATCTCTAATTGACCATTTTTAGGCGTAATCTCTCCATTTTGATTCCTTAATTAAATCTCCGACTTTTATTAATCCCAATACACCTAATTAAACTCATTAGGGTCATCCGAACTTCTAACGGACGCCATATGGGCCAGTTTACAAAATTGCCCATTAAACTAGTTTACGCGCGTTTTGGTTTCTCTTTGAATCTTTGGTATTCTCTTGGTTTTCTAAACTCCCTATTAACTTCAATCACTTATTTTTCAACTTCTATTCAATCAAAACTAACCAACCAACACATCGAAATAAATCCATTTCAAATCAATCTATTACTAACCAAATCACCAACCTTTAAACTCAAACAACTCACCCCTAATTCCTCTTCACGTTGACTTCGCTTTGGGGTGGTTTTGGTGACAGATCTGCGCTGGGTTTGAGCTTATTTTCTTCCTCCTTCTTTCTCCTCCCTTTCTCTCTCTCTTCCTCCTTTGGTTCCGCCACGGTTTGCCACTGGTTTCACCGTCGATCTGCACGCGTGGAGGAGCTGTCTTGGCCACGGATCAGCTCCGTTTCAACTCCGTTCAGGTCGGGTTCAGCTCGCGCCAGCTGCTCGTCGTTTCTGCTCCGGTCGGAGGTCAGTTCTGCAGCTCGGCGTTGGCTTCATGCGTGCGGTCTGGTTCGCGTCAACGGCAGATCTGCTCCGTTTTGGCGCCGATCAGCTCGGCTAACTTGCGAGTTGTTTCTACCGTCGGTCAGCGTTGGACGACGATGAAGGCATCGGCTTCTCCTTCTCTCTTCTTCTTTCTTTCTTCTCTCTTTTCTTTCTTCTTTCTTTCTTCCTTCCTTTGCGCGAGAGAGAGACTGGTTCTATTTGTTTGCTTTTAAAAGTCAACACAACATTTTGGCTTCTATTTTCCTCCCCAAACTATCCTCAAAATGACGGTCACGTCCTGCTAAAATTTCAGTCTCCTCCCTTGACTTTTAGCTTAATTTCATTTTAACCACAATTATTAAATCTTACCTTCAATTTAGTCCCTTATCACCTTAAAAATTATTCGATTGCATTCATCATTTTATCTTTCCGTTTAATCTCCAATCGAGTCGAAATCGATTTCTATGAATTCTCTATAATTTTAAGCTCTTCAACGAACCATTTAGGGTCTTTAATCGATACTTAAGGACTATTCTTGATAAACCCGTACAATTAAAAATCGAGGGTTTACAATTTCTCCCCTCCTTATAAAAATTTCATCCTCGAAATTCCTGAATGATCTCATCTAGATGATTCTCTCTTTCAAATCCTCTCTGACTGAAACATCATTCATAGCATCTTCTGTATTATCGCTCTAACCTTTACATCATCATTGCTTGAACATCCTGTTCAGATATCTTTTTCCTGAGTTTCTCTTTTAGAAACTGAACTAGAAACTTATACTTCACTAGTTCTTTGTCATTAATTCTCAAGAATTCCAATCATTTAAACTCATAAACTACGATACTACTCAGGGATCTACGTACCGTATCTCTAATAGGGCTCTCATTTTTTTTTTTCCTTTATTAGATCATTAACACAGCCAAAGATACAAGATGATCTATTTCATCTTTCAGATCAAAACTTAAGATTAATATAAACCTAAACTTATCTCATCATCTGAGAAAAAAATTACTTGATACTACACTCCCATAATCTCGCCTCCAAACTAATTCCATCAATAAGATCCACAAGGTTAATAAAATATAGAGCTCTTAAATCAATCAATACTTAAACATCATTATCAACTTAAGAATCATTATCTATATCCTCTTTTAGATCAGCATCAACTGTCTGCTGTATGGCTGCAAATATTCTAGCCTGACTGCAATATCTCCCAGACTGTCCTCTGGGTATTACTCCCCTGCTGGATCCACCACTAGTCTGCTCAGGATCATATTTTATGGCATTAAAACTATCTCATTTATATATATATATATTTCATTTTGTCATTTCCAAATTGATATCTATCGTTTAATAACTTAAATTTCAAATCTAATAGACATGAATTTCTCAAATTAAAGGTTACTTATTACACTTTTGCTACACAATTTTACTATTTCATCACGATTCACACTTAACTCCAAAATTCCGTTTTTTTTCACTTTTAATAGCTTTAACATGAATATCGTCCTACTCAGAACTGTCCTGTGAAACTGCCATCCCAACCAAAATAAATGCTTTATATAGATAAACATCACCCAAGTCACCACCTCCTGCCTTTCTTTATCTATATTCTTCAGCTTTTCTAGGCTAGTCAAGTGAAACTCTAAACATGGGAGAAAGCACAAGACCAAAGCCATGCTTGTACCAAGTGAAGTTAATACTAGGAAAGACAGCCCCAGAATTTGCTGGAAGACATTAGTTTCCACTCACATACTAGACATTTGACAGAATCCCACTCGATAACTGCGACAAACTATGGATATAGCTAAAGGAGGTAGCAATTTGTAAAGAGCCAGCATTGTGCCTCTTAAGGCTTCTTGCTCAAGACATTCGCCACTACATTTGCTTTCCCGGGGTGGTATTCTATCGTACAATCGTAATCTTTAATCAATTCTAACCAAAACTGGTACTTACTGAATTTTGCATACCACTGGTGCTCTCGTAGAGTCTATAACACTATCCTGAGATGTTCCGCATGCTCCTCATTACTGTCTGAATACACTAGAATGTCATCAATAAACACAATTACAAACTTATCCAGATAAGCTCGGAAGACTCTGTTCATTAGGTCCATATATACTAACTCAACGTCATTTTATCATTTCCATCAGTTAACAGATTATTTAACGTCAAAAATCTTATTCATAAAAAAAAATCCATCTTACTTACCTGTTACCTTTCTAATGAACTCTATGACTTTTGTGATTCCTACTATCAACATTCTCAAAATTCTAATGAACTCTTTGACTTTTGTGATTCCTACTATCAACATTCTCAAAATTCACGCTTTATGTTAAGCAATTATTAAACATAATAATGTCATATCTGATTTAATTACTCAAACCATAAAATCATATCTTCTAAGCATTTCAAAACTCAATCATCAATTATTCACATCAATTCTAAATCAATAGCCAATTCAAATGTAATGAACATTACAAGTTCTGGTCATATTCACTAATTTCCCTCTCGGATGGTAAACCAGAAGAGTCCTTTGAAAGCACACATTCGGAAATTTCCTAATTACCGGAATGTCTTTCAATCTCTCTCCATTATCTCAAACTTACAGTTTACTGCTTCATGTCTTGATTTCGTTTCTAATAAATATGAACGTTTTGGAACTAAAGATTATACCTTACGCTTTCGCTGCGCAACTCTACTATTCAACAACAAAGTCTTACACACATAATTAATAACATCTAGATTCGATATCAACACTTAACTCTGAAAATTTCTCTAAGGGAGGCTGAAATCCTCAAATTTCATTTGTACTCAAAATAGAGAATGATGTCTACATATAGTAACGAAATCTCATTACATACCATCCATCAATCAAAAAGTTATCTAAACTCAAAATTTTGAATCATGCATGATCTATTTCATTTACATATTATCCTTCCAATTAATTCCACACTTTTATGATTCATCATATCAACATTTTCAAGTTCTACGTATTGTACTAAATAATAATTAAACAAAATAACTCTATATCCATTCCAATTGATCAAAACATAAGGTTATATCATCCATAAAGGTAATGATCGACTTACCTAAGTAAAATGGTTATTTGGTGATTTTGAATCAATGGAAATTTTTGGTTCAAGTAACCAAAAATTCTCTCAATCACCACTTCTATTACCAATCATAAAAACATCTTTTTATATATATTGGTAAACTAGGGCACTTCCTATTTAACAAGGAATCCAAATTCCTATTTAAATTGAAAGATTTAATTTATATCCAATATGGAATCAAATTCCTTATTGGATTAGAATTCTATTCTTTTAATTTAATATGAAATCTAATTCCTATTAAATTAAAACTCTTTTAATATAATTTAAATGGAATCTTATTCCAATTAAAATTATTATTTCCATTAATTAATTAAATGATTTTTCATTAAATTAAATGATTCTAAATCATAATTAATTTAATGACATTATTTAGAATTGAACCCATGACCTCTACAAATAATTAAATAATTAACCATTAATTAAATAATTATAAATATTTAAATAATCAAATTATTTAAATAATTTATGAACATGTACATAAATTTATATGTACACCAATAATCGGACAATCCAATTATATTCTTCAACTTGTTTCTTTATGTGGTTGTGAGCTAGCAAGGGGACCAAATGGACCTACAATTTGAGCTCCAATAATATTGAAATTATTAATTAAACTCTTTAATTAATAATTCACTATTATTAACCTTAAAGTTACTTCACTAAAAACTTAAGGTTGCACTCTCAAAATTGTAGATGTTTTACACAATCTGAATTTTCAGTGTCCATCGATTTAATCATTTCATATGGTTCGATCCTCCACGAGTAGTTCATAATTAGAGCTAGGTTATTAAAATCCGTTACACCTCTCTAATTATATCTTGTTCCATTAAGTACCATTGATTCTCTAATGAACAATATATCCATAACAACTTATGAATTTATCTTTCCGTTTACTCGTAAACAGAAAGTTTGAGTGCTCTTATTGTTCAAGACCCGAATCAATACTTAAGAGAACTACTCATCTACTTCTTGCAAGAAGGAGTGGATTCCACTATTGTGTAGAATGTTCCCAACCACTTATTAAATCACATCTCCAAAGTACGAAGCTTATTGATCGTAAATCTATAACAGTCTCACCCATGTAAATAAAAAATTATGACCCAACAAATAGGAGTCCATTAAACACTCAGAATTAAGATCAATCCATATATGATCATCTAGTTGATAAATAAGAATTTCTTTGTTTAACGGATATTAATAATAAATTCATTTTTATCATGGTCCAGTCCTATATAATCTCTATTATATAAGTGCCTCCATTTTCATATCACCATATGAACAATCCCGGATAAGATCATCGTATCAAATAGGAAATGAACCGCAACTGTAGATTTACCACAAACAAAGTACCCAGCTTTGTTTGCTTTCTATGGACTTTTAAGATTACTAATCTCAAACTAAATCCTCTTGTATATAACACTTACATACTTAATTTGAGACTACATAAGTAATCATGGATGTTACATGATTTTTGTATGAAGCAAACATGTCATAAATGCATATTAATTTGAATAAAATAAACTTTATTTATTTATTATTTATTTAAACGTTTACAAATTACAAACTCTTAGGGCACAATGCCTAACAATACCACCCTACAAAGTTTATAAAAATTATAAACACTTCAAAAATCAAGCATTTTCTCAACTTCTCTGCCTCAGGCCCTCAACTTTCTCAATCCACAAGCAACCACAAACATGCATATGATTTTGAAAGGTATATTAAATTGAATTTATAAGTCATGCATAATTAATTTCAATCAATTTCAACAAAAAATCAAACTAAATTTTTAAAATCCTTTCAAGTAACTTTCAAAAGTTTATATACAAAACTTTTATGCACATCTCAAAATTATATACAAGTAGTCCCACATTTCAAAATGAACAACACAATCAGCTTGACTCCTCTAATCACGATCCAGAGTTCCTACTACTGAAATGCATGCACCTGTACCTATCCCTGGGGAGGTTTTATTTACAAAAATATAAAACATAGTGAGCTTTGATAGCCCAGTGAGTGTCGTATAATTTTCCGTTGAATCTAATTTTATCAATTAACCTCCCAAAAATCTTTTTAAAACATTTATACATAATCAAATACTATGATTGAACAATTAGTATTTCTGAAATTCATAATACATTTAATAATAATAGAAATCATTCGAAATTCAATAAATTCGTGCTCATTAAATTAACTTTCAAACAATAGATTGCATGGTTTCCATTTCTATCAAAAAATTTTAATAGTGGTGGTAATAATATCTTTCAAAGAATTTCTAAATAAAATAAAACTAAAATGTTTGCTTTGCCTAAGCATATTTTGGATTTGGGTAGCTAAATTGTAATTTTTTCTAATTATTAATTGAATTTTCTCAATGATATGTCACTTTTTTATAATTGATGTATAAATATGATGAAACTCGTATGGCAATTTTGAAAGCGTGAATTGGTTCAAAAAAAAGAAAAAAAAGGTTTAAGGCATGAATTGTGTGATGAAGGAAAACAACAAGATTTGAATATAAGGTATGCGGTGAACATACATTGTATCCATATCGAAACATTGCACATGTACACGTCTAACATTATCAAAAGTCCAGACAATGAAATGAAAACGTCAGACCATTCATTCAAATATTTGAAATTTGTTTCAACTTTCTTGGACTCTTTCGATTATTAATAATTGGACAATCACGACCCGTGGTGCTATAATAATCCTTGTCCTCAAACTTGTTGTTTTCCGTCGTTTCACAATTCACGTTTTCAACATTGCTATACAAGCGATTTTTATTTTATCATAGCCCTTTCAATATTATTATACATTTTTTAGTTTATATATTGTTACAATTTTCCTGTACCAAACTTTTTATTTTGAATCTTAATATTCTTCTTATTAAATATACTTTCCGTCATCAAAATTACAAAAAATTACACTTGATTTAGTCTACAATTAAAGTTAACAACAACTTTTAATATTCATATGAAAAGTACCAAAATACTACTTATATAATATTTTATTAATTATTGTGATTTTATTTTTAAATAATAAAAATAAATAAAGAAAAGTTGGCCATGGGATTTAATTTGTGCAAAGTCAAGGTGCTGAATGCAATTTACCCTTGAATTTACTTTCATTTTATATTTTCTTTTGACTTATAATTTGGATCATTGGTATTTGCTCTGTAATTTTCATGCAATATGGAAGCATGAAATATTTCTTTTTCTTTTTCCTTTTTGAAATGACATGAAATATTTCCATATTTATATAAAAATAAATAAATAAATTCATTTTCAAAAGTTATATCAAGACAATTATTAACTCATCAATTTTAAATGGTAATTAATATTCTCAGTGAGACCACAACTTTGAACCTATAAAATAATTTGTGGCTTTGTTTGGTGTCAAGAGTGAAGGACAATTATCATTGTCCTTGACAGCGTACAAATGAGCATCAATCAATACAACCGACTCATCCATGCGCAGCCACTCAGCCACTGATCCAGCCCCCATGCGCAGCCTTTGCATCGACCACACAACCAACCAGTCAACGCAGCATAACATATGAGATGCACCAGCCATTCAACGTGCTGCACGAGGGCAGCAACCTGTCACAGACCGCAAGCCCACTAAGCCAACAGAGGGCATTTGGCCCAATATACCAGGTCCAACCCAAATCCATACTTAGCCAAATCCCTTCTCCATTCTTCTACTAGTTTCTAGAATGCTTCTAGATCATTCTCATCATGTAAATACATAGAATAGTTTCTCAATTGTTCTAGAAGGTTTCTAGAGCCTTCTTTCTATGTACATAGTTCTAGAGTTCTCTAGGATTCACTAGTAGCTATTGGTAGTTGTGCCCAAGTGGCTATATATACCCATATACTCTTCATTTGTAAGCATCCCACAAATACTACAATTCCTTGAAAGTGTAATAGAAAGCTTCCTTACAAAGCCAATCTCTCTCTCAAGTCTCTTCCTTTGCCTACTTGCTCAATCTTCCGCAAGGCTTACTTAGCAACTAGCCCGCCAAAGTTGTCTAAGTGCCGCACGAGTTAGTGGTTCGATTCTAACTCCGTGACAGTTGGTATCAGAGCCAAGGTTGCAACATCCTAGCAACAAGGTTCGTCCGAGTAATGGCATCCGATAACGAAGTCATCTTGGGAGAACAAGTACGTGGTTGTGAGGAGCAACACGTTCAAGGGAAACGTGGGAAGTCCAAGACCAAGACTTCTACCATCGAAGCCTTAGAAGCTCGCGTTGCTAGCTTGGAACAAGCTTTTTCCGGGATGGAACTCACTATAGGAAATCACGATGCTCGTCTTGATGGCCTAGAGATGGAGTATGGTGAGATTACTCAAACGGTGAAACTCTCCATCAAGGAGATAAGCCAATCCTTCCAAAGAGAGCTTCAAGACATCACTCGAGAAGTCTTCAACCTCCGAACCTTCACAGAGCATGAGATGCGAGCTGTCCGCACCGAGGTGGAGGACGTCCGTAATAGGCAGCAGCACAACTTCGCTGTTGGGTCAAGTTCATCGAATACCGTCGGCCTGAACTCGATCCATGTGCCTAAACCTGCCACCTACAATGGCACTCGCAATGCTACTGAAGTCGAAAACTTCCTCTTTGGTCTTGAGCAGTACTTCGAGGCCAAACTTGTTAAAGATGATGCATCCCGAATCAGTAGCGCTCCCACGTTCCTCCGGGACGCGGCTCAACTATGGTGGAGACGTAAGCATGGTGACATGGGCAAGGGTCTTTGTGCCATTAACACATGGGACGACTTCAAACGCGAGCTGAAGAAGCAATTCTGCCCCAACAATGCAGAAAAAGAAGCAAGAGGTCGTTTACGTCGACTCAAGCAGACCGAGAACATTCGGGACTATGTCAAGGAGTTCACCACCCTCATCTTAGAGGTTGACGACATGTCCGACAAAGACTCTCTCTTCTACTTCATGGATGGTCTTAAAGATTGGGCACGAGTGGAGCATGAAAGGCGAAGCGTGCAGAGTCTTGATGAGGCTATCGCCGCAGCAGAATCACTCACCGAGTACTCTAACCAATCTAAGGACAAGAAGCCCAACCAGGGTAAAAGTGGGGGAGAGAAGAGCACACCAAAAGACCAAGGGCGCAACAACGGGGGACAACACAAGTCTTCCCATGGCAACAAGCAAGAGGGAGGTAAGTCCGATGCTCCTAAACCCAAAACTCCTTGCTTTATTTGCAATGGTCCGCATTGGATGATGGATTGTCCGAAGAAGAAGGCCCTCAATGCACTAGTCAATCAAGTGGAGGAGGACCATTCCAACAACTCCGAAGTAGGAATGGGTTCTCTTCGCTTCCTTGGGGCCATTAAAGGCAAAGCCACACCACCCTCGCCGGTCAAAAAGGGCTTAATGTACATCACTGCCACCATCAACGGAAAAGATGCTAGTGCAATGCTCGACACCGGGGCAACGCACAACTTCATCTCAAAGGAAGAGGCCAAGCGGTTAGGCCTCAAAGTAGTCAACGGCGGAGGCACAATCAAAGCTGTGAACTCACCAGCCATGCCAATAGCTGGTATCGCCAAAGCCGTACCCACCAAGCTTGGCGCATGGAGTGGAAGCCTCAACTATTCCATCGTGCCAATAGACGACTTCCAAGTTGTGCTAGGCATGAAGTTCTTCGACCAGGTACATGCCTTCCCTTTCCCTACAGCTAACTCTCTTAGCATCCTCGATGGGAGCACAACTTGTACCATCCCGACTGAGCGGGCAGCCAAGGCAAAATCCAAGGCATTATCCGCCCTCCAGTTCAAGCGAGGAATGAAGTCCGACCCAAGCTACCTTGCCACCATCCGGGAGCTTAACGATGGGGAGGACATCACCATAGCCAAGGATCCTACGCCCGCCGATGCGCAGCACGTCCTAGAAGAGTACAAGGACGTCATGCCCTAGGAGTTGCCAAAGAAACTGCCACCTGAGCCAAGGGTAGAACACCAAATTGAAGTGGAACCAGGTGCCAAACCCCCAGCCATGGCGCCTTATCGCATGGCACCTCCGGAATTGGAAGAGTTAAGAAAGCAGCTCAAGGACTTGTTGGATTCAGGCTATATCCAACCATCCAAGGCACCCTATGGAGCACCTGTGCTATTTCAAAAGAAGAAAGATGGGTCTCTCCGCATGTGCATCGACTATCGGGCACTTAACAAGATCACCATCAAGAATAAGTACCCGATACCTCTCATCTCCGTTCTCTTTGATCAGCTTGGTCATGCTCGCTACTTTTCCAAGCTCGACTTGCGGTCAGGGTACTACCAAGTTCGCATTGTACCGGAGGACATACCCAAGACTACGTGTGTAACAAGGTATGATGCTTTCGAATTCCTCGTCATGCCTTTTAGACTCACAAATGCACCAGCCACCTTTTGCACACTCATGAACAAATTATTCCACCCTTTCCTCGATCAATTTGTGGTGGTGTACTTAGATGACATCGTAGTCTATAGTACTACCCTTGAAGAGCATGTGCAGCACCTCAAACATGTCTTTCAAATACTTCGGGAAAATGAGCTCTACATCAAGCAAGAGAAGTGCTCATTCGCTCAACGGGAGGTGGAGTTCCTTGGTCATCGCATTCGGGAAGGAAAGCTTATGATGGACCAAGCTAAGGTAAAAGCCATACAGGAGTGAGAGCCTCCCACCAAGGTGCTGGAATTACGATCATTCCTTGGGCTAGCCAACTACTATCGCCGCTTCATCCGGGGCTACTCAACAAAAACTACACCTCTGACCGACCTACTAAAGAAAGGTCACACTTGGCATTGGTCCGATCAATGCCAACACGCCTTCCAAGATCTGAAGAAGGCCATTTCGGAGGAGCTAGTATTGGTCTTACCCGATCACTCCAAGTTGTTCGAGGTACACACTGATGCTTCCGACTTCGCCATCGGGGGAGTTCTCATGCAAGAAGGACACCTCATTGCCTTTGAAAGCCGCAAGCTAAATGACACCGAGCGACGCTATACGGTACAAGAGAAGGAGATGACAGCCATCATCCATTGCCTAAGGGTATGGCGACACTACTTGCTCGGGTCACACTTCACCATCATGACCGACAATGTGGCCACAAGCTACTTCCAAACCCAAAAGAAGCTGACCCCCAAGCAAGCACGATGGCAAGACTTCCTAGCCGAGTTCGACTATCGCTTGGAATACAAGCCTGGGAAAGCCAACGTGGTAGCCGATGCACTAAGCCGAAAAGCGGAACTTGCTACCATAACCATGAGCCAACCACAAGGCCAACTCGTCGAGCGCATCAAGATAGGCATGGAACAAGACCACATGGCCAAGAACTTGATCAAGCTCGCTAGCGAGGGTAAGACTAGGCGATTTTGGGTGGAAGAAGGCCTACTCTTCACCGTCGGCAACCGTATGTATGTACCAAGACATGGGAGCTTGCGGAAAGAGATCATTAAGGAGTGCCATGATTCCAAGTGGGCTGGTCACCTAGGTATGACACGCACACTGGTACTTCTTCAAAATTCTTACTATTGGCCGCAAATGCAGGATGATGTGGAAGCCTATGTACGCACCTGCCTTGTATGCCAACAAGATAAGGTGGAGCACCAACCTCCGGCAGGGTTGTTAGAACCCCTACCTATTGCCGATCGTCCATGGCAAAGTGTATCCATGGACTTCATCACGACATTGCCAAAGTCCGAAGGATACAGAAGCATTATGGTGGTGGTGGATCGATACAGCAAATATGCCACCTTCATCCCTGTATCAGCCGATTGTACAGTGGACGAAGCTGCCCGTTCCTTCCTCAAACATGTGGTGAAGCTTTGGGAGTGCCACAAAACATCGTAAGCGATCGTGACCCACGGTTCACAGGGCGATTTTGGACCGAACTTTTCAAATTATTGGGGACCGATCTCAACTTCTCCACAAGCTTTCATCCACAAAGTGATGGGCAAACCGAGCGTGTCAATGGCCTACTGGAGCTATACTTGAGGCACTATGTGAGCGCCCATCAACGAGATTGGGCTAAGCTGCTAGATGTTGCCCAATTCTCTTATAATCTTCAGAGGAGTGAGGCAACTGACAAGAGTCCTTTTGAGATAGTAACCGGCCAACAACCTTTGACTCCTAATGCCATTGCCTCAACTTATGGTGGGAAAAGTCCTGCGGCTCACAAACTTGCTAGGGAGTGGCACGAGCAAGCCGATATCACTCGAGCATGTTTAGACAAAGCAGCTCGAAAGATGAAGAAATGGGCCGATACAAAGAGGAGACATGTTGAGTTCCAAGAAGGAGACATGGTTCTCATCAAGCTACTACCCCAACAATTCAAGACGTTCCGCAAGGTACATAAGGGGCTAGTTCGCAGGTATGAAGGTCCCTTTCCGATCATCAAACGAGTAGGGAAAGTCTCCTACCAAGTTCAACTCCCACCAAAACTAAAGATCCATCCGGTCTTCCATGTAAGCTTCCTCAAACCCTACCATGAAGACAAGGAAGACCCAAGTCGGAGCGAATCCAAACGTGCACCAACTGCCGTAGTAACCGCGTTCGACAAAGATGTGGAGTGCATCCTTGCCGATCGACTTATTCGAAGAAGGGGCGTTCCAAACTACACCGAGTACTTAGTCAAGTGGAAGGATCTCCCCGATAGTGAGGCAAGTTGGGAACGTGAGGACATTTTATGGCAATTCGGCGAGCATATTCAACGATACAAGAATGAAGACGCGCCGAGGACGTCGCGAGCTTAAGTGGGGGAGGATGTCACAGGCCGCAAGCCCACTAAGCTAACAGAGGGCATTTAGCCCAATATACCAAGTCCAACCCAAATCCATACTTAGCCAAATCCCTTCTCCATTCTTCTACTAGTTTCTAGAATGCTTCTAGATCATTCTCATCATGTAAATACATAGAATAGTTTCTCAATTGTCCTAGAAGGTTTCTAGAGCCTTCTTTCTATGTACATAGTTCTAGAGTTCTCTAGGATTCACTAGTAGCTATTGGTAGTTGTGCCCAAGTGGCTATATATACCCATATACTCTTCATTTGTAAGCATCCCACAAATACTACAATTCCTTGAAAGTGTAATAGAAAGCTTCCTTACAAAGCCAATCTCTCTCTCAAGTCTCTTCCTTTGCCTACTTGCTCAATCTTCCGCAAGGCTTACTTAGCAACTAGCCCGCCAAAGTTGTCTAAGTGCCGCACGAGTTAGTGGTCCGATTCCAACTCCGTGACAAACCGCACCAAACTCGGTTGCTGCAAGCGCAGCAGCTGCGCCGAGTTGAGTGCAGAAGACTAGACCATGTGTACTGCTGTCCGTGCATCACATGCAATGATGGTGCATGTTTGTAGCATTCGTTCAATGTCTTTTTGCGCATCTCATACGCACACACTGCTTCAAATTATGTCGTTTCAATCTCAACTTTTCCGCATAAAACCATAAACGAAATTTCAGGGCCGTTGCACATCATTCTTCGACTTGAATTTTTCAAAGAAAAAAAAAACCCTAAATCTTTGATATTACAATGGAAAAAATCAACACAAACGACTTACATATTAATCAAATTAAATTAACCAAAAAATCATATAATTAACGATCAATCCATGCAAACCCAATTCATCAAACATGAATATAAAATATGCACATCAATAATTAGTGTCTACCCCATGACATACAAAGAATCATAATCAAAAGGAAATTCACTAATTATTAAATCAATTATTAAACTAACGAAAACCGGACTCTAATACCAATTAAAGGGAAATTTTGATTATAACATTAATGCGGAAATGTGGATTTAAAAAATTTTTCAAACAAAAATGTGCCCGATTGATGCTAGTAATAACAATTAAATAATTAAATTAATAAGATCGAATCTTAACTTACATTAAAATTGAATTGATCCCGTTTGATTCGCAGATTCTTCACCACCTGATCTTCCTCATTGTGACACTTCACAAAAAAACTGTGTGTGGGCACAATCTTTTTGAAGACTCTCTTGAAGTAGATGATTATATGGTGATTTAATCAATGGAAATTTTTGGTTCCATTAGCCAAAAATTCTCTCCCTCATTACCATTCATAAACATCCTTTTATAATGGTAAACTAGGATTCTTCAATTTTAACAAGGAATTTAAATTCCTATTTAAATTGAAAGACTTAATTCATATCCAATATGGAATCAAATTCCTTATTGGATTAGAATTCTATTATTTTAATTTAGTATAGAATCTAATTCCTATTAAATTAAAACTCTTTTAATATAATTTTAATATGGAATCTAATTCTAATTAAAATTATTATTTCCATTAATTATTTAAATGATTTTTCATTCAATTAAATGATTCTAAATCATAATTAATTTAATGACACCATTTAGAATTGAACTCATGACCTCTATAAATAATTAAATAATTAACCATTAATTAAATATTTACAAATATTTAAATAATCAAATTATTTAAATAATTTGTGAACAAGTCCATAAATTTATAAGTACACTTATAATGGACAATCTAATTATATTCTTCAATTTGTTTCTTTATGTGATTGTGAGCTAGCAAGGGGACCAAATGGACTTACAATTTGAGCTTCAATAATATTAGAATTATTAATTAAACTCTTTAATTAATAATTTACTATTATTAACCTTAGAGTTACTCCACTAAAAACTTAAGGTTGCACTCTCAAAATTGTAGATGTCTTACACAATTTGAATTTTCAATGTCCATCGATTTAATCATTTCATATGACTTGATCCTCTACGAGTAGTTCATAATTAGAGCTAGGTTATTAAAATCTGTTATACCTCTCTAATTATATCTTGTTCCATTAAGTACTATTGATTCTCTAATGAACAATATATCCATAACAATTTATGAATTTATCTTTCCGTTTACTCGTAAATAGAAAGTCGAGCGCTCTTATTGTTCAACACCTGAATCAACACTTAAGGGAACTACTCATCTACTTCTTGCAAGAAGGAGTGGATTCCACTATTGTGTAAAATATTCTCAGCCACTTATTAAATCACATCTCCAAAGTACGAAGCTTTTTGACCGTAAATCTATAACAGTCTCACCCATGTAAATCAAAAGATATGACTCAACAAATAGGAGTCCATAAAACACTCAGGATTAAGATCAATCCATATATGATCATCTAGTTGTTGGTAAATTTTTCAATAAACCAAATTTATTAAAACCTTGCAAGTGCACAAATCGTTTATCGAGTATAGTAGACAAGCAAAGGTCGATCCCACGAGAAGTTATTATCTTTCTTTAAATTTCAAGTTTATTTAAACAATTAAATTAAATGAAAGAGATTTTCAGAATTGGGTTGAAATCTAATTGCAATAAGAAAGCAAAATTTAATGAAGAAAATCAATAAAAGGAAAACTTAGCTAGGACATCTTATCCACCACTAAACAATCATTCAATCTATAAATTAATAAATAAATTAAGCACAATAATGTTAATGCATGATAAAGACATTCACGACAAGGTATGATTAACTCAGGTCGTATTGATTCTTCCTTAGATAATATGCAAATCGCATGATGTCTACGTAGATGCGTGTATTCCTAATTATAACCTAGCATGATGTTTACTCAGGTTAAATAACAGGAATCCATTAAGCATTAAAAGAATATGAATGTCACACAAATCCTAGAACATGATGTCTATCCCAAGTATTTATGAATTAATGTCTCTCAATTGGTTCGTAATCAATTGATTGTTGCAAATTAAGAATATTTCTGTATGATGTGCAATTTATATTCCTACAACACAATCCTAAAAATATGCTCCTAAGATGGCCAATCAAAGAAACAAAATAAATAGGATACAATTTAAACGGAGACAATTAATTTTATCATGCAAAAATAAAATACTTCATTAAAAATAATAATAGATTGAATTCATGTTTAGGGCTTCAAATTAGCCCTAACTAACAATTAAATTAGCTACACATGATTCTAAAAGAAAACATAAAAATAAAAATAAATAGAGAAGAATAAACCCAAAAAATAGCTGCTGCAGCCCTAAGCCTCTGATATCTCCTCCTTTGCTGTCTGTCTGACTGAATGGTGAAAAACATATATTTATAGAGAGCTTAGGTCGGCCAAAATTAGGTTTCTTGGTGGCTAAGAAACTAAAAAAAACACGCGGATCTGCTTTGCGACCCATGGATGTGCGTGCGGGTCAAAACTCTACCCGGAACGGCGACAAAAGAGAGAAGCATCGAAAACACGCGGATCTGACCCGCCTGACCCGAACCGGATCCACGCAACCCGCATCCGAAACGGCGTCACTTCAAAAACACGCGGATCCTTGGGACCCGACCCGGATCCACGCGCCAGACCAATCAGCATCTTCTTCAAGCGCGCTTATGTGTACTCAACCACACCAGATCCACACCTGAGTAGGGGCGCCAAAACGACATCCTTTCTATGCGTTTCACATGTTGTAGACTGGCAAATTGCAGTCAGGTCCTCCGCTTCTTCCATTTTTCATTTAAACCAAACAACTCTGAATATTTATGATTTAACCCCTATTTTGATTCTTGATTTTCGCACTTCTTCGATCCAGATTTCTGATTTCTTTGTGCCACAATTAATTATGAAAAACCACCAATTTCATTCCATTCTTCTCCAAACCTAAGATTACACATAAAAACACGAAACAAATTAAAAGCACCAATTTTACTCAAAAACACAACATAAATAATAGATAAAATAGGTATAAAATAATGATAATTAATGACCTAACAAATACCCCCAAACCTATATTTTGCTAGTCCTCAAGCAAAACTAGAACTTTAAAACAATCTAATCTAAAAATACGAAAAATAAAACACAATCCATTTTCATAGGTAAACACGATGGCATTGAACGTATGCCACAAGCCTTTAAACCTCTAGGTGTCCCTAATAGGAGGAGTTGTGTCTCCTGAGGGTTTACCAGCAACGATACCCACAAACATTAAAACATTCCACCCATAACTCATCAACATGTCACTAAATGCAAATCAACAAAAATCTCATACATGCATGATCTTGTATCAAGACTAAAGATAAGTCACTAACAATCTAAAACATAATTGTCAATAATCTTACACCACTCTCAAAGCAATCTCATTTCAAAACACCATATTCACATGTCATGGACTTATTTCGCATCGACTCTAATCCTCACAAGATATCACTCATAACTCTCTCAAGAGTCCTAAGGCGAACACTCATGCAATCATATGTGACAGAGGTTATGTAAAGGCATAGCAAGTGTCTCTTACATCACATATGAATATAGACATTGAAAAGAACCGCACTTTAAGTGAATAGATCTCATGAATGAATCAAATACTAAGAACGTAGATAGAGCATGATGACATATTTTCACTCTCAAACTGGACTTCCCTCTTTCAAAGATCAATAGGCTATATTAAAGGTTGTATTTGGGCTAAGGTTGATTAATGAGTAAGCAATAAAAGTCTAGGTTAAAAAAAAACTTAGGATCACACCAAAACACTTCATTCATTATTCTTTTATTCATCACAACCTTCTTTCTTTTCTATTCTTCACTCTCCCTCCTTCATTCACTTCCATTTTCCCTCGCACATTTAGGCATCATAAAACTTGATTTATGCTCCTTACATTTTTATTCTTTTTTTTTTTTTTTTTATCACCATAATACATAGAAGCAAACTTTTTCAATGCATATGCCTATGCGCACATCATAACAAAACTAACACTTTAATTCTCCTCCCTTGCACCACTTAGCATGATCCTAAACTTATATGGTGTGGTTAAATTTAAGGCTCAATAGGGTCATTTAGTAAGGGTAGACAAAGAAAAAGACTAAATATGTTTGGCTTCAAAGGGTTTGATGATGTATTTCAATTCAAAGTGAGGGAATAGGCTTTTATGAGGTGAAAACTTGCCTATATTACTTCTAAGAAGTGCATCCAATTCTTGAATCAAAGCGACTCATGTTATCTACAATAATAATTTGTTATTTAGTATTCAATGCAAAACCTATAGAAATCATCTATTAAGAACAAAGGCGAAGATTGTTTAAAGAGTAGAAACAATTAAATCCCTAAAAAAGAAACGCTTTAAAAGCTCAAATCCTTACCAAGGGTAGTCTCCACTAATAGTCCATAATCTATGCAAACATAGTATTCATCCACTCAATTAACTAAGATCATAGTATTCAAAAGTCTCAAATCATGCAAAGATGTTCATGACTACTCCCTAGTAAAGATATCCAATCAAAAACATGCATAAAAAATTCATCAACAAACACAAAGCAACTAGCTAATTTGTTATGGGTAGAATTGAAAAACTAAAAAAATGAAAAATTTCCCAAAAATGTTGAAAATTTTTTCAAAACCTAAAACCTAAAAACATTTTTCATCACCCCCAAACCTAAACTAAACATCGTCCTCAATGTTGCAAATGTAAAGCATAAGTAAGAGAAGAATGAAAAACAAAAATAAAAGAAAAGAAAAGGAACGAAATTACCCAGATGGGTTGCCTCCCATTA
This sequence comes from Nephelium lappaceum, assembly GCA_021234005.1. NCBI lineage: Eukaryota > Viridiplantae > Streptophyta > Magnoliopsida > Sapindales > Sapindaceae > Nephelium > Nephelium lappaceum. Next base: position 2,145,823 of record CM038007.1, read on the forward strand.
AGCGCCTTAGTTAACGTCTTGGCTAGACGTCTTGACTCTCTGTCATTCTCTTGAAAGTTGAGGATCAACCAAAGTAGCACCCTCCTGAGGCATCTCACATGATTGGTGGTAGAGCTTGAGGCGATGGGCATTCACTTTGAATGTTGTTCCATTTCTATAGTTGCGAATCTCAATAGCACCATGTGGAAAAACTTTAGTGACAGTGAAAGGACCATACCATTTTGAGCGAAGCTTCCTAGGAAAGAGACGAAGACGAGAATTATAGAGCAAAACTTGTTGTCCAACAACAAATTCCTTGCGCTGAATGGCTTTGTCATGAAACACTTTCGTCTTCTCTTTGTAAATTCGCGCACTCTCATAAGCTTCATTCCTTAGCTTTTCAAGTTCCATCAGTTGTAGCTTTCTCTTGTTGCCAGCTTCATCTAGTGCAAAGTTGAACTCCTTGATGGCCCACCAGGCTTTATGTTCTAACTCAACCGGGAGATGACAAGCTTTCCCATACACTAGTCGAAATGGAGACATCCCAATTGGTGTTTTGTATGCAATCCTATATGCCCAGAGTGCATAATTGAGACGCACGCTCCAATCCTTTCGTGTTGGGTTAACAATCTTCTCCAGTATATGCTTAATTTCTCTATTGCTTATCTCCACTTGTCCACTGGTTTGAGGGTGGTAGGGTGTTGCAATCCTATGCGTGACTCCATATTTCTTCAATAGCGCATCGAAAGATTTGTTGCAAAAATGGCTTCCTCCATCACTAATGATTGCTCTTGGTGTTCCAAACCTAGAAAATATGTTATCCTTCACAAACTTCGAAACAACTTTAGCATCATTAGTATGGGTTGGAATTGCTTCCACCCATTTCGAAACATAATCTACAGCCACAAGTATATAAAGAAAACCAAAAGAAGATGGAAAAGGACCCATGAAATCAATGCCCCACACATCAAAAATTTCAACAATCAAAATAGAATTTAAGGGCATTTGATTTCTTTTACCTATGTTGCCCATCCTTTGGCATCAGTCACAAGCGGCACAAAAAAGGTAGGCATCTCGAAAAAGAGTAGGCCAATAAAATCCACTTTGCAAAATTTTAAGTGCTGTCTTTTTAGCACCGAAGTGACCTCTGCAGGGAGACGAGTGACAGAAGGTAAGAATAGAGTGAAATTCATTTTCAGGTACGCACCTTCTTATGATCTGATCAGAGCAGAACTTCCAAAGGTAAGGGTCATCCCATATGAAGTACTTACTTGTTTTCTTTAACTTGTATTTTTGATACTGTGATAAATCTGATGGAAGCTGTTTCGTCTCCAAATAGTTGATCATATCAGCAAACCACGGCTCCTGGTGTTGTGCACTGAAGAGTTGTTCATCAAGGAAACTCTCTTTCAAAGGCAACAGGTCTTCTTCATCATTTGGGCCATGTGTCAATCGGCTTAGGTGATCAGCAACTACATTCTCACTCCCTTTCTTGTCTCGAATCTCCATATCAAATTCTTGAAGTAAAAGGATCCATCGAATGAGTCTCGGCTTTGCATCTTTCTTGTGCAACAGATATCTTAGAGCAGCATGGTCAGAATACACTATCACCTTCGTTCCTATAAGATAAGAACGAAACTTCTCCAATGCGAATACCACTGCTAGCAACTGTTTTTCAGTTGTGGAGTAGTTAAGTTGGGCATCATTGAGAGTTCTCAAAGCATAGTAGATGGCATGAGATATCTTATTCATCCTTTGCCCAAGAACAACTCCTATAGCATAATCTAAAGCATCACACATCAATTCAAATGGCAATTTCCAGTCAGGTGGTCGCATGATTGGGGCGGTTGTGAGTGCTTCCTTCAGGGTGTTGAATGCTTGCAAACATTCATCATCAAAGTCAAACTCCACTTCTTTCTGCAGTAATCGACATAGTGGTCTTGAGATCTTGGAGAAATCCTTGATGAATCTTCGGTAGAACCCTGCATGTCCCAGGAATGAACGCACATCTTTCACTGACTTTGGTGGTGGCAAGCTCTTGACTACCTCAATCTTTGCACGATCCACTTCAATCCCCTTACTTGAAATAATGTGACCAAGAACAACACCTTCTTGCACCATGAAGTGACATTTCTCCCAATTAAGAACAAGGTTGCTCTCTTGACACCTTTGTAGCACTAAGGATAGATTGTGTAGGCATTGGTCGAAAGAGTCTCCAAAAACTGAGAAATCATCCATGAATACCTCTATTATGTCTTCGACCATATCTGAAAAGATGGACATCATACATCTCTGGAAAGTGGCGGGTGCATTACATAGTCCGAAAGGCATCATTCTGTAGGCGAATATACCAAATGGGCAAGTAAAAGTTGTTTTCTCTTGATCTTCTGGTGCTATGGCAATCTGATTATAGCCTAAATATCCATCAAGAAAACAATAATAACTATGTCCCGCTAGACGTTCCAACATCTGATCGATGAATGGTAAAGGGAAATGATCCTTTCGAGTTGCATTGTTGAGCTTTCTATAATCGATGCACACACGCCAACTTGTTTGAAGCCTTTGAGGTATGAGCACATTGTTCTCATTCTTGACCACTGTTATTCCAGATTTCTTTGGTACCACTTGCACTGGACTTACCCATTTGCTATCAGAAATAGGGTAGATGATGCCAACATCAAGAAGTTTTATCACTTCTTTCTTAACCACTTCTTTCATCACTGGATTGAGTCTCCTTTGGGCTTCTCTTGTAGGACGTGCCTCTTCCTCCAACAATATTCTATGCATGCATGTAATAGGATTGATACCTTTAATGTCTGCTATGGTCCACCCTATGGCTGTCACATGGTCCCTTAAAACTCTAAGAAGCTTTTCCTCTTCTTCTTTGCTCAAATTTGCTGCAATAATGACGGGCAGAGTTTCTTCCTTCCCAAGGTATGCATATCTCAATGTCTCAGGTAAAGGTTTTAATTCCACCTTGGGTGGCTTCACTACAGATGAAACAAGCTCATTAGATGAAACAGGTAAAGGTTCGAAGGATGAAGAGTACTTCCCTTGAAACTTTGGAGTGGATTGGAGTAGATTGATTGTCTCTGTTAGTGGCGAATTGCTCTCTTCAATCAGGCATCTTGATCTTTGCTCCTGATCACTCCACGGGTTATTCCATAAGTCCCTCATCATCTTCCTTGCTTTTTCCTCATCAAGTAGACCGTGAATAAGTACCCGTTCTAGCATTGTTGTCTTTGACGATGTCATGATAGCTTCATACACCAAATTATCCACAAGTTCCACTGCAAAACAAGCACTATCATCAGGAGGATATTTCCATGCATTAAACACATTAAATTTTACCGTCTCCTCATTCATTGACATGGTAAGTGTCCCCTCGTGAACATTAATCATAGTTTTTACAGTGCGCATGAATGGTCTTCCGAGGATTAAAGGTAGATCCCATCCTGGTATGGGTGCATCCTCCATCTCTAGCACGAGGAAGTCAGCTGGAAAGATCAACTCATTCACTTTAACTAGCACATCTTCTAGCACTCCTGTTGGGTATCAAATTGATCGATCTGCAAGCTGTATGCTTACTGATGTTTCCTTGAGTTCACCTACCTGTAAAGATTCAAAAACAGAAAAAGGCATTAAATTAACTAAAGCACCTAGATCGAGTAATGCCCTCTCAAACCTCTGAGTTCCTATAACACAAGGAATGGTGAAACTGCCTGGGTCTTTTAGCTTTGGAGGTAACTTCCTTAGAAGGATTGCTGAAACTTCCTCATTCAATGCCACTGTCTCTTGCTCCTTAAATTTCCTCTTATTGGTGCAGAGCTCTTTGAGAAATTTGGCATACTTCGATACTTGTTGAATAGCATCTAGTAGAGGAATGTTGATAGCAACCTTCTTGAATATCTCCATGATGTCCCTATTGTTGCTTTTCTTTTTATTCTTCAAAAACCTTATTGGATATGGCATCCGGGCAATCACTTCAGGACTAATCTCACTTTCTTCCTTTTTCTTTCTCTTCTCTTGTTGAGTTGTCTCATGCTTGAGTTTATCACTCACTTTCTCATCTTGTCCTTCCTCAACATCTTCTATGTCTCTTGGTTCATCCTTATCTTGTCCTCCAACCTGTTTACCACTTCGAAGGGTAATCGCCTTAGCAGATTCCACTCCTCCTTTCGGATTTGGGACGACTTGACTGGGTAATCTTCCCGGTTCCCTTTGGTTGGATGAGCTTGCAATTTGTCCAATTTGATTCTCTAAGTTCTTGAAGGTTGCGGCCATTTGAGCATTGGCTTGTCTTGTTTCTTGCATAAAAGATGCAAACATTTCTTCAAAATTTGAGCCTTGCTTAGGAGGAGCATGTTGAGCTTGTTGCTGAGGTGAGAAGTTCTGATTCTGTTGGAATTGTTGTTGCACTTGATTCTGGTTGTTCTTCCACCCAAAGTTTGGGTGTTGCCTCCATCCTGGATTGTAGGTATTTGAGAATGGATCATTTCTTGGTCTTTGTTGTTGCTGCATGTAGTTAACTTGATCCACTTCCCCATTCACAATAGGACAATCCTCTGATGAGTGGCCTTGATTCGTGCATACCGCGCACACCTTTGATGAAAGTAATTGCTGCACAAGACGAGTTAAGTTAGCAATTTCAGGACCATAATCTTTGGTACTTACCTCGTATATTCCAGCCTTCTTAGGAGTACTCCTGTATTGATAGTACTGTTGCGAATTTTCTGCCAAGCCTTCAAGCAACTGTTTTGCTTCATCAACATTCTTCTTCATTAAGCAACCACCACTTGATGAGTCCACCCTTGTTCGATCTTCATTAAGCAACCCCTCATAAAAATATTGGATAAGTAACCAATCCTCAATTTGATGGAGTGGACAGGAATTGAGTAAGCGTTGGTATCGCTCCCAATACTCATGAAAGAGTTCTCCTTCATTCTGAGATATCCCCACAATCTCCTTGCGGATTTGACTGATCTTCTTAGCTGGGAAGTACTTGGAAAGGAACTTCACCATCAACTCGGTCCATGTATGAATTGAAGCACTTGGCAAAGAATATAACCATTCTTTTGCCTTGTCCTTTAGAGAAAATGGAAACAACCTCAAGCGGATCTCTTCATCACTCACCCCTCCGGTGTGCATTGTGGCACATACAGCAAAGAAATCTTTTATGTGTAAGTGTGGATCTTCTCCTACTTTGCCATAAAATTGGGGTAAGAGATGGATTGTACCACTCTTGATCTCAAAATTATTGTTGTGAGTTGGGTAGACAATGCAATATGGTTGGTCGGTGGCCATTGGTGTTGCAAAGTCTTGGAGTGGTCTTGTATGATTGTTGATAGCCCCTAGAATTATTGCATCTTGGTGTTGGTCCTCCATGTTTGCCTCTCTAGTTCTTCTAACTAGTTGACGGAGAGTTCTTTCAATTTCAGGATCGTATGGTTCACGAGTGATACTTCGTGAGCGACGACCTTGCATAAACCTAAAAAGAAATAAAAATTCAAATTAAATAGCAGAAAATAAAACAAAAATAAACTTAAAATTAAAGCAAGTAATAACTCCCCGGCAACGGCGCTAAAAACTTGTTGGTAAATTTTTCAATAAACCAAATTTATTAAAACCTTGCAAGTGCACAAATCGTTTATCGAGTATAGTAGACAAGCAAGGGTTGATCCCACGAGAAGTTATTATCTTTCTTTAAATTTCAAGTTTATTTAAACAATTAAATTAAATGAAAGAGATTTTCAGAATTGGGTTGAAATCTAATTGCAATAAGAAAACAAAATTTAATGAAGAAAATCAATAAAAGAAAAACTTAGCTAGGACATCTTATCCACCACTAAACAATCATTCAATCTATAAATTAATAAATAAATGAAGCACAATAATGTTAATGCATGATAAAGACATTCACGACAAGGTATGATTAACTCAGGTCGTATTGATTCTTCCTTAGATAATATGCAAATCGCACGATGTCTACGTAGATGCGTGTATTCCTAATTATAACCTAGCATGATGTTTGCTCAGGTTAAATAACAGGAATCCATTAAGCATTAAAAGAATATGAATGTCACACAAATCCTAGAACATAATGTCTATCCCAAGTATTTATGAATTAATGTCTCTTAATTGGTTCGTAATCAATTGATTGTTGCAAATTAAGAATATTTCTGTATGATGTGCAGTTTATATTCCTACAACACAATCCTAAAAATATGCTCCTAAGATGGCCAATCAAATAAACAAAATAAATATGATACAATTTAAACGGAGACAATTAATTTTATCATGCAAAAATAAAATACTTCATTAAAAATAATAATAGATTGAATTCATGTTTAGGGCTTCAAATTAGCCCTAACTAACAATTAAATTAGCTACACATGATTCTAAAAGAAAACATAAAAATAAAAATAAATAGAGAAGAATAAACCCAAAAAATAGCTGCTGCCGCCCTAAGCCTCTGATCTCTCCTCCTTTGCTGTCTGTCTGACTGAATGGTGAAAAACATATATTTATAGAGAGCTTAGGTCGGCCAAAATTAGGTTTCTTGGTGGCTAAGAAACTAAAAAAAGCACGCGGATCTGCTTTGCGACCCATGGATGTGCACGTAGGTCAAAACCCTACCCGGAACGGCGACAAAAGAGAGAAGCATCGAAAACACGCGAATTTGACCCGCCTGACCCGAACCGGATCCACGCAAGCCGCATCCGAAACGGCGTCACTTCAAAAACACGCAGATCCTTGTGACCCGACCCGGATCCACGCGCTAGACCAATCAGCATCTTCTTCAAGTGCGCTTATGTGTACTCAACCACACCAGATCCACACCTGAGTAGGGGCGCCAAAACGACATCCTTTCTACGCGTTTTACATGTTGTAGACTGGCAAATTGCAGTCAGGTCCTCCGCTTCTTCCATTTTCCATTTAAACCAAACAAACTCTGAATATTTATGATTTAACCCCTATTTTGATTCTTGATTTTCGCACTTCTTCGATCCAGATTTCTGATTTCTTTGTGCCACAATTAATTATGAAAAACCACCAATTCCATTCTATTCTTCTCCAAACCTAAGATTACACATAAAAACAAGAAACAAATTAAAAACACCAATTTTACTCAAAAACACAACATAAATAATAGGTAAAATAGGTATAAAATAATGATAATTAATGACCTAACACTAGTCGATAAATAAAAATTTATTTGTTTAACGGATATTAATAAAAAATTCATTTTCATCGTGGTCTAGTCCTATATAATCTCTATTATATAAGTATTTTCATTTTCATGTCGCCACATGAATAATCCCGGATAAGATCATCGTATCAAATACGAAATGGACCGCAACTGTAGATTTACCACAAACAAAGTACCCAACTTTATTTGTTTTCTACGGACTCTTTAGATTACAAATCTCAAACTAAATCCTCTTGTATATAACACTTACATGCTTAGTTTGAGACTACACAAGTAATTATGGATGTTACATGATATTCGTATGAAGCAAACATTTCATAAATGCACATTAATTTGAATAAAATAAACTTTATTTATTTATTATTTATTTAAACGTTTACAAATTACAAACTCTTTGGGCATAAATCTTAACAATCTCCCACTTGCCCTAAAGCAAATGAGACATATCTCGTAATCCTAGACCCTCTAGATGACCGTCAAGCACTTTAGCTGTTAAGGTCTTTATAAACAGATCAGCATGGTTGTCCTATGAAGCTATTTTCATTACCGACACATCTTCTCTATGTGCTATCTCTTTGATGAGATGATATTTTCTTTCTATATGCTTTCCACGCTTATGACTTTTTGGTTCTTTGGAATTAGCCACTGCACCACTATTATCACAATAAAGTGTGATTGACTTATTCATATTTGGAACAACTTCTAAATCTGTCAAGAACTTACAAAGCCAAACTGCTTCTTTAGCTGCTTCACAAGCTGCTACATATTTTGCTTCCATGGTGGAGTCAGTGATACAAGATTGCTTAAAATTCCTCCATACTGTGGCCGCACCAACTAGAGTGAATACTGAACCAGACGTAGATTTTCAAAAATCTTTATCTGATTGAAAATCAAAATCTGCATATCCTATTGGAATCAAATTCTCACCAAAATATACAAGAATATAGTTTCTCGTTCTCTGAAGATACTTGAGAATACATTTTACTGCCACCCAATGATCCAATCCTCGGTTAGATTGATAACGACGGACTACTCCTACTGTATAACATATGATAGGTCTCGTGCATAGCATAACATATATGAGACTGCCTACTGCAGAGGCATAGGGAATTCGTCTCATATCCTCAACTTATTGAGGTGTCTTAGGACATTGTTCCTTAAACAAGTGAACTCCATGCTGAAAAGGTAAATAACCTTTTTTGGAATTCTGCATCGAATAACGTACAAGGATCTTATCAATGTATGATTCTTGAGACAATACTAACAGTTTGTTCTTATGATTTCGTATGATTTAGATCCCAAGAACATAATTAGCCTCTCCCAAATCTTTCATTTGGAATTGGTTAGCAAGTCAGTTCTTTACATCAGATAATGCTCTTACATCATTTCCAATGCATAGAATATCATCAACGTAAAGTACGAGGAAAACCACTTTCTTACCGATGATACGCTTCTATACACAAGGTTCATCGACATTTTGCTCAAAACCATAAGACTTGATTGAAGTATCAAATCTAATGTTCCCAGATCGAGAAGCTTGCTTCAGTCCATAAATAGACCTTTACAACTTGCAAACCTTGTGCTCTTGACCTTGGATCACGAATCCCTCTTGTTGCACCATAAAGATGCTTTCATCAAAATTGCCATTCAAGAATGCAGTCTTGACATCCATTTGCCATATCTTGTAATGGAGACATGCAGCTATAGATAGAAGAATACAAATAGACTTAAGCATGGCTACTAGTGAGAAAGTTTCTTCATAATCAACTTTCTATTTCTGAGTATAACCTTTTACCACTAGCCTAGCTTTGAAGGTCTCCACCTTCCCATCCATTCCTCTCTTCCTCTTGTAGATCCATTTGTAGCCTATGGGTTTTACCCCATCTGGTTGATCCACAAGTTCCCAGACTGAGTTTGAGTACATTGACTTCATCTCGAGATTCATAACTTTAAGCCATTCTTCCTTATCAAAATCTTCCACTGTATCATGACATGTCAATGGATCATCTACACACTCATCAGAGATAGTAATCTGTGCCTCTTCGATCTTTCTATAATGAATTGGTAGTCTAATAACCCTTCCACTATGACGAGATGGTAGATGATTCTAATAGAAATCTGTTTGATGCTTAGACGTGGTCTTAACTATGTTATTATCAACAACTATTGTTGATTGGATACTAGTCGAACCAAGCAAAAACTACTTGAGTACAATCTTACTTCGAGGTTTATATTCTTTTATGTAATTATCTTCAAGAAACGTAGCATTTGTCGATACAATCACTTTGTTATCTTGAGGATCATAAAAGAATCCGCCTCTAATTTCTTTGGAGTAGCCTACAAATAAGCAAATTTGTTAACGTTATTCCAGTTTCTCAGTCTTATTTTTCAGCAAATGTGTTGGACACCCCTATATGCGAAAATGTTGCAAACTAGCTTTGCGGCCATTCCATAACTCTAAAGATGTTTTAGAATCAAACTTGGAAGGAACTACATTCAGGATATATACTGCAGTTTGCAGTGCATATCCCCAGAAAGAACTATTTAATGATGAGAAACTAATCATAGATCTCATCATATCCTACAGGGTACAATTTCTCCTTTATGCAACACCATTTTATTATGGTGTTCTAGGAGCCGTGAGTTGGGATATAATCCTATTCTCAATCAAATAATCCTTGAACTCTGTATCAAGGTACTCTCCTCCACGATCTAATCGTAGAGCTTGCAATGTTTTACCTAATTGATTTTCAACTTTAGCTCTAAACTCTTTGAATTTTTCAAAAGTTTCATATTTTCGTTGCATTAGATAAACATACCCATATCTTGAATAATCATCAATGAAAGTGACAGAATATTCATAACCACCTCTAGCTTTAACATTCATTGGACCACACACATCTGAATGGATAAGCTCTAGCGGTTCTTTGGCTCTATAACCTTTTGTCTTAAAAGGTCTTTCAGTCATTTTACCTTCTAAACATGATTTTCACAAACAGGTAAAGTGCCGATCTTTAACTCACTTAAAGTTCCGCTCTTTACTAGTCTGTCTATTCTGTCAAGATTAATATATTCAAACCTTAGATGTCAAAGATAGGTATCATCATTGGGAGAAATCTTTTGTTGCTTTGCTCTACGTTTTTCAACTTTAAACAATTCAGCATTGAGCAGTGAATTACGTGTTAATGACCTTAACATGTAAATTGTTTTCTAATATTCCGAAACAAATATTCAAACAATTTCTAGAAATAATAACATCTTTATTACTAAAAGAAATTAAATAATTTTGTTATAATAATCTAGAAACCGAAATCAAATTTTTTGTAAAATTCGGAATATAATAAACATTGTTTAAAACAATAAAACAACTATTCAAAAATTGAAGTGTAACTTCTCCCACTGCTCTAGCTGAAATGACATCCGCAGTGCCAACTCGCATGACAAACTCACCCTTATCAAGCTCCCTCCGAGAATCAATCAACTGTAAAAAAGAACAAACATGATTAGTGGCTCCTGAATCGATTATCACGATTAATAAATCATTCTCCACTAAAAAAGATTCAATGACAAGTAAATCATAATTATCTTTCATTTTTTTTTTTTTGTTCTTGAGCTCTTCGAGGTACTTTGGATAGTTCCTCTTCCAATGACCTTCCACATCACAATGAAAACATTTTCCTTTGGGTTTAGAAGCCTTAGAGCTCTTTTGTTTATTCTTTTGGGTAGCCTGCTTTTTAGGCTTTGACTTAAACTTACTGGTGGTCATTTTCCTCTTTTTCTTATTATAGGTGGAAGTTTCAGCAACATTTGCTTCACCATACTTAATCTTGTCCTTATTCATGGACTCATAAGTAGTGAGTTCATTGAGCAATTGAGTAATATTATACTGCAGTTTGTTCATAACATAATTGTTCTTGAACTGCATAAAACTTTTTGGGAGAGTTTGCAGTATCATGCTCACTTGGCTAGGCTCATCAATCACCCCACCATGAGTTTTAGTTATGTTAAAATAGGTCATCATATTCAAGACATGCTCTCGAACTGATGTCCCTTCCTTCATCTTAGTAGTTATAGTGGCACAAACAACTTCATGTCGCTGCTGCTCAGAAGATTGCCCAAACATCCCTGATAATGACTCCATCATCTGAGATGTTGTTGTCATTGCCTCGTGCTTCTTAGCAAGCACGTCGGACATTCCTACTAACAGGTAGCAACAGGTCTTTTCATCAGCCTTAACCCAATTTTCGTAGGTTTCGCGTACATTACGCATAGCATTTATAGGTGGCACAGGAGGACACTCCTCCGTCAAGGTAAGTTTTAGATCCTCATAGACCAGAATGGTGTTCATATTGTTTTTCCATTTAACATAATTATCCTCATTTAGTTTATCATTGGCAAGTATAGTAATTAAAGGTAACGACATTGCTGAAATAAATAAACAAAATATTTTATTCAAAATTGCTTCATATGAATATCATAATTTTTAGCATAAAATTAAACATGATGCATGGTATATGAATAATGAATCAGAAATACCCTAAAGAGAATTACTATGCAACGATAATCTAACATGCCACAAATAAATGCCACCTTAGGGTAGGTCAAATATTTGTATGTTAGATTGAGAAAATCTCAGTCGAATAATATAACAGAATAACTCTTATTCCTATATTATCTGACTACCGCTTATTTCGGTCAAGGAATAAACTGACTAATTAATTTATTGCTTTGTGAGCGTAACCCATCATTTCAGATCTCTCGGACTTAACTTGAGAATTGCCAATCTTAGGGTAGGTCAATCCCAAAATACATCTAGAAATCCTATCCGTTAGGAAGTCAACCTTGGTATTGACCCAAATGGACATCATCGTTAGGGGGATGAAAATAAAACCGTCTCGAGGTGCCATTCAAATCTCACGGTGTTGAACTAATGATAGAGACCGTGGGATATATTGTCATATATCCCTCTCCCACTCACTATTTTAGGATTAGGGTTTTCTATTTAATATTTCTAGTCATCATCTTAGATTATTAACGGCTAATAAGTATAATCTAAGTTACTAGGAATCAATATATTACTAGAATCATCATCCTATTAACACCTAATAAATTACTAGATTTTTAACTCTTAAAAATCTAATTTATTATGAAGGATTTAATCTATATAATCTAAACTCTTTAATTATGAAGATTAGATTTAATGTGGGATTACCCAATTTTAACTCTTAAAATCTAATCCACATTATAAATATCAATTATACGAAACATATATATATATTTTAATCACATTAAAAGTAATTATATATTACTAATTTGTGAACCTAGGATTTTCAACTAAAATCCTAACAAATTATGAAATTGGTATTTAATGTATTATTATCTCTATTTTAACTAATAAACTATTTAATAGGAAAAATAAATAATAATACATGTATGTATCAATGAGTAGACACTTTCTATTGTATATGACATTTTTTTGCATGATTATGTTATCAATAAATTATTCAATCATCACATGATAAACAATTTAAATAAACAACATGTGATTGATCGGATTCTTTGGCTTTAACAACCTAAAACTAATTTTAAAGATTACAAAAATTAACCAAGGCATTTTTTGGCCTTCACTTGTAATCTTCAAGAACTTCATGGTCTTCTAGGTCTTGATGGACTCTTTAGGCTTATAATTAAATCTAATTTAATTATAAAAAATCTCCATCAAATGGGTTGGGCTTGAAGCCCATTTCTTGATTTTAAAGCCAATGAAAATTATTCAAGTATGAGCATACATGTGCAGATTGTGCATCATCAATATGTGCCCTAAATGCACATGTGTCGCATGCATTAGCATTCACGGACAAACAGGTAAGACAATTACATTGTTTTGTCTTTTGTGCATCACACACAAACAAGTGCAACAATTTGCACTTGCATTGCTATGATGTCGCCATGTGTCACACACATGAGCAAGTGCACTTTTGTGCATGATGCATGGATAAGAACAACAATTTGCAATTAGAATGCATTGTATTGATGCACGTGCAACACAGCCACCTTGAATACAACACGCTAGACTATACACCAAAACTAATGCACTATTTTGAGTACATCACATGTACTGTTCTGGTTCAACTACAACGAATTTAACGCATTACAAGCTGGTTCAAAACCAATCCACGAACGCAGCAACGTGAGCGCATAACTGCTGCAGTCACCAGTGATCCATGCGCAGCCACTCAGCTGCTGATCCAGCCCCCATGCGCAGCCTTTGCATCGACCACACACCTAACTGGTTCAAAACCAGTCCGGTACGCGCAGGAACCACACAGATTTTCATCTGTTCTAGTTCAAAACCAGTCTTACACGCTGTTATCTGCACAACCAGTCAACGCAGCATAACATATCAGATGCACCAGCCATTCAACGTGCTACACGAGGGCAGCAACCGCACCAAACTCGGTTGTTGCAAGCGCAGCAGCTGCGCCGAGTTGAGTGTAGAAGAATAGACCATGTATACTACTGTTCGTGCATTACATGCACTGATAGTGCATGTTTGTAGCATTCGTTCAATGTCTTTTTGCGCATCTCATACGCACACACTGCTTGAAATCTATGCCGTTTCAATCGCAACTTTTCCGCACAAAACCAGAAACGAAATTTCAGGGCTGTTCCACATCATTCTTCAACTTGAATTTTTTCAAACAAAAAAAACCCTAAATCTTTGATATTACAACGGAAAAAATTACCACAAACGGCTTACATATTAATCAAATTAAATTAGCCAAAAAACCATATAATTAACGATCAATCCATGCAAGCCCAATTCATCAAACATGAATATAAAATATGCACATCAATAATTAGTGTCTACCCGATGACATACAAAAAATCATAATCAAAAGGAAATTCACTAATTATTAAACTAGCGAAAACTGGGCTTTGATACAAATTAAAGGGAAAAATTGATTATAATATTAATGCGGAAATGTGGATTTAAAAAATTTTTCAAACAAAAACGTGCTCGGTCGATGCTAGTAATAACAATTCAATAATTAAATTAATAAGATCGAATCTTACCTTATATTAAAATTAAATTGATCCTTTTTTATTCACAAATTCTTCACCACCTGATCTTTCTCACTGTGACTCTTCACAAAAGAAATTGTGTATGGACACAATCTTTTTGAAGACTCTCTTGAAGTAGATGGTTATATAGTGATTTAATCAATGGAAATTTTTGGTTCCATTAGCCAAAAATTTTCTCTCTCTCATTACCATTCATAAAACATCCTTTTATAATAGTAAACTAGAGTTCTTCAATTTTAACAAGGAATTTATATTCCTATTTAAATTGAAAGACTTAATTCATATTCAATATGGAATCAAATTCTTTATTGGATTAGAATTCTATTCTTTTAATTTAGTATAGAATCTAATTCCTATTAAATTAAAACTCTTTTAATATAATTTTAATATGGAATCTAATTCCAATTAAAATTATTATTTCCATTAATTATTTAAATCATTTTTCATTAAATTAAATGATTCTAAATCATAATTAATTTAATGACACCATTTAGAATTGAACCCATGACCTCTACAAATAATTAAATAATTAACCATTAATTAAATAATTACAAATATTTAAAAAACCAAATTATTTAAATAATTTGTGAACATGTCCATAAATTTATGTGTACACTTATAATTGGCCAATCTAATTATATTCTTCAATTTGTTTATTTATGTGATTGTGAGCTAGCAAGGGGACCAAATGGACCTACAATTTGAGCTCCAATAATATCGGAATTATTAATTAAACTCTTTAATTAATAATTCACTATTATTAACCTTAGAGTTACTCCACTAAAAACTTAAGGTTGCACTCTCAAAATTGTAGATGTCTTACACAATCTGAATTTTCAGTGTCCATCAATTTAATCATTTCATATGGTTTGATCTTCTACGAGTAGTTCATAATTAGAGCTAGGTTATTAAAATCCGTTATACCTCTCTAATTATATCTTGTTCCATTAAGTACCATTGATTCTCTAATGAATAATATATCCATAACAACTTATTAATTTATCTTTCTGTTTACTCATAAATAGAAAGTTGAGCGCTCTTATTGTTCAAGACCTGAATGAACACTTAAGGGAAATACTCATCTACTTCTTGCGAGAATGAGTGGATTCCACTATTGTGTAGAATGTTCCTGGTCACTTATTAAATCACATCTCCAAAGTACGAAGCTTATTGACCATAAATCTATAACAGTCTCGCCCATGTAAATCAAAAGATTTGACTCAACAAATAGGAGTCCCTAAAACACTCAGGATTAAGATCAATCCATATATGATTATCTAGTTGATAAATAAAAATTTCTTTGTTTAACGGATATTAATAAAAAATTCATTTTTATCGTGGTTTAGTCCTATATAATCTCTATTATATAAGTGCCTTCATTTTCATGTTGCCACATGAATAATCCCGGATAAGATCATCATATCAAATACGAAATAGACCGCAGCTGTAGATTTGCCACAAACAAAGTACCCAACTTTGTTTGCTTTCTACGGACTCTTTAGATTAGAAATCTCAAATTAAATCCTCTTGTATATAACAATTACATGCTTAGTTTGAGACTATATAAGTAATCATGAATGTTACATGATATTTGTATGAAGCAAACATTTCATAAATACATGTTAATTTGAATAAAATAAATTTATTTATTATTTATTTAAACGTTTACAAATTACAAGCTCTTAGGGCATAAATCCTAACAATCTCCCACTTGCCTAGAGCAAATGAGACATATCTTGTAATCCTAGACCCTTTAGATGGCTGTCAAGCACTTTAGCCATTAAGGTCTTCATAAACGGATCAGCATGGCTGTCCTATGAAGCTATTTTTATCACCGACACATCTCCTCTATGTGCTATCTCTTTGATGAGATGATATTTTCTTTCTTTATGTTTTCCACGCTTATGGCTTTTTGGTTCTTTGGAATTAGCCACTGCACCACTATTATCACAATAAAGTGTGATTGGCTTATTCATATTTGGAACAACTTCTAAATCTGTCAAGAACTTACGAAGCCAAACCGCTTCTTTAGCTACTTCGCAAGCTGCTACATATTCTGCTTCCATGGTGGAGTTAGCGATACAAGATTGCTTAACACTCCTCCAGACTATAGCCCCACCACCAAGGGTGAATACTTACCCAGACGTAGATTTTTGAGAATCCTTATCCGATTGAAAATCTGAATCTGTATATCCTATTGGAATCAAATTCTCACCAAAATATACAAGTATATAGCTTCTCGTTCTCCGACGATACTTGAGAATACATTTTATTACCACCCAATGATCCAATCCTCGGTTAGATTGATAACGACTGACTACTCCCACTGAATAACATATGTCAGGTCTCGTGCATAGCATAACATATATGAGATTGCCTACTGCAGAGACATAGGGAATTCGTCTCATATCCTCAACTTCTTGAGGTGTCTTAAGACATTGTTCCTTAAACAAGTGAACTCCAGGTAGAAAAGGTAAATAACCTTTCTTGGAATTCTACATCGAATAACATATAAGGATCTTATCAATGTATGATGCTTGAGACAACGCTAACAGTTTGTTCTTACGATTTCGCATAATTTAGATCCCAAGAACTTAACTAGCCTTTCCCAAATCTTTCATTTGGAATTGGTTAGCAAGTCAGTTCTTTACATCAGATAATACTCTTAAATCATTCCCAATGAGTAGAATATCATCAACATAAAGTACGAGGAAAACCACTTTCTTACCGATGATACGCTTCTATGCACAAGGTTCATCGACATTTTGCTCAAAACCATAAGACTTGATTGATGTATCAAATCCAATGTTCCAAGATCGAGAAGCTTGCTTCAGTCCATAAATAAACCTTTGCAACTTGCAAACCTTGTGCTCTTAACCTTGGATTACGAATCCCTTTGGTTGCACCATAAAGATGCTTTCATCAAGATTGCCATTTGAGAATGCAGTCTTGACATCCATTTGTCATATCTTGTAATCGAGACATGCAACTATGGATAGAAGAATACGAATAGACTTAAACATGGCTACTGGCGAGAACGTTTCTTCAAAATTAACTCCCTCTTTCTGAGTATAACCTTTTGCCACTAGCCTAGCTTTGAAGGTCTCCACCTTCTTATCCACTCCTCTCTTCCTCTTGTAGATCCATTTGCAGCCTATGGGTTTTACCCCATCTGGTTGATCCATAAGTTCCCAG
Organism: Nephelium lappaceum; assembly: GCA_021234005.1. Classification (NCBI taxonomy): domain Eukaryota; kingdom Viridiplantae; phylum Streptophyta; class Magnoliopsida; order Sapindales; family Sapindaceae; genus Nephelium; species Nephelium lappaceum. The sequence continues at coordinate 2,163,293 of CM038007.1, forward strand.
ACTGAGTTTGAGTACATTGATTCTATCTCGAAATTCATAGCTTTAAGCCATTCTTCCTTATCAGAATCTTCCGTTACATCATGATATGTCAATGAATCATCTACACACTCATCAGATATAGCAATCTGTGCATCTCCGATCTTTCTGTAATGAATTGGTGGTCTAATAACCCTTCTACTACGATGAGATGGTAAATGATTCTGATAGAAATCTGTTTGATGGATAGACATGGTCTTAGCTATGTTATTATCAACAACTATTATTGATTGGATACTAGTTAAACCAAGCAAAAACTACTTGAGTACAATCTTACTTTGAGGTTTATGTTCTTTTATGTAATTATCTTCAAGAAACGTAACATTTGTCGATACAATCACTTTGTTATTTTGAGGATCATAAAAGAATCTGCCTCTAGTTTCTCTGAAGTAGCCTACAAATAGGCAAACTTGTGAACATGGTTCCAGTTTTCCAGTCTCATTTTTCAGCAAATGTGTTGAACACCCCCATATGCGAAAATGTTGCAAACTAGCTTTACGGCCATTCCACAACTCTAAAGGTGTTTTAGAAACAGACTTAGAAGGAACTACATTTAGGATATATACTGCAGTTTGTAGTGCATATCCCCATAATGAACTATTTAATGATGAGAAACTAATCATAGATCTCATCATATCCTGTGGGGTACGATTTCTCCTTTCTGTAACGCCATTTTGTTGTGGTGTTCCCGGAGCCGTGAGTTAGGATATAATCCTATTCTCAATCAAAAAATTCTTGAACTCTATTTCAAGGTACTCTCCTCGACAATCTGATCGTAGAACTTTTAATGTTTTACCTAATTGATTTTCAACTTCAGCTCTAAACTCTTTGAACTTTTCAAAAGTTTCAGACTTTCATTGCATTAGGTAAACATACCTATATCTTGAATAAGCATCAATGAAAGTGACAGAATATTCATAACCACCTCTAGCTTTAACATTCATTGGACCACACACATCCGAATGTATAGGCTCTAGCGGTTCTTTGGCTCTATAACCTTTTGTCTTAAAAGGTCTTTAAGTCATTTTACCTTCTAAACAGGATTTTCACAAACAAGTAAAGTACCGATCTTTAATTCACTTAAAGTTCCGCTCTTTACTAGTCTGTCTATTCTGTCAAGATTAATATGTCCAAGTCTTAGATGCCAAAGATAGATATCATCATTGAGAGAATTTATTTTTGTCGCTTTGCTTTACGTTTTTCAATTTTAAATAATTCAGCATTGAGCAGTGAATTACGTGTTAATGACCTTAACATGTAAATGTTGTTTTCTAATATTCCGAAACAAATATTCAAACCATTTCTAGAAATAATAACATCTTTATTACTAAAAGAAATTAAATAATTTTTTTCCAATAATCTAGAAACCAAAATCAAATTTCTTCTAAAATTCGGAATATAATAAACATTATTCAAAACAATAAAACAACTATTTAAAAATTGAAGTCTAACTTCTCCCACTGCTCTAGCTGAAACGACATCCGCAGTGCCAACTTGCATGACAAACTCGCCCTTATCAAGCTCACTCCAAGAATCAGGAAACTGTAAAGAAGAACAAACATGATTAGTGGCTTTTGAATCGATTATCCAGGTGAATAAATCATTCTCCACTAAACAAGATTCAATGACAAGTAAATCATATTTATCTTTCATTTTCTTTTTGTTCTTGAGCTCTTCGACGTACTTTGGACAGTTCCTCTTCCAATGACCTTCCACATCATAATGAAAACATTTTCCTTTGGGTTTGGAAGCTTTAGAGCTCTTTTGCTTCTACTTTTGGACAGCCTACTTTTTAGGCTTTGCCTTAAACTTACTGGTGGTCCTTTTCCTCTTTTTCCTATTAGAAGTGGAAGTTTTAGTAACATTTGCTTCACCATACTTAATCTTGTCCTTATTCATGGACTCATAAGTAGTGAGTTCATTGAGCAATTGAGTAATTGAGTAATATTATACTGCAGCTTGTTTATAACATAATTGCTCTTTAATTGCATAAAACTCTTTGGGAGAGTTTGCAGTATCATGCTCACTTGGCTAGGCTCATCAATCACCCCACCATGAGTTTCAGTTGTGTTAAAATAGGTCATCATATTCAAGACATGCTTTCGAACTGATGTCCCTTCCTTCATCTTAGCAGTCATAGCGGCACAAACAACTTCATGTCGTTGCTGCTAAGAAGGTTGCCCAAACATCCCTTGTAATGACTCCATCATCTGAGATGTTGTTGTCATTGCCTCGTGCTTCTTAGCAAGCACATCAGACATTCCTGCTAAGAAGTAGCAACAGTTCTTTTCATAAGTCTTAACCCAATTTTGGTAGGTTTCGTGTACATTACGCGTAGCATTTACAGGTGGCACAAGAGGACACTCTTCCGTCAGGATAAATTTTAGATCCTCACAGACCAAAATGACATTCATATTATTTTTTCATTTAACATAGTTATCCCCATTCAGTTTATCATTGGCAAATATAGTAATTAAAGGTGACGACATTGTTGAAATAAATAAACAAAATATTTTATTCAAAATTGCTTCATATGAATATCAAGTTTTAGCATAAAATTAAACATGATACATGATACATGAATAATAAATCAGAAAATACCCTAAAAAAAAATTACTATGCCACGATAATCTAACATGCCACAAATAAATATCAACTTAGGGTAGGTCAAATATTTGTATGTTAGATTGAGAAAATCTCAGTCGAATAATATAACAGAATAACTCTTGTTCCTATATTATCTGACTACCGCTTATTTCGGTCAAGGAATAAACTAACTAATTAATTTATTCCTTTGTGAGTGTAACCCATCATTTCGGATCTCTTGGACTTAACTTGAGAATTGCCAACCTTAGCGTAGGTTAATCTCAAAATACATCCAGAAATCCTATCCCTTAGGAAGTCAACCTTGGTATTAACGCAAATGGACACCACCCTTAGGGGGACGAAAATAAAGCCGCCTCGAGGTGCCATTCAAATATCACCATGTTGAACTAATGATAGACAACATGGGATATATTGTCATATATCCCTCTTCCACTCACTATTTTAGGATTAGGGTTTTCTATTTAATATTTCTAGTCATCATCTTAGATTATTAACGGCTAACAAGTATAATATAAGTTACTAGGAATCAGTATGTTTCTAGAATTATCATCCTATTAACACCTAATAAATTACTAGATTTTTAACTCTTAAAAATCTAATTTATTATGAAAGATCTAATCTATATAATCTAAACTTTTTAATTATGAAGATTAGATTTAATTTGAGATTACCCAATTTTAACTCTTAAAATCTAATCCACATTATAAATACCAATTATATGAAACATATATATGTATTTTTAATCACATTAAAAGTAATTATATATTTCTAATTTGTGAACCTCGGATTTTCAACTAAAATCCTAAGAAATTATGAAATTGGTATTTAATGTATTATTATCTCTATTTTAACTAATAAACTATTTAATAGGAAAAATAGATAAATAATACATGCATGCATGTCATGTTATTATGCAACGAGTAGACACTTTCTATTCTATATGAAATTATTTATGCACGATTATTTTATTAACAAATTATTCAATCATCACATGATAAACAATTTAAATAAGCAACATGTGATTGACCGGGTTCTTTGGCTTTAACAACCTAAAACTAATTTTAAAGATTACAAAAATTAATCAAGGCATTTCTTGGTCTTCACTTGTAGTCTTCAAGAACTTCATGGTCTTCTAGGTCTTTATAGGCTCTTTAGGCTTATAATTAAATCTAATTTAATTATCAAAAATCTCCGCCAAATGGATTGGGCTTGAAACCTGTTTCTTGATTTTAAAGCCAATGAAAATTATTCAAGTATGAGCATCATCAATATGTGCACTAAATGCACATGTGTCACATGCACAAGCATCCAATGCATTAGCATTCACGGACAAACAGGTAAGACAATTACACTGTTTTGTCTTTTGTGCATGACAGACAAACAAGTGCAACAATTTGCGCTAACAGTGCATTGCTATGATGTCGCCATGTGTCACACACATGAGCAAGTGCACTTTTGTGCATGATGCATGGATAAGAACAACAATTTGCAATTACAATGCATTGTATTGATGCACGTGCAACACAGCCACCTTGAATACAACATGCCACACTATACACCAAAACTAATGCACTGTTTTGAGTACAACACATGCACTGTTCTCGTTCAACTGCAACGAATTTAACGCATGACAAGCTGGTTCAAAACCAGTCCACGAACGTAGCAACGTGAGCGCATAACTGCTGCAGTCACCAGTCATCCATGCGCAGCCACTCAGCCGCTGATCCAGCCCCCATGCTCAGCCTTTTCATCGACCACAGAACCAACTGGTTCAAAACCAGTCCGGTATGCACAGGAACCACACAGATCTTCATCTGTTATGGTTCAAAACCAGTCTTGCACGCTGTCATCTGCACAACCAGTCAACGCAGCATAACATATCAGATGCACCAGCCATTCAACGTGCTACACGAGGGTAGTAACCGCACCAAACTCGGTTGCTGCAAGGGCAGCAATTGCACGAGCGCAGCAGCCGCGCCGAGTTGAGTGTAGAAGACTAGACCATGTGTACTGCTGTCCGTGCATCACATGCACTGATGGTGCATGTTTGTAGCATTCATTCACTGTCTTTTTGCGCATCTCATACACACACACTGCTTCAAATCTATGCTGTTTCAATCGCAACTTTTTCGCACAAAACCAGAAACGAAATTTCAGAGCCGTTGCACATCATTCTTCGACTTGAATTTTTTCAAAAAAAATAAACGCTAAATCTTTGATATTACAACGGAAAAAATCGCCACAAACGGCTTACATATTAATCAAGTTAAATTTGCCAAAGAACCATATAATTAACGATCAATCCATGCAAACCCAATTCATCAAACATGAATATAAAATATGCAAATCAATAATTAGTGTCTACCCTATGACATACAAAGAATCATAATCAAAAGGCAATTCACTAATTATTGAATCAATTATTAAACTAACGAAAACCAGGCTCTGATACTAATTGAAGGGAAAAATTGATTATAATACTAATGCAGAAACGTGGATTTCAAAAATTTTTCAAACAAAAACGTATTCGATCGATGCTAGTAATAATAATTCAATAATTAAATTAATAAGATCGAATCTTACCTTACATTACATTAAAATTGAATTGATCCTTTTTTATTCGCTGATTCTTCACCACCTAATCTTTTTCACTATAACTCTACACAAAAGAAACTGTGTGGGTGTAAGCCTTCTAATGTAATTTTACGGATCTCCTCGGAAATTTTTCCTAAATAACTATTTGAGTCCCTAAATGGTTCACGAAAGGGCCTAAGGGTATAAGGAACCCTTAGAGATCGATTTAAATTCGATCGGAGATTAAATGAAAGGGTAAAATAGTAAACGAAATCGAGTAATTATTTAATTTGACAAGGGACTAAATCGAAGATAAGATTTAATAATTAAGCTTAAAGTGAAATTGAGTTAAAAGCTAAGGTATGAAAATAAAATTTTCTCAGGCGTAACCAGTATTATGGAAATTGATTGTGGGGGAAATCATGAAACAAAAACTTAATCACAAAAATCAAAACAAAAGCAAAACCAGTGATAGTGAACAAGAAGAAACCAGAAGAAGAAGAAAGAGAAAGAAGAAGAAGAAGAAGAAGAAGAAGAAGAAGAAGAAAGAGAAGCTGCTGTCGGCCGACCGTGAACCTCGCCGAACTAGAGGTAGATCAGACCCATCGCCACTGCAGAACAAGATGCCAAGCTGAGCTCGATCCAAAGTAGAGCATAACTTGCCACGAACCATAACCGAAGCCGAGCAGATCAACGGCAGAAGCAAACTAGACCCTACTGAGCAAGACCGACGCCGACCCAGCTGAACCAGTCTTTCAAGCTCGCCATACCCAGCTCGAATCCAACTGCAAACGCGATCAGAACTAGACCAGATGCGCATGCACAGATCGATGACAGAACGAGGAGAAAAGAAAGGAGATCGAGTTAGGGAGAGAGAGATTGCATGAGGGAGGAAAGGGAGAAGAAAACCTAGCTCAAACCAGCTCCAATTGACGCCATTTTCAACTCGAAACCAAGCTCGAAACAGTGTCACAAAGAGAGGTTAGTCGAGGAAGAGGGAGGCCGCATGGAGGAAAAGAAGAAGGAAGGAGACCCATCCATTTTCATACCTAAACCAGCCTAAAAACACGCCAAAATCAGCTCGAACCAGAAACTAAAGGATGCACAAAATCAGACGATAGAACGAAGACAAAATAAAGAGGAAGAGAGTGATTTCGTGGCAAAGAAAACGGGTGAGTCGTTTAAATTGAAAATTGAAGATTTTGTTGTTGGTTAAGTTGATTTCGAAGTGGATTTTGTTACGATTCGTTGTTATTTGGTTTTGAGTAAAAATGAGTTGAAAAATAAGTGGATTAATGTTTATTGGAAGCTTAGGAAACCAAGAAATTATCAAAAAATTTTAAGAGAAATCGAATCGTGTGCTAAACTAGTTTGAAGGGCGATTCCGTTAGTACCAGCACGTCCTTAGGTGATAATAAATAAGTTCCGGACGAAGAAAACGGAGTTCGAAACCCTAGAATCAATTAAGAAACCAAAAATGGAGAGTTACTCATAAAAAGGGTAACTTAGGGATGATTGTGTAATTTTAGTTATTTCGAGTTTCTAGAAGTTGACGCGAACGTAAATTTACGTGTCCATATGTTGTGTAGGTGACGAGGGCACTCAAGGATCGAAGCGAGAGGAGTAGGGTCTCCGTGTGCGCCATTTACAGATATCAGTTTTGTGAGTGAGTTTTATTTAAAGATTTTAAAAGTATTTTAAATTATTAAATTGATTTGATAAGTGATTGCTTGAATTTATTAAATGCATTGATATATGCATGAGCTATACTTTGAAATGAGAATGTGATTTTATATGCATTTATGTGATTATTGAAAAGAAATTTCAGAAAATGAATTTTCCGATTTGAATTAAGAAAAGAAAAAAAAAAGAAAAGTGTTTTCAAAACCATTAGTATACCCTCAGAGATTTCCAGATCAGATTAGACTCGGTCAATCTATCCTACATCAGTTGGCACAGTCCTGGGGAGAGATAAGTCACTAACTTGAGGGGACAAGTGTTAGAGTTTGTTAGTTGAGTCACTTTTACTGATGTGGGGTAATGTTTCGCGTGTTATGGTTAGTGTTGGGAAATTCCGCTCATAGCCCAAGATGTCTCAGTGCAGAGTTGTTACGGGTGGTGTCAGTTCAAAATCGCCACGTGACCCCAGAGTTAAGGGTACTATGGTGATTTTGAAACATATTCAGAAATAGTTTTAAAAAAAAAAAGTGAATTCAAAAGAAAAAGAGATTTTATGTTTAGTATTCAAGCTATTTGTGATTTTAAGCTACGACTTATGAATTTAAATACGTGTTGGCATTTATATATAAATTCTCTTGTTTCAATTAAGTTTGAGAAATTAAAGTTTGAAATGTTAAAGAAAATAAAGATTGTTTTCAGACGTTTTACAAGGAGGAAATTTGGAAATCAGATTTTCAAAGAAAAGATAAATTATCACTCACTGAGCTTCTAGCTTATTATTTTTCTGTTTTATACAAAATTCTCCCTAGGTACTCTCTGCAGGTAGCCGAGAGGCGACCATTACCTCCAGCGGGCGAGCTAGTGCGACAGGACGACATCTTGAGCAAATTATTTTGTATAAGTTATTTTCATGTAAATCTCTTTTGAAGTGTATAAATATTTTGCAATTTGTAATTATTTGTTTGTTGCTGTTTTTAAATTGTTTTTGATTTAAATGTGGTTTATTAAACTGTGATTTGAATTTATTGAGTTGAATTGAAAATCAAATGCATGTTTGAGGCCTACGGGCAATAAGAAGTTGGGTTGGTGCTGAAAATAGTTGAAGTGTGATTTTTTTGTAAACAGATTTTTCTGGAATATCAAAAATACAGTCGTTATACTGCCAAAATTTTGTTAGAAAATGAGTTTAAAAGTCTAAAAATTTTTTTATACATTTTCAGTTTTTAAAGAAAACCAACCCAATGATGTTTTAGAAAGTATTAGAAAGTTTAGGGTTCGCTCCACGGGTTTCGTTTAACCCGACATGTCAGGTCTGAGAGAGATCCGTTGGGGTGCCTGATGTGACCTACCGAATTAGAGCTAGAAGTATCCGGATCAGATCGCGTCAGTGGGCACAATCTTTTTGAAGACTCTCTTAAAGTAGATGGTTATATAATGATTTAATCAATAGAAATTTTTGGTTCCAGTTGCCAAAAATATTCTTTCCCTCATTACCATTCATAAAACATCATTTTATAATGGTAAACTTGGGTTCTTCAATTTTAACAAGGAATTTAAATTCCTATTTAAATTGAAAGACTTAATTCATATCCAATATAGAATCAAATTTCTTATTGGATTAGAATTCTATTATTTTTATTTAATATAGAATCTAATTCCTATTAAATTAAAACTCTTTTAATATAATTTTAATATGGAATCTAATTCCAATTAAAATTATTATTTTCATTAATTATTTAAATGATTTTTCATTAAATTAAATGATTCAAAATCATAATTAATTTAATGACACCATTTATAATTGAACCCATGACCTCTACAAATAATTAAATAATTAACCATTAATTAAATAATTATAAATATTTAAATAATCAAATTATTTAAATAATTTGTGAATATGTCCATAAATTTATATGTATACTTATAATTGGACAATCTAATTATATTCTTCAATTTGTTTTTTTTATGTGATTGTGAGCTAACAAGGGAACCAAATGGACTTATAATTTGAGCTCTAATAATATCGGAATTATTAATTAAACTCTTTAATTAATAATTCACTATTATTAACCTTAGAGTTACTCCACTAAAAACTTAAGGTTGCACTCTCAAAATTGTAGATGTTTTATACAATTTGAATTTTTAGTATCCATCGATTTAATCATGTCATATGGTTCAATCCTCTACGAGTAGTTCATAATTAGAGCTAAATTATTAAAATCCGTTATACCTCTCTAATTATATCTTGTTCCATTAAGTACCATTGATTCTCTAATGAACAATTATGAATTTATCTTTCTGTTTACTCGTAAACAGAAACTCGAGCAGTCTTATTGTTCAAGACCTGAATCAACAGTTAAGGGAACTGCTCATCTACTTCTTGCAAGAATGAGTGGATTCCACTGTTGTGTAGAATATTTTCAGTCAATTATTAAATCACATATGCAAAGTACGAAGCTTATTGACCATAAATCTATAACAGTCTCACCCATGTAAATCAAAAAGACATGACTTAACAAATAAGAGTTCATAAAACACTCAGAATTAAGATTAATCCATATATGATCATCTAGTCGATAAATAAAAATTTCTTTGTTTAACGGATATTAATAAGAAATTCATTTTTATCGTAGTCCAATCCCTTATAATCTCTATTATATAAGTGCCTTCATTTTCATGTCGCCACATGAATAATCTCGGATAAGATCATTGTATCATATACGAAATGGACCGCAGCTGTAGATTTACCACAAACAAAGTACCCAGCTTTGTTTGCTTTCTACAGACTCTTTAGATTACAAATCTAAAACTAAATCCTCTTGTACATAGCACTTACATGCTTAGTTTGAGACTACATAAGTAATAATGGATGTTACATGATATTCGTACGAAGCAAACATTTCATAAATGCACATTAATTTGAATAAAATAAACTTTATTTATTGATTATTTATTTAAACGTTTACAAATTACAAGCTCTTAGGGAACAAATCCTAACAGCTTCGTGTTTCACTTTTGAAACTTTAAGGTTGTGTTTGATGTATGAGATTTGATATGCAATTTGAGATAAGATTGAGATTCAAAAATCTCAAACTACTTGAATACTATGTTTGGAGATCAATTGAAAGGAATGGGATTGGGACTCTTTCAATCCCAACCTTCAATCCATTCCTATTCTTTTAGCATTTTTCAATCCTACTCACAACCATATCATTAGGTGAGATGAGATTGGATTTGATATCTTTTTTCTTCTCTTCATTTATCTCTCTCTCACATTTGTTCCTCTCACGCATCCTTGGAACCTCTCACCATCATCATCATCATCATCATCATCTTCTTCTTCTTCATCTTCTTCCTTTTCTTCATTCGCATCTGGTTTTAGGTTCGACAAACCCAAAACTGATCTAGTTCTAGGTCGACGAACCCAGAACCATATGGTTTTGGGTTCGACGATGAACCCAAAAGCATCTGATTTTGGGTTCTGCTCTCAGTCTGTTTTTTTTTTTTTTTTTTTTTTTTTTTTAGTGTTATGATGATTTGATGTTATTGATGATGTTATTGTTATAAGAGATGGTGATATTGATGAATTGGATTGATGATATTGATGAACTATGAGTTAATGATGTTGAATTAATATATCAACTTGGTACACATGCAGTATCGAAACACTTAATAAAAACAATAAGTTATTATTGTTGATTGTAATTTATTATATTTTTATTATATTTTATTATAACTAAATGAGTCAGATCATATTTATAACAATCGACAGACGAAATTAAATTTACTGATTAATCAGACATGTTTAGTTGTAATAAGATATAATAAAATATAATAAATTATAATTAGCAATTTTAAAATGCAATCAGTCTTTTTTTTTTTGTCAAGTGTGTTGGTACCCTAGGTATATTGTAGAATATGTCATATATATATATGCATATTTTCTTCTCCAATATAATTATTTAAAGCAAAATGTATATCAACTTTTGACCAATCATCATAAGAAATATGTTTTTCTCTTTCTCCTTTTATATTTTACAATCAAAAGGAGAGAAAAATGAGATAAATTTAACCGTTTTTCATAGGTTAGAAAGAGTGAGAAATCCTATTCAGTATTTTTAAGAGAGTTTCTTAATTGATAAACTAATCTCCGTATTCTCTTTTTTTTTTTTTTTTTTGCCACATTGATCAGCTCTATATTTGGGTTAAATAAGTGTATTGAGGAGAATTTTTTGGTGTCATTATCTATCCATCGTATTTGATAAGAAATTTACCTAAATTGATAATTGTATTAGAGAACTTTCATAAATATACATGTGGGTATTATCAAATACCCTTGATTTTGAAAATAATGGCAAAATCCCACTCGATTTGAAACTAGGGGAAATTGTACTAAGCCCCCTGACTTTTGCCTTGATGCACCAAGATAGAAGATATTTAATATCTACAAGAGAGAGCAATTTTAGGTTTATACCTTGAAGAGATGTTTATTGTTTTTATATTTGGAAAAAACAAAGCTACATAATATGCATTCATTAATTTTTTTATGAGTTAGTGTGAAGAACACAAATTTTACTTTTTGATTAGAACTTATTAGAGTCTATCAATGGTTCTAACATAATCACGAATCGTTTATTCATTTTGGAAATATACATTCGAATAATAAATTGAAGACCTCAAAAAGTTTTTTTGAACTTGAAAGAATCTCATTTTATTATTTGCAAAACTTAGAGACTTTAGATGATAATATGGTGTTAAAAAATAAAACATATGTTTTTTTCTTTCTTTATTTTTTTTTTTGAGAAAATGAAAGATATGTTAAAAATAAAATATTTGTTACATGCATAAAATGCTTCATAACCTGTGTATTGTCGCACATCTATCTTTATATGTAAAATTGACTTGTAAATATTTCGACCATATTATCTATTTTTTATTGTAATAGATAAAGGTACAAACAAATTCAAGATCTTAATTTGAATTGGTATTTTCTCCATCATAATTATTCTGAGGAAATGTCTACAATAGTTAGCCTTGTGTAAAGTTAGCCTTGTGCAGTTCATATGCGAAAATGTATGTGTAGCTATGAATCCACAACAATTAAAATTAGGTCAAGGATTTTTTTTTTTCCTTTTTTAAGTTAAAATCATGTCAAATTTTAATTGTTTATGTTGGCTCTCTAGTAATAAGATCAGCTAAGTCGTATTTGGCTACTCCAATTGAACTCATCAATGAGCACATGAATATCACCTAGTTTAATTGCATGTCTAAATATACGCTTTTGTTATAATTATTGTAAATTAACTAATAAGGAATAAAAATAAAATTAAGTTCCATAGGAAAAATAATGAGGGGAACTTCATAGCTTGGGAGGGACTGGTGAGTCAATCAAGTTTCCAATAGCAGACCTAAAAATTTGTGATATAAGGGGCACATTTCAATTATATTTTTGTCCGCTCAAAATGATAACCAATTGATTGTGTAATTTTTTATTTTTATTTTTTAAAATTATGGTTTCCAATTTCTTTAAGAACTCATATTAGAAAATTTTAAAATTTTTAATAAATAACTCACCTTGTCCATCATTTCACTATTAGACACTATCATATATCCTGATAAGATAACAAAAATTTGTAATACACACGTGTGCGTGTGTGCACACATACATATATTGCTTTTCATAATTTCTTTTTAAAAAATGTTATTTTTAGTTTACATGGATACCACTTACAATGTGACCATTCAAGCCTGATTGCTAAGTTGAATGAAGATTTTCTACCACCAAGCCATATTGAATGATAGCAAAAAATATTGTTGTCAAAATTACAAATTAATTTACAATTTAAGTATTATATGAAAATTATATCTTACTTTCAAAACACATACCTGAACAATTGATAAATATTATCAAATAATCCAAAATTTATAAATAAACTTAAGTTTAAAGCATGTTTTTCTTCAATAATTTTTAAGTAAATTATTGATTTTAAATAGGTTAAAAATATATAAATGAAACAAATGGTACAGAAAAATTGAATAATTGATTACAAATTGACATTTTGATGTAATAAATAAAAATTCTAAAATTCAAATTCATGAATTAGATTGTTATAAAAATTTTAAAATTCATATTTGTAGTAATATATATTTGTATCATTATGGAGAGTGAATCACAAAAAAATAAAGGAAAAAAATTGAAAATCTTAGAAGGGGCATAATTTCCTCCTAGGCTCAACTTGGATCTGTCCTTGCAAGTTCCCTTTCCTTAAGGAATTTAATTCCTTATTTAGATGTGAGATTCACATAATTTGATTTTCTCTATATTTTCAAGTAATAGAATTACAAATCAAAAATTAAGTTTCATTTTCTTCTTCAAAATTCATTATTCATAAATGTACCAAGAACTAGCAAGGTGTAATCAATGAACCAATTTTAATTCAAGTTTGTTTTATTTTATATTTCGAATTATTTTAGTTTTCACATTCATTCATGTTATTAATTACCACCAGACCTAAAAACTTAAATTGATAAAAAATGGATCAACTATAATATTTAAGACTTGAGATCATTTAAGCTAATAAGAAATGATTCAACTATAGTATTTAAGACTTAAGGTTTAATAGCTGATTTTGTAACAACCCCTACTTGGGGACTATAAATCAGCTTCTAGTCTTGAAGAGATATATACTTGCAAACTGCTTTAGCTTTCATATTTTCCTTTTATTGTATTTTTTATTCTTTTACGTACTCTGGATTAAGAACTTCTCAATAATAGATTAAGATATAGTTCAATTCGCTTGTTTTTGTTTTTGATGAGTTTTTATGGGTTTTATTGAAGATGGTGGTTGATGGATGAGTTGATGTTATTTGTGAGTTATTTGAAGGTTGTTTATCATGATTTTAAGCTTAAAATTGAATTAGAATGTGATATGACTTTGGTTGGATTTTGTTAGTGTGTTGAAGGTTAGGGTTTAAATGGATGATGATGATAATTGATGGGTTTAATTAATTTAAGTTTATTGAATGTTAGATGAGTTGAATTAGTAGAAACGTAAACCCTCTATTTTTAATTTTACGGGTTTCTTAGAAATAATCCCTAAATAACTATTAAAGACCTTAAATGATCCATTGAAGCGCCTAAGGTTTTAGGGAACCCTTAGAGATAGATTCAAACTAGATTGGAGATTAAATGGAAGGGTAAAATAGTAAATGAAATCGAGTAATTATTTAATGTGACAAGGGACTAAATTGAAGATAAGATTTGATATTTGTGGTCAAAGTAAAATTTAGTTAAAAGCTAAGGAATGAGAACGAAATTTTCTCAGGACGTGATCGGTATTATTGCAGTTGTTTGTGGAGGAAATTATGAAACAAAAGTTGGTTTAATCACAAAATTTGAAGCTCAAATAGTGAGCTGAACCAATTACCAAACCCGAACACGAAGAAGAAGAGAAAGAAGAAGAAGAGAAGAAGAAGAAGAAGAAGAAGAAGAACTCGACGTTGATTAAGCTGCTCCAACCAAACTAAGAACTCAACGCCGCGCAGCCCACCAAACCAACCAGTCCGAAGTCGACGTCAGATCGACGACAGAACCAGACCTTATCATTGCGTAAACCAGACCGTCAATCGGAGCAGGACAATGATGGGGAGCTATTCTAGCCAAACCTGACGCTAAGCTCGCCAATCCGGCCGTAATGCCGACGCAAATTCGACCCAAAGGAGAGCAGAATTAAGGATGAACCAGATGTAGAACCGATGATAGATTGACGGCTAATCGAGAGGGAGAGCGAGAGAGGAACAGAGGAGAAGAAAGTGAGGAAGATCCAACCAAAACCCATCCATTTTTGCACCAAACTTGCCACCAAAACCAGTCCAAAACCAACTCTAAATCAGCCCCAAAACGAAGTCAACGCAAAGAGGAAGAGAGTGATTTCGTGAGGAAGAAAAAAGGGTGAGTCTTTTAAGTTTGACGTTGATTTTGTTGATGATTAAGTTGATTTCGAAGTGGATTTTATTACAAATTGTTTGTTGGTTGATTTTGAGTAAAAATAAATTGAAAACTAAGTGAATTAATGTTTATTGGGAGCTTAGGAAACCAAGAAAATATCAAGAATTTTAAGAGAAATCAAATCGCGCACTAAACTAGTTTGAAGGGTGATTCCGTAAATTGACCCGTAATGTGTCAGTTGAGTGTTCGGATGACCCTAACGAGTTTAATTTGATGTGTTCAGGTTATTAAAAGTCAAATATTAAATTCGAAATCAAAACCAAGAAAACACCCAAAAATTAGTATCGAAAACATCACGTTCTTAGCCTAAAACGCTTACCTGATGACCATTTTCTTCCATACCGACACTTGCACCGACTAGATGGCGAGTTGGGAAGGTGTTTAGAGCGAAAATAGAATGAAGAAAAGCCCTGAATAGGGCTATGAATACTGTTCAGCCTAAAGGGGTTGAAATTGGATAATTTTTGTTTCGGGCTTTCGAACACGATTCCGTTAGTGCTAAAACGTCCCTAGATGATAGTAAATAGGTTCTGGGTGAAAAAGAGAGAGTTCGTAACCCTAGAATCAATAAAAAAAAAAACAAAAAATGGAGGGTTGTGCGTAAAAAAGCTCACTTAGGGGCGATTGTGTAATTTTAGTTATTTCGAGTTTTCATAATTTAACCCGAACATAAATTTACATATCCATATGTTGTGTAGGTGATGAGGGTACGCGAGGATCGAGGCGAGAGAAGTAGGGTCCCTGTGCGTGTCATTCACAGTTATCTGTTTTTGTGAGTGAGTTTTATTTTTAAAGTTTTAAACGTATTTTAATTTTTGAACTTGATTTAGTAAATTAATTGTTTATTTGAAATTATTTTAAATACATTGATATATGCATGAGCTATAACTTGAAATGAGAATATGATTTTGTATGCATATATGAGATGGTTGAAAAGAAATTTCAGAAACTAAATTTTTCGGTTTGAATTGAGAAAAGAAAAGAAAAGTATTTTCAAAACCATTAGTATACTCTTAGAGATTTTTAGATAAGATTAGACCCAGCCGGTCTATCCCACATCAGTTGGCACAGTCCTGGGGAGGGATGAGTCACTAACCTAGGGGGACAAGTGTCCAAGTTTGTCAGTTGAGTCGCCATTGCTGATGTGAGATGGTGTGTCGCATGCTATGGTTAGCATTGGGAAATTCCGCACATGGCTGTAAGATGTCTTAGAGTAGAGCTATCTCAGTTGGTCCTCTACGTTAGATTATTCTTTATACACAGGCCACGTGACCCCAAAGTTAAGGGTACTATGGTTATTTTGAAAGATATCCAGAAATAGTTTTAAAAGAAAAGTGAATTGGAAAGAAAAGAAATTTTATGATTATTTGTTCAAGCTATTTATGAATTTCAGTTACGAGTTTTGAATTTAATTGAATGCTTGCATTGATATATAAATTCTCTTGTTTAAATTGATGTTTAAGGGATTTAAGTTTGAAATGTTTAAAGAAACAAAGAATCATTTTCAAACATTTTCTGAGGAGGACGTTTAACAATTAGATTTCTAAAATAAAGACAATTATCACTTACTAAGCTTCTAGCTCATTATTTTTTTGTTTTATATAAAAACCTCCTCAGGTACTTTTAGTAGGTAGCCGAGCAGTGACATTATCTCCAGCGGGCGAGCCAACGTGACACGACGACATTTTGAGCCATCTATTTTCACATCAGTTATATTTTCATGTAATTCCCTTTTGAATTATATAAATAATTTGTAATTTGTAATTATTCGTTTGTAACTGTTTTAAATTGTTTTGATTTAAATGTGGTTTATTAAATTGTGTTTTGAATTTTATTAAGTTGATTTGAGAATTAAATGCATGTTTGAGGTCTATGGGCAATTAGAAGTTGAGTTAGTGGTGAAAAATAGTCGAAGTGTGATTTTTTGTAAACAGGTTTTTCTGGAACGTAAAAAATGCAACCGTTATACTACCGAAATTTTGTTAGAAAATGAGTTTAAAAATTGAAAAAGAAAAATTTCTTACGTCTTTTCAATTTTTAAAGAAAACCAACCCAATGATGTTTTAGAAAGTATTAGAAAGTTTAGGGTTCGCTCCACGGATTTCGCTTAGCCTAATGAGTCGGGTCTAAGAGGGATTCGTTGGGGTGCTCGGCGTGACCTACCAGATTAGAGCTACAAGTATTCGGATTGGGTCACGTCAAGGTGGTATCAGAGTTAGGTTTTGGGAAGTTTTGAGAAATGTTATTTTCAAAGCGTTTTAAGAAAAGTTTGAGTACATTTTGAATCATTTTAAAGCATAGCATGATTTTACATGATTTATGAACTTCGTTTTCATGCATTTTAGCATCATAGATATATAGTGTCGTGGCCGCGGTCGCTCGAGGATTTGAAGGGTAGCTGAGGTACCTACAAGAGAGGAGGAGCATGTTGGCACATCAGTTAATGTGTCGGAGCCTCAAGTAGAGTCGCCATAGCCCGCAAGGCCAGCGAGTGTACAAGTGGATGTAAAGTAGATGGCCCAGCTGTTGGCAGCGGCTTTACATCAGCCTCGTGAGTCGGAGGCATCTATTGAGCACGCATGAAAGTTAGGCGCGAGACCGTATGATGGCACGAGAGAGCCAGAGCATGCCTTATTCTGGCTAAAGGCCAGCGAGGAGATATTTCAGGTCATGCGCTATATCGATGATCAAATGGTCACTTTCTCCACTTTTCTGATGAAGGACAAAGCTAAGGATTGGTGGAAGGCCCTACAGTGGAGACACCTAGATGGGGTATCTTGGGCAGTATTCAGACGGGAGTTCCTTGAGAAGTTCTACCCCTCCAGTTATAAAGAGACTAGGATCAAGGAGTTTTATAAGTTGGAGTAGGGCAGCCTATCAGTAGCAGATTATGAGAAGAGATTTTTTGAGCTGAGCCGCTTTGTTCCCTCTGTGACGGATGATGAGGTGCAGAAGATCAGCAAGTTCAAATCCAGCCTAAGTCCCAGAATCATAACACATGTGGCCTTAAATATGTATACGAGGTACGAGGATGTGGTAGAGGCAGCTATCCAAGTAGAAAGAGCATGGAAACCATTCCTCGACCGTTGAAGTTCTGCCAGAATCGCATCTGGACCGGAAGTACTAGCCACCAGGGCTGATCTAGTAAAGTGGCGAAGAGTGGCAATCTATCTTCCGGATCCCAGAGCAGAGGGCAGAGTTAGGGGTCCCAGAGCAGTCACAGTTTAGTGAGGTCTTCAGCAGGATGCCCAACCTTTAGAGAGGGATTCAGATCACGACCTTCTTGCAACAAGTACGATATGAGCCATCCGGGCGAATATTTTGCTAGTAGCATCGAATGCTACAAATGTGGTCAGGAGGGCCATTTCATGAAGGATTGCCCTGATGCTGCAGCATCGAATAGACCGAAGGGCAGGAGCGCCGCACCTAGACATACTAGTAAGGGTCGTGGACCTGAGAGGAGAGGCCCTTAGATCAGAGTAGCTACTGGTTCAGAGACTTCCAGTGGTGGACCTAACAAAGCAGCGCTACCCAGGGGACAGCCTGGTAGACAACAGACCCAAGCTAGAGTATTTGCAGTCACCCAGTAGGATGCTAATACAGCCCCAGATATGGTCACATGTATTATATTCTTATCTGATTCGAGTGCACATGTGTTGAGAGACCCAGGGGCCACTCATTCCTTTATATCCACAGAGTTTGCTACTAGAGTGAATGTTGAGATGGAGTCGTCGAATTGCAGCATGATCATATCGCTTCCCACAGGACAATCCATGATAGCAGATAAAGTATAACTGGGAAGTAAAGTGGTTATAACAGGTTAGAAGTTTGAGACAGACTTGATCTTGCTTGATATTCACGATTTCGATGTCATCCAAGGCATGGATTGACTGTCAAAACATAGGGCGACAGTGGATTGTTATAGGAAGGAAGTGTGCTTCAGTCGACCAGGGGAGCCAGATGTGATTTTCAATGGTCTAAGGAAGACACTCCCTACGAGCCTGATTAGTGTGCTGAAGGCAAACAGGATGTTAAAAAAAGAGTGTTATGGTTACTTGGCTTATGCAGTGGAGCCGAAGGGTACGGAAATGAAGTTGGAAGAGGTTCCAGTGGTCAGGGAGTATCCAAATGTCTTCCTATAGGACCTTCCAAGGTTGCCACCTGATAGGGAGATAAAGTTTGAGATAGACCTAGCGTTAGGGACGGAGACCATATCAATAGCACCATATAGGATGGCCCCAGCTAAGTTAAAAGAATTGAAGGTCCAAATGGAAGAGAGTTAGTGAGTAAGGGATTCATAAGGCCGAGTGTATCGTCTTGGGGAACTCTAATATTGTTTGTGAAGAAGAAAGATGGGAGCCTCCGATTATGCATAGATTACAAGCAGCTGAATCGAGTCACTATTCGGAATCAGTATCCGCTACCGAGGATTGATGACCTCTTTGATCAGTTGCAAGGTGCAAGAGTATTTTCGAAGATTAATCTGAGGTCAAAGTACTACCAGTTAAGGATTCGTAGAGAGGATGTCCCTAAGATGACCTTTAGGACGTGCTATGAGCATTATGAGTTTATGGTGATGTCGTTTGGATTGACGAACACCCCAGTTGCTTTCATGGATTTGATGAACAGAGTATTCAGGCCGTACTTGGACAGATTCCTCATCGTCTTCATTAATAATATACTGGTGTGTTCAGGTAGCCGAGAGGAGCACGCTGAGCACCTCAGGATAATGTTACAGACATTGAGGGAGCATCAGTTGTATGCTAAGTTCAGTAAGTGTCAGTTTTGATTGGACAAGGTAGAATTTCTAGGGCATGTAGTATCAACAGATGAGATATCAGTGGACCCTCAAAAGATAGAAGCGATAGTGAACTGGCAGCCACCCATGAGCGTAACTGAGGTTAAGAGCTCTCTAGGGTTGGTAGGATATTATAGGAAGTTTGTAGAGGTATTCTCGAAGATTGCCGCTCCTTTATCGAGGTTGACCAGAAAAGAAGAAAAGTTTGTATGGTCAAGGGCATGCCAGCACAATTTTGATGAGTTGTAGCATAAATTGACTTCAGCACCTGTACTTACACTTTCGTCAGGAAACGACGGATTTACAGTCTTTTACGATGCCTTTAGACAAGGATTAGGTTGTATGTTAATGCAGAATGAGAAAGTGATTGCTTATGCATCGCGGTAGTTGAGGAAGTATGAGTAGAATTATCCCACACATGACTTAGAGTTAGTAGCAGTGGTGTTTGCTTTAAAGATATGGAGGCATTATCTCTATGAAGTCCCTTGTAGGATCTTCACAGATCATAAGAGCTTGCAGTACCTATTTACTTAGAATGAGCTCAATATGAGGTAGAGATGATGGATTGAGCTCATTAAAGATTATGACTGCACCATAGAGTATCACCCTGGCAAGGCGAATGTAGTAGCGGACGCCTTCAGCCTGAAGCCTACTGGTTCATTAGCCCAACTGAGAGCAGAGTACCTCCCGATTCTTGTAGAGTTACGGTCCATAGGGGTTAAACTGGAGATGATGGACTCAAGAGCCCTGTTAGCCACATTTCAGGTCCGTCCAGTTCTAATAGATTAGGTTAGAGAGCTCCAGACCCAAGATCCATATCTGAGGAAGATTATAGGGGAGATAAAGGCTGGGCAGCAAAACACGTTTTCAATCTGGGACGATGGGACGGTAGTTATAGGACAGAGATTGTGTGTGCTAGATGTAGGAGATCTGAAGAAAGAGATTATGGAAGAGACACGCTCATAAGCTTATGCCATGCAACCAGAGAGCACAAAGATGTATCAGACTCTAAGAGATCACTATTGGTGAAGAGGAATGTAGAAAGAGATAGCAGAGTTCGTTTCTAGATGCTTAACCTACCAGCATATTAAAGCAGAGCACCAGAAGCCAGCAGGTTTACTATAGTCCCTACCGATCCTTGAGTGGAAATGGGAGAGGATTACTATAGATTTTGTGGTAGGGCTATTGATGATGCAGAGTGGACATGATGCTAAATGGGTGATTATTGATCGATTGACGAAGTTCGCTCACTTTCTAGCGATTAAGAATACATACTCCCTAGAGAGACTAGCTCAATTGTATGTGGATGAGATAGTAAGGCTGTATGGCGTACCAGTGTCCATCGTATCAGACAGAGATCCTCGATTCACATCTAGATTCTGGCCTAAGCTACAGGAAGCTTTGGGCACCAAACTGCATTTCAGTACGACATTTCACCCACAGATAGATGGCCAATCCGAGAGGACTATCCAAACCCTTGAGGATATGTTGAGAGCTTGTGTTATGGAATTCAAGGGGAACTAGAATACTCACCTACCACTGATAGAGTTTGCCTACAACAACAGCTACCAGTCGAGTATCGAGATGGCACCATATAAAGCATTGTATAGTAGGAAGTGCAGGACTCCAGTTTGCTGGGATAAGGTAGGTGAGAGGAGGTTGATTGGCCCAGAGATTGTCCAGATCACCATAGAGAAGATAAATGTGATCAGAGAAAAGCTAAAAGTAGCTAGTGACAGGCAAAAAAGTTATACAGACAATCAAAGAAGAGATTTGGAATTTCCGTTGGGTGACAGAGTGTTTCCACGGATCTCGCCATGGAAAGAAGTGCTCAGATTCAAAAAGCGAGGCAAGCTAAGTCTGAGATACATAGGGTCGTACGAGGTTGTGGAGAGAATTGGAAAGGTGGCGTATCGTCTGAAGCTACCTCCAGAGTTAGCAAATATCCACGACGTATTCTATGTTTCCATGTTACGGAAGTATGTTGCGGATCCTTCATATATTCTTAGAGAGCAACCGGTGCAACTAAAAGAGAATCTAACCTACGAAGAGTAACCTATCGAGATCTTGAATCGTAGGGAGTAGGTGTTGTGCTGCAAAGCGATACCATTGGTCAAAGTCTTGCGGAGGAATCATAGATCAGAGGAAGCTACATTGGAGCATGAGGAGCAAATGCGTGCATAGTATCTGCACCTCTTTGAGTCAGGTATGTAACTTAATTTCGATGATGAAATTTTTATAAGAAGGGGAGAAATTATAAACCCTCTATTTTTAATTTTACGGGTTTCCCAAAAATAGTCCTTAAATAACTATTAGAGACCCTAAATGGTCCATTGAAGCATCTAAGGTTTTAAGGAACCCTTTAGAGATCGATTTAAACCCGATTAGAGATTAAACGGAAGGGTAAAATAGTAAACAAAATCGAGTAATTATTTAATGTGACGAGGGACTAAATTGAAGATAAGATTTGATATTTGTGGTCAAAGTAAAATTTAGTTAAAAGCTAATGGATGAGAACGAAATTTTCTCAGGACATGATCGGTATTATTGAAGTTGTTTGTGGAGGAAATTATGAAACAAAAGTTTGTTTAATCACAAAATTTGAAGCTCAATCAATGAGCTGAACCAGTCGCCAAACCCAAATGCGAAGAAGAAGAGAAAGAAGAAGAAGAAAAGAAGAAGAAGAAGAAGAAGAACCCGACGCCGACCGAGTTGCTTCGACCAGACCAAGAATTTGACGTTGAGCAGCCCGTCGAACCAACCAACTCGAAGTCGACGTCAGATCGATGACAAAACCAGACCGCCGTTGTTGCGCAAACTTGACCGCCGATTGGAGCAGGACGACGACGACGAGCTGCTCTAGTCGAACCCGACGCCAAGCTCGCCGATCCGGCCGCAAAGCCGACGCAAATCCTACCCGAAGGAGAGCAAAACCAAGGATGAACCAGACGTAGAACCGGTGATAGATCGACGGCTGATCGAGAGGGAGAGAGCGGGAGAGGAAGAAAGGAGAAGGAAGAAAGGAAGATCCAACCAAAACCCATCCATTTTCGCACCAGATCTGCCATCAAAGCCGGTCCAAACCACCCCAAAATTAGCCCCATAATGAAGTCAACGCAAAGAGGAAGAGGGTGATTTCATGAGGAAGAAAAAAGGATTAGTCGTTTAAGTTTGACGTTGATTTTGTTGATGATTTTGTTGGTGATTAAGTTGATTTCGAAGTGGATTTTATTACAAATTGTTTGTTGGTTGGTTTTGAGTAAAAATAAGTTGAAAACTAAGTGAATTAATGCTTATTGGGAGCTTAGGAAACCAAGAAAATATCAAGAATTTAAAAAGAAATCAAATCGCGCGCTAAACTAGTTTGAAGGGCAATTTTGTAAATTGACCCATAATGCATTCGTTGAGTGTTAGGATGACCCTAACGAGTTTAATTTGATGTGTTGAGGTTATTAAAAGTCAAAGATTAAAATTTGAAATCAAAACCAAGAAAACGCCCAAAAATTAGTAGCGAAAACAACGCATTTTTAGTGTAAAACACTTACCCGATGACCGTTCCCTTCCATACCGACACTTGGACCAACTAGATGGCGAGTTGGGAAGGTGTTCGGAGTGAAAATTGAATGAAGAAAAGTCCTAAATAAGGTTGTGAATAGTGTTCAGCCTAAAGGGGTCGAAATCGAACGATTTTCATTTAGGGCTTCCGAACACGATTTCATTAGTGCCAGAACGTCTCTAGGTGATTCTAAATAGGTTCCAGACTAATAAAACAGAGTTCAGAACCTTAGAATCAATAAAGAAACCAAAAATGGAGGGTTGCGCGTAAAAAGGGTCACTTAGGGGCGATTGTGTAATTTTAGCTATTTCGAGCTTTCAGAAGTTGATGCGAACATAAATTCACGTATCCATATGTTGTGTAGGTGATGAGGGCGTGCAAGGATCTAGGCAAGAGGAGTAGGGGCTCCGTACGCGCTAGTTATAGTTATCCGTTTTTGTGAGTTAGTTTTATTTTTAAAGTTTTAAACGTATTTTAATTTTTGAGGTTGATTAAGTAAATTAATTGCTGATTTTAAATTATTTTAAATGCATTAATATATGCATGAGCTATAGCTTGAAATGAGAATGTGATTTTATATGCATATATGAGATTGTTGAAAAGAAATTTCAGAAACTAAGTTTCTAGTTTGAATTGAGAAAAGAAAAAAAAAAGTATTTTCAAAACCATTAGTATACGATCAGAGATTTTCAAATAAGATTAGACTCGACCGGTCTATCCCACATCAGTTGGCACAGTTCTGGGAAGGGATGAGTCACTAACCTGGGGGGACAAGTGTCTGAGTCTGTCAGTTGAGTTGCCATTGTTGATGTGGGATGGTGTTTCGCATGTTATGGTTAGCGCTAGGAAATTCCGCACATAGCAGCAAGATGTCTCAGAGCAGAGCTGTCACGGTTGGTCCTCTACATTGAATTATTCCTCATACAGAGGCCACGTGACCCCAGAGTTAGGGGTACTATGGTATTTTTGATAGATATCCATAAATAGTTTTAAAAGAAAAGTGAATTGGAAAGAAAAGAAATTTTATGATTATTTATTCAAGCTATTTATGAATTTCAGTTACGAGTTTTGAATTTAAATGCATGCTTGTATTGATATATAAATTCTCTTGTTTAAATTGATGTTTAAGGGATTTAAGTTTGAAATGTTTAAAGAAACAAAGAATTGTTTTCAAACATTTTCCGAGGATGACGTTTAGAAATTAGATTTCTAAAATAAAGACAATTATCACTCACTAAGCTTCTAGCTCATTATTTTTCTGTTTTATACAAAAACCTCCTCAGATACTCTCTGCAGGTAGCCGAGCAACGACATTACCTCCAGCGGGCAAGCCAGCGCGACACGATGACATTTTGAGCCATCTATTTTCACATTAGTTATATTTTCATGTAATTGCCTTTTGAATTGTATAAATAATTTATAATTTGTAATTATTCGTTCGTAACTGTTTTTAAATTGTTTTGATTTAAATGTGGTTTATTAAATTGTGTTTTTAATTTTATTTAGTTGATTTGAGAATCAAATGCATGTTTGAGACTTATAGGCAATCAGAAGTTGAGTTGGTGTTGAAAAATGGTCGAAGTGTGATTTTTTATAAACAGATTTTTCTAGAACGTCAAAAATGCAGCCGTTATGCTGCCGAAATTTTGTTAAAAAATGAGTATAAAAATCGAAAAAAAAAATTCTTATGTCTTTTCAGTTTTTAAAGAAAACTAGCCCAACAATGTTTTAAAAAGTATTAGGAAGTTTAGGGTTCACTCCACGGGTTTCGCTTAGCCCGACGAGTCGGGTCTGAGAAGGATCCGTTGGGGTGCCCAGCGTGACCTACCAGATTAGAGCTAGAGGTGTCTGGATCGGGTCGCGTCAAGAAATTTATGTGATTTAATTGAAGAAAAATGAAATGAATGATTGTGTGTGTGTGGAGTTAGTAGATGGCAAGAATGGGTGCCTTTTGTGGGTGTTGGATTTTAATGTGTTTAAGGGTTTTGGTTGACGAATTAATTGGTATGGAGACAATTGATGGAAAGAGCTTTAATTAAATGGATGAATTGGTATGAAATTTAATTTTTATTAGGTTGAAGGGCACTTTGAATTTTAATTGAATTTATGTGATACCATAAGGTATTAAAAGTGTTTGAATGTGTATGATGTTGAATAAACATCAATGGAATGGAAAGAAATGGAAATTAAAAAGTGTTGGATGAATTAGTAATGGAATTAGTTTTGATGCAATTGAAGTTTAGTTAAGGAAATGTGAATTTATTTTAAATATGGAATGGACGTGTTATTGATGGATTTTTGGGCTTGAAATGGTGAATGATAGGTGACCAAATTGAAGTCCAAAAGTCAAGAAAAAGGGGAGGATTGATTAGCCACCAAGTGATCAAAAATTGTGAGTGCAAATCATACTTTAAAAAATTTTATGTTTAAGGTTGTTTGAGTATGAAATAATTCTATTTATTTCTTATGGGTTATAAAAATAAATAACTGATTTAGATCTCTCATTTGAGTTCAAATGTGTTATGGTTTATGCATGAAAGATGCAAATTATATACCATTCGAAATGAAATATAGTTATTATGAGAACTTGAAACAAATGAATATATTATGAGTGGCATAAAGAAATTATTGAATTTTTCAAACCCAATGGATTACACTATCTGTTATGGAATTGACGGTATCTGAAAATATATATTTGTTAAGACCAGATCGGAATAGCCCTGCGTGTATAGCTAGTCCTGGGATGGGTTGTCACTAACTCTGGGGGAATTGAATCTGTCAGTTGAGTCGCATCGCTAAATATATGTGAGGGGTATTATTTCACTTTCACGCGTGTACTATAGATTTAATCCGCAGTGCGTTAGTGGGATAACTTCTGTTTATGCCAAAAAGTGTGAAGGACGCTAGGCGTGAAACACTAATGGCTGTCACTAATGCTGGGGATAGTCGTTCGTCCCACCTAGTACGTGTGACCATAATCTGTATGCTTATGGCAATCTATTGATGGTTTTGAAATTATATGAAATTCTGTTATATCTGAAACTGTTTTGCAATTCTGTTACACATGCAATTTTATGAAAATTTTTGAAATTGATTACCTTTTTCAATATAAATTTTTATTTGCTGGTTTTGAATTTTATTATTTTGAAATTGAATTTTGTTAATATCGATTCTGAAGTTATATTTCTGAAAACTATAAGAAATAGAAATTTTTATAAATGTTTTAGGGAGATTACCAATTTAGAAAATAATTTAAGTTAGTAAACCTCACACTCCCTGAGCTTTCGTAGCTCACATGTTATAAGTTTTTCTAAAAACCTCCCTAGGTGTAGGTTCCAACCGACAAGATACACGTTCCCCTTTTTCTGAATGATAGTGGCTGAAGCAATAAAATTTCTGTGAATGTATAAATGGCAATGCATAAAAGAATATATGAACTTTATTTTTGGTTGCAAATATGTTAGCCATAATTTAATTATGGTTAACTTTATTCTGTAATGAAATTAAATCGATTATTTTGATTGTAAAGTTCTGGATTGTAAACGAATTTTTATTTTCAAATTTGATATTAAACTGATTTGATTTTATTTTTTATAGAAATTATGGCCAGGGATTGCCATTGAAATGGACCTGAGGTCCAATTGGAAGTTGAGAAAATGTGTGAAACTTTAGAAGTGTAAAATTTTATTTGTAGGTTGATTTTGTAAACTTTGGTAATCTCGAAAAACAAAGGAAGCTCTAACGAAATTTTTAAGAAATTTTAAACTATAGAAAACAAATTTTAAATAAATTTTAAGTTTATTTGAATTCTGATGATTTTTAGTTCTAGGCTTTGCTTCTCGGATTCCCGACTGAATGTAGTGGAATAGAATCTAGAGGGATTTCGTGGGGTGCCAAGCGGGCTCTTGGGCTCCATAAAGGGAAATACGGGGCGGGTCCCGTCAAGGTTGGTATCAGAGCCCAAATATTGTCTGATCTACTATCTGTTTTTTAAAGTGGTTTTAATGTTAGTTATTAACCGACTTTCTGTATTTGATTGAATTTTCAATAATAATTTTATTACATCAATTATGCATTGCATAACCAAGTTGATGACTGAAAATTCATAGAATTATGTGTAGAAGAGATCATCCAACTAAAAAGAGGAAAGCAGCAGAGGTCTCTGCACCTGCAGTAGAGAGAATAGATGAATTTGTTAATGTACCTGCAGAACACCCTCCAATAGGACCATCCTAGCCGCCAGAGTCAGTCAGAGTAGAGGTTAATGTAAAGCAGATGGCTCAGGCACGATGGTCGCCAAGAAATTCGACGCGAAGTCATATGATGGTACAAGGGATCCGGAGCGTGCTTGGTCTTGGATGGAGACCACAAAAGAGATTTTCCAAGTTATGGGGTGTACAGATGATCAGATGGTCACCTTCTTCACCTTCGTACTGAAAGATAGGGCGAAAGATTGGTAGAGATCTTTACAGAGGCTGAATCCTGACAGGGTGACCTGGGTAATGTTTAAGAGAGAATTTTTAGAATAGTTTTACCCCAAGAGCTACCAGGACACTAAAATGGAAGAACTTTTTAGATTAGATCAGGGATCGATGTCTGTTACGGATTATGAGAAAAGATTTTCATAGCTGCTTCGGATGCTTCTGTTCATAGTTGATAATGAAGAGTAGAAGATAAAGGTATTCATAGTGGGCTTAAATCCAAAACTTAGGGCCTACCTACTAGCTATGCCCCACCCACGATACGGAGAGTCAGTAAAAGCAGCCATCAGGGTGGAAAAGAGTGTGGAAGCCATCCTAAAGCTGAAACTAAAGTAAGGCCAGAAGCGTAGTTGGTAAGGCAACTACTCAAGGGGACCCAACAAGTACACTAGGTCAGAAGATAGATCAGTAGGGTCCAACAGCCGTTAACAGAATTGCGGGGCACAATCAAGCCAAGGCTCCATGATCGTACCAGTTAGTTCCAAAGGCCCCAGAGGGAGCTGGCAGAGCAGACCCGCCTGTAAGACATGTGGCAAGCCACATACGGGTGAGTGCTATAGAGAGAGATCCAGATGTTTTAGATATGGGTAGGAGGGTTATTTTGTGAAAGACTGCCCACAGCCAGCTCCAACAGATCAATCAAGGCCATGAACTGTAGCTACTGGACAGACCAGTGGGAGTTGAGGTATAAAGAGAGTCACACAGACGGGAGGGCTTGCTGGTACCAGTTAGCCCGGTAAAGGTTCAAGCTGAGGAGGATCATTTATGAGTCAACTAGGGAGGCCTCGTACATAGGCTCAGGTGTTTGCATTCACTCAACAGGAGGCAAAGGCAGCTCCTAAGGTGGTTTTAGGTATTATTTATGTTTTCGGCCAAGATGCATTTAGTCTGATAGATCCAGGTGCCACCCACTCTTTTGTATCTACACACTTTTCTAAGACCACCGATGGAAAATCAGAACCAATAGACTATAATTTGAGGGTAACACTTCTTGTGGGGGACAAACTGTTGGCAGATAAAGCATATATAGGTTGTCAAGTGGTTATAGAAAATTAGGAATTCCTGGCAAATCTGATTTTACAGAACATTAGAGACTTTGATGTGATATTTGGGATGGACTAGTTATCCAGACACCACGCCACAGTTGACTGTTTCTGTAAGGAAGTTAGATTTGTTAGAGATGGGGAGTCCGATGTGATTTTCCAAAAGGTACAGAAGTTACTGGCTAGTAGTTTGATGATAGTGATGATGGCCTAGAAGATGCTACGAAAAGCACATCAGGGGTATCTAGTATATGCTATTGAAGCAAAAGAGACTGAAGTGAGATTGGAAGATATCCCTATAGTCAAAGATTTCCTAGATGTGTTCCCAGATGATCTATCTGACTTGCTACCCGACCAGGAGATTGAATTTAAAATAGAATTGGTTCTTAGAACACAACCTATAGCTAAAGCACCCTACAGGATAGTTCCTTCAAAGTTAAAGAAATTGAAAGTACAGATGGAGGAGCTAGTAAGTAAAGAGTTTGTTAGGTCGAGTACCTCACCATAGGGAGCCCCAATACTATTTGTCACGAAGAAGGATAACAGTTTGAGGTTATGTATGGATTACAGACAACTCAATAAGGTAACAGTACAAAATCAATACCCCCTTCCCAAGATTGATGATTTATTTGATCAGTTACGGGGGTTCAGGGTGTTCTCTAAAATAGATCTGAGGTCCAATTATCACCAGTTGAAGATCAAAAGAGAAGATGTTCACAAGACTGCCTTCAGAACACGGTATGGCCATTATGAATTTCTTGTCATGCCATTTGGGTTAACCAATGCCCCTACAGCATTCATGGACCTGATGAACAGGGTTTCCAGGCCTTATCTAGACAAATTTATTATAGTATTTATCGATGACATCCTAGTGTACTCAAGCAGTAGGGAAGAACATGAAGAGCACTTGAGGATTGTGCTACAGACTCTCAGGGAACATCAATTATATGCAAAACTAAGTAAATGTCAGTTTTGGTTAGATTAGGTGGCATTTCTGGGACATGTAGTGTCAGTAGAGGGAATTTTTGTTGATCCTTAGAAGATTGAGGTAATAGTGAACTGGAGATAGGCCACCAATGTTACAGAAGTCAGAAGCTTCCTGGGGTTAGCTGGTTATTACAGAAAATTTGTAGAGGGGTTTTCAAGGATTGCTACTCCATTGACCAGGCTCATTAGGAAGGAAGAAAAATTTGTATGGTCAGATCAATGTCAGCAGAGCTTTGATGAATTAAAGAAAGGACTGACTACAGCTCTTGTTCTCACCATTCATACTGGCAGGGATGGATTTACAGTATACAGTGATGCTTCGAGGCAAGGCCTAGGTTATGTGCTGATGTAGAATGATAGAGTGGTTGCTTATGCTTCCAGACAATTGAAAAAACATGAACAGAATTATCCCACACACGACCTAGAGTTGGCTACAGTGGTCTTTGCTTTAAGAATCTAGAAGCATTATTTATATTGAGTCCTTTGTAGGATTTTCACCGACCATAAAAGTCTGCAATATCTATTTTCTCATAAAGAATTGAATATGAGACAGAGGAGATGGATGGAGCTCCTAAAAAATGATTATGACTATACCATCGAATACCCTCTCGGGAAAGCCAATGTGGTCGCTGATGTATTGAGCAGGAAGCCCACAGGTTCCATCTCATATTTGAAGGCTATATACCTCCCATTATCGGTTAAATTAAGAGCTTTAAGGGTGCAGTTAGAGATGACTGATTCTGGGGCATTATTAGCTACTTTTCATGTGCGCCCCATTCTGATTGATAGAATTTGAGAGTTACAGCCTCAGGATCCGCATCTGATGGAACTGAAGAATAAGATTGAATTTGACCCACCGACAGACTTCTCACTGAGGGATGATAGGATTAGTGATGGGTAACAGGTTATGTGTTCCGGATGTAGCTGATTTGAAGAAAGAGATTATGGAAGAAGCCCATTCATCAGCCTATGCAATGCATTTAGGAAACACCAAAATGTACCAAATCCTGAAAGAACACTACTGGTGGAAAGGGGTGAAGATGGACATTGCAGAGTTTTTCTCCAGATGCCTCACCTGCCAATAAGTAAAAGCTGGACATCAGAAACCAGTAGGGTTACTACAGCCACTCCCCATACCTAAATGAATAGTACTTTCATTTTATGATTAACAGTGAATTTACGAATGAATAGTAACATTTTCTGGTGAATAGTACTCGATGAATAGTGAAATTTTGAGACAGACCCCTGAAAATAAAAAATAGTTAGAATGGTTAGTAGGATCTAATAAAACTGAAACGGAGTAAAAGTGAGTCCGTTTAGGTAGTTTCTAAAGATTCCGAAAGTTACCCGATAAAAATGCTCTTATGGACAGGATTGTAAATGTTGTTAATCTAAACTCCATTTGAATTTTTTCGAAGCCATAGATTGAACCTTAAGAGACCTAATTAGAGTACTGTAAAGTCAATTTGATGAATGGGTGATCATAGAATTAATTTGGAATTTATTTCGGAATGAATTGCATTAATTTTTAACGTTAAGAGTATGAATGAGATTTTATGATATTAAACCCATTCTAAAAGCACTATCCATGTGATTATTGATGGACCAATGGTGGATCAACACCTAATAGTCATCTTTTGACTAAATTTGTGGTTGAGATTAATTAGAATTGATTAAGATAATTGAATGGATAATTATATAGTTAATGAACCAATGAAATTGTGATTAGTGTGACTAAAGGATATATTTGGTATTTTAGGTGAACATTAAGGGCAAAATGGTCATTAAGGGAGCCTGGTATATAAGTTGAAGCCTAAATGAAATCAAAACAAGAAGCAATTCGGTCAAACAAGGCTAAAACTGAAAAAGAAAAAAAGAGAGGAGAAGAAGAGAAATCGAAGAAGAAGAAGGAAGAAGAGAGCTACTGGTTTGGGGTGATTTCTAGCAGGACCCAATCCGAACCTTACCATACTTGTGTCCGAAGGGCCTCGCCTGGCACCCCAACGGATTCCTCCTAACCCTACTTAATGGGCTAAGGGGAACTCGCGAAGCGAACCCTTGAAATATTTTCTTACTTCGTAAAACATGAATAGGTTGGATTTTTTTTTTTTTTTTTTGTTATAGAAAATTCGACAGTTGTTATACTGTCGAATTTTCTATAAAAACATAACACATTTGAACTCAAATGAGAGATCTAAATCAGTTATTTATTTTCATAACCCACATGAAATAAATAGAATTATTTTATACTCAAACAACCTTAAACATAAAATTTTTTAAAGTATGATTTGCACTCACAAATTTTGATCACTTGGTGGCTAATCAATCCTCCCATTTTTCTTGACTTTTGGACTTTAATTTGATCACCTATCATTCACCATTTCAAGCCCAAAAATCCATCAATAACATGTCCATTCCATATTTAAAATAAATTCACATTTCCTTAACTAAACTTCAATTACATCAAAACTAATTCCATTACTAAGTCATCCAACACTTTTTAATTTCCATTTCTTTCCATTCCATTGATGTTTATTCCACATCATACACATTTAAACACTTTAATACCCTATGGTATCACATGAATTCAATTAAAATTCAAGGTGCCCTTCAACCTAACAAAAATTAAATTTCATACCAATTTAATTTAAACTCTTTCCATCAATTGTCTCCATACCAATTAATTCGTCAACCAAAACCCTTAAACACATTAAAATCCAATACCCACACTAGGCACCCATTCTTGCCATCTACTAACTCCACACACACAATCATTCATTTCATTTTTCTTCAATTAAATCACACAAATTTCTACTAATTCAACTCATCTAACATTCAATAAACTTAAATCAATTAAACTCGTCAATTATGATCATCATCCATTTAAACCCTAACCTTCAACACACTAACAAAATCCAACCAAACTCATATCACATTCTAATTCAATTCTAAGTTTAAAATCATGATAAACAACCTTCCAATAACTCACAAACAACATCAACTCATCCATCAACCACCATCTTCAACAAAACCCATAAAACCTCATCAAAAACTCTATCAATTTAACTATAAATTCAACCAACTAACTTCCCTTATTTTCTTCATGATTCTTGGAGCTAAGAGGATGAAAAGCTTGAGAGAAATCTGTAAGCCCTCGATTTTATTTTATGGTTCCCCAATAACAATCCCTAAGTGACATTTTAAGACCTTAAGTGATGAATGGAAGTGTTGTAAAAATATAGAGAGTGATTGAAACCCAACGGAAGCATAAATAAGTATAAGGGTAAAATGGTCATTTTCATTGGAGTTATTAAGTTAGTATGACCTATGGACTAAATTGAAAGAAGTTTATAAGTTATGGGTCAAGATGGAATAAACAAGACTTACGTGCCAAAAACTAGTTAAGTAAAGGATATATTGGTCATTATGGGAATTGTTATAAATATATAAACAAAAGTTAGTGGAATTTTGAGACTTTCATTCGACCAACAAAGCAAAACCGAGAGAGGTGTGTGTGTGTTTGGTTTGGCCAAAGAGAGGGAGAGAAGATCAAGGTGAGTTCAAACCATTTTTGGACTTCTAATCAATCAAGCAAGCTTCCCTAAGCTAGGAAATCAAACTTGAAGCATCAAACGAAGCCAATCAAAGGTTAGTCATTCATTTTGAACTTGTTGTTGTGTTGGTTTAGGTTAGTTGTTTTGATGATTTTTGAGTTGGTTTTGATGAGAGATTTTTATCTATGTTGAGAGATGATTCATTTGAGATTGGAAAGCTTGTGTAGATGGCATGGAAACCTACTAAAATTGATGAGTTAGGGTTGGCTTGGAAGAGGTTTTGAGTAGGTTTTGGATTAAAAATTATTAGAATGAATTGTAGGCTAGGTGTTTGATAATATGTCTAAAAGAACCAACATCAAAAATATGAAGAAAATGGGTTTAGTAAGTGTTGAGACATGTAAGGCCTTATGGAGTGGTATGAGAATCTAATGGAATTGAGATGTTTTAAGCATGATTTTATGTTGTTTAAGTGACAAACCGTAACACTCCTAATTTTATTTGCATGAATAGTATTATTATGATTAATGAGATGAGGGATTAAATTGAAGATAATATTTGATTTGTGTGGTCAAAGTAAAATTGAACTAAAATCTAAGGTTGAGAATGAAACTTTTAAGGGATGAAATGGGCATTATAGGATTTGTTTGGGGAGGAAAATAGAAGTCAAAAAGTTGGTTGACTAACAAAAACAAAAACCAAGACAATGTCGCGTGAAGAAGAAAGAAGAAGGGCAGAAAAGAAAGAAGAAAAGAAAAAAGAAGACTTTACCGCGCCGACCAGCCCGATCGACGGCCATCGCCGACCAACTCAACACAAACCGCATGACGGAGACAACTCGAAGGCAAAAGCATATCAGATCTGATGATCATGCGATGCCAAAACCTAGCAGAACCGCCTCGCGAATAGCCCTAATCTGAGAGGAAGAAGTTGCCGTCCGACCCCCCTACAGAACCTGACCCGAATGAGAGCAGAACCGATTTGAACCGTGGCCGAACCAGCTCTTCACCTACGGGAACAGACAGCAGACCGGCGGCAGAAATGATGCCAATCGACGGTAAAAAAAGTGGTAAACCGCGGTGGAATCGAGAGAGAAAGAGAGAAAGGAAGAGAGGAGAAGAAAGAGAAAGAAAAATAACCCGAAACCAGCTCAGATCTGTCACTAAAATCAGTCCAAAACCACCCCAAAACTAGTTCAAAACGACGTTAACGCGAAAAGGAATAAGGGTGAGTTGTTTGGGTTGAAGATTGATGATGTTTGGTTGGTGAGATTTAAAAATATTTGGATCCATTAGGAATAGTAAATCATGCATTTTAAATTATGGAATGAGCTTTTATTGAGTATCTATGTATTTTAAAAAAAACCAGAAGAGGAGATAGCTCAAGGAAGCGAAAGAAAAGGAAAAGAGAAAGTGTGAGCTACCGTTGGAGCATAAATCGAAAAAGAAAGTAGTAAAAAGGTTGGTGTACACTTTATTCAATTCTCTTTTATAAATAGAATATTATCGACTTTCGAATACTTTGATGCTTTGAATTATTGTTTGTGAATATTTTGATATGTGTCAGATTAAATATATTATTTTGAATTGTGATAATTGATGGGATTTATATGGTTGTGACAAAAACAAAATGGTGAATTTGAAAATTGATTTGTGTGATTGTGGAAAAACGAAGTGGGTTGGATTGATGAGATATTTCGAAGTGTTATTTCATATTTTCATATTTTCTGGAAACCTCCGAAATGCAGCTGTTATGCTGCCAGATTTTGTTTGAAAAATGATTAGAAACCGAAAGTTTAAACGAAACTGACCCAACCAATTTTGAAATAAATTGTTATTCAAGCCCTAGTAAGCTTTGACACAGATAGGTGGGGATTGGAGTGGCATGCCATTAAGGTCATTTAGCAGTACTGCGCCGTTTGATTCTGTACCGACCGATAGTGAATTTGAATGTTAATTCGGAGGTTGTGAGAGGCACCAAGTGTCCGGCCCCGAATATACATGATTATCTGATAGTTTGGCGGGTAGTCACCGAGTGTCCGATGCCGGAAAACCAGACTACCAGTCCATGGTATCGTACTTGTGTTTACTTAGTGCATTGAAAGTTATTATGAGAATTATTTTGATTAATGTATTGTTTAAATTCTTTTGGATATTTAATTGATTTATTGATAAATTATGATACTTTGTTACTAAATTTATAAATTGATTGTGTGAAAATAAAAAGATTAAGCATGGTGTACACCCACTAAGCAAATATGGTTAGCACATTGGAATTTCCGCGGGTAGGTAGTAGATTGCATTTGGAGGGCGAAGATTGAAGAGAAAGCACATCTGCAGTGAGCTGATACAGTCACATCTATCCTTCCATATTTATTTTTGGGTATATATATATTATCTTTGGTTTTGTATATAAAAGTTTCAATTTCTATTCATGCGCATATAGATATGTATTTGGATTTAAAATGATGTTGTTGGTGAAGAAAAATCAAGTCGTGTAAATATCTTGGTACATGTGATAGAAATGGAAAATGATGAGCCAAGCAGAGTTTGGTTCTAATTCAGAATATGTTTGTGGAAGAAATGCTTTGGATATGAATATGATGATTTGTAACAGGTTGGAAAGTTCGAATTTTAGAGGAAACTCTATCAGTTTTTCGGTGTAAAATAAATGTTTTAAAAGCTTTGTAAATTGATTTTGAAATTCGTATTTTGATGTGAATAAATGAATATATGGTTTTATAGTTAAAGATCTTGTAAAACAAAGATAACTGTAGCGCCTCTTGGAGTCGTCTGGTGAAAGGGTGGATAGGGGGTGTTACATTTAGTGGTATCAGAGCTATGAATTAGGCATTCCTAGACCTAAGCGTATAAATGTGTATAAAAGTATTTTGACATTTGAATGAACATGCATTTGCATATGAAAATGGAAGGATGTGACTCCGACCTATAGATTTCTCTTCTGTCTAATATAAGATAAGAAATTGAACCCTTTGATGCCCAAAGAGCTGAGGGCAGTGAGAGACCGGAGCCTAAGAGTCCTGCAAGTGTAGCTGGGGGAGTTTCTGGTGAGTCTGCGAGTCCGAGGATGACTTGTCAGAAGGCTCAACGTCAGCCAGGGTTTATGCAGCAGATGGCTGAATTTTTCCAGAATGTTGCCCGAGCCGCACCTTAAAAGTCTATGATAGAGAGACTGGCGAAGCACAGACCTACCGATTTCCATGGTAGGAAAGATAAGGATGCATCCGCTGCTGAGTACTGGTTAGAGCAGACCGAGAGGATTTTAGAGCAGATGGATTGCACCCCTAAGGAGAGGGTATGATGTGCAGTTTATTTACTATAGAATGATGCCTACCATTGGTGGACCTCAATAGCAGATTTGGTACGGCCAGAGGAGAGGACCTGAGAGTTCTTCCTGAGAGAGTTTCAGAGGAAATATATTGGTCGTATCCACATGGATAATATGAAAAGAGAGTTTATTAACCTGAAGCAGAGACAGATGATACTTATTGAGTATGAGAGAGAGTTCATCAGGCTCAGTAAATATGCCAGAGAGATAGTGGTGACTGAGGCAGATTGATGCAGGAAGTTTAAAGATGGATTGAATGATTACATACGTTTCCAGGTGATAGCCCTTCAGTTAGAGGACTTTCCATGACTTGTTTTAGCGGCCCTAAATGTAAAAAAAGTAAAGAAAGAGGAACATGCCAGAAAAGATAGAAGCCAGTAGAGACGGGGTCAAGGACAGTCCAGTGCATCCCATCCACTCAGCAAGAAACAGAAGGGACCCCAGACTACCAGTCTTAGTCAGCCACAGCCACAGAGGCAGGGATAGGGATCCATTGCTAGGCCAGGCCAATCAGCCTCATCAGTGGCCAGTACCCCTGGGAGCACAGCTAGGGGATCAGCACTACCTCCATTTGAGCATTGTGGGAGGATGCATTCAGGAAAGTGTTGGAGGCTGACAAGGGCATGTTACAGATGTGGGTCACATGATCATTTCCTAAGGGATTGCTCAAAGAACAAAACCATTTCTGCCCCATAGACTGTGAGATCAGGTACTGAAGCTTCAAGAGACAGGAGACCGAGTCAGTCAGACTTCAGAGGTAGCAGTTAGAAAGCTGCTCATGAGTCAGTGGGGAGACAAGATATGGGCACTCCAGCGCATGCATATGCCATCAAGGCTCAGGAGGAGTAAGATGCGCTAGATGTGATAGTGGTTATGATTTTTATCTTTGATATTTCAACACGTGCATTGATAGATACTGGATCTACGTATTCCTACATTTGCACATCGATACCTAGAGAGAGAAACTTAAAGGTAGATATCACTGAGCATGAGATTCTAGTTAGTAATCCTTTGGGTTACAGTGTGATTATGAATTAGGTTTACAAGGATTGTCCTATTCGGATTTAGGGGTATGATGTTCCAAGTGATGTGATGGAATTACCTTTTCATGAGTTTGATGTAATATTGGGCATGGATTGGTTATCTAGGCATATGGTAGTTATTAACTATCGCCAAAAGAGAATTACCCTTAAAATAGTAGATGATGTAGAAGTAATCATGGTGGGAGAGAGATCAAACTTCCTCTCTAATATAATTTCAGTCACTACTGCTAGAGAATTCATTAGGAAATGATGTGAAGCTTATCTGGCACATGTGATTGATTCCCAAAGGATCGGATCTGATCTTTAGGATATACCCACTGTGTGTGATTATCTAGATATGTTTCCAGAAGAGTTACCTGGTTTACCACTAGAAAGAGAGGTTGAGTTTGTTATTGATGTAGTGCCAGGTACTACACCAGTTTCGATTACTCCCTATAGGATGACATCTGTTCAGTTAAAGGAATTGAAGATACAGTTACAAGAATTGCTAGATAAGGGATTTATATGACCTAGTGTATCCCCTTGGGGAGCTCCTGTATTATTTGTTAAGAAGAAGGATGGGTCGTTAAGACAGTGTGTAGATTACAGGCAACTGAACAAGCTTACAGTCAAGAATAAGTATCCTTTGCCTAGGATTGATGATCTGTTTGATCAGTTGAGAGAAGCCAGTGAGTTCTCCAAGATTGATCTCAGATCGGGGTACCATTAGTTGGGTAAAAGAGTTAGATATTCCGAAAACAGCCTTCAGAACGTGGTACGGACATTATGAATTTGTGATGATGCCATTTGGGTTGACGAATGCACCTGCAGCCTTTATGGATTTGATGAACCGTATCTTCCGTCCTTACTTGGATCAGTTTGTGGTGGTCTTCGTTGATAATATTCTGGTATATTCTAAGACTCCAAAAGAACATGACAGACATCTCCGGACAGTATTGCAGATTTTGAGGGAGAAGAAGTTGTATGCCAAATTGAGCAAATGTGAATTCTGGTTGAATGAGATTGCATTTCTGGGACACATTATATCTACAGAGGATTATATCTACAGAGGGCATTAGAGCTGACCCAAAGAAGATAAAGGCAATTATGGAATGGAAACCTCCTAAGAATGTCACGAAAATCAGGAGTTTTCTAGGATTAGCAAGTTATTACAGACGATTTGTGAATGGATTTTCAACAACCGCAACTCCATTGACTAAGTTGCTTCATAAGGATATTAAATTTGAGTGGAGTGAAAAATGTCAAGCAAGCTTTGAAAAGCTTAAGGCAATGTTAGTTAAGGCTCCAATCCTTATACAGCTAGTATCTGGAAAGGATTTTGTGATATACAGTGATGCTTCACTTAATGGGCTTGGTTGTGTGTTGATGCAGGAAGGAAAAGTAGTAGCATATGCTTCTAGACAGTTGAAACCTCATGAAAACAATTACCCTACATACAATCTGGAGCTAGCAGCCATAGTTTTTGCCTTAAAGATTTGGAGGCATTACCTTTACGGTGAGAGATGTTATATCTACACCGATCACAAGAGCCTGAAATACTTGCCCACTCAAAAAGAATTAAATTTGAGGCAAAGGAGATGGATGCAATTGATCAAGGATTATGATTGCATCATTTACTATCACCCGGGAAAGGCGAATATGGTAGCTAATGCTTTGAGCAGAAAGTTCCTAGTAACTTTAAAAGCTATGAATGCCCAGTTGATGATGACAGATGAAGGTGCATTAATAGCTGAGCTGCAAGTCAACCCAAGTCTGATTCAACAGATACAGGAAAAGCAGAAACAAGATGAAAAGCTAATAACCATCAGCAAACAAGTTTAAGAGGGGAAAGAGATTGATTTTGAAATAAAAAATGATGGTTATTTGTATTTCAGAGACAGAATTTGTGTTCCAAAGATGATGAATTGAAACAGATAATTCTGAAAAAAGCACATAGTAGTCCGTATGCAATACACCCCGGTAGCACGAAAATGTATCAGGATTTGAAGATTTCTTACTAGTGGTCTGATATGAAAAGAGATGTAGTAGATTATGTCATTAAGTGTATGACATGTCAGCAAGTGAAAACTGAACATCAGGTTCCAACAGGGTTACTACAGCCAATATTCATTCCTCAATGGAAGTGGGACAGTATCACCATGGATTTTGTTACAGGTTTACGTCTCACTCGGGGTAAACATGATGCAATATGGGTGATTATGGATAGGTTGACTAAGTTAGCACACTTCTTACCAGTCAGGACCGATTATTCACTTGAGAAGTTGGCA
Source organism: Nephelium lappaceum (assembly GCA_021234005.1). Classification (NCBI taxonomy): domain Eukaryota; kingdom Viridiplantae; phylum Streptophyta; class Magnoliopsida; order Sapindales; family Sapindaceae; genus Nephelium; species Nephelium lappaceum. Next base: position 2,203,275 of record CM038007.1, read on the forward strand.
GAGTTGTATATAAAGGGAATAGTTCGGTTACATGGAATACTTGTGTCCATTATATCAGATAGAGACCCAAGATTCACATCACGGTTTTGGAAGAAATTGCATGAAGCCTTGGGTACTCAATTGAATTTCAGTACAGCCTTTCATCCACAGACAGATAGGCAATCACAGAGAGTGATTCAGGTGCTAGAAGATATGCTGAGAAGCTGTATCACTGATTTTGAAGGAAGTTGGGTTGACCATATTCCAATGATAGAATTTGCATACAATAACAGTTATCAATCAAGCATAAACATGGCACCATATGAAGCTCTATATGGAAGGAAATGCAGAACACCCTTGTGTTAGACCGAACTGGGTGAAAGTAAAGTAATAGGACCTGATTTGGTGAGACAGACTGAAGAGAAGGTCAAGAATATTAAAGCAAGACTGAAAGCTACATCCGATTGACAGAAGTCTTATGCGGACCTGAAAAGAAGAGACATAGAATATAAAGTTGGAGATAAAGTCTTCCTCAAGGTATCTCCATGGAAAAAAGTATTGAGATTTGAAAAGAAAGGAAAGTTAAGTCCTAGATTTAACGGCCCGTATGAAATCATTGAACGTGTGGGACTAGTGGCCTATGGACTAGCTTTACCACCTAAATTGGATAAGATTTATAATGTTTTTCATGTATCGATGCTGAGGAGATACATATCGGATCCTTCTCACGTCATATCGACTGAAGCTATCGATGTACAGCCTGACTTATCATATGAAAAGGAATCTGTGCGGATTCTAGACCGGGAGATCAAAGAATTGAGGAATAAGAAAATTCCACTGGATAAGGTCCTTTGGAGAAACCATAACGTTGAAGAAGCTACTTGGGAGAGTGAGGAGATAATGCAACAGCAGTATCCACAACTATTCGAATAAGGTAAATTTGGAGGACGAAATTTCTTAAGAGGGGAAGAGTTGTAATACCCCTAATTTTATATGCATGAATAATAATATTATTATTATTATTATGATTAATGAGATGAGGGATTAAATTGAATATAATATTTGTTTTGTGTGGTCAAAGTAAAATTGAACTAAAATCTAAGGTTAAGAATGAAATTTTTAAGGAACGAAATAGGCATTATAGGATTCGTTTGGGGAAGAAAATATAAGTCAAAAAGTTGGTTTACTAACAAAAACAAAAACCAAGACAGTGTTGTGTGAAGAAGAAAGAAGAAATGAAGAAAAGAAAGAAGAAGACTCTGCCACGCCGACCAACCGGACTGACCACCATTGCCGACCAGCTCGATCTGAACCGCACAATGGAGACAACTCAAAGCTGACCAAACTCGAAGGCAGAAGCATATCAGATTCGACGACCATGTGACGCCCTAGCAGAACGGTCACGTGAACATCCCCAATCGGAGAGAAAGAAGTCGCTGTCCGACCGCCCTACAGAACCCGACCAGAACGAGAGCAGAATAGAGTTGAACCGCGGCCAAACCAACTCTTCACCCGCGCAAAAAAATAGCAGATCGGAAGCAGAAACGACCCCGATCGATGGTGAAAACAGCAATAAACCGCGGTGGAACTGAGAGAGAAAGAGAGAAAAGAAGAAAGGAGAAGAAAAAGGAAAAAAAATAACCCGAAACCAACTCAGATCTATCACTAAAATCAGTCCAAAACCACCCCAAAATTAGTTCAAAACGACGTTAAAGCGAATAGGAATATGGGTGAGTTGTTTGGGTTGAAGATTGATGATTTTTGGTTGGTGAGATTTGAAAATATTTGGATCCAATAGGAATAGTAAATCATGCATTTTAAATTATGGAATGAGCTTTTATTGAGTATCTATTTATTTTAAAAAAATCCAAGAGAGGAGATAGCTCAAGGAAGCCAAAGAAAAGGAAAAGAGAAAGTATGAGCTACCGTTGGAGCATAAATCGAAAAAGAAAGTGGTAAAAATGTTGGTGTACACTTTATTCAATTTTTTTTTATAAATAGAATATTATCGATTTTTGAATACTTTGATGCTTTGAATTATTGTTTGTGAATATTTTGATATGTGTCAGATTAAATATATTATTTTGAATTGTGATAATTGATGGGATTTATATGGTTGTGACAAAAACGAAATGGTGAATTTGAAAATTGATTTGTGTGATTGTGGAAAAACGAAGTGGGTTGGATTGATGAGATATTTCGAAGTGTTATTTCATATTTTCATATTTTCTGGAAACCTCCGAAATGCAGTTGTTATGCTGCCAGATTTTGTTTGAAAAATGATTAGAAATCGAAAGTTTAAACGAAACTGACTCAACGAATTTTGAAATAAATTGTTATTCAAGCCCTAGTAAGCTTTGACACAGATAGGTGGGGATTGGAGTGGCATGCCATTAGGGTCATTTAGCAGTACTGCGCCGTTTGATTCTGTACCGACCGATAGTGAATTTGAATGTTAATTTGGAGGTTGTGAGAGGCACCAAGTGTCCGGCCCCGAATATACATGATTATTTGATAGTCCGGCGAGTAGTCACCGAGTGTCCGATGTCGGAAAACTAGACTACCAGTCCATGGTATCGTGCTTGTGCTTACTAAGGGCATTGAAAGTTATTATGAGAATTATTTTGATTAATTTATTGTTTAAATTCTTTTGGATATTTAATTGAATTATTGATAAATTATGATATTTTGTTACTAAATTTATAAATTGATTGTGTGAAAATATAAAGATTGAGTTTGGTGTACACCCACTAAGCAAATATGCTTAGCGTATTAGACTTTCCGCGCGTAGGTAGTAGATTGCATTTGGAGAGCGAAGATTGAAGAGAAAGCACATCTGCAGTGAGCTGATACAATCACATCTATCCTTTCATATTTATTTTTGGGTATATATATATTATCTTTGGTTTTGTATATAAAAGTTTCAATTTGTATTCATGCGTATATAGATATGTATTTGGATTTAAAATGATGTTTTTGGTAAAGAAAAATCAAGTTGTATAAATATTTTGGTGCATGTGATAGATATGGAAAATGATGAGCCAAGCAGAGTTTGGTTCTAATTCACAATATGTTTGTGGAAGAAATGCTTTGGATATGAATATGATGATTTGTAACAGGTTGGAAAGTTCGAATTTCAGAGGAAACTTTATCAGTTTTTTTGCGTAAAATAAATGTTTTAAAAGCTCTGTAAATTGATTTTGAAATTCGTATTTTGATGTGAATAAATGAATATATGGTTTTATAATTAAAGATCTTGTTAAAAAAAATAGTTGTAGCGCCTCTTAGAGTCGTCTGGTGAAAAGGCGGGTAGGGGGTGTTACATTTAGTGGTATCAGAGCTATGGTTTAGGCGTTCCTAGACCTAAGCGTATAAATGTGTATAAAAGTATTTTGACATTTGAATGAACATGCATTTGCATATGAAAATGGAAGGATGTGACTCTGACCTATAGATTTCTCTTCTGTCTAATATAAGATAAGAAATTGAACCCTTTGATTCCCAAAGAGCTGAGGGCAGTGAGAGACCGAAGCCTGATAGTCCTGCAAGTGTTGCTGAGGGAGTTTCTAGTGAGTCTGCGAGTCCGAGGATGACTCGCCAGGAGGCTCTGGGTCAGCCAGCGTTTATGCAGCAGATGGCTGAATTTTTCCGGAATGTTGCCCGAGTCGCACCATGAAAGTCTATGATAGAGAGACTGGCGAAGCACAGACCTACCAATTTCCATGGTAGGAAAGATAAGGATGCATCCGCTTTTGAGTACTGGCTAGAGTGGACCGAGAGGATTTTAGAGCAGATGGATTGCACCCCTAAGGAGAGGGTAGGATGTGCAGTTTCTTTACTACAGGAGGATGCCTACCATTGGTGGACCTCAATAGCAGATTTGGTACGGCCAGATGAGAGGACCTGGGAGTTCTTCTTGAGAGAGTTTCGGAGGAAATATATTGGTCGTATCGACATGGATAATATGAAGAGAGAGTTTATTAACATGAAGCAGAGACAGATGATACTTACTGAGTATGAGAGAGAGTTCATCAGGCTTAGTAAATATGCTAGGGAGATAGTCGCGACTGAGGCAGATAGATGCAGGAAGTTTAAAGATGGATTGAATGATTACATACATTTCCAAGTGACAGCCCTTCAGTTAGAGGACTTTCCACGACTTGTTTTAGCGGCCCTGAATGTAGAAAAAGTAAAGAAAGAGGAACAGGTCAGAAAAGATAGAAGCTAGTAGGGACGGGGTCAAGGACAGTCCAGTGCATCCCATCCACTCAGCAAGAAATAGAAGGGAACCCAGACTACCAGTCACAGTCAGCCACAGCCACAGAGGCACGGATAGGGATCCGCTACTAGGTCAGGCCAATCAGCCTCATCAGTGGCCAGTACCCCTGGGAGCACAGCTAGGGGATCAGCACTGCCTCCATGTGAGCATTGTCGGAGGATGCATTCAAGAAAGTGTTGGAGGCTGACAAGGGCATGTTATAGATGTGGGTCACATGATCATTTCGTAAGGGATTGCCCGAAGAACAAGACCATTTCTGCCCCATAGACTGTGAGATCAGGTACTGAAGCTCCCAGAGACAGGAGACTGAGTCAGTCAGACGTCAGAGGAAGCAGTTAGAAAGCTGCTCAGGAGTCAGTGGGGAGACAGGATACGTGCACTCCAGTGAGTGCATATGCCATCAGGGCTCAAGAGGAGCAAGATGCGCTAGATGTGATAGTAGGTATGATTTCTATCTTTGATATTTCAGCACGTGCATTGATAGATCCTGGATCTACGTATTCCTACATTTGCACATCGATACCTAGAGAGAGAAACTTAAAGGTAGATATCATTGAGCATGAGATTCTAGTTAGTAACCCTTTGGGTTACAGTGTGATTGTGAATTGGGTTTATAGGGATTGTCCTATTCGGATTCAAGGGTATGATTTTTCAGGTGATGTGATGGAATTACCTTTTCATGAGTTTGATGTAATATTGGGCATGGATTGATTATCTAGGCATATGGTAGTTATTGATTTTCGCCGAAAGAGAATTACCCTTAAAACAGTAGATGATGTAGAAGTAATCTTGGTGGGAGAGAGATCAGACTTCCTCTATAATATAATTTCAATCACTACTGCTGGAGAATTCATTAGGAAATGATGTGAAGCTTATCTGGCACATGTGAATGATTCCCAAAGGATTGGATCTGATCTTTAGGATATACCCACTGTGTGATTATCCAGATATGTTTCCGGAAGACTTACCTAGTTTACCACTAGAAAGAGAGATTGACTTTGTTATTGATATAGTGCCAGGTAGTACACCAGTTTCGATTACTCCCTATAGGATGACACCTGTTGAGTTAAAGGAATGGAAGATACAATTACAACAATTGCTAGATAAGGGATTTATACGACCCAGTGTATCCCCTTGGGGAGCTCCTATATTATTTGTTAAGAAGAATGATGGGTCGTTAAGACTGTGTGTAGATTACAAGCAACTGAACAAGCTTACAGTCAAGAATAAGTATCCTTTGCCTAGGATTGATGATCTGTTTGATCAGTTAAGATAAGCCAATGAGTTCTCCAAGATTGATCTCAGATCGGGGTACCATCAGTTGAGGGTAAAAGAGTTAGATATTCTGAAACCAGCCTTCAGAACGCGGTACGGACATTATGAATTTGTGGTGATGCCATTTGGGTTGACGAATGCACCTGCAGCCTTTATGGATCTAATGAACCATATCTTCCGTCCTTACTTGGATCAGTTTGTGGTGGTCTTCATTGATAATATTCTGGCATATTCTAAGACTCCAAAAGAACATGACAGACATCTCCAGACGGTATTGCAGATTTTGAGGGAGAAGAAGTTGTATGCCAAATTGAGCAAATGTGAATTCTGGTTGAATGAGATTGTATTTCTGGGACACATTGTATCTGCAGAGGGCATTAGAGTCGACCCAAAGAAGATAAAGGCAATTATGGAATGGAAACTGTTGGTTGATTTTTTAATAAACCAAATTTATTTAAACCTTGCAAGTGCACAAATCGTTTGACTGAGTATAGCGACAAGCAAGGGTCGATCCCACGAGGAGTTTCAACTTACTTTAAATTTAAATTTATTTAAGACCTAAACTAGAGCAATTAAAATAAATAAAGGGTTTTTGGAATTAAATTGAGAATAAACTAAATTAATGCATAAAATTAAATAGAAGAAATCAATGAATAAAAGCTTAGTTAGAACATCCTATCCACCACTAAACAATCCCTCAATTTGCTAAAAAGATTAATAAAGCAAATTCATGATAATGCATGATAAAGATATTCACGACAATGTATGATTAACTCATGTCGTATAGATTCTTCCTTAATTAGTATACAAATCGCATGATGTCTACGTAGATGCGTGTATTCCTAATTATAACCTAGCATGATGTCTACTTAGATTTAACAATTGGAACCCATTAAGCACTAGAAGAATATGAATATCACACAAATCCTAGAACATGATATCTATTCTAGGTATCTATGAATTAATGCCTCTCAATTGGTTCGTAAGCAATTGATTGTTGCAAACAAAGAATATGTCCGTATGATGTGCAGTTTATATTCTTACAACATAATCCTAAAAATATGTTTCTAAGGTGATCAATCAAAGAAACAAAATAAATAGAATAAAATTAAACTAGAGACATTAATTTCATCATGCAAAATATAAATCCTTATTGAAAAGATAAACAAATTCAGTTCATGTTTAAGGCTTCAAGTTAGCCCTAACAAATAAACTAACTAAATAAAAATAAAGAAAAGAAAAGATGAAACCGAAGCCTTCAGCTTTGCTCCTACGCTTCTCCCTCTGTCTTCTGATCTCCTCCTTCTCCATCCCCTTAATTGAATGGTGAAAACACTTATTTATAGGCACCCAATCATTGAGAGACAAGATTTCCTCAATTGAGAAGGAATCCACTTCCAACTTTGATTTAGAATCCAGTTTTGATTTGGAAAGTGAATCCCTTTTATTTTTGGACTAAAACTCTTCCTAATTGCTTGACTCATTTAATTAGGATGTTTCAAGGTTTAAGAAATTGATTAGGAATGCTAAAAGAGGAAATTCGAATTTCCTATATTTTCCCGTAGCTGTCAGGTCTCGTGACAGCCAGACCTTCAGGTACTAAATCGATCATAACTTTCTCTAGAAAATTCCAATTGATGAACCGTCAGTGGCTATGGAAACTAGACATCCGGGGCTTTAATTTGATAGGTTATAGCTCACACAACTCGAACTCTGAACTTCGTACGAGCTCCCGCAAGTCACGTCACGTTTCTACCCAAAATTCTGCAATTTCCTTCTAAAACATTCTCCAATTCCTTGAGCTGCAATTAATCTATAAAAATCCTTCAATTCCATCATTTTTCTTCTCAAATCCTAATTCAAAGCATAAAAACACAAAATAAATTAAAAGTACCAATTCCACACAAAAACATAGCATAAATAGGAGATAATATGGGCATGAAATAATAATAATTAATGGCTCAACAGAAACCTCCTAAGAATGTCACGAAAATCAAGAGTTTTCTAGGATTAGCAGGTTATTACAGACGATTTGTGAATGAATTTTCAACAATCGCAGCTCCATTGACTAAGTTGCTTTAGAAGGATATTAAATTTGAGTGGAGTGAAAAATGTAAAGCAAGCTTTGAAAAGCTTAAGGCAATGTTATTTGATGCTCCAATCCTTACGCGGCCAGTATCTGGTAAGGATTTTGTGATAGACAGTGATGCTTCACTTAATGGGCTTGGTTGTGTGTTGATGCAAGAAGGAAAAGTAATAGTGTATGCTTCCAAACAGTTGAAACCTCATGAAAACAATTACCCTACACATGATCTGGAGTTAGCAGCCATAGTTTTTGCCTTAAAGATTTGGAGACATTACCTTTACGGTGAGAGATGTTATATCTACACCGATCACAGGAGCCTGAAATACTTGACCACTCAAAAAGAATTAAATTTGAGGCAAAGGAGATGGATGCAATTGATCAAGGATTATGATTGCATCATTTACTATCACCCGGGAAAGGCGAATATGGTAGCCGATGCTTTAAGCAGAAAGTCCCTGGTAGCTTTAAGAGCTATGAATGCCCAGTTGATGATGACAGATGAAGGTGCATTAATAGCTGAGCTACAAGTCTGATTCAATAGATATAGGAAAAACATAAACAAGATGAAAAGCTAATAACCATCAGCAAACAAGTTTAAGAGGGGAAAGAGATTGATTTTGAAATAAAAAATGATGGTTATTTGTATTTTAGAGACAGAATTTGTGTTCTAAAGATGACGAATTGAAACAGATAATTCTGAAAAAAAACACACAGTAGTTCGTATGCAATGCACCCCGGTAGCACGAAAATGTATCAAGATTTGAAGATTTCTTATTAGTGGTCTGGTATGAAAAGAGATGTAGTAGATTATGTCACCAAGTGCATGACATGTCAGCAAGTGAAGGCTAAACATCAGGTTCTAGCAGGGTTACTACAGCCAATATTCATTCCTCAATGGAAGTGGGATCGTATCACCATGGATTTTGTTACAGGTTTACCTCTCACTAGGGGTAAACCTGATGCAATATGAGTGATTGTGGATAGGTTGACTAAGTCAGCACACTTCTTACCACTCAGGACCGATTATTCACTTGAGAAGTTGGCAGAGTTGTATATAAAGGGAATAGTTCGGTTACATGGAATACTGGTGTCCATTATATCAGATAGAGACCCAAGATTCACATCACGGTTTTGGAAGAAATTGCATGAAGCCTTGGGTACTCGATTGAATTTCAGTACAGCCTTTCATCCGTAGACAGATGGGTAATCAGAGAGAGTGATTCAGGTGCTAGAAGATATGCTGAGAAGCTGTATCATTGATTTTGAAGGAAGTTGGGTTGACCATATTCCACTGATAGAATTTGCATACAATAATAGTTATCAATCAAGCATAAACATGGCACCATATGAAGCTCTATATGGAAGGAAATGTAGAACACTCTTGTGTTGGACCGAACTGGGTGAAAGTAAAGTAATAGGACCTGATTTGGTGAGACAGACTGAAGAGAAGGTCAAGAATATTAAAGCAAGATTAAAAGCTGCATCCGATCGACAGAAGTCTTATGCAGACCTAAAAAGAAGAGACATAGAATATGAAGTTGGAGATAAAGTCTTCCTCAAGGTATCTCCATGGAAAAAAGTATTGAGATTTGAAAAGAAAGGAAAGTTAAGTCCTAGGTTTATCAGCCCATATGAAATCACTGAAGGTGTGGGACTGGTGGCCTATAGACTAGCTTTACCACCTGAATTGGATAAGATTTATAATGTATTTCATGTATCGATGCTGAGGAGATACAGATCGGATCCTTCTCACGTCATATCGACTAGAGCTATCGATGTATAGCCTGACTTATCATATGAAGAGGAACCTGTGCGGATTCTAGACCGAGAGATCAAAGAATTGAGGAATAAGAAAATTCCACTGGTTAAGGTCCTTTGGAGGAACCATAAAGTTGAAGAAGCTACTTGGGAGAGCGAGGAGATAATGCAACAGCAGTATCCACAACTATTCGAATAAGGTAAATTTGGAGGACGAAATTTCTTAAGAGGGGAAGAGTTGTAACACCCCTAATTTTATATGCATGAATAGTATTATTATTATTATTATTATGATTAATGAGATGAGGGATTAAATTGAAGATAATATTTGATTTGTGTGGTCAAAGTAAAATTGAACTAAAATCTTAAGGTTGAGAATGAAATTTTTAAGGGACGAAATGGGCATTATAGGATTTGTTTGGGGAGGAAAATAGAAGTCAAATAGAAGTCAAAAAGTTGGTTGACTGACAAAAACAAAGACCAAGACAGTGTCGCGTGAAAAAGAAAGAAGAAAGGAAGAAAAGAAAGAAGAAGACTCTGTCGCGCCGACCAGCCGGACTGACCACCATCGCCGACCAGCTCGACTCGAACGGCACAGCGGAGACAACTCGAAGCTGACCAGACTCGAAGGCAGAAGCAAATCAAATTCGATGACCGCGTGACGCCGAAACCCAGTAGAACCGTCGCGCGAACAGCCCTAATCGGAGAGGAAGAAGTTGCTGTCCGACCGCCCTACAGAACCCTACCAGAACGAGAGCATAACAGAGTTAAACCGCGGTCGAACCAGCTCTTCACCTGTGTGAACAAATAGCAAACCGGCGGCAAAAACAACCCCAATCGACGGTGAAAACAGCAGTAAACTGCGGTGGAACTGAGAGAGAAAGAGAGAAAGGAAGAGAGGAGAAGAAAAAGGAAAAAAAATAACCCAAAACCAGCTCAGATCTGTCACTAAAATCAGTCCAAAACCACCCCATAACTAGTTCAAAACGACGTTAATGCGAAAAAGAATAGGGGTGAGTTGTTTGGGTTGAAGATTGATGATTTTTGGTTGGTGAGATTTGAAAATATTTGGATCCATTAGGAATAGTAAATCATGCGTTTTAAATTATGGAATGAGCTTTTATTGAGTATCTATGTATTTTAAAAAAATCCAAAAGAGGAGATAGCTCAAGGAAGCCAAAGAAAAGGAAAAAAGAAAGTGTGAGCTACCATTGAAGCATAAATCGAAAAAGAAAGTGGTAAAAAGGTTGGTGTACACTTTATTCAATTCGTTTTTATAAATAGAATATTATCAATTTTTGAATACTTTGATGTTTTGAAATATTGTTTGTGAATATTTTGATATGTGTCTCATTAAATATATTATTTTGAATTGTGATAATTGATGGGATTTATATGGTTGTGACAAAAACGAAATGGTGAATTTGAAAATTGATTTGTGTGATTGTGGAAAAACGAAGTGGGTTGGATTGACGAGATATTTCGAAGTGTTATTTCATATTTTCAAATTTTCTGGAAACCTCCGAAATGCAGTTGTTATGCTGCCAGATTTTGTTTGAAAAATAATTAGAAACCGAAAGTTTAAACGAAACCAACCCAACGAATTTTGAAAATAAATTATTATTCAAACCCTAGTAAGCTTTGACACAGATAGGTGGGGATTAGGGTGGCATGCCATTAGGGTCATTTAGCAATACTGCACCATTTGATTCTGTACCGACCGATAGTGAATTTGAATGTTACTTCGGAGGTTGTGAGAGGCACCGAGTGTCCGGCCTCAAATATACATGATTATCTGATAGTCCGACGGGTAGTCACCGAATGTTCGATGCCGGAAAACCAGACTACCAGTCCATGGTATCGTGCTTGTGTTTACTAGGGGCATTGAAAGTTATTATGAGAATTATTTTGATTAATATATTGTTTTAAATTCTTTTGGATATTTAATTGAATTATTTATAAATTATGATATTTTGTTACTAAATTTATACATTGATTGTGTGAAAATATAAATATTGAGTTTGGTGTACACCCACTAAGCAAATATGCTTAGCGCGATGGAATTTCCGCGCGTAGGCAGTAGATTGCATTTGGAGGACGAGGATTGAATAGCAAGCACATCTGTAGTGAGCTGATACAGTTACATCTATCCTTCCAAATTTATTTTTGGGTATATATATATTATCTTTGGTTTTGTATATAAAAGTTTCAATTTGTATTCATGCACATATAGATATGTATTTGGATTTAAAATGATGTTTTTGGTAAAGAAAAATCAAGTTGTGTAAATATTTTGGTACATGTGATAGATATGGAAAATGATGAGCCAAACGGAGTTTGGTTCCAGTTTAGAATATGTTTGTGGAAGAAATGTTTTGGATATGAATATGATGATTTGTAACAGGTTGGAAAGTTCGAATTTCAGAGGAAACTCTATCAGTTTTTTCACGTAAAATAAATGTTTTAAAAGTTTTGTAAAGTGATTTTGAAATTCGCATTTTGATGTGAATAAATGAATATATGGTTTTATCATTAACGATTTTGTAAAAAAAAGATATAACTGTAGCGCCCCTTGGAGTCGTATGGTGAAAGGGCGGGTAGGGGGTGTTACACAAACAAATTTATGAAAATGTTTGAAATTGAATTGGAATAACTTCCATTACAAGGCTTTGTAATGCAGCTATGAAGAGCATTATGAGTTGTCATCGAATACCACTTCTTTTTTTGGGTTTGATTGAATTGTATAAGTAGGTTGGAGTGTGTATAATACTAGGAAAGAAAAAGTTAAGTTTTAGGATGAAACATGTGAAAATGCCCCCTAAAAATGGATGAAAAAGTGAAGTTTTTCTTAAATTTCGACATCCAAACGATATCGGAATTCGACGGAATTTTGCAAGTGACCACATTGGAAGATAAGAAGAGTGTGGGGGAAATAATTGAAGCAAAAGCATGCACGGTTTGGGCTATGCATTCAATTCGAGTTTGAGGGTCTAAAATGACTATTTTGAGGTCCAAGCTTCAATTTATGATGGGAAACATATCGGGACGCTCCTTGGGGTATATAAGAAGGATTCATGCAAAGAAATTGGGAATTTGGAGCATGGAAATTGAAAGGAGAAGCTACTATTGTAGAGAGAATTTTATAGAGTTAGTATATTAGGTGCATCTTAGTGCATCTTTGCATTGTCCATTGAGCACATTCTAAGTGTGCTTATCATGTGTAGGTAAAATGGAAGGAAGCGGAACCAATGAATGCTATTGGAGCTCGCTTAAGGAAATTTAAAGTTAAGGTGAGTGCTAAAATTATTTTTCAAAGGTTATGGTTGTTTCAATATTTCAACGTTTTATAAGTTTGTTGGTCATTTTAGAAATGGATATGAGTATTGTTATTGATAACCAAAATCGTATGAAAAAAATGTTGCTTTTATGATCTTACAAATATGAATTCTACCTTTAAATGAAGTTTAAGGTTTAAGATTTATAAGCAATTGAAATTAAGTTTTGTTGTTGTTCAAAGGGAATGAGATTTGAAAGTTTTAAGGAAGATTTCTATTGTGAATGTTTAAGTGATTTCATATATAATTTTATGATTGTTTTAAGTTTTTAAATATTTTATAATGTATGCTTACCATTTTTAAATGTGAAATGAGTATTTAATTTCTATTATGTTTTGTATGGAAGAGTTAAGTATTTATGAATTCCTAAGTATGATTTTTATTTGGAAATGAAATTAAAGTTTTGGCTTTGGAGCTTTGTTAGCCAATGAGGCTACAATATATAACTATGTATTCAAAAGTGAGGTTTGTAAATTCAAAGGTTTAAGGCAAAAGAAAACGATATAGTTAAATGTTTTTGCATGATTAAGATAAGCCATTTTGGGGTTTTGCCCTTAGTAAGGACAATTTGTGCTTTTGCACTTAAAGATATAGATTTTGGTGCCTAACGTACCTAGAATTCAAATTTTTGTGCTTATTGCACTCATATGAGAAATTTTGTGCTTTCACACGAAGTAAAGAAAAATAAGTTTTCAACGGCCATAAGTATACCCACCCTTATAAGTAAGTTTAAGACCCGGTCGGTATATCTTACAATAGTATGGCAAGTCCAGGGGGGATGCGTCACTTACTCAGGGGAGGATTTAAGTCTGTCATGTCACCTCTACTTTTGTGGGATATTATCTCATGTTATGTTAGCGATGTAACATTCCACACATAACTACATAATGTCTTTGTAAGTAAGTAAGTGTCACGATTGGTGTCTGTTAAAAGCGCCACATGACTCCACGTTGGTTAGCATATCATAGCTATCGCATGGTTGTAAGTATTATGGGATACGAAGGGTGCTTTCGAAAGCAAAGTAAGTGTTTGACGTATTTAAAAACAAATAAAAGCATTTCTAGGTTTTAATATAAGTGATCTCTAAGTGCTTAGAATTCTATACGCTTTTCTATTTATAAGTTTTATGTGAAGTTATGCAATTTATAAGTTTTATAAATTCTCTACGTGTATTATGATGGATTGAAAAAACAAAAATCAACAATTTGTTTTTCTTAAAATTTAGAATTTTGTGGAACATTGAGTTTCAAAAACTTTTTTAAAAACTCTAGCTTTAACTCACTTAAATGTACGCTCAAGCTTTAACATTCATAGGACCGCAGACGTCCGAATGTATAAGCTCTAGTGGTTCCTTAGCTCTAACCCCTTTACTAGCAAAATGTCTTTTGGTCATTTTACCTTCTAGACATGATTCACAAACAGGTAAAGTGCCGATCTTTAACTCACTTAAATGTCCGCTCTTTACAAGTCTATCTAATCTGTCAATGTTAATATGACCAAGTCTTAGATGCCAAAGATATGTGTCATCATTTTGAGAAATTTTTTGTTGTTTTGTTTTTGGTTTTTCAACCTTAAATATTTCAGTATTAAACAGTGGGTTATGCATTAACGGTCTTAACACATATAAATTGTTTTCTTGTATCCCTGAACAAATTTCCAAACCATTTCTAGAAATAATAACTGATTTATTATAAAAAGAAACATAATAATTAAATTCCAAAAGTTTGGATACAGAAATCAAATTTCTTTTAAAACCTGGAATAAAATAAACATTGTTCAGTATAATAAAACAATTATTATTAAAATGAAGTCTAACTTCTCCCACTGTCTTTGCTGAAACGACTTCCCCAGTCCCGACTCGTATGTTGAACTCGCCCTCACCAAGCTGCCTATAAGAGTCAATCAGCTGCAAAGAAGAACAAACATGATTAGTGGCTCCTGAATCAATTATCCAAGTGGATGAATCATCCTCCACTAAACAAGATTCAATGACTAGTAAATCATATTTACCTTTCATCTTCTTCTCTTTGAGCTCATTGAGGTACTTAGGGCAGTTCCTCTTCCAATGTCCATCCACACCACAATGGAAACATTTTGCCTTTGGGCTTGGTGACCTTGGAGCTCTTTTTGTTCTTCTTCTTGATAGCTTGTGTTTTGGGCTTAAGTGTAGCCTTTGTGGTGTTTCTCTTCCTCTTGTTTTTAGGAGAAGAAGAAGACTCAGCAACGTTTGCTTCACCAGACTTACTCTTATCCTTATTCATTGACTCATAAGTAGTAAGCTCATTAAGTAATTGTGTAAGTGACTAAGTCAACTTGTTCATAACATAGTTACTCTTGAATTGCATGAAACTCTTCAGAAGAGTTTCCAAGATCATACTCACTTGGCTACGTTCGTCTATTGCCCCTCTATGGCTTTCAGTTGTGTTAAAGTGGGTCATCATTTTCAAAACATGCTCTCGAACAGATGTACCCTCCTTCATCTTAGCAGTCATCATAGCACAAATAACTTCGTGCCGTTGCTGCTCAGAAGGTTGCCCAAACATGCCCTGCAATGGCTCTAGCATCTGAGTTGCTGTTGTCATTGACTCGTGCTTGGTAGCAAGCACATCGGACATCTCTGCTAACAAGTAACAGCGGGCCTTTTCATCAGCCGTGACCCATTTTTGATAGGTCTCGCGCACAGCACGTCCAGTATTATCTGCTGGCTGAGGAGGACAAGGTTGAGTCGTGACAAACTTAAGGTCCTCACAGACCAGGACTACGTTCATATTACTTTTCCATTTGACATAATTTTCCCTGTTAAGTTTATCATTAGCAAGAATAGAAATCAACGAAGATACCATTGTTGAAAATAAATAAAATGGAATTCATTTAATATCAATTTGCAAAATTTAATATCATGTAATTTTGGCATAAAATTAAACGTGATGCATGATCTACGAATAATAAATTATCAAAATCCCTAAAATTAATTATTATGCCACGATAATCTAACATGCCAGAAATAAGTGCCGCCGTAAGGTAGGTCAAATATTTGTATGTTAGACTGAGACATTCTCAATCAAATAATATAACAGAAAACTCTTTTTCATATATTATTTTACTACCGTTTTTCGGTCAGGAAAAATAATTAACAATTAATTATTTCCTTTATGAGTGTAACCCATCATTTCGGAGTCCATAGACTTAACTCGAGAATTGCCGCCGTAGGGTAGGTCATTCACAAGATACATCTAGAATTCCTATCCGTTAGGAAGTCAACCTTGATCAACCTAAATGGACACCATCCGTAGGGGGACGATAACAAAGCCGTCTCGAGGCGCCATTTAAGTTTTACGATGTTGAACTAATGATGGAGACCGCGGGATATATTGTCATATATCCCTCTCCCACTCACTATTTTAGGGTTAGGGATTTCTATTAAAATTTCCTAGTCATTTTCTTAGATTATTAACGGCTAAAAAAATAATCTAAATTACTAGGAATTTGTGTGTTATTAAAGTTCGAAACTTATTAACACTTAATAAATTATCGGATTTTTAACATTTAAAAATCTAATTTAATTTATCAATTTAATGAATTACCGGATTTTTAACACTTAAAAAAATCTAATTCAATTTATAAATCTAATCAAAATAATCAAAATTACAAAGACTAAATTTAATATGAAATCATCCGATTTTAACTAATTAAAATATAATCCACATTATGAATGCCAATTTATTGAAATCAAATTTCTAATTTGAAACCTATGATTTTCTATTAAAATCAATTCAAATTATTTTGAAGGCATTCCATGTATTATTTTTCTATTTATACTAATAAACAATTTTAATAGTAAAATAAAAATAATATATATGATGCATGTCATGTTATAATGTAGTGAGTAGGCACTTCATGATTCTATATGACATATTTTTAATGCATGTGCATGTTATATATATTTATCCATTCATCTCATGAAAATAAACTAAATAAATAAATAACATGTGTATGACCGGGTTCTTTGGTTTTAATGACCTACATCTAATTTTAAGATTACAAAAATTAACCAAGGTATTCCTTGGCCTTCACTTGTAGTCTTTGTAAGCCCTCGAATTGGATTTTACGGATTTCCCCAAATATAGTCCCTAAATAATTATTGGAGACTCGAAGTGGTCCATGGAAATGCCTAAGAGTATAGGGGACCTTTAGAGATCGATTTCGACTCGATTAATCTCGATTGAAGATTAAATGGAAGGATAAAATGGTGAATGAAATCGAGTGAGCATTTAAGGTGATAAGGGACTAAATTGAAGATAAGCTTTATTAATTGTGGTCAAAGTGGAATTAAGCTAAAAGTCAAGGGAGGAGACCGATATTTTTAAAGGACGTGACCGTCATTTTGAGGATAGTTTGGGGAGGAAAGCATAAAGCCAAAAAGTTGTCTAAAAATCTAAAGAGAGAGAGAGTGAGCTGTCGTAGAAAAGAGAAGGAAAGAAGAAAGAGAAGAGAAAGAAAGAAGAAGAAGAAAGAAGAGAAAGAAGAAGGAGAAGGAAGAAGAAAAAGAAGAGAGAGCTGACCGTGACTGCCGACCAAGTAGCTCCGACCTGCTTAGCTCGACGCCGTGAAGCTCGTCCAACCAGCAACAGATCAGATTGAAGCCGAGCTGATCGACGCTGAAACGAAGCAGATCTGCCGACCGCTGCCGCGCGACGCCAAACGGAGCAGAACTGCCGCAAACCAGACTTGTTCGCTATCGCCCCGACGCCGACGAGCACCTGTCACCGACCCGCACCAGATCGAGCTGAAACCGAGCTGAACGGCGGCCAAAACCAGCTCATCCCGCGCGTGAAACTGCCGTCGATCGACAGTAAAAAAACCAACCTCCAACCGCGGTGAAGCTGAGAGGGAAAGAGAGAGAGGAAGAGAGGAGGAAGAAGAGAGGAAAAATCCAGCCCAGATCTGCTATAAAACTAGTCCAAAATCAGCTCGAAAATCATTCTCAAAGCGTAGTCAACGCGAAAGAAAAGGGGTGAGTTATTTAAGTTTGAAATTGATGATTTCGTTGGTGATTTAAGTTGATTCGAAATGGATCTCGTTATGATTTGTTTGTTGGTTGTTTTTGAGTGAAAACGAGTTGAAAAACAAGTGGATTTAAGCCTATTGGGAGTTTAGAAAACCAAAGATTCAAAGAGAATCCAAATCACGCAATAAACTAGTTTAAAGGGCAATTTCGTAAATTGACCTTTATGATGTCCGTTGAGAGTTTGGATGACCCTAATGAGTTTAATTAGGCATGTTGAAGCTATTAAAAGCGAAAGATTAATATTAGAAATCAAAATGAAAAGTTGCGCGTAAAAAGGATTATATAGGGACGATTGTGTAATTTTGAGTTTCCAGAAGTGACGTGAACGTAAATTTACGTTTCCATATGTTATGTAGGTGACGAGGGAGCTCGAGGATCGAGGCGAGAGGATTAAGGGCTCCGCACGCGCTATTTTCAGTCATCAGTTTTGTGAGTGAGTTTTATTTAAAGATTTTAAAAGTATTTCTAATTATCAAATTTGATTTGATAAGTAATTGCTTGAGTTTATTTTAAATGCATTGATATATGCATGAGCATTAGTTTGAAATGAGAATGTGATTTTATATGCATATATATAAAGTTGTTGAAATGAAATTTCAGAAACTAAGTTTTCAAGTTTGAATTGAGAAAATCAGTTTTAGTACTTAATGCACTCAGAAAATGAGTTTTAGTGCTTATGGCACTCAGAAATCAGATTTTAGTGCTTTACGCACTTAGAAAAGAGAATTGTGCTTTTGCACCAGAAAGTTAAAGCAGAAAAGAGAAAAGTGTTTTCAAAACCAGAAAGTATCCCCTCAGGGATTTTCAGAGATTAGAGAGCAGTTTAGACCCGATCGGTCTATCCCACTTCAGTTGGCACAGTCCTGGGGAGGGATAAGTCACTAACCAGGGGGATAAGTGTCAGAGTCTGTCAGTCGAGTCGCCATTACTGATGTGGGGTAGTGTTTCGTGTGTTATGGTTAGCGCTGAGAAATTCCGCACATGGCCACGAGATGTCTCAGGTTAGGCGAGCTATGGTTAGCATTGAGAAATTCCGCACATAGCCGTGAGATGTCTCAAGAGTTGACGAGCTATGGTTAGCGCTGAGAAATTCCGCACATAGCTGTTAGATTCGAGAGACCCCAAATTTAGGGATACTATGGTAATTTTAAAAGATATCAGGAAACGGTTTTGAAAAGAAAAGCAGATTTGAGATAAAAGATATTTTATAATTATTATTCATGTTATTTATGATTTACAGTTATAAGTTTTGAGTTTAAAAGCAAGCCTGTATTTATATATAAATTCTTTTATTTAAGTTGATGTTTAAGAGATTTAAGCTTGAAACATTTTAGAAACAAATAATAGTTTTCAAACGTTTTCAGAGGAGGACGTTTTGAAAAACAGATTTTCAAAGAAAAGATAAATTACCACTCACTGAGCTTCTAGCTCATTATTTTCTGTTTTCTATAAAAACCTCCTCAGGTACTCTCAGCAGGTAGCCGATCAGTAGCATTACCTCCAGCGGGTGAGCCAGCGCGACACGACAATATTTTGAGCAGTTGATTTTGCATCTGTCATTTCCATGTAAATATCTTTTGAAATGTATAAGTAATTTAAAAGTTGTAATTATTTGTTTATAACCGTTTTTAAACTGTTTTTGATTTAAATGCGGTCTATTGAATGTCATTTGAATTTTCATAAGTTGATTTAACAATCAAATGCATGATTGAGGCCTACGGGCAATCAGAAGTTGGGTTGGTACTGAAAATAGTTGAAGTGTTGATATTTTTGTAAACAGGTTTTTCGGGAACGTTAAAAATGCAGTCGTTATATTGCCGAAATTTTATAAAAAAAAATATGAGTTTGAAAATGAATTTAAAATTTAAAAATAAAAATTTTTCCTACGCGTTTTTAGTTTTTAAAGAAAACCCAACCCAACGATGTTTCAGAAAGTATGAAAGAGTTTAGGGTTCGCTCCACGGGTTTCGCTTAGCCCGACGAGTCGGGTCTGAGAGGGATCCGTTGGGGTGCCCGGCGTGATCGACCAGATAGAGTTAGAGGTATCCGGGTTGGGTCGCGTCAGTCTTCATAGTCTTCATGGTCTTCAAGGTCTTCATGGGCTTATAATTAAATCTAATTTAATTATCAAAAACTTCTATCAAATAGATAAGGCTAGAAAAGCCCATTTCTTGATTTATGGATCTAAGAAAATTATCCAATCACATGGACATTTTCAATAGTGTTACAATTGAAATGGAAACCCCAAAAATATGGAACACATAATTTTAGGGACTATTATTATAATATTATTTGTTTGCACATCTAATGTGCAACGCATCTAATGCGCATACATTTATTCATAATAAATGTCTTATTGGACTGTTCAAAACAGCCGTATTAATAATTCATTTCAATGCAATTAATTATATTTTAAACGGTAGTTTTAAATACAATTAAATAAAACCAGCCGTTTTCAAAATAATTTTCCGTTTCGAATCATAATTATACCATTCAAAACTGCCGCATTAATAATCCATTTCAATGCAATTAATTATATTTTAAACGGTAGTTTTAAATACAATTAAATAAAATCAACCGTTTTAAAAATAATTTTCCGTTTCGAATCATAATTATACCATTCGAAACTGCCGCATTAATAATCCATTTCAATGCAATTAATTATATTTTAAATGGTAGTTTTAAATACAATTAAATAAAACCAACCGTTTTCAAAATAATTTTTCGTTTCGAATCATAATTATACCATTCGAAACTGCTGCATTAACCATCCATTTTAATACCATTCGAATCATAATTCCGGCACAACAAATCAACCCCGTTGACATCAATCTTCACTTTACATTTTTCAAAAAATAAAAAATAAAGCCTAAAACTATTGAATTACAACGAAAAAAAATTAATCGAATAAAAATTTGCCACGAACGGCTTACATATTAATCGAATAATTTAACCAAAGAACCATACATAACGATCATACCATGCAATCCCATTCATCAAACATGAATATAAAATATGCATATCAATCATCAAATCAAAATAATAGTGCCTACTCATTGACATACATAATCAATACAAACATATTATTTTAAAATTCATTGTTTTATTGAAAACCTTGGCTCTGATACCAATTGATGGATTGAAAAAACAAAAATCAACAATTTGTTTTTCATAAAATTTAGAATTTTGCGGAACATTGAGTTTCAAAAACTTTTTAAAAAACTCAAGAATCCAAGATCCATAAAACAATGAAATAAAATAATATAAAGAAATAAAAATCAGATTTTTACCTTCTGTATTGATCTCTGTGGATTGCTCACCACCTTGTCTTCCTTGATATATCTCGAAACCAAGAAACAAGTGAGTGGGCACAATTATATAGAATTGTGTTCACTTACTTTTTTATTTCTTCCTAAAAAAAAATCAAATTAAATCAATGATTATAAGAGGTAAGTGTTTGATTTTTGGTTATATAAAGAACAAAGACACAAATTCTTGTTCTTTGTATTTGTTGAAAAAAAAAATTCTTTTTCTTTTCTCTTATTCTTTTTCAAGAACGTAAACAACAACCAAAAACCTTGATGTAGAAAAGAAACTTTTTCTTTTTATAGGCAAACAATTAGGGTTTTAATTAATCAATATTAATAGTGACCCTAATCTTATTATAATTAAACTTTTGCCCCATATAATATAATCAATTCAAAATTAATTCATATTATATTTTGAAATAGAACTTGTAACTTTTAATAAATTAATTCATAATTAATTTATACCAAAGTCACTAAGAATCGAATTCAAGACCTCTTATAAAATTAATTAAATAATTATTAATTCATAATTAATAATTAAATAATTTGAATAATCAATATTATTCAAATACCAAGTGAACTTAGAGATTACTTATAGAATTCTAAGCACTTAGAGATTACTTATATTAAAACCTAGAAATGCTTTTATTTGTTTTTAAATACTTTAAACACTTACTTTGCTTTCGAAAAGCACCATTCGTATCCCATAATACTTACAACCACGCGATAGCTATGATATGCTAACCGATGTGGAGTCATGTGGCGCTTTTAACAGACAGAAATCGTGACACTTATTTACTTATAAAGACATCCCATAGTTATGTGCGGAATGTTACATTGCTAACCATAACACGAGATAATATCCCACAAAAGCAGAGGCGACATGACAGACTTAAATCCCCCCCTGAGTTAGTGACGCATCCCCCCTCGACTTGTCATTCTATTGTGGGATATACCGATCGGGTCTTAAACTTACTTATAAGGGTGGGTATACGTATGACCTTTGAAAACTTATTTTTCTTTACTTGGTGCGAAAGCACAAAATTTCTCAAATGAGTGTGATAAGCACAAAAATTTGAATTCTAGGTGTGTTAGGCACCAAAATCTATATCTTTAAGTGCAAAAGCACAAATTGTCCTTACTAAGGGCAAAAACCTAAAATGGCTTATCTTAATCATGCAAAAACATTTAAATATATCGTTTGCTTTCACCTTAAACCTTTGAATTTACAAACCTCACTTTTGAATACATACTTATATATTGTAGCCTCATTGGCTAAGAAAGCTCCAAAAGCAAAACTTTAATTTCATTTCCAAATAAAAATCATATTTTGGAATTCATAAATACTTAACTCTTCCATACAAAACATAATAGAAATTAAAATACTCATTTCACATTTAAAAATGGTAAGCATACATTATAAAATATATAAACACTTAAAACAATCATAAAATTATATATGAATTCACTTAAACATTCACAATAGAAATCTTCCTTAAAACTTTCAAATCTCATTCCCTTTGAACAACAACAAAACTTAATTTCAATTGCCTATAAAGCTTAAACCTTAAACTTCATTTAAAGGTAGAATTCATATTTGTAAAATCATAAAAGCAACATTTTTTTCATACAATTTAGGTTATCAATAACAATACTCATATCCATTTCTAAAATGACCAACAAACTTGTAAAACATTGAAATATTGAAACAACCATAACCTTTGAAAAATAATTTTAGCATTCACCTTAACTTTAAATTTCCTTAAGTGAGCTCCAATAGCATTCATTGGTTCTGCTTCCTTCCGTTTTACCTACACATGATAAGCACACTTAGAATGTGCTCAATGGACAATGCAAAGATGCACTAAGATGCACCTAATTATACTAACTGTATAAAATTCTCTCTACAATAGTAGCTTCTCCGTTCAATTTCTCTTTGATCCATGCTCCAAATTCCTAATTTATTTGCATGAATCCTTATTATATACCCCAAGGAGCATCCCAATATGCTTCCCATCATAAATTGAAGCTTGGAACGCAAAATGGTTGTTTTAGACCCTCAAACCCAAATTGAATGCACAGCCCAAACCGTGCATGTTTTTGCTCCAATTATTTTTCCCACACTCTTCTTATCTCCCAATGTGGTCACCTGCAAAATTTCATCGAATTCCGATATCGTTTGGATATCGAAATTTAAGAAAAATCTCATTTTTTCATCCGTTTTTAGGGGGCATTTTCACATGTTTCATCCTAAAACTTAACTTTTTCTTTCCTAGTGTTATACACACTCCAACCTACTCATACAATTCAATCAAACCCAAAAAAGAAGTAGTATTCGATGACAACTCATAATGCTCTTCATAGGTGCATTACAAAGCCTTATAATGGAAGTTATTCCAATTCAAATTCAAATATTTTCATAAATTTGTTTGTCACTTAAACAACATAAAATCATCCCTAAAACATCTCAATTCCATTAGATTCTCATACCACTCTATACGGCCTTACATGTCTCAACACTTACTAAACCCATTTTCTTCATATTTTTGATGTTGGTTCTTTTATACATATTATTAAACATCTAACCTACAATTCATTCTAATAATTTCCAATCCAAAACCTACTCAAAACCTCTTCCAAGCCAACCCTAACTCATCAATTTTAGTAGGTTTCCATGCCATCTACACAAGCTTTCCAATCTCAAATGAATCATCTCTCAACATAGATAAAAATCTCTCATCAAAACTAACTCAAAAATCATCAAAACAACCAACCCAAACCAACACAACAACAACCAACCTTTGATTGGCTTTGTTTGATGCTTCAAGTTTGATTTCCTAGCTTAGGGAAGCTTGCTTGATTGATTAGAAGTCCAAAAATGGGTTGAACTCACCTTGATCTTCTCTCCCTCTCTTTGGCCGAACCAAACACACACACACACCTCTCGCCTCTCTTTTCTCTCTTTGGCTTGTGTGTTCTCGGTTTTGCTTTGTTGGTGGAATGAAAGTCTCAAAATTCCACTAACTTTTGTTTACATATTTATAACAATTCCCATAATGACCAATATATCCATTACTTAATTAGTTTTTGGCACGTAAGTCTTGTTTATTCCATCTTGACCCATAACTTATAAACTTCTTTCAATTTAGTCCATAGGTCATACTAACTTAATAACTCCAACGAAAATGACCATTTTACCCTTATACTTATTTATGCTTCCGTTAGGTTTCAATCACTCTCTATTCTTTTACAACACTTCCATTCATCACTTAAGGTCTTAAAATGTCACTTAGGGACTGTTATTAGGGAACCATAAAATAAAATTGAGGGCTTACAGATTTCTCTCAAGCTTTTCTTCCTTTTAGCTCCAAGAATCATCAAGAAAATAAGGGAAGTTAGTTGGTTGAATTTATAGTTAAATTGATAGAGTTTTTGATGAGTTTTTATGGATTTTGTTGAAGATGGTGGTTGATGGATGAGTTGATGTTGTTTGTGAGTTATTTGAAGGTTGTTTATCATGATTTTAAACTTAGAATTGAATTAGAATGTGATATGAGTTTGGTTGGATTTTGTTAGTGTGTTGAAGGTTAGGGTTTAAATGGATGATGATCATAATTGACGGGTTTAATTGATTTAAGTTTATTGAATGCTAGATGAGTTGAATTAGTAGACATTTGTGTGATTTAATTGAAGAAAAATGAAATGAATGATTGTGTGTGTGGAGTTAGTAGATGGCAAGAATGGGTGCCTAGTGTGGGTATTGGATTTTAATGTGTTTAAGGGTTTTGGTTGACAAATTAATTGGTATGGAGACAATTGATGGAAAGAGTTTAAATTAAATGGATGAATTGGTATGAAATTTAATTTTTGTTAGGTTGAAGGGCACCTTGAATTTTAATTGAATTCATGTGATACCATAGGGTATTAAAGTGTTTGAATGTGTATGACGTGGAATAAACATCAATGGAATGGAAAAAAATGGAAATTAAAAAGTGTTGGCTGAATTAGTAATGGAATTAGTTTTGATGTAATTGAAGTTTAGTTAAGGAAATGTGAATTTATTTTAAATATGGAATGGACATGTTATTGATGGATTTTTGGGCTTGAAATGGTGAATGATAGGTGATCAAAT
The DNA here is from genome assembly GCA_021234005.1 of Nephelium lappaceum. NCBI lineage: Eukaryota > Viridiplantae > Streptophyta > Magnoliopsida > Sapindales > Sapindaceae > Nephelium > Nephelium lappaceum. The sequence continues at coordinate 2,228,495 of CM038007.1, forward strand.
TAAAGTCCAAAAGTCAAGAAAAATGGGAGGATTGATTAGCCACCAAGTGATCAAAAATTGTAAGTGCAAATCATACTTTAAAAAATTTTGTGTTTAAGGTTGTTTGAGTATGAAATAATTCTATTTATTTCATGTGGGTTATGAAAATAAATAACTAATTTAGATCTCTCATTTGAGTTCAAATGTGTTATGTTTTTATAGAAAATTCGACAGTATAACGACTGTCGAATTTTCTATAAAAAAAAAAAAAAATCTAACCTATTCATGTTTTACGAAGTAAGAAAATGTTTTAAGGGTTCGTTCCACGAGTTCCCTTTAGCCCATTAAGTAGGGTTAGGAGGAATTCGTTGGAGTCCCAGGCGGGGCCCTTCAGACGTAAGTATGGTAAGGTTCGGATTGGGTCTTGCCAGAAATCACCCCAAACCAACAGCTTTCTTCTTTCTTCTTCTTCTTTGGTTCCTCTTTCTTCTCCTTTATTTTTTTCTTTTTTAGTTTCAGCCTTGTTTGACCGAATTGCTTCTTGTTTTGATTTCATTTAGGCTTCAACTTATATACTAGACTCCCTTAATGACCATTTTGCCCTTAATGTTCACCTAAAATCCCAAATATATCCTTTAGTCACACTAATCACAATTTCATTGGTCCATTAACTATATAGTTATCCATTCAATTATCTTAATCAATTCTAATTAATCTCAATCACAAATTTAGTCAAAAGATGACTATTAGGTGTTGATCCACCATTGGTTCATCAATAATCACATGGATAGTGCTTTTAGAATGGGTTTAATATCATAAAATCTTATTTATACCCTTAACGTTAAAAATTAATACAATTCATTCCGAAATAAATTCCAAATTAATTCTATGATCACTCATTCATCAAATTGACTTTACAAGACTCTAATTAGGTTTCTTAAGGTTCAATGTATGGCTTCAAAAAAATTCAAATGGAGTTTAGGTTAACAACATTCACAATCCTGTCCATAAGGACATTTTTATCGGATAACTTTCGGAACCTTCAAAAGCTACCCAAACGGACTCACTTTTACTCCGTTTCAGTTTTATTGGGTCCTACTAACAATTCTAAATATTTTTTATTTTCAGGAGTCCGTCTCAAAATTTCACTATTCATCAAGTACTATTCACCCGGAGATACTATTCACCTAAAAATGTTCCTATTCATTCGTAAATTCACTATTAATCATAAAATGAAAGTTTGGGGTCCTACAATTGACCACCCCCCCACTTCTCCCCCCCTCCCCCCGGCCTTATTAAAATTTCATTCTCGAATTTTAGATAACATATAAAACTTAAAATTTCATCCTCGAATTTTAGATAGCATATAAAATTTAAATCATATACTTATTCAAAATAGATGGGGGTACTGCACCTCATCTGTTCCTCATGCTCTCATGTTACTTCCTCCACAAAACTTTAACCAATGGAATGACCTTATTGCGCAGAACCTATTCTCTTCTATCTAAAATCTATACAGGTTGTTCTTCATAGATCAGATTCTCTCTTAATTCCATTGGTTGCTCTCTTAATACATGTAAATTTGCAGAGCATGGAAACATGAAATACATCATGTATATTAGCCAATGATGGTGGCAAGTTCAGGCGGTATGCCACTTCTCCAACTTTCTCTGTAATCTCATATGACCCAATATATTGTGGGCTCAGTTTCCCACATTTACCAAATCGTAACACCCTTTTCCATGGCAACACTCTGAGGAACACTCTGTCACCTACATGAAATTTCAGGTCCCTTTTTTAATTGTCTATATAACTTTTCTGTCTGACATTGGCTACTTTCAACTTATCCCTGATTATTTTAACCTTCTTTGAGGTAATCTGGATAACCTTGGGACCTATTAGTTTCCTCTCACCTACCTCATCCCAGCACACTGGTGTTCTACATTTTCTCCCATACAATGTTCAATACGGTGATATACCAATACTGGATTGATAGCTATTATTATAAGCAAACTCTAACAATGGTAGATGAGTATCCTAGTTTTCCTTGAATTCAATAACACAAGGTCTAAGCATATCCTCTAAAGTTTGAATGGTGCGCTCCGATTGACCATCTGTCTGTGGATGGAACGCTGTACTGAAATTCAATTTAGTGCCTAGAGCTTTCTGAAGATTGGGCCAGAATCGAGAAGTGAATCTGGTATCTCTGTCAGATACTATGGAAATGGGTGTACTATGTAGCCTTACTATCTCATTAATGTACAATTGGGCTAATCTTTCTAAAGAATCATTGTTCTTGGTAAGTAGAAAATGGGCGGATTTCGTCAATCTGTCAACAATTACCCAAATCGCATCATGGTCACTTTGGCTGCACGGAAGTCTTACCACAAAATTGATAGTGATCTTCTCCCATTTTCATTCAGGTATGAGGAGTGGCTGTAGTAACCTTCTCAGTTTCTGATGTCCAGCTTTTACTTATTGGCAGGTGAGGCATCTGGAGAAAAACTCTGCAATGTCCATCTTCATCCCTTTCCACCAGTAGTGTTCTTTCAGGATTTGGTACATTTTGGTGTTTCCTAAATGCATTGCATAGGCTGATGAATAGGCTTCTTCCATAATCTCTTTCTTCAAATTAGCTACATCTGGAACACATAACCTGTTACCCATCACTAATGTCCCATCATCCCTCAGTGAGAAGTCAGTCGGTGGGTCAAATTCAATCTTCAGTTCCATCAGATGCGGATCCTGAGACTGTAACTCTCAAATTCTATCAATTAGAATGGGGCGCACATGAAAACTAGTTAATAATGCCCCAGAATCAGTCATCTCTAACTGCACCCTTAAAGCTCTTAATTTAACCAACAATGGGAGGTATATAGCCTTTAAATATGAGATGGAACTTGTGGGCTTCCTGCTCAATGCATCAACGACCACATTGGCTTTCCCGAGAGGGTATTCGATGGTACAGTCATAATCATTTTTGAGAAGCTCCATCCATCTCCTCTATCTCATATTCAATTCTTTATGAGAGAATAGATATTGCAGACTCTTATGGTCGGTGAAAATCCTACAAGGGACTCCATATAAGTAATGCTTCCAGATTCTCAAGCAAAGACCACCACAGCCAACTCTAGGTCATGTGTAGGATAATTCTGTTCATGCTTTTCCAATTGTCTGGAAGCATAAGCAACCACTCTGTCATTCTGCATCAGCATACAACCTAAGCCTTGCCTCAAGGCATCACTACATACTGTAAATCCATCCTTACCAGTAAGAATGGTGAGAACAAGAGCCGTAGTCAGTTCTTTCTTTAATTTATCAAAGCTCTGCTGACATTGATCTGACCACATGAATTTTTCTTCCTTCCTAATGAGCCTGGTCAATGGAGTAGCAATCCTTGAAAACCCCTCTACAAATTTTCTGTGATAACCAGCTAACCCCAAGAAGCTTTTGACTTCGATAACATTGATGGGCTGTCTCCAGTTCACTATTACCTCAATCTTTTAGGGATTAACAGAAATTCCCTCTACTGACACCACATGCCCCAGAAATGCCACCTGATCTAGCCAAAACTGACATTTACTTAGTTTTGCATATAATTGATGTTCCCTGAGAGTCTGTAGCACAATCCTCAAGTGCTTTTCATGTTCTTCCCTACTGCTTGAGTACACTAGGATGTCATCGATAAATACTATAATAAATTTGTCCAGATAAAGCCTGAAAACCCTATTCATCAGGTCCATGAATGCTATAGGGGCATTGGTTAACCCAAATGGCATGACAAGAAATTCATAATGCCCGTACTGCGATCTGAAGGCAGTCTTGGGAACATCTTCTCTTCTGATCTTCAACTAGTGATAATTAGACCTCAGATCTATTTTAGAGAACACCTTGGACCCATGTAACTGATAAAATAGATCATCAATCTTGGGAAGGGGGTATTGATTTCGTACTGTTACATTATTGAGCTGTCTATAATCCATACATAACCTCAAACTGTTATCCTTCTTCTTGACAAATAGTATTGGGGCTCTCCATGGTGAGGTACTCGGCCTAACAAACCCTTTACTTACTAGCTCCTCCATATGTACTTTCAATTTCTTTAACTTTGACGGAACCATCCTGTAGGGCGCTTTAGCTATAGGTTGTGTCCAAGAACCAATTCTATTTCAAATTCAATCTCCCAGTCGGGTGGCAAGCCAGGTAGATCATATGGGAAGTCATTGACTATAGGGATATCTTTCAATCTCACTTCAGTCCCTTTTGCTTCAATAGAATATACTATATACCCTTGATGTGCTTTTCGTAACATCTTCTAGGCCATCATCACTGTCATCAAACTACTAGCCAGTAACTTCTGTACCCTTTGGAAAATCACATCGAACTCCCCATCTCTAACAAATCTAACTTCCTTATAGAAACAGTCAATTATGGCATGGTGTCTGGATAACCAGTCCATCCCAAATATCACATCAAAGTCTCTAATGTTCAGTAAAATCAAATCTACCAGGAATTCCTGATTTTCTATAACCACTTGACAACCTATATATACTTTATTTGCCAATAGTATGTCCCCCACAAGAAGTGTTACCCTCAAATTATAGTCTACTAGTTTTGGTTTTCCATCGGTGGTCTTAGAAAAGTGTGCAGATACAAAAGAGTGGGTGGCACCTGGATCTATCAGACTAAATGCATCTTGGCCAAATACATAAATAATACCTAAAACCACCTTAGGAGCTGCCTTTGCCTCCTGCTGAGTGAATGCAAACACTCGAGCCTGTGTATGGGGCCTCCCTAGCTGACTCATAAATGATCCTCCTCAGCTTGAACCTCTACCGGGCTAACTGGTACCAGCAAGCCCTCCCGTCTATGTGACTCTCTCTGTACCTTTAGATTAAACTCAAAGTACTCATACTAGAATTACACCATTTCCACACATCCAACCCAAATTTGAGATTTCATATCCATATCTTTTTTTTTTTTTTTTTTTTTCCAATCCATTTCTTTCATTTAAACACACTTAAACACATCCATATTATCATAAAAACTCATCAACATGATCAAGTTATATTTTGAACACTAAATCCATACCATAGTCGAACCAATACCTAAATTTATTTCATCTCCATTTTTCTTTCATCCTTTTGATACACCTTAGCTCAAATTCATGCCAAAGCATCACCCAAGTACATCAAGCATAAAAAATCAATTCAAACACACGTACACCCCATTCTAGCTGAAAATCATCATCATGCATTACAATCCATTCTTTTCATTTTTTTTTCACAATTCAACTTAAAATCATATGAAATCTCATTTAATTTCATCAAATATTAAAAATCAATCCAATTACACCACATTTTTCCATTTGGTCGTACACTATACAACACACCCAGACAATCATTTTCTTTCATTTCTAATTGCACCAACCAACTTAATTTTGTGCCAAAACATAATATAACCATATTACACATTAAAATAAACTTAAGCTCATGCACAAACATAACTTGGCCATACACTAACTTACATTTTCAACCATCCATACTCTTGATTTTTCTTTCAATAAATCATCTCAAAATCATATAAAACCTCTTCTAAATTCATCTATACATTAAAATATTTCAATTACACTATGTTCTCCATTTTGATCACATAGTAGTATATCACACCATTAATCAATTCTCTACCTTTCAAGCTCAAAAATCATATTCAAATGCATCATTTAAACATCAATTAATCAACTAAAGCCTTAAAATCACAATCTATTAAATTTCATAGCATTATGGTATAAAACCCCGAACTTACCTTACTAATTTTCCTTGATCACAACTCCTTGAAGCTCCCTTTGCTTTCTAATCTCAATTTGAAGTTAATCAACTCCTAAATATACCATAAATTTCATCAATAACTTAATTGATCATAAATTTTTAAAAAACCCATCAAACTAACCATAAAATTAACTCACTTACGAACAACTTCTCTTCACTTTTCCCTGACTATTTCTTGATGAAAACAAGGAGAAGAGATTGATGGAGACACTTTGGAACCTCTTCCTAATAGGACCCAATCTAGAACCCTCCATACTTACGTCCGGAGAGCCCTGCTTGGCACCCCAACGGATCCCTTCTAAACCCTACTAAATGGGCTAATAGAAATCCACAGAATGAACCCTTAAAATCGTTTCTTATTTTGTAAAACTAGAATGAGTTTGATTTTTTTTTTTTTTTATAAAATTTCATTTTGACTTTTAATCCATGTCATTTACTGAAACAAAAATCAGACAGCATAAGGGATGCATTTTTAACTTAGCCAAAATAACCTGTAAAGGAAAATACACTTCCATATACTTTCATTTTTCCAACCCAACTTCTTTTGCTCATAAACATATATTTCAAATCACAATTCCGTTTCGTTGAAATAAAAATCATAAAATCATAAATCAAACATCTTGCAACTTACGAAATTTCTTTAAACGTGAGTAAAACTTTTCAAATTCATGCATAATTAATTCACCACTCATTTTTAACTTAAACATATATTTACACATGATTTCTTTCAACTATAAAATATGCAAAATACATTTACATAGAAGCAATGTCGTGTCCTTACTACCTACTCTTTTGGAGGAGTTCTCTAACCTTGGTTGCCCACTTCAATACCTAAGGAGGTTTTTGACATAAAAACAAAACTATGAGCTATGGAAGCTCAGTGAGTGCTTATATTTCTTTTTAACTTAAAAGGTTTTATTTCTTAAAATACCTCTTTAAAACACTTTTCAAAATATATTTCCGTCTCTTAAAATTTCTTATAAATTTCAAAACTTATTTCATTATAAAGTGTGAGTGCTAAATCCATAAAATACATAAATGCATAAAATCTGATACATAGCTTATAAAACAATAAAACCCACAAGGGCATCAAAATGTATATAAAACTTATATATACATAAAAATCCCATATAACATAAAATTTTTAAAGCATAAATTTTTATTTAAATCGCAAAGCAAAAATAGATGAAAATTATAATCGCATAAGTACATAAAAGTTTATATGCAATTTATAAATTGCATATCAACTTAAACTCATATATGCCTAAAAATTCCTATATATATAAAAACTTCATTCAACCTGGGATTTAAAAATACAAATCTTATTTAAATAGCCAAACATACATATGAAAACTACAACTCATATATGCATAAAATTCATATAAAGCTTATAACTTTTAATAGCCTTTAAACTTATTCATACATAAACTTTACAAATTGAGTATCAAGATGAATTTATACATACATAAAACTTCATATAAATCTTGCAATTCATAAAACGTACAAACTTTCAATCCCATTTCCATTCATAGCTTAAAATAGAAAATCCGTAAAATTTATATATCTTAATAAAACTTTGCAGAAAACTTATGGATTGTAAAATGCATAAGGTGAATTTCGATTTCTTAAATTTTCCCAAAACTTAATTTCATTTAATCGTAAAACATACTTAAAATATATAAAATATCTTTCTTTGCTTTCAATACTTTAAATACTTACTTAATTTTCAAAAAGCACCATTGATACCCCATAATGCTTACAACCACGCGATAGCTATGATAACGCTAACCAACGTGAAGTGAAGTCACGTGGCGCTTTTAACAGACACCAACAGTGACACTTAGTTACTTACAAAGACATCTCACAATTATGTACGGAATGTTACATCGCTAACCATAACACGAGATAATATCCCACAAAATTAAAGGCGACGCGACAGATTCAATTTCCCCCCAAGTTAGTGACGTACTGACAGGACCCAATCCGAAACCCTCCATACTTATGTCCGGAAGGCCCTGCCTGACACCTCAACGAAATCCACTTAAACCCTATGGATTGGGCTAAAAGAAATCCGTGGAGCGAACCCTGAAAATCTTTTCTTACTTTGTAAAACTAGAATGGGTTGGTTTTTTATTTTTTATGTTTTATTTTTTTTATAAAGTTTCATTTTGACTTTTTTTTACTTCCTATAGCTTAGGCCAGAATCTGGATGTGAATTGAGGATTTCTGTCTGATACGATGGACACTGGTGTGCCATGCAGCCTCACTATCTCATCAACATACAATTGAGTTAGTCTCTCTAGGGAGTATGTATTCTTAATCGCTAAAAAGTGAGCGAACTTCGTCAATCGCTCAATAATCACCCATATAGCATCGTGTCCGCTCTGCGTCCTCGGTAGCCCTACCACAAAATCCATAGTAATCCTCTCTCATTTCCACTCAAGGATCGGTAGGGGCTGTAGTAAACCTCCCAGTTTCTGATGTTCTGCTTTAACCTGCTGGCAGGTCAAGCATCTGGAAACGAACTCTGCTATCTCTTTCTTCATCCTCTCTACCAATAGTGATCTCTCAGAGTTCGATACATTTTTGTGCTCCATGGATGCATGGCATAAGCTGATAAGTGTGTCTCTTCCATAATCTATTTCTTCAGATCTCCCACATCTGGCACACATAATCTCTGTCCTATAACTAGTGTCCCATCGTCTTTGATTGAGAATGTGCTCTGCTGGCCAGCCTCTATCTCCTCTCTTATCTTCACCAAATATGGATCCTAGGTCTAGAGCTCTCTAATCTGATCCACCAGAACTGGACGGATAGGAAATGTTGCTAATAGGGCTCCTGAGTCCATCGTCTCCAGTCTAACACCTATGGACCATAACTTTACAAGCATCAGGAAGTACTCTACTTTCAGCTAGGCTAATGAACCAATAGGCTTCCTGCTGAGGGCATCTGCTACTACATTCGCCTTGCTAAGGAGGTACTCTATGGTGCAGTTATAATCTTTTATGAGCTCAATCCATCGTCTTTGCCTCATATTGAGCTCATTCTAAGTAAACAGGTACTGCAAACTCTTGTGATTCGTGAAGATCCTGCAGGAGACTTCATAGAGATAATACCCCTATATCCTTAAAGAAAACACCACTGCTACTAACTCTAGGTCGTGTGTGGGATAATTATGCTCATGCTTCCTCAACTATCACGATGCATAAGCAATCACTCTCTCATTTTGTATCAGCGCACAACCTAATCCCTATTTGGAGGCATCGCAATAAACTATAAATCTGTCACTCACTGACGGAAGTGTAAATACAGGTGCCAAGGTCAATCTATGCTTCAACTCATCAAAACTGTGTTGGCACGCCTCTGACCACACAAACTTTTCTTCCTTTCTCTTCAACCTCGATAAAGGAGCAGCAATCTTTGAAAATCCCTCTACGAACTTCCTGTAATATCCTACCAACCCTAGAATGCTTCTAACTTCAGTTACGTTCGTGGCTGGCTACCAGTTCACTATCGCTTCTATCTTGTGGGGGTCCACTGATATCCCATTTGCTGATACTACATGCCCGAGAAATACTACCTTGTCTAACTAGAACTAGCACTTACTGAACTTCGCGTACAACTAATGACCCCTCAACGTCTGTAACATTATCCTAAGGTGCTCAACGTACTCCTCTTGGCTACTTGAATACAACAGTATGTTATCAATGAAGAAGGTGGCAAATTTGTCCAAGTACGGCTTGAATTCCCTGTTCATCAAATCCATGAAAGCAACGGAGGCATTCATCAATCCAAACGGCATCACCACAAACTCATAATGCCTGTAGTGTGTCTTAAAGGCGATCTTAGGGACATCCTCTCTATGAATCCTTAATTGGTAGTACCTCGACCTCAAATCAATCTTCAAAAATACCCTGGCACCCTGTAGCTGATCGAAGAGGTCATTAATCCTCAATAGCGGATATTGATTCTTGAAAGTGACTTGGTTCAGCTGCTTGTAATCTATGCATAATCAGAGGTTTTCATCTTTCTTCTTCACAAATTATACTAGAGCTCCCCAAGGTGACATACTCGGCCTAATGAATCCCTTACTCACTAACTTTTCTATCTGAACCTTTAATTCCTTCAACTCAACCAGAGCCATCTTATATAGCGCTATCGATATGGCCTCTGTCCTCAGTGCTAGGTCTATCTCAAACTCTATCTCCCTATTAGGTGATAGCCTTGAAAGATCTTCTGGGAAGACGTTTGGATACTTTCTGACCACTGGAATCTCTTTTAACCTTATCTCTGTACTCTCTGGCTCCACTGCATAGGCCAAGTAACCGTAACACTTTTTTCTTAACATCCTGTTCGCCTTCAACACACTTATTAGGCTCGTGGGGAGTGTTTTCCTTACACCATTGAAAATCACGTCTAGCTCTCATGGTCTGCTGAACCGCACTTCTTTTCTGTAACAATCGATTGTAGCCCTATGTTTCGACAGCCAATCCATGCCTAGGATGACGTCGAAATCATGAATATCTAGTAGGGTCAAGTTTGCCTCGAACTCCTAGCCTACTATAACAACTTTACTTCTCAGGTATACTTTATCTACTATCATAGATTCTCCTGTGGGAAGTGATATGATCATGCTACAATTCGACGCCTTTGTTTCTACATTAACTCTAGCAGCAAACTCCGCAGATATAAAGGAATGGGTGGCCCCTGGGTCTATGAACACCTGCGCACTTGAATCAAATAAAAATATAATACCTGTGACCACATTTGGAGCCGCATTAGCATCCTGCTAGGTGACAGCAAATACTCTGGCCTATGTTCGTGGTCTGTCAGGCTATCCCCTGGGTGGCCCTGCTCTACTGGGCCCACCATTGGAAGTCTCTGAACCAATAGCTGCTCTAATCTAGGGGCCTCTCCTCTCGGGTCCACGACCCCCACTAGTCTGTCTAGGTGTGGTGCTCCTGCCCTCTGGTCTATTTGACGCTGCAACACTAGAGTAGTCCTTCATGAAATGGCCCTTTTGACCACACCTGTAACATCGAGTGCTACCAGCAAAACACTCACCTAGATGGCTCCTACCGCACCTACTACAAAGAGGTCGCGATCTGAATCTGCCTCTAAAACTTAAGGATCTCGTTGAAGACTTCACTGAACTGTGACTACTTTGGAACCCTTGACTTTGCCTCCTACTTTGGGATCCAGAAGATCGATCACCACTCTTTGCCACTTTACTTGATCCTCCTTGGTGGCTAATACTCCTGGTCCAGATGCGCTTCTAATTGAACTTTGACGATCGGGAATGGTCTCTATGCTCTTTTCCACTCGTATAGCTACCTCTACCATATCCTCGTATCTCGTATATACATTTGAAGCCACATATGTTCTTATTCTAGGACTCAGGTCGGATCTGAACTTGCTAATCTTCTGTCCCTCATCATCTGTCACTGATGGGACATGGCGGCCAAGCTATGAAAATCTCTTCTCATAATCCGTTACTGATAGGCTGCCCTGCTCCAACCTGTAAAACTCATCAATCTTGCCCTCTCTATAATTAGAGGGGTAGAACTTCTCGAGGAACTCTTGTCCAAATACTACCCAGGCTACCCAGTCTGGGTGTCTGCGCTATAAGGCCTTCTACTAGTCTTTAGCTCTATCCTTTATCAAGAAAGCGAATAAGGTAACCATTTGATCATCGATACAACCTATGACCTGGAATATCTCCTCACTAGCCTCCAACTAGGATAGGGTGTGCTCTGGCTCTCCCGTGGCATCATACGGTCTCACGCCCAATTTCCACGCTTGCTCTATAGATGCCCCGACTCACGGGGCTTATGTAAAGTAGTTGCCAACATCTGAGCCATCTGTTCTCCATTCACTTACACATCCGTTAGCCCTGCAGGCTGTGGCGACTTTGCTCGAGGCTCCGACATATTAACTGATGTGCCAAGGTGCTCCTCCTTTCTCATAGGTGCCTTAGCTGCCCTCCGAATCCTCGGGCGACCACGACCACGGCGCTACATATCTATGATGCTAAAATGCATAAAAATGAGGTTTAGAAATCATGCAAAATCATGCAATGTTATGCTTTAAAACGATTTAAAACATACTAAAACTTTCCTTGAAACTCTTTGAGAATGACATTTCTCAAAATTTTCAAAACTTTTCAAAACTGGGCTCTAATACCACCTTGATGTGACCCGATCCGGATATCTCTAACTCTAATCTGATAGGCCACGTCGGACACCCTAACGGATCCCTTTTAGACCCGACTCGTCTACCTAAGCGAAACCCGTGGAGCGATCCCTAAACTTTCTAATATTTTCTAAAACATTATTAGGTTGATTTTCTTTAAAAACTAAAAAAGCGTAGGAATTTTTTTTTTATTTTTAAACTTATTTTCTACCGAAATTTTGACATCATAACGACTGCATTTTTTTATGTTCTGGAAAAACCTATTTACAAAAAATCAATACTTCGACTAAAATTCATCACCAAGCCAACTTCTGGTTGCCCATAGGCCTCAAACATGCATTTAATTTCCAAATCAATTTGATAAAATCCAAATATAATTTGTAAACCACATTTAAATAAAAAATAATTAAAACGCAATCATGAACAAATAATTACAAATTACAAATCATTTATACAATTCAAAAGGGTGTTTACATGTAAATAGGCTAGATGTAAAAATAAGCGGCTCAAAATGGAGTCGTGTCGTGTTGCCTTGCCTGCAAGAGGTGCTATCACTACTCGACGACCTACTGAGAGTACCTGAGGGGGTTTTTGTATAAAAACAGAAAAATAATGAGTTAGAAGCTCAGTGAGTGATAATTTGTTATTTCTTTAAAGATTTGATTTCTTTAAACATCCTCCTCGGAAAACGTTTGAAAACAATTCTTTATTTCTTTAAGCATTTCAAACTTTAATTCTTCAAGCTCAATTTAAACATGAGAATTTATATATAAACGCGAACATGCATTAAATTCAAAACTAGTAACTTACAATTATAAGTAGCTTGAGTAATAATCATAAAATTTCTTTTTTTTTTTTTTTTCAAATTTACTTTTCTTTTAAAGTTATTTCTTGATATGTTTCAAAAATACCATAGTATCCCTAACTCTGGGATCACGTGGCCTCTGTACGAGGAATGCTCTAACATAGACGACTAACCGTGACAACTCTGAGATATCTCACGGATATTTGCGGAATTTCTCAGCGCTAACCATAACATGCGAGACACCACCCCACATCAGTAATGATGACTCGACTGACAGATTAGGACACTTTATCTCCCAAGTTAGTGACTTATCGCTCCCCAGAACTGTGCCAACTGATTTGGGATAGATCGACCGGGTCTAATCTTTTCTGAAAATCTCTAAGGGTACATTAATGGTTTTGAAAATGCTATTTATTTCTTTTTCTTAATTCAAACTTGGAAATTTGATTTTTCGTAACTATATTTTAACAACATATATATATATATATATACAATTGAAATCCTTATTTCAAGCTATAACTCATGCATATATCAACGTATTTAAAATAATTTCAAGTAAGCAATTACTTTATCAAATCAACTTAACAATATGAAATACGTTTAAAATCTTTAAAGTAAAACTCACTCACAAACTGAAAAACTGCATCTGGCGCATACGGAGCCTCTACTTCTCTTGTCTCAATTCTTGCACATCCTCGTTACCTACACAACATATGTATACGTAAATTTACATTCGCATCAACGTTTGGAAACTCTAAATAACTAAAATTACATAATTGCCCCCAAGTGATCCTTTTTATGCGTAAACCTCCCTTTTTGGTTTCTTTATTGATTATAGGATTCCAAACTCAATTTTCTTTGCTTGGAACCTATTTATTATCATCTAGGGATGTTCTGGCACTAACGGAATCACGTTTGGAGATCCGAAATGAAAATCATCCGATTTTGCCCTTTTAGGCCGAAAACTATTCACAGCTCTACTTGTGGCTTTTTTTCGTTTCGTTTTCACTCCGAATACCTTCCCATCTCGCCATCTAATCGGTCCAAGTGTCGGTACGGAAGGAAACGGCTATCGGGTAGGCGTTTTAGGCTAAAAATGCATTGTGTTTGCTACTAATTTAGTGCGTTTTCTTGGTTTTAATTTCTAAATTTAATATTTCACTTTTAATAACTTCAACATGCCTAATTAAACTCGTTAGGGTCATTCAAACACTCAACGGATGCAGTATGGGTCAATTTATGAAATTGCCCTTCCAACTAGTATACTTAACATTTTATTTTCTCTTCGTAGTTTTGGTGTTTTTCTTGGTTTTTTAGGCCTCCAATAAGCTCAAAATAAAGTCCATTTCATTCGACTTTTCATTGGACCATTTTGCCCCTATAATAAACTTAAATTCCAATTTAACCTTAAACTAAAATTTTTCAACTTTAACACCAAAATTCCACTCACAAATTTTATCAACACAAGTGTCCATCCCAAGATTTAATTTGTTTCCAACACTAATCAACTTGGGTAGCCCTTTACACACTCAAATCTCTTCTTCTTTTTTTAAGCTCATTTTTACTCACAAATAACCAGCTTAAATCACCACTAAAACATCAACAATAACAACTTCAAAACTTGAACAACTTACCCCCTTTTTTCTTTCCTCACTGGTTCATCTCCTTCATCTTCGTTTTGGCTTCGTTTCTAGACAGGTTTTGGTGCGAAAATGGCTGGGTTTTAGATGGATCTCCTTCATCCTTCTTCTCCTCCATGCGGCCTCCCTCTTCTTTGACCAAACCTCATTTCGCGTCACTGTTTCAGGTCTGATTTGAGGTTGTTTTGGTGGCTAATCTAGTGTGTGAAGGCTAGGTTTTTAGCCTGGTCTTTTTCTTCCTCTCCTCCCTCACGCGATCCATCTCTCCCTAGCTCGATCTCCCTCACGATCTACCTTCGTTCTGCTGTTGGATTTGCGCGTGCATTTGGTCTGTCTTGGTTCTATTTTGTGGCTGGTTTTCGGTCTGGTTTGGTGTCGGTTTGAGTTGGGTTTATGTCAGGTTCTGTTGGTTGGGACAGCTACACGCTCGCCTTTCTTCTTCTTCTTCTTCTTCTTTTCTTCTTCTTCGCGTTTTGCGCGACTGGTTTGTGCGACAGTCTCTATTTTGTTTTTGTTTTGTGCTTCAATCAATTTTTGTGTTCATGTTTTCCTCCACAAAGAACTTTAAAAATACCGGTCACATTCTGAGAAAATTTCGTTCTCATCCTTTAACTTTTAGATTAATTCTAGTTTGACCACAATTATTAAATCTTATCTTCAATTTAGTCACTTCAATTTAGTCACTAGTCACATTTAATAATTACTCAATATCATTTACCATTTTACTCTTCCGTTTAATCTCCAATTGGGTTTAAATTGATCTCTAAGGGTTCTCTACAACCTTAGGCACTTCCATTGATCATTTAGGGTTTCTAATCATTATTGAGGGTCTATTACTGGGAAATCTGTAAATTTAAAAATAGAGAATTTACATGCCATACACGCAGGGGTATTCCGATCGGCTCTAAACAGATATATATTTTTAGATACCTTCAATTCCATAACAGATAATGTAATCCATTGGGTTTGAAAAATTCAATAGTTTCTTTATGCCACTCATAATAAATTCATTTATTTCAATTTCTTATAATAACTATATTTCATTTCGAATGGCATATAATTTACATCTTTCATGCATAAACCATAACACATTTGAACTCAAATGAGATATCTAAATCAGTTATTTATTTTCATAAACCACATGAAATAAATAGAATTATTTCATACTCAAACAACCTTAAACATAAAATTTTTGAAAGTATGATTTGCACTCACAATTTTTTATCACTTGGTGGCTAATCAATCTTTCCCTTTTTCTTGACTTTTGGACTTTAATTTGATCACCTATCATTCACCATTTCAAGCCCAAAAATCCATCAATAACATGTCCATTCCATATTTAAAATAAATTCACATTTCCTTAACTAAATTTCAATTACATCAAAACTAATTCCATTACTAATTCATCCAACACTTTTTAATTTCCATTTCTTTCCATTCCATTGATGTTTATTCATCATCCTACACATTCAAACACTTTAATACCCTATAGTATCACATGAATTCAATTAAAATTCAAGGTGCCCTTCAACCTAATAAAAATTAAATTTCATACCAATTCATTCATTTAATTTAAACTCTTTCCATCAATTGTCTCCATACCAATTAATTCGTCAACCAAAACCCTTAAACACATTAAAATCCAACACCCACACTAGACACCCATTCTTGCCATCTACTAACTCCATACACACAATCATTCATTTCATTTTTCTTCAATTAAATCACACAAATTTCTACTAATTCAACTTATCTAACATTCAATAAACTTAAATCAATTAAACCCGTCAATTATCATCATCATCCATTTAAACCCTAACCTTCAACACACTAACAAAATCCAACTAAAGTCATATCACATTCTAATTCAATTCTAAGCTTAAAATCATGATAAACAACCTTCAAATAACTCACGAACAACATCAACTCATCCATCAACCACCATATTTAACAAAACCCATAAAAACTCATCAAAAACTCTATCAATTTAACTATAAATTCCACCAACTAACTTCCCTTATTTTCTTGATGATTCTTGGAGCTAAGAGGATGAAAAGCTTGAGAGAAATCACCCCAAACCAGCTGTAAGCCCTCTACCGTAATTTTATGAATTTTTCGAAAACAGTCCCTAAATAACTATTAGAGACCCTAAATGGTTCATGGAAGCGTTTAAGATTATAGGGAACCCATAAAAATCGGGTGAATTGTTAAAGTTAGAGTTGATGATTTAGTTGATGATTGAGTTGACTTCGAAGTAGATTTTATTGCGACTCATTGTTGGTTGATTTTGAGTAGAAATTAGTTGAAAAATAAGTGGATTTAAGTTTGAAGGGCGATTCCATAAATTGACCCATATGGCGTCCGTTGAGTGTCCAGACGACCCTAACGAGTTTAATTAGGAGTGTTAAAGCTATTAAAAGCGAAAGATTAAGATTGGAAATCAAAATGGAGGGTTGCAAGTAAAAAGGGTAATATAGGGGCGATTGTGTAATTTTGAGTTTTCAGGAGTTGATGCGAGCGTAAATTTACGTTTCCATATGTTGTGTAGGTGACGAGGGTGCTCGAGGATCGAGGCGAGAGGAGTAGGGGCTCCGCACGCACCATTTTCAATCATTAGTTTTGTGAGTGAATTTTATTTTAAGATTTTTAAAAGTATTTCAAGTTAGTAAATTTAATTTGATAAGTGATTTCTTGAATTTATTTGAAATGCATTGATATGAGCACGAATTTAGAGATTGAAATGATGCTATTTTATGCTTTTGCACTTACCAAAGATATTTTAGTGCTTAATGCATTCAGAAAATAAGTTTTAGTGCTTATTGCACTCAGAAATCAGATTTTGGTGATTTATGCACCCAGAAAAGAGATTTGTGCTTTTGCACCAGAAAGTTTAAGCAAAAAGAAAAGTGTTTTCAAACCCATAAGTATACCCTTAGAGATTTTCAGAGATTCCAGATCAGATTAGATCCGGCCTGTCTATCCCATATCAGTTGGCATAGTCCTTGGGAGGAATAAGTTACTAACCTGGGGGGATAAGTGTCCGAGTCTGTCAGTCGAGTCGCCATTACTAATGTGGGGTAGTATTTCATGTGCTATGGTTAGCGCCGAGAAATTCCACACATAGCCACGAGATGTCTCAGAGCAAGCGAGCTATGGTTAGCGTTGAGAAATTCCGCACATAGCCACTAGAATTGAGATACCCCAGATTTAGGGACACTATGGTAATTTTGAAAGATATCAGGAAACAGCTTTAAAAGAAAAGCATATTTGAGAGAAACGAAATTTTATAATTATTATTCAAATTATTTATGATTTACAGTTACAAGTTTTGAATTTAAAAGCAAGCATGTGTTTATATATAAATTCTCTTGTTTAAGTTGATGCTTAAAAGATTTAAGTTTGAAATGCTTTAGAAACAAATAATAGTTTTCAAACGTTTTTAGAGGAGGAAGTTTAGAAAAGCAGATTTTCAAAGAAAAGAAAGATTATCACTCATTGAGCTTCTAGCTCATTTTTTTCTATTTTATACAAAAACCTTCTCACGTACTCTCAACAGGTAGCCTAACAGTGACATTATCTTTAGCAGACGAGCCAGCGCGACACGACGATACTTTGAGCAGTTGATTTTGCATCAATTATATTTTTCATGTAAATTTCTTTTTGAAATGTATAAGTAATTTGAAATTTGTAATTATTCGTTCGTAATTGTTTTTAAATTGTTTTTGATTAAATGTGGTTTATTAAATTGTGTTTGGATTTTATTGAGTTGATTTAAAAATCAAATGCATGTTTGAGGCCTACGGGCAACTAGAAGTTGGGTTGGTGATAAATTTTAGTCGAAGTGTGATTTGTTGTAAACAAATTTTTTTTCGGGAACGTTAAAAATGCAGCCGTTATGCTACCGACATTTTGTTAGAAAATGGGTTTAAAAATCGAAACATATTCTACGTGTCTTCAATTTTTAAAGAAAACCAACCCAACGATGTTTTAGAAAGTATCAGAGAGTTTAGGGTTTGCTCCACGGGTTTCGCTTGGCCCGACGAGTCGGGTCTGAGAGGGATTCGTTGGGGTGCCCGGCGGGACCTACTGGATCAGTGCTAGAGGTATTCAGATCGGGTCGCGTCACCAGCAACTCTTTTCTTCCTTCTTCTTCTTCTTCTTCGGTTCCTCTTTCTTCTCCTCTCTTTTTTTCTTTTTCAGTTTTAGCCTTGTTTGACCGAATTGCTTCTTGTTTTGATTTCTTTTAGGCTTCAACTAGGGGTGGCAATCTGGGTTAATGGGTCGAGTTGGACACGACACGATAATAAACGGGTTAACACGAAAACGACACGATTAACTCGTTTAATTACGGATCGTTTAACTAATCCGTTTAATTAACCCGTTAAACTGACCCATTTATAAATTTAAACATGTTTAATACATTTAAATTTTAAAATACTCAAATACCATTCAAAACCTAAAAATATAATCATCCATATTTAAAAAAATAATAATAAAATCATCCACAAATTCATCCACAAATAATAATAAAATCATCCACAAATTCATCCACAAACCGTAAAATAAAATCATCCATAAATACAATCCAAAACATAAAAACACAATCATCGACAAATTCAATCCAAAACATAAAAATACATCCAAAATATTAAAATACAAAAAATTAAAAACAGAGACACGGCGCTGCGGCATCAGATCTGCGGAGACAACGCAACACGGAGAGAAGAAGCTGCACAGCAAAGACTACGCGATGCGGCGGCAGTAGGTCCGAGGAGATGACGCGGCGTGGCAGTTGTAGATGCAAATGTAGAGGAGACGTAGCAGATGTAGCACAGCAGTAGCAGATGCTGCGATGAGACAAGGCTGCGCGAAGAGAAGATGTTGGGCGACGGAGAAGACATGGTGTTGCGGCAGCAGCAAATTCGAGGAGACGACGAGGCTGGGCCAGAAGAAGCTACACGGAGGAGACGACAGTAGCAAATGCTGTGATGAGAAGATGCTGGACGGAGGAAGTGAGACGATACGGATGCAGTAGATCGACGTGTGTGGGTGGTGGATCGTCCACAAACCGTAAAATAAAATCATCCATAAATACAATCCAAAACATAAAAACACAATCATCGACAAATTCAATCCAAAACATAAAAATACATCCAAAATATTAAAATACAAAAAATTAAAAACAGAGACACGGCGCTGCGGCATCAGATCTGCGGAGACAACGCGACACGGAGAGAAGAAGCTGCACAGCAAAGACGACGCGATGCGGCGGCAGTAGGTCCGAGGAGATGACGCGGCGTGGCAGTTGTAGATGCAAATGTAGAGGAGACGTAGCAGATGTAGCACAGCAGTAGCAGATGCTGCGAGGAGACAAGGCTGCGCGAAAAGAAGATGTTGGGAGACGGAGAAGACACGGTGTTGCAGCAGCAGCAGATTCGAGGAGACGACGCGGCTGGGCCAGAAGAAGCTACACGGAAGAGACGACAGTAGCAAATGCTGTGATGAGAAGATGCGGATGCAGTAGATCGACGTGTGTGGGTGGTGGATCGTGCGGCTGCTGCTCAAGTGTGGGTAGTCGGTTGCTGCAGGAGAGAAATCAAAAAATGTTGAAATGAGAAGGGAATGGTAGGGTTGTGATTTTCGAAGATATATATACCATCAATAAAATTACATAAAAAACCCCTTTAATGTAAATTATCATTTTACCCTTCTTAATGGGTCAACCCATGACACAATTAAACGAACACGAACCTAACACGACTATTAAACGGGTTAGACAGGTTGACCCATTAATTTATCCAACCCGTTAATGCTCAACCCTAACCCGTAATATTCGTGTCGGATTCGTGTCAACCTGTTGTGTCGGGTTCCAAATTGTCACCCCTAACTTCATCTTATATACTAGACTCCCTTAATGACCATTCTGCCTTTAATGTTCACCTAAAATACCAAATATATCTTTTAGTCACACTAATCACAATTTCATTGGTCCATTAACTATATAATTATCCATTCA
Source organism: Nephelium lappaceum (assembly GCA_021234005.1). Taxonomy (NCBI): domain Eukaryota; kingdom Viridiplantae; phylum Streptophyta; class Magnoliopsida; order Sapindales; family Sapindaceae; genus Nephelium; species Nephelium lappaceum. The sequence goes on from CM038007.1 coordinate 2,248,955, forward strand.
ATTATCTTAATCAATTCTAATTAATCTCAACCACAAATTTAGTCAAAAGATGACTATTAGGTGTTGATTTACCATTGGTCCATCAAGAATCACATGGATAGTGCTTTTAGAATGGGTTTAATATCATAAAATCTCATTTATACCCTTAACGTTAAAAATTAATACAATTCATTCCGAAATAGATTCCAAATTAATTCTATGATCACCCATTCATCAAATTGACTTTACAGTACTCTAATTAGGTCTCTTAAGGTTCAATCTATGGCTTTGAAAAAATTCAAACGGAGTTTAGTTAACAGCATTCACAATCCTATCCATAAAGGCGTTTTTATCGAGTAACTTTCGGAACCTTCAGAACTACCCAAATGGACTCATTTTTACTCCGTTTCAGTTTTATTGGGTCCTATTAACCATTCTAAATATTTTTTATTTTCAGGGGTCCATCTCAAAATTTTACTATTTATCGAATACTATTCACCCGAAGATACTATTCACTTGAAAATGTTACTATTCATTCATAAATTCACTGTTAATCATAAATGAAAGTTTGGGGTCCTACAATTCACCACCCCCCAAATTAAAATTTCATCCTCGAATTTTAGATAACATATAAAACTTAAATCATATACTTATTCAAAATAGGTGGGGGTACTATCATCTCATTTATTCCTCATGCTCCCATGTTGCTTCCTCCACTGCATGGTTCCTCCACTGAACTTTAACCAATGGAATGACCTTATTGTGCAGAACCTGTTCTTTTCTGTCTAAAATCTGTACCAGTTGTTCTTCATAAGTCAGATTCTCTCTTAATTCCACTGGTTGCTCTCTTAATACATGTGAACTTACATAGCATGGAAACATGGAACACATCATGTATATTGGCCGATGATGGTGGCAAGTGAAGTCAGTATGCCACTTCTCCAACCTTCTCTGTAATCTCATTTGGCTCAATATATCGTGGGCTCAGTTTCCCACGTTTACCAAATCGTAACACCCCTTTCCATGGTGACACTCTGAGGAACACTCTATCGCCTACATGAAATTTCAGATTCTTTCTTCTATTATCTGTATAATATTTCTGTCTGACATTGGCTACTTTAAGCCTATCCCTGATTATTTTGATCTTATCTGAGGTAATCTGGACAACCTTGAGACCTATTAGTTTCCTCTCACCTACCTCATCTCAGCACACTGGTGTTTTGCATTTTCTCCCATACAATGTTTCATACGGTGCCATACCAATTGACAGACCCCTTTCCCTACGCGATCTGCTGGCACCCTACGGTGACCCTCCAGTTAGCCCTTACGCTCAACTAAAGGATCCCCCGCAGAGCTAAGCCATATTCTTTCTCAATCTTTTTCGAAAACAACGGAAACGCGGGGAAATTTTTCATTTTTCTTTTAAAACCTTTACAAAATATTTTATAAAAATTTGGGCAACATCCCGTCTGTTTTTCGGACTTTGCCACCCTGTAAATAATAAATTTTAACACTTCTAAAATCATAAAAACAATTTCCCCCAAACTACGGAGCCTCAGGCTCTCATTTTCCAACATAACCACAACCACAATTTCATGTTTCAATATATAAACTGATTATCAATAAAACTATATGTCATGCATCAATTTACTTAAAAAACGTAATTTAAATCCACCAAATAATATTTACAAAACCATGTGGATATAACAAAATATTTACATCACTTAACATTAAGCCAAAAGATAAGTGAGAAATCACATTAGCACTGACGCTGCGGCTGCCTAATGTCGTCTGAGGAAATCCGCAGCTATGGTACCTGTGCTTGGGAGGTTTGTTTAAAAATACAGAAAACGTTGGGTGAGCTTTAAAAGCTCAGTGAGTGTCATATAATATTATTTGAAATTTCATTTTTATAAAAACCTCCCTAAAACATTTTCAAATTGATTTATTTAAAATCAAGTTTCATGCATTCATAATATAAAACATATATTGCACGGTTTTCAATTTCATAATGGGACCTCCTATGGTTGCGGGGTTTTTATTCAAAAATCATTTTTCTTTTCATAAACCGAATATGGTCCGACTCCACTCGAAGGTGTCCAGCCAACCAATCCAACTCCCGCCAACCTATAGTGACCCGTACCTCATGGCCCCCTAATATGGAGAGGAATCCTGCATCGCTCTTTCCAGGTCATGCAGCGGAATCCTACATCGCTACAGAGCGGACCCTGTCTCGCTCGGGTAAGCCAGCAAATAATATACCTTTCACGTGCATTGGCCTAATCTCTCAGACATCTGACTGACACGACATCTTGCGGGTATCTCCCGCGGTTAGTTTAGTTAGTGACATACTGACAGTACTCATTCTACCAATGCACGCTTCGGGTACTCAACCCAGACCGTACTCATATGATACTATCATGGGTAACCCATAGGTTTTATTTTCATATTTTCAATCCATTTCACATATAAACAATTCAAACATGAAACCATCATTTCATGAAATTCACAAAATCATATCATCGGTTACCGTGCCATTTGTCATTTAAATAACATTTCATTTTCATCAAATATATCAAAGCATGCATGAAACATTCATTCATGATCCAAATCAACGAAAACATTTAAAAATCAGTTTGACACTCACCTTTCGCTATCACTTCCGAATAGCTCTCCGGAAGGCTCTAAACTGCTCCTTACCGTTCTTCCATTACTCCACCAGCTTATTCGTCCTCTACACAACATATATATATATAAATTTACGTTCACGTCAACTTCTGAAAACTCAAAATAATTAAAATTACATAATCGCCCCTAAATGACCCTTTTTAGGCGCAACTCTCCATTTTTGGTTCCTTAATTTAATCTCTGACTTTTAATAATCTCAATACGCCTAATTAAACTCGTTAGGGTCGTCTGAACTCCCAATAAACGTAAATCCACTTATTTCTCAACTGATTTTGCTCAAAATTAACCAACAACCAAATCATAATAAAATCCATTTCAAACTCAACTTAAATACTAACAAAATCACCAACATCAAGAGTAAGCAACTCACCCCTTATCTTCCTCGCGAAATCACTCTATTTCTCTTTGCTTAGACTTCGTTCTGGGGTGGTTTCAAGCTAGGTTTCTTCCTCCTTCTTTCCCTCACGCGATCCCTCTCTCTCGCGGCTGATTTCTCCTTCTTTTTCCCCGATCTACCTTCTCTATTCTGGTTTCAGATTCAGCTGCGTTCTTCACTGGTTTCGAGCTGAAATCGAGCTCAGTTGCAGCTGAAAATGGCGTGGATCGGGTGGGTTTCACGCACGGATCTACAGGTGGTCGAACGACAGATCGTCGCCGTCTTCTTCCGTGCCGATCGGGACTTATTCACGCGCGGCAAAGTCTGGTTCTACTCAGCTTGGCACCTGCGGTTCCGCGTGATTTCTGCGCCGTTTCTGCCGTTGATCTGATCGGCTTCGAGCTGGTTCACGTGCAGATCAAGCTGCAGCAACTCGTTGGCGTCTTCTTCCGTGTCGATCGGAGCTGGTTCGTCGACGATCAGCTCGGTTTCTGCTCCGTTTTGGTGTCGCTTGGCAGCGGTCGGCAGATCTGCTTCAGTCGTCGCTCAACTCAGCTTGCTCGCGAGATGTTCTGTCGTCGGTCAGCACTGCGACGGAGGCTGGTCGACGATCAGACATCGGCAGTCTTCTTCTTCCTTCTTCTTCTTTATTCTTCTTTCTCTTTTCTCTTCTCTTTTTCTTTCTTTTTCTTTCTTTCTCGATCAGCGACCGACATTGTCTTTTATTTTTAAAAGTCAACAACAATATTTTGGCTTCTATTTTCCTCCCCACAAATCTCAATAATTCCATTCTCGCCCTAACAAAATTTCATTATTCTCCCTTAGCTTTTAGCTTAATTTTACTATGACCACAATTATTAAAATTTATCTTCAATATAGTCCCTTTTTACCTTAAAAGTCATTCGATTTCATTTACTATTTTTCTTTCTGTTTAATCTCCAATCGAATTGAAATCGATTTCTATGGGTTCCATATATCCTTAGGCACTTCTATGAACCATTTAGGGTCTCTAATCGATACTTAGGGACTATTCCTGATAAACTCGTACAATTAAAAATCGAGGGTTTACAATTTCTCCCCTCCTTATAAAAATTTCGTCCTCGAAATTCCTGAATGATCTCATCTAGATAATTCTCTCTATTGAATCCTTCTTCACTGTAACATCATTCACAACATCTTCCGTATCATCACTCTAACCTTTGCATCATCATTGCTTAAACATCCTGTTCAGATATCTTTTTCCTGAGTTTCTCTTTTAGAAACTGAACTAGAAACTTATACTTCACTAGTTCTCGGTCATTCCTTTTCAAGAATTCCAATCATCTAAAACTTATAAACTACAATATTACTAAAGGATTTACATACCATATATCTAATAGAGCTCTCATTTTTTTTTATTTATTTATTTTTTCCTTTATTAGATCATTAATACAGCCAAAGATACAGGCTGATCTATTTCATCTTTCAGATCAAAACTTAGGATTAATATAAACCTAAACTTACCTCATCATCTGAGGGAAAAATACTTGATACTACACTCTCATAATCTCGTATCCATACTAATTCTATCAATAAGATCCACAAAGTTAATAAAATATAGAGCTCTTAAATCAATCAATACTTAAACATCATTATCAACTTAAGAATCATTACCTATATCCTATTTTGGATCAGCAACAACTACCTGATGTATGGCTGCAAATATTCTAGTCTGACTGCAATATCTCCCAGACTGTCCTCTGGGCGTTACCCCCTTACTGGATCAACCACTAGTCTACTCAGGATCATATTTTATGGCATTAAAACTATATCTCATTTATATATATATTTCATCTTGTCATTTCCAAATTGATATCTATCGTTTAATAACTCAAATTTCAAATCTAATAGACATGAATTTCTCAAATTAAAGGTTACTTATTACACTTTTGCTACACAATTTTACTATTTCATCACGATTCACACTTAACTCCAAAATTCCGTTTTCTTTCACTTTTAATAGCTTCAACATGAATACCGTCCTGCTCAGAACTGTCCTGTGAAACTACCATCCTAACCAAAATAAACGCTTTATATAGATAAACATCACCCAAGTCACCACCTCCTGCCTTTCTTTATCTATATTCTTCAGCTTTTCTAGGCCAGTCAAGCGAAGCCCTAAACATGGGAGAAAGCACAAGACCAAAGCCATGCTTGTACCAAGTGAAGTTAATACTAGAAACGACAGCCTCAGGATTTACTGGAAGACATTAGTTTCCACTCACATACTAGACATTTGACAGAATCCCACTCGATAACTGCGGCAAACTATGGATATAGCTAAAGGAGGTAGCAATTTGTAAAGAGCCAGCATTGTGCCTCTTAAGGCTTCTTGCTCAAGACATTCGCCACTACATTTGCTTTCCCGGGGTGGTATTCTATCGTACAATCGAAATCTTTAATCAATTCTAACCAAAACTGGCACTTACTGAATTTTGCATACCACTGGTGCTCTCGTAGAGTCTATAACACTATCTTGAGATGTTCCGCATGCTCCTCATTATTGTCTGAATACACTAGAATGTCATCAATAAACACAATTACAAACTTATCCAGATAAGCTCAGAAGACTCTGTTCATTAGATCCATATATACTAACTCAACCTCATTTTATCGTATCCATCAGTTAACAGATTATTTAACGTCAAAAATCTGATTCATAAAAGATCTATCTTACTTACCTGTTACCTTTCTAATGAACTCTATGACTTTTGTGATTCCTACTATCAACATTCTCAAAATTCACGCTTTATGTTAAGCAATTATTAAACATAATAATGTCATATCTGATTTAATTACTCAAACCATAAAATCATATCTTCTAAGCATTTCAAAACTCAATCATCAATTATTCACATCAATTTTAAATCAATAGCCAATTCAAATGTAATGAACATTACAACTTCTGGTCATATTCACTAATTTCCCTCTCGGATGGTAAACCAGAAGAGTCCTTTGAAAGCACACATTCGGAAATTTCCTAATTACCGGAATGTCTTTCAGTCTCTCTCCATTATCTCAAACTTACAGTTTACTGCTTCATATCTTGATTTCAATTCTAATAAATATGAACATTTCGGAACTAAAGATTATACCATACGCTTTCGCTGCGCAACTCTACTATTCAACAACAATGTCTTACACACATAATTAATAACATCTAGATTCAATATCAACACTTAACTCTGAAAATTTCTCTAAGGGAGGCTGAAATCCTCAAATTTCATTTGTACTCAAAATAGAGAATTATGTCTACATATAGTAACCAAATCTCATTACATACCATCCATCAATCAAAAAGTTATCTAACTCAAAATTTTGAATCATGCATGATCAATTTCATTTACATATTATCCTTCCAATTAATTCCACACTTTTATGATTCATCATATCAACATTTTCAAGTTCTACGCATTGTGCTAAATAATAGTTAAACAAAATAACTCTATATCCATTCCAATTGATCAAAACATAAGATTATATCATCCATAAAGGTAATGATCGACTTACCTAAGTAAAATCTGAAATCTTTGCTTATCAATTTCATAAAAATGAATAGAGCTTTTATTAATCTGAATGATATCACTTAGAAACTCATAATGCCCTTGGCGAGTTTCGAAAATCATCTTAGAAAGCTTTACATATCCTAAATTAATAGTATCCTTAATACACTTTTCTTAATATCTTATTAACCTTCATCATACTTATCATACTCGTAGGAAGCATTTTTCTCATATCACCTAAAATTACATCTGATTCCCCAAATCTGTTGAACTTCACTTCCTTTCGATAACTTTCTTCCTTTAATAATCCATCGTTCTATATTTAGACGGCCAATTCATGCCTAATGAAACATCAAAATCATACATACATCTGGTAACATCAAGTCTGTCTTAAACTCTTGACTTGCTAGGTTTACTCTGCTACCTATATAAACTTCATTCGTTATAAGCGAAGAATCCGTAGGAAATGATATTAAAATGCTGCAATTGGGGGATTCCATTTCATATAACAATCATTCTCAAATCATTTTAAATAATTATACTTAAAAATATTTCAGGCAATCATCATTTTCCTATTATCACTTCTCATAATAATCAAAACTTAATAAATCAATTTGCATATTCTTATACTTCACGTAACTGTTAAATGCTAAATCGTCATTCATCAATAAACAGTCCATACCACCTTATCATCCTTTCTCATCCATACTCTTAATACTAATAAATCCTTCAAGAATCATATACTTATGACAACAATACAATATCATATCCTTATAAATTTCCTTTATTTACCTCAACATTAACATCTATTTCAAAAATCAATCTATAGTTTGATCTAATATTTTGCAATCACCTTACTGAAATGCTGACCAATTCATCAACGCACTTTTCTTTCAATCTCTTTACTCTCTCAATATCATTTTTTTTTTCTGCCACTAGGAGTCTCCCACGGTTACTACATCACCGTTGCTAACATCTGCGCAAACCACTGCACATTAAAACCTCCCACAGCCTAGCCATCCGGTTCTCTCTACTCAAATGTAGGCTGCTCAACTGGGGCATTCACAGACCCCATACCACGTTCAGGCTCCTCAAAAATGGTGCCTCAGTAACTGGAGCTCTTACCAAAGCTCTATCGGAACCCCGTCTACCGCGTCCGCGTCGATCCATAGTGATGTGATTTCGAAACATCAAACTTATGAAAAACTTGAAAATCTTTTCAAATTACGATGCATGACATTAAAATACATGTGGTTGTGTATTTCATTATCAAAACAAAACATACTCAACTTTTATTTCCAGAATCGCGCTTAAACCGCGCTCTGATACCAAACTGGACGGTCTACATGGCTTTGCCTTCTCGCATCCAGGGTACCTCAGACGCAGGTTTTACACACGGCCTCTTGACCTAGGCCTTGGCCTAACCTTGGTGTGCAATCGGACTCTCGGACATGTCGGGTAAGAGCCAATGCTTCTCCAGCCACCCCTCACACTGTGAGAACCCCCGATCATATAGCCAGCCTTCGCTCGCAACTAACCTGGCTCTGATACCAAACTGACAGACCCCTTTCCCTAGGCGATCTGCTGGCACCCTACGGTGACCCTCCAGTTAGCCCTTACGCTCAACTAAAGGATCCCCCGCAGAGCTAAGCCATATTCTTTCTCAATCTTTTTCGAAAACAGCGGAAACGCGGGGAAATTTTTCATTTTTCTTTTAAAACCTTTACAAAATATTTTATAAAAATTTGGGCAACATCCCGTCTGTTTTTCGGACTTTGCCACCCTGTAAATAATAAAATTTAACACTTCTAAAATCATAAAAACAATTTCCCCCAAACTACGGAGCCTCAGGCTCTCATTTTCCAACACAACCACAACCACAATTTCATGTTGCAATATACAAACTGATTATCAATAAAACTATATGTCATGCATCAATTTACGTCAAAAACGTAATTTAAATCCACCAAATAATATTTACAAAACCATGTGGATATAACAAAATATTTACATCACTTAACATTAAGCCAAAAGATAAGTGGGAAATCACATTAGCACTGACGCCGCGACTGCCTAATGTCGTCCGGGGAAATCCGCAGCTATGGTACCTGTGCCTGGGAGGTTTGTTTAAAAATACAGAAAACGTTGGGTGAGCTTTAAAAGCCCAGTGAGTGTCATATAATATTATTTGAAATTTCATTTTTATAAAAACCTCCCTAAAACATTTTCAAATTGATTTATTTAAAATCAAGTTTCATGCATTCATAATATAAAACATATATTGCACGGTTTTCAATTTCATAATGGGATCTCCTATGGTTGCGGGGTTTTTATTCAAAAATCATTTTTCTTTTCATAAACCGAATATGGTCCGACTCCGCTCGAAGGTGTCCAACCAACCAATCCGGCTCCCGCCAACCTATAGTGACCCGTACCTCATGGCCCCCTAGTATGAGCGGAATCCTGCATCGCTCTTTCCAGGTCATGCAGCGGAATCCTACATCGCTACAGAGCGGACCCTGTCTCGCTCGGGTAAGCTAGCAAATAATATACCTTTCACGTGCATTGGCCTAATCTCTCAGACATCTGACTGACACGACATCTTGTGGGTATCTCCCGCGGTTAGTTTAGTTAGTGACATACTGACAGTACTCATTCTACCAATGCACGCTTCGGGTACTTAACCCAGACCGTACTCATATGATACTATCATGGGTAAGCCATAGGTTTTATTTTCATATTTTCAATCCATTTCACATATAAACAATTCAAACATGAAACCATCATTTCATGAAATTCACAAAATCATATCATCGGTTATCGTGCCATTTGTCATTTAAATCACATTTCATTTTCATCAAATATATCAAAGCATGCATGAAACATTCATTCATGATCCAAATCAACAAAAACATTTAAAAATCAGTTTGACACTCACCTTTCGCTATCACTTCCGAATAGCTCTCCGGAAGGCTCTAAACTGCTCCTTACTGTTCTTCCATTACTCCACCAGCTTATTCGTCATCTACACAACATATATATATATATATATAAATTTATGTTCACGTCAACTTCTGAAAACTCAAAATAATTAAAACTACATAATCGCCCCTAAATGACCATTTTTAGGCGCAACTCTCCATTTTTGGTTCCTTAATTTAATCTCTGACTTTTAATAATCTCAATACGCCTAATTAAACTCGTTAGGGTCGTCCGAACTCTCAACGGACGCCATATGGGCCAATTTACGAAATTGTCCTTTAAACTAATTTATTAAACGATTTGATTTTCTCTTTGAATCCTTGATATTTTCTTAGTTTTCTAAGCTCCCAATAAACGTAAATCCACTTATTTCTCAACTGATTTTGCTCAAAATTAACCAACAACCAAATCATAATAAAATCCATTTCAAACTCAACTTAAATACTAACAAAATCACCAACATCAAGAGTAAGCAACTCACCCCTTATCTTCCTCGCGAAATCACTCTATTTCTCTTTGCTTAGACTTCGTTCTGGGGTGGTTTCAAGCTAGGTTTCTTCCTCCTTTCTTCCCTCACGCGATCCCTCTCTCTCGCGGCTGATTTCTCCTTCTTTTTCCCCGATCTACCTTCTCTATTCTGGTTTCAGATTCAGCTGCGTTCTTCACTGGTTTCGAGCTGAAATCGAGCTCAGTTGCAGCTGAAAATGGCATGGATCGGGTGGGTTTCACGCACGGATCTACAGGTGGTCGAACGACAGATCGTCGCCGTCTTCTTCCGTGCCGATCGGGACTTATTCACGCGCGGCAAAGTCTGGTTCTACTCAGCTTGGCACCTGCGGTTCCGCGTGATTTCTGTGCCGTTTCTGCCGTTGATCTGATCGGCTTCGAGCTGGTTCACGTGCAGATCAAGCTGCAGCAACTCGTTGGCGTCTCCTTCCGTGTCGATCGGAGCTGGTTCGTCGACGATCAGCTCGGTTTCTGCTCCGTTTTGGTGTCGCGTGGCAGCGGTCGGCAGATCTGCTTCAGTCGTCGCTCAACTCAGCTTGCTCGCGAGATGTTCTGTCGTTGGTCAGCACTGCGACGGAGGCTGGTCGACGATCAGACATCGGCAGTCTTCTTCTTCCTTCTTCTTCTTTCTTCTTCTTTCTCTTTTCTCTTCTCTTTTTCTTTCTTTTTCTTTCTTTCTCGATCAGCGACTGACATTGTCTTTTATTTTTAAAAGTCAACAACAATATTTTGGCTTCTATTTTCCTCCTCACAAATCTCAATAATTCCATTCTTGCCCTAACAAAATTTCATTATCCTCCCTTAGCTTTTAGCTTAATTTTACTATGACCACAATTATTAAAATTTATCTTCAATATAGTCCCTTTTTACCTTAAAAGTCATTCGATTTCATTTACTATTTTTTCTTTCCGTTTAATCTCCAATCGAATCGAAATCGATTTCTATGGGTTCCATATATCCTTAGGCACTTCCACGAACCATTTAGGGTCTCTAATCGATACTTAGGGACTATTCCTAATAAACTCGTACAATTAAAAATCGAGGGTTTACACCAATGTTGGACCGATAACTATTATTATAAGCAAACTCTATCAATGGTAGGTGAGTATCCTAGTTTTCCTTGAATTCAATAACACAAGGTCTAAGTATATCCTTTAAAGTTTGAATGGTGTGCTCCGATTGACCATCTATCTGTGGATGGAACACTGTACTGAAATTCAATTTAGTGCCTAGAGCTTTCTAAAGACTGAGCCAAAATCGAGAAGTAAATCTGGTATCTCTGTCAGATACTATGGAAATGGGTGTACCATGTAGCCTCACTATCTCATCAATGTACAATTGGGCCAATCTTTCTAAAGAATCATTGTTCCTGATAGGTAGAAAATGGGCGGACTTCGTCAATCTGTCAACAATTACCCAAATCGCATCATGGCCACTCTGGTTGCACGGAAGTCCTACCACAAAATCGATAGTGATCTTCTCCTATTTTCAATCAGGTATAGGGAGTGGCTATAGTAACCCTATCGGTTTCTGATGTCCAACTTTTAACTGTTGGCAGACGAGGCATCTAGAGACAAACTTTGCAATGTCCATCTTCATCCCTTTCCACTAGTAGTGTTCTTTCAGGATTTGGTATATTTTGGTGTTTCCTAAATGCATTGCATAGGCTAATGAATGGGCTTCTTCCATAATCTCTTTCTTCAAATCAGCTACATCCGAAACTCATAACCTGTTACCTATCACTAATGTCCCATCATCCCTCACTAAGAAGTTTGTCGGTGGGTCAAATCCAATGTTATTCTTCAGTTCCATTAGATGCGGATCCTGAGGCTGTAACTTTCAAATTCTATCAATCAGAATGGGGCGCACATGAAAAGTATCTAATAATGCCCTAGAATCTGCCGGGAATTCCTGATTTTCTATAACCACCTGACAACCTATATATAGTTTATCTGCCAACAGTATGTCCCCCGTAGGAAGTGTTGCCCTCAAACTACAGTTTATTGGTTCTAGTTTTCCATCTGTGGTCTTAGAAAAATGTGCAAAAGAGTGGGTGGCACCTAGATCTATCAGACTAAATGCATCTTGGCCAAAAATAGAAATAACACCTATAACCACCTTAAGAGCTGCCTTTGCCTCCTGTTGAGTGACTGTAAACACCCGAGCCTGTGTACGAGGCCTCCTCAGCTGACTCATAAATGATCCTCCTCAGTTTGAACCTCTACCGGGCAGACTAGTACCAGCAGGCCCTCCCATCTATGTGACTCTCTCTATACCTTGGCTCCTACTGGTCCGTCCAGTAGCTACAGTTCATGGCCTTAACTGATCTATTGGAGCTGGCTGTGGGCAGTCTTTTACAAAATGACCCTGTTACCCATATCTGAAACATCTGAATCTCTCTCTATAGCACTCACTCGTATGTGGCTTGCCACATGTCTTACAGACGGGTCTGCTTTGTCAGCTCCCTCTAGGGCTTTTGGAACTAGCTGGTGCGATCACGAAGCCTTGGCTTGATTGTGCCCCGCAATTCTGCTAATGGTTGTTGGACCCTACTAATCTATCTCCTGATCTAGTGTACTTGTTGGGTCCCCTTGAGTAGCTGCCTGACCAACTATGCTTCTGGCCCTGCCTTAGTTTTAACTTTGCGATGGCCTCCACACTCTTTTCCACCCTGATGGCTGCTTTCACTAACTCTCCGTATCGTGGGTGGGGCATAGCTGGCAGGTAGGCCCTAATTTTTGGATTTAAGCCCACTATGAATATGTTTATCTTCTACTCTTCATTATTAGCTATAAACGAAAGCATCCGGAGCAGCTCTGAAAATCTCTTCTCATAATCCGTAATAGACATCAGTCATTGCTCTAATCTGAAAAGTTCTTCCACTTTAGTGTCCTAGTAGCTCTTGGGGTAAAATTATTCTAAAAATTCTCTCTTAAACATTACCCAGGTCACCCTATCTAGATTCAACCTCTGTAAAGATCTCCACCAATCTTTTGCCCTATCTTTCAATACGAAGGCGAATAAGGTGACCATCTGATCATCTGTACACCCCATAACCTGGAAAATCTCTTCTTTGGTCTCCATCCAAGACCAAGCATGCACCGAATCCCTTATTCCATCATATGACTTCACGCCGAATTTCTTCGCGTTCTATAGATACTCCAGCCTCTTGCGACTACTAAGGAAATGCCACCGCTAGTGCCTGAGCCATTTGCTCTACATTAACCTCTGCTTTGACTGGCTTTGGCGGCTGGGATGGTCCTGTTGGAGGGTGCTTTACAAGTACATTAACAAATTCATCTATTCTCTCTACTGCAGGTGCAGAGACCTCTGCCGCTTCCCTCAGTTTAGCTGGGTGGCCTCTTCTATGCATAATTCTGTGAATTTCAGTCACCAACTCGGTTATGCAATGCATAATTGATGTAATAAAATTATTATGAAAATTCAATCAAATACGGAAAGTCATTTAATAACTAACATTACAACCACTTTAAAAAACAGACAGTAGATCAGATAATATCCGGGCTCTGATACCAACCTTGACATGACTTACCCCGCATTTCCCTTTATGGGGCCTAGGAGCTCAGTTGGCACCCCACGGAATCCCTCTAGATTCTATTCCACTACATCCAGTTGGGAATCCGAGGAGCAAAGCCTAGAACTAAAAATCTTCAGAATTCAGATAAACTTAAAATTTATTTAAAATTTGTTTTCTATAGTTTAAAATTTCTTAAAAATTTCGTCGGAGCTTCCTTTGTTTTTGGGGATTACCAAAGTTTACAAAATCAACTTGCAAATCAAATTTTACACTTCAAAGTTTCACACATTTTCTCAACTTCCAATTGGACCTCAGATCCATTTCAATGGCAATCCCTAGCCACAATTTCTAAAAAAAATAAAATCAAATCAGTTTAATATCAAATTTAAAAATAAAAATTCGTTTACAATCCAAAACTTTACAATCAAAATAATCGATTTAATTTCATTACAGAATAAAGTTAACCATAATTAAATTATGGCTAATATATTTACAACCAAAAATAAAGTTCATATATTCTTTTATGCATTGCCATTTATACATTCACAAAAATTTTATTGCTTTAGCCACTATCATTCGGAAAGAGGAGAGCGTGTATCCTGTCGGCTGGAACCTGCACCTGGGGAGGTTTTTTAACAAAAACTTATAAAATGTGAGCTACGAAAGCTCAGTGAGTGCGAGGTTTACTAACTTAAAATATTTTCTAAAAGGGTAATTTCCCTAAAACATTTATAAAAATTTCTATTTCTTACAGCTTTCAGAAATATAACTTCAGAATCAATATTAACAAAATTTAATTTCAAAATAATAAAGTTCAGAATCAGCAAATAAAAATTTATATTAAAAAAGGTAATCAATTTCAGAAATTTTCATAAAATTGCATATATAATAGAATTTAATATAATTTCAAAACTACCAATAGATTTCCAGAAGCATACAGATAATGGTCACACGTACTAGGCGGGACGAACTACTATCCCCAATATTAGTGACAACCATTAGTGCTTCACGCCTAGCATCCTTCACACTTTCTGGCATATACAGAAGACATCCCACTAACGCGCCGTGGATTAAATCCATAGTGCAAGCGCGAAGTGAAATAATACCCCTCGCATATATTTAGTGACGCGACTCAATTAACAGACTCAATTCCCCCAGAGTTAGTGACAACTCATCCCAGAACTTGCTATACACGCAGGGGTATTCTGATTGGGTCTAAACAAATATATATTTTCAGATACCGTCAATTCCATTACAGATAGTGTAATCCATTGGGTTTGAAAAATTCAATAATTTCTTTATGCCACTCATAATACATTCATTTATTTCAAGTTCTCATAATAACTATATTTCATTTCGAATGGTATATAATTCGCATCTTTCATGCATAAACCATAACACATTTGAACTCAAATGAGAGATCTAAATCAATTAATTATTTTCATAACCCACATGAAATAAATAGAATTATTTCATACTCAAACAACCTTAAACATAAAATATGATTTGCACTTACAATTTTTGATCACTTGGTGGCTAATCAATCCTCCCCTTTTTCTTGACTTTTGGACTTCAATTTGGTCACCTATCATTCACCATTTCAAGCCCAAAAATCCATCAATAACATGTCCATTCCATATTTAAAATAAATTCACATTTCCTTAACTAAACTTCAATTACATCAAAACTAATTCCATTACTAATTCATCCAACACTTTTTTATTTCCATTTCTTTCCATTCCATTGATGTTTATTCAATATCATACACATTCAAACACTTTTAATACCCTATGTTATTACATGAATTCAATTAAAATTCAAGGTGCCCTTCAACCTAATAAAAATTAAATTTCACACTAATTCATCAATTTAATTAAAACTCTTTCCATCAATTGTCTCAATACCAATTAATTCATCAACCAAAACCCTTAAACGCATTAAAATCCAACACCCACACAACGCACCCATTCTTACCATCTACTAACTCCACACACACACAATCATTCATTTCATTTTTCTTCAATTAAATCACACAAATTTCTTGACACGACCCGATCCAAATACCTCTAGCTCTAATCCAGTAGGTCACGTCGGACAACCCAACGGATCCCTCTCAGACCCGACTTGTCGGGCTAAGCGAAACCCGTGGAGCGAACCTTAAACTTTCTAATACTTTCTAAAACATCATTGGGTTGGTTTTCTTAAAATACTGAAAAGACGTAAGAATTTTTTTTTTTTTCGATTTTTCTACTCATTTTCTAACAAAATTTCAGCAGCATAACGACTGGATTTTTTTGCGTTCCAGAAAAACCTGTTTATAAAAAATCACACTTCGACTATTTTTCAACACCAATTCAACTTCTAATTGCCCGTAAGCCTCCAACATGCATTTAATTCTCAAATCAACTTAATAAAATTCAAAACACAATTTAATAAACCACATTTAAATCAAAACAATTTAAAAACAGTTACGAACGAATAATTATAAATTATAAATTATTTATATAATTCAAAAGGCAATTACATGAAAATATAACTGATGTGAAAATACATGGCTTAAAATGTCGTTGTGTCATGCTGGCTCGCTCGCTGGAGGTAATGTCGTTGCTGGGCTACCTACAGAGAGTACCTGAGGAGGTTTTTGTACAAAACAGAAAAATAATGAGCTAGAAGCTCAGTAAGTGATAATTGTCTTTATTTTAGAAATCTGATTTCTGAACGTCCTCATCGGAAAACGTTTGAAAATAATTCTTTGTTTCTTTAAACATTTCAAACTTAAATCCCTTAAACATCAATTTAAACAAGAGAATTTATATATCAACGCAAGCATGCATTTAAATTCAAAACTTGTAACTAAAATTCATAAATAGCTTGAATAAATAATCATAAAATTTCTTCTCTTTCCTATTCACTTTTCTTTTAAAACTGTTTATGAATATCTTTCAAAAATACCATAGTACGCCTCACTCTGGGGTCACGTGGCCTCTGTATGAGGAATAATCCAACATAGAGGACCAACTGTGATAGCTCTGCTTTGAGACATCTTGCGGCTATGTGCGGAATTTCCTAGTGCAGTCATAATCTTTAATGAGCTCAATCTATCATCTCTACTTCATATTGAGCTCATTCTGAGTAAACAAGTGCTGTAAGTTCTTGTGATCCGTGAAGATCCTGCAAGGGACTCTATAGAGATAATGCCTCCATATCTTTAAAGCAAACACCACTGCTGCTAACTCTAAGTCGTGTGTAGGATAATTCTGCTCATGCTTCCTCAACTGTTGCGATGCATAAGCAATCACTCTCTCATTCTGCATCGGCACACAACCTAATCCTTGTCTAGAGGCATCACAATAGACTATAAATCTGTCGCTTCTTGACGGAAGTGTAAATATAGGTGCCGAGGTCAATCTGTGCTACAACTCATCAAAACTGCGCTGGCACGCCTTTGACCATACAATCTTTTCTTCTTTTCTAGTCAACCTCGATAAAGGAGCAGCAATCTTCGAGAATCCCTCTACGAACTTCCTATAATATCCTACCAACCCTAGAGAACTCCTAACTTCAGTTACGCTCATGGGTGGTTGCCAGTTCACTATCGCTTTTATCTTTTGGGGGTCCACTGATAACCCATCTGCTAATACTACATGCCCCAGAAATGCTACCCTGTCCAACCAGAACTGGCACTTGCTGAACTTAGCATACAATTGATGCTCCCTCAATGTCTATAACACTATCCTAAGGTGCTCAGTGTGCTCCTCTCAGCTACCTGAATACACCAGTATGTCATTAATGAAGACGATGAGGAATCTGTTCAAGTACGGCCTGAATACTCTGTTCATCAAATCCATGAAAGTGGTTGGGGCGTTTGTCAATTCAAACGGCATCACCATAAACTTATAATGTTCGTAGCGTGTCCTAAAGACTGTCTTAGGGACATCCTCCCTACGAATCCTCAAATAATAGTACCCTGACCTCAAATCAATCTTTGAAATTACTCTGGCACCTTGCAACTGATCAAAGAGGTCATCAATCCTCAGTAACGGATACTAATTCCGAATAGTGACTCGGTTCAACTGCCTGTAATCTATGCATAATCGAAGGCTCTCATCTTTCTTCTTCACAAATAATACTAGAACTTCCCAAGACGATACACTCGCCCTAATGAATCCCTTCCTCACTAACTTTTCCATCCGGACCTTCAATTCTTTTAACTCAGTTGGGGTTATCTTGTATGGTGCTATCAATATGGGCTCCGTCCCTGACGCTAGTTCTATCTCAAACTCTATCTCCCTGTCAGGTAGCAACCTTGGAAGGTCTTCTAGGAAGACATCTAGATACTCCCTAACCACTGGAACCTCTTTCAATCTCATCTCCGTACTCTCTGGCTCTACTGTATAAGCCAAGTAACCATAACACTCTTTTCTTAACATCCTGTTTGCCTTCAACACACTAATCAAGCTAGTGGGGAGTGTCTTCCTTACACCACTGAAAGTCAAATCTGGCTCCCCTGGTCGACTAAACCACACTTCCTTCTAGTAACAATTCACTGTCGCCTTATGTTCCGACAGCCAATCCATGCCTAGGATGACATTGAAATCATGAATATCTAGCAAGATTAAGTCTGTCTTGAACTCCTAACCTGCTATAACCACTTTACTTCCCAAGTATACTTTATCTGCTATCATGGATTCTCCTGTGGGAAGCGATATGATCATGCTGCAATTCGACGGCTCCGTCTCGACATTCACTTTAGCAGCAAACTCCGCGGATATAAAAGAATGAGTGGCCCCTGGGTTTATCAACACCTGTGCACTCAAATCGGATAAGAATATAATACCTATGACCACATCTGGGGTCGCATCAGCATCCTATTGTGTGATTGCAAATACTAGCCTGAGTCTGCTGTATATCATGTTGTCCCCTAGGTGGCGTTGCTCTGTTGGGTCCACCACTGGAAGTCTCTGAACTAGTAGCTGCTCTGATCTGGGGGCCTCTCCTCTCGGGTCCACGACCTCCACTAGTTTGTCTAGGTGTGGCGCTCCTGCCCTCTGGTCTATTCGATGCTGTAACACCGGGGCAATCCTTCATGAAATGGCCCTCCTGACCACACATGTAGCATCCGGTGCTACTAGCAAAATACTCACCCCGGATGGCTACTATCGCACTAACAGCAAGGAGGTCGTCATCTGAATACGCCTCTGAAGCTCGGGGATCTCACTAAACTGTGACTACTCTAGGACCCCTGACTTTGCCCCTTACTCTAGGATCCGGAAGATCGATCGCCACTCTTCGCCACTTTACTATATCATCCCTGGTGGCTAGTACTCCCGATCCAGGTGCGCTTTTAGCTGAACTTCGACGATCAGGGAATGGTCTCCATGCTCTATCCAATTGGATAGCTACCTCTACCCCATCCCCGTACCTCGTATACATATTTGAGGCCACATATGTTATGATTCTGGGACTCATGCCGGATCTGAACTTGCTGATCTTCTGCACCTTGTCATATGTCACAGAGGGAACAAGGCGACCCAGCTCGAAAGATCTCTTCTCATAATTTGCCACTGATAGGCTGCCCTGCTCCAACCTGTAAAACTCCTCGATCATGATCTCTCTATAACTGGAGGGGTAGAACTTCTCAAGGAACTCCCGTCTGAATACTACCAAGGCTACCCCATCTAGATGTCTCCGCTGTAGGGCCTTTTACCAATCCTTAGCTTTGTCCTTCATCAGGAAAGCGAAGAAAGTGACCATCTGATCATCAGTATAGCCCATGACCTGAAATATCTCCTAACTGGCCTCCAGCCAAGATAAGGCATGCTTTGGCTCTCCTGTGCCATCATACGATCTTGTGCCTAACTTCTGTGCGTGCTCAATAGATGCCCCCGACTCACGAGGCTAATGTAAGTCACTGCCAACATCTGGGTCGTCTGCTCTACATCCATCTGCACACTTGCTAACCCTACGGGCTGTGGCGAGTCTACTCGAGGCTCCAGCACATTAACTGATGTGCCAACATGCTCCTCCTCTTTTGCAGGTACCTCAGCTGCCCTCCGAATCCTCAGGCGACCACGACGATGACGTTGCATATCTGTGATGCTGAAATGCATGAAAGCGAAGTTTAGAAATCATGCAAAATCATGCTATGCTTTAAAATGATTCAAAATGTACTCAAACTTTTCTTAAAATGCTTTGAAAATAACATTTCCCAAAACTTTTCAAAACTTCCCAAAACCTGACTCTGATACCACCTTGACGTGACCCGATCCAGATACCTCTAGCTCTAGTCCTGTAGGTCACGTCGGGTACCCCAATGGATCCCTCTTAGACCCGACTCGCCGGGTTAAGTGATATTCGTGGAGCGAACCCTAAACTTTCTAATACTTTCTAAAACATCATTGGGTTGGTTTTCTTTAAAAACTGAAAAGACATAAGATTTTTTTTCGATTTTTAAACTCATTTTCTAACAAAATTTCGGCAGCATAACGACTGCATTTTCTACGTTCCAGAAAAACCTATTTACAAAAAATCACACTTCGACTATTTTTCAGCACTAACTCAACTTCTGATTGCCATAGGCCTCAAACATGCATTTAATTCTGAAATCAACTTAATAAAATTCAAAACACAATTTAACAAACCACATTTAAATCAAAACAATTTAAAACAGTTACGAACGAATAATTACAAATTACAAATTATTTATACAATTCAAAATATAACTGATGTGAAAATATATGGCTCAAAATGTCATCGTGTTGTGTTGGCTCACTCGTTGGAGGTAATGTCGCTGCTCGGCTACTTGCTGAGAGTAACTGAGGAGGTTTTTATATAAAACAGAAAAATAATGAGCTAGAAGCTCAGTGAGTGATAATTGTCTTTATTTTAGAAATTTATTTTCTAAACGTCCTCCTCGGAAAATGTTTAAAAATGATTCTTTGTTTCTTTAAACATTTCAAACTTAAATCCCTTAAACATCAATTTAAACAAGAGAATTTATATATCAACGCAAGCATGCATTTAAATTCAAAACTCGTAACTGAAATTCATAAATAGCTTGAATAAATAATCATAAAATTTCTTTTCTTTCCAATTCACTTTTCTTTTAAAACTATTTCTCGATATTGTTCAAAAATACCATAGTACCCTTAACTATGGGGTCACGTGGCCTCTGTATGAGAAATAATCTAACGTAGAGGACCAATCGTGACAGCTCTGTTCTGGGACATCTCGCGGCTATGTACGAAATTTCCCATTGCTAACCATAACATGCGAAATAATTTATTATATCTTATTACAACTAAACATGTTTGATTAATCAATAAATATAATTTCTTATGCCGATTGTTGTAAATATGATCTGACTCATTTAGTTATAATAAAATATAATAAAAATATAATAAATTACAATCAACAATAATAACTTATTGTTTTTATTAAGTGTTTTGATACTGCATGTGACGCGACTCGACTCGGATATCTTTAGCTCTGATCTGGTAGGTCACGCCGGGCACCCCAATGGATCCCTCTCATACCCGACTCGTCGGCTAAACGAAACCCGTGGAGCGAACCCTAAACTCTCTGACACTTTCTAAAAAATCATTAGGTTGGTTTCCTTTAAAAACTGAAAACGAGTAGAAATTTTTTTTAACTCATTTTTCTAATAAAATTTCGGCAGTATAACAACTGCATTTTTTACATTCCGGAAAAACCTGTTTACAAACAAATTAACACTTCGACTATTTTCAATATCAACCCAACTTTTGGCTGCCCGTATGCCTCAATCATGCATTTAATTTTTCAAATCAACTTAAATAAATTCAAACACAATTTAATCAACCACATTTAAATCTAAAGCAATTTAAAAATAATTACAAACAATTAATTACAAATTACAAATTACTTATATACTTCAAAAAGAGATTTGCACTCGTCCCCCCAGGTCAGTAACTTATCCCTCCCCAGGACTGTACCAACTGATGCCAACCGGTCGGGTCTAATCTGATCTGGAATCTTTGAAAATCTCTGAGGGTATACTTATGGTTTTGAAAACACTTTTCTTTTCTTTTCTCAATTCAAACTAGAAAACTTGGTTTCTGAAATTTCTTTTCAACAATCTCATATACGTATATAAATCGAAATTCTCATTCAAACTATAAATCATGCTGATATCAATGCATTTCAAATAAATTCAAGCAATCACTTATCAAATCAATTTAATAATTTGAAATACTTTTAAAATCTTTAAATAAAACTCACTCACTAAACTGAGTTTTGGGCTAACTTCCTCTTCTTCTCCTCTCTCATATGGCCTCTCTTTCTCTCGGCCGATCTCCTTTCTTCTTCGCGCAATTCCGTCTTGGTTTCTGCTCGTAGCTTGTGGTGCCGTTTCTGACGTGTCATGGCATTGAAGACTGGTTTTGGTGCGAAAATAACTGGGTTTTAGTTGAATCTTCTTCTCCGTCTTCTCCCTAGCTCGATCTACCTCGATCCATCGCTTCTGCGTGTTGGTTTATTTCATTTCTGCTTGGTTTTTTTTTTTTTTTTTTGGCGATCTTGGCAGCTGGGTGGATTGAGTTCGGCGTCGGCTTCAAGTGGTCGGAATAGCTGGTCGGTCTTGGTCATTAATCTGTCATCAACTCCGCTCAGATCTGCGGTCGAGTTCGTCTTCAGATCTGCTCAGTTCGAGGTGAGGTTGTAGCTAGTGGTCGACAAGCTTAGCGGTTGGTGGTGATGGCTTCTCGGTCGGCGTTGATAGCTCCGCCATCGTCGTCGTCAGCTCGCAGGCATGGATGACAGGTTCTCGGTCACTTCTACTCAGTCTTGGTGAGATAGCTGGTCGACGAGCTACACGGTGATCGGGCTAAGCTGGTCATCGGCATCGTCGGCTTCTGGTTCTTCTTCTTCTTCTTCTTCTTCTTCTTTTTCTTTTTCTTTTTTCTTCTTCTTCTGGTTCAGCTTCGTTGACTATCTCTGGTTCTGTTTTTGTGATTCACTTTCATCTTTTTGCTTCATGTTTTCCTCCCCAAACAACTCTAAAAATGACGGTCACGTCCCTTAAAAATTTTGGTCTCCTCCCTTAACTTTTAGTTTAATTCTAGTTTGACCACAATTATTAAAACTTATCTTCAGTTTAGTCCCTTGTCATCTTAAATAGTTACTCAATTTTGTTTACTATATTACCTTTCCGTTTAATCTCCAATCGAGTTTAATTCAAACCCTAAGGGTTCCCTATACTCTTAGGCACTTCCGTGAACCATTTAGGGTCTCTAATCGATATTTAGGGACTGTTTCCGGGGAGATTCATAAAAGTATGATAGAGGGCTTACAATTTCTCCCCTCCTTATCAAAATTTCATCCACGAAATTTCTAAATGATCTCATCTAGATGATTCTCTCTTTCGAATCCTTCTTTACTATAGCATCCTTCATAACATCTTCTATATCATCCTTGTAACCTCTACATCATCAACACAACCAAAGATACAGGCTGACCTGTCTTATCTTCTGGGTCAAAACTTATGATTAAAGTCAACCTAAACTTGTCTCATCATCTGAGGGTACTACAATAAATCTCTTTATGACTTATCTAACTCTGGCGATAATCGCTATAACGAGTTACATCAATTAAAACTAGCACCAAGATCACTCTAATCAATCAATACTTAAACAATTAGATATCAATTTAAGAATCATTATCCATATCCTCCTCTGGATCAGCATCAGCTGCCTGCTGAATGGCCGTAAATACTCTAGCCTGGCCGTGAGGTCTCCCAGGCTATCCTCTGGGTGTCACTCTCCTACTGGATCCACCACTAATTTGCTCAGGATCTGCAGCTACTCTAATCTGGGGGCCTTTCCTTTTTGGTCCACGACCCCCACTACTCTATCCAGGCGTGGTGCTCCTACCCTTTGGTTTGTTCGATGCTACAACACTAGGGCAGTCCTTCATGAAATGACCCTCCTGACCACACCTATAACATCCAGTGCTACCAGCATAACACTCACCTGGGTGGCTCCTACCGCACGTACTGTAAGAAGGTCGTGATCTAAATTCATCTCTAAAACTTGGGAATCTAGTTGAAAACCTCACTGAACTGTGACTGCTCTGGGACCCCTGACTCTACCTCCCGCTCTGAGATCCGGAAGATTGCTCATCACTCTTTGTAGCTTTACTAGATCCTTCCTGGTGGCTAGTGCTCTCGGTCCAGGTATGCTTTTGGCTGAACTTTGATGATCGGGGAATGGTCTCCATGCTCTTTTCCACTCATATAGCTAACTCTACTATGTCCCTGTATCTCGCATATATATTTGAGGCAATATAGGTTCTAATTCTAAGACTCAGGCCAGATCTGAACTTGTTGATCTTCTGTGCCTCGTTGTTTGTCACTGATGGGACAAGATGGTCCAACTCAGAAAATCTCTTCTCGTAATCCGCTACTAATAGGCTGCACTGCTCCAACCTGTAGAACTCCTCGATCCTGGCCTCTCTGTAGCTAGAGGGGTAGAACTTCTCTAGAAACTCCTATCTGAACACTGTCTAGGCTACCTCGTCTGGATGTCTCCTCTATAAGGCCTTCCACCAATCTTTAGCTTTGTCCTTCATCAAGAAAGCGGAGAAAGTGACTATCTAATCATCTATACAGCCCATGACATGGAATATCTCCTCACTGGCCTCCAACCAAGATAAGGCATGCTCTGGCTCTCCCGTGCCATTTACGATCTCGCGCCCAACTTCCGTGCCCGCTCTATAGATGCCCCCGTCTCTCGGGGCTGATATAAAGCTGTTACGAACATCTGAGCCATCTGCTCTACATTCATCTGTACACTCGCTGGCCCTGCGGGTTGAGGCGATGCTACTCGAGGCTCCGGCACATTTACTAATGAGCCAATATGCTCTTCCTCTCTCATAGGTACCTTAGCTGCCCTTCGAATCCTTAGGCAACCGCGACCACGACGCTCCATATCTATGATGCTGAGATGCATGAAAACGAAGCTCAAAAATCATGCAAAATCATGCAATGCTTTGAAATGATTTAAAATATACTCAAATTTCCTTACAACTCTTTGAAAATGATATTTCTCAAAATATTTCAAAACTTCCCAAAACTTTCCAAAACCTTGCTCTGATACCACCATGATGCGACCCGATCCGGATACCTAGAGCTCTGATCTAGTAAGTCACGCTGGACAACCCAACGGATCCCTCTCAGACCCAAATCGTCGGCTAAGCGAAACCCATGAAGCGAATCCTAAACTCTCTGATACTTTCTAGAATATCGTCGGGTTGGTTTCCTTTAAAAACTAAAAACGCGTAGAAATTTTTTTAAACTCATTTTTCTAATAAAATTTTGATAGCATAACGACTGCATTTTTGACATTCCAGAAAAACCTGTTTATAAAAAATTAACACTTTGACTATTTTCAACATCAACCCAACTTCTAGTTGCCCGTAGGCCTCAATTATGCATTTAATTTTTTTCAAATCAACTTAAATAAATTCAAAAACAATTTAATCAACCACATTTGAATTGACAACAATTTAAAAACAATTACGAACGATTAATTACAAATTACAAATTACTTATATACTTTAAAAAGAGATTTACATGAAAATCTAACTGATGAAACAGAATGAGCTGCTCAAATGACGTCATGTTGCGCTAGCTCGCCCGCTCGAAGTAATGCTACTGCTCGACTACTTGCTGAGAGTACCTAAGGAGGTTTTTGTATAAAATAGAAAAATAATGAGGTAGAAGCTCAGTGAGTGATAATTTTTCTTTTCTTGAAAATCTTATTTTGAAACGTCCTCCTCTAAAAACTTTTGAAAACACTTCTTTATTTTTAAAGCATTTCAAACTAAATCACTTAAACATCAACTTTAACAAGAAAATTTATATATAAACACAAGAATGCTTTTAAATTCAAAACTTGTATCTGAAAATCATAAATAACTCGAATAATAATTATAAAATTTCTTTTCTCTTAAATTTACTTTTCTTTTTAAAACTATTTCTTGATATCTTTCAAAATTACCATAGTATCCCTAAATCTAGGGTCTCTCAAGTCTCACGGCTATGTGCGGAATTTTTCAGCGCTAATCATAGCTCGCCTGCTCTGAGACATCTCTCGACTATGGACGGAATTTCCCAACGCTAACCATAGCACGCGAAACACTACCCCACATCAGTAAAGGCGACTCGATTGACAGACTCAGACACTTGTCCCCCCAGGTTAGTGACTTATCCCTCCCCAGGATTGTGCCAACTGATGTGGGATAGACCGACCGGGTCTAATCTGATCTGGAATCTCTGAAAGTCTCTGAGGGTATACTTATGGTTTTGAAAAACACTTTTCTTTTCTTTTCCTTTCTCAATTCAAACTAGAAAACTTGGTTTCTGAAATTTCTTTTCAACAATCTCATATACGTATATAAACCTAAATTCTCATTCAAACTATAAATCATGCTGATATCAACGCATTTAAAATAAATTCAAGTAATCACTTATCAAATCAATTTAATAATTTGAAATACATTTAAAATCTTTAAATAAAACTCACTCACTAAACTGATGACTGAAAATGGCGTGTGCGGTGCCCCTACTCCTCTCACATCAATCCTCGAGCGTCCTCGTCATCTACACAACATATGGAAACATAAATTTACGTTCGCGTCAACTTCTGAAAACTCGAAATTACACAATCGTCCATAAATGACCCTTTTTACACGTAACTCTTCATTTTTGGTTTCAAATTTTAATCTTTCGCTTTCAATAGCTTCAACACTCCTAATTAAACTCGTTAGGGTCATCCGAGCACTCAACGGACACCATAAGGGTCAATTTACAAAATTGCCCTTCAAACTAGTTTAACACGTGATTCGATTTCTCGTTCAATTTTTAATATTTTCTGGGCTTTCGAAGCTCCCAATAATCATTAATTCACTTATTTATCAACTCATTCTTCTCTCAAAACCAACCAATAACGAATCATAACAAAATCCGCTTTGAAATCAACTTAACAACAAAATCATTAACTTCAACTTAAACAACTCACCCGATTTCTTCCCCACGAAATCTCTTTCTTCCTCTTCGTGTTAAGCTCGATTCGGAGCCGTTTTGGTGGCGAAAATGAACTGGGTTTTGGGCTGACTTCCTCCTTTTCTCCTCCCTCATACGGCCTCTCTTTCTCTTGACCAATCTCATTTCTTCTTTGCGTAGTTCTGTCCATGTTTCTACTCGTAGCTTCTGGTGCCATTTTTGAGGTGTCACGGCTATATTGGAGACTGGTTTTGGTGCGGAAACAACTGGGTTTTAGTTGAATCTTCTTCTCATTCTTCTCCCTAGCTCGATCTACCTCGATCCATCATTTCTGCGTGTTGGTTTGACTTCGTTTCTACTCGTTTTTTTTTTTTAGCGATCTTGGCAACTAGGTGGATTGAGTTCGGCATAGGCTTCAGGTGGTCGAAATAGCTGGTCAGTCTTGGTCGTCAGCTCCGCTCAGATTTGCGGTCGAGTTCATCTCCGGATCTGCTCAGTTCGCGGTAAGGTTGCAGCTAGTGGTCGACGAGCTTGGCAACTGGTCGTGATGGCTTCTCGATCGGTGTTGACAGCTTCATCACCGTCGTCGTTAGCTCGAATGCGTGGAGGAAAAGTTCTCGGTCGCTTCTGCTAAGTCTTGGTGAGATAGTTGTTCGGTGAGCTGTACGGTGATCGACTTGAGCTGGTGGTCAGCATCGTCGGCTTCTTCTTCTTCTCTCTTTTTCTTCTGGTTCAACTTCGTTGACTGTCTCTGGTTCTGTTTTTGTGATTCAATTTCATCTTTTTGCTTCGTGTTTTCCTCCCTAAACAACTCTAAAAATGACGGTCATGTCCCTTAAAAATTTCGATCTCCTCCCTTAACTTTTAGATTAATTCTAGTTTGACCACAATTATTAAAACTTATCTTCAGTTTAGTCATTTGTCATCTTAAACAATTACTCGATTTCATTTGCTATTTTACCCTTCCGTTTAATCTCTAATCGAGTTTAATTCAAACCCTAAGGGTTCCCTATACTCTTAGGCACTTCCCTGAACCATTTAGGGTCTCTAATCGATATTTAGGAACTGTTTTCGGGGAGATCTGTAAAAGTACGATAAAAGGCTTGCAACATGTGTACCAAGGTGATATATTAATTTAACATCATTAACTCACAATTCATCAATATTATCAATCCAATTCATCAACATCATCATCTCCTATAACAATAACATCATCAACAACATCAAATCATCATAACATTAAAAAAAAAAAAAAAAAAAAAAAAAAAAAAAAACCAGACTGAGAGCAAAACCCAGAATCAGATGCTTTTGGGTTCATCGTCGAACCTAAAACCATCTGGTTCTGGATTCGTCGACCTAGAACTAGATTAGTTTTAGGTTTGTTGAACCTAGAACCAGATGCGGATGAAGAAAAAGAAGAAGATGAGAAGAAAAAGATGATGATGATGATGATGATGACGATGAGAGGTTTCATGGATTCGTGAGAGGAAGAAATGTGAGAGAGATAAATGAAGAGAAGAAAAAAAATCCAATAAGAAATTTGATTCTATATTAAATTAAAATAATAGAATTCTAATCCAATAAGGAATTTGATTCCATATTGGATATGAATTAAGTCTTTCAATTTAAATAGGAATTTAAACTCCTTGTTAAAATTGAAGAACCCTAGTTTACCATATAAAATGATGTTTTATGAATGGTAATGAGGGAGAGAAAATTTTTGGCTACTGGAATAAAAAATTTCCATTGATTAAATCACCATATAACCATCTACTTCAAGAGAGTCTTCAAAAAGATTGTGCCCACTGACGCGGCCGATCCGGATACCTCTAGCTCTAATCCGATAGGTCACACCAGACACCCCAACGGATCCCTCTCAAACTCGACTCGTCGGGTTAAGCAAAACCTGTGGAGCTAACCCTAAACTTTCTAATACTTTCTAAAACATCATTTGGTTGGTTTTCTTTAAAAACTGAAAACGCGTAGGAATTTTTTTAGATTTTTAAACTCATTTTCTAACAAAATTTCGGCAGCATAACGACTGTATTTTTTACATTTCAGAAAAACCTATTTACAAAAAAATCACACTTCGACTATTTTTCAGCACCAACCCAACTTCTTATTGCTCGTAAGCCTCAAACATGCATTTGATTTTCAATTCAACTCAATACAATTCAAATCACAATTTAATAAACCACATTTAAATTAAAAACATTTTAAAAACAGAAACAAACAAATAATTACAAATTGCAAAATATTTATACACTTCAAAAGAGATTTACATGAAAATAACTAATGCAAAATAATTTGCTCAAGATGTCGTCGTGTCGTGCTGGTTCGCCCGCTGGAGCTAATGGTTGCCACTCGGCTACCTGGGGAGAGTACCCGAGGAGGATTTTGTATAAATCAGAAAATAATAAGCTAGAAGCTCAGTGAGTGATAATTTATCTCTTCTTTGAAAATCTAATTTCCAAACTTTCTCCTCGTAAAACGTTTGAAAACAATCTTTATTTTCTTTAACATTTCAAACTTTAATTTCTCAAACTTAATTGAAACAAGCACATATTTAAATTCAAAACTCGTAGCTTAAAATCACAAATAACTTGAATACTAAACTTAAAATCTCTTTTTCTTTCAAATTCACTTTCTTTTAAAACTATTTTTTAATATGTTTCAAAATCAACATAGTACGCTTAACTCTAGGGTCACGTGGCGATTTTGAACTGACACCAACCGTGACAACTCTTCTCTGAGACATCTCATTGCTATGTGCTGAATTTTCTAGCGCTAAACATAACACGCGAAACGCTACCCCACATTAGCAAAGGCGACTTGACTAACAGACTCTGACACTTGTCCCCCCAGGTTAGTGACTTATCCCTCCCCAAGACTATGTCAACTGATGTGGGATAGATCAGCCGGGTCTAATCTGATCTGGAAATTTTTGAGGGTATACTAATGGTTTTGAAAACACTTTCTTTTCTTAATTCAAACTTGAAAATTCATTTTCTGAAATTTCTTTTCAATAATCACATAAATGCATATAAAATCACATTCTCATTTCAAACTATAGCTCATGCATATATCAATGCATTTAAAATAAATTTGAGCAATCACTTATCAAATCAATTTAATAATTTAAAATACTTTTAAAATCTTTAAATAAAACTCATTCACAAAACTGATATTTGTAGTTGGCACGCACGGAGCCCTTACTCCTCTCGCCTCGATCCTCGAGCGCCCTCGTCACCTACACAGCATATGGATATGTAAATTTACGTTCGTGTCAATTTCTAGAAATTCGAAATAACTAAAATTACACAATCGTCCCTAAGTATCCCTTTTTACACGTAACTCTCCATTTTTGCTTTCTTTATTAATTCTAGGGTTCCGAACTCCCTTTTTTTTTCCCCAGAACCTATTTATTATCACCTAGGGACGTGCTGGTACTAACGGAATCGCCCTTCAAACTAGTTTAGTGCACAATTCGATTTCTCTTTAAATTTTTTGATCATTTCTTGGTTTCCTAAGCTTCCAATAAACATTAATCCACTTATTTTCAACTCATTTTTACTCAAAACCAATCAACAACGAATCATAACAAAATCCGCTTCGAAATCAACTTAATCAACAACTAAATCTTCAATTTTCAACTTAAACGACTCACCTGTTTTCTTCGTCACGAAATCACTCTCTTCCTCTTCGTTTCGTCTTCGTTCTATCATCTGATTTTGTGCATCCTTTAGTTTCTAGTTTGAGCTAATTTTGGCATGTTTTTGGGCTGTTTGAGTGCAAAAATGGCTGGGTCTCCTTCCTTCTTCTTCTCCTCCGTGCGGCCTCCCTCTTCCTCGACTAACCTCCTTTCGTGACACTGTTTCGAGCCTGATTTTGAGCTCAAAATGACGTTAGTTGGAGCTGGTTTGAGCTGGGTTTTCTTCTCTCTTTCCTTCCTCACACGATCTCTCTCTCCCCAGCTCGATCTCATTTCTTCTCTCCTCGTTCTGCCGTTGATCTGTGCGTCCGCATCTGGTCTGGTTCTGGTCACGTTTGTAGCTGGATTCGAGCTGGGTATGACGAGCTTGAAACACTGGTTCAGCTGGGTCAGCGTCGGTCTTGCTCGGTCGGGTCTGGTCTGCTTCTGTCGTTGATCTGCTCGGCTTCGGTTTTGATTCACGATGAGTTTTGCTTTGCTTCGGATTGAGCTCAGCTTGGTATCTTGTTCTGCAATGGCGATGGGTCTGATCTACCTCTGGTTCGGCGAGCTTCACGATCAGCCGACGACAGCTTCTCATTCTTCTTCTTCTTCTTCTTCTTCTTCTTCTTTTTCTTCTTCTTTCTCTTTCTTTTTCTTTTGGTTTGTTCTTATTCACTGTTGCTAGTTCTGCTTTTGCTTTTATTTTTGTGATTAAGTTTTTTTATCATGATTTCCCCCACAATCAATTTCCATAATACCGGTTACGTTCTGAGAAAATTTCATTTTCATACCTTAACTTTTAACTCAATTTTACTTTGATCTCAATCATTAAATCTCATCTTCGATTTAGTCTATTGTCACATTAAATAATTACTCGATTTCGTTTACTGTTTTACCCTTTCGTTTAATCTCCGATCAAATTTAAATCGATCTTTAAGGGTTCCCTATACCCTTAGGCGCATCCGTGAACCATTTAGGGTCTCCAATAATTATTTAGGGACTATTTCCAAGGAGATCCGTAAAATTACATTAGAGGGCTTACACCCACACACAGTTTCTTTTGTGAAGAGTCATAATGAGGAAGATCAAGTGATGAAGAATCTGCGAATCAAAATGGATCAATTCAATTTCAATGTAAGGTAAGATTCGATCTTATTAATTTAATTATTGAATTGTTATTATTAGCATCGATCGAACACGTTTTTGTTTGAAAAATTTTTGAAATCTACATTTCCGCATTAGTATTATAATCAATTTTTCCCTTCAAATAGTTTTAAAGCCCGATTTTCGCTAGTTTAATAATTGATTCAATAATTATTGAATTTCCTTTTGATTATGATTCTTTGTATATCATAGGGTAGGCACTAATTATTGATGTGTATATTTTATATTCATGTTTGATGAATTGGGTTTGCATGGATTGATCATTAATTGTATGGTTTTTTGGCTAATTTAATTTGATTACTATGCAAGCCGTTTGTGGCGATTTTTTCCATTGTAATGTCAAAGATTTCGGGTTTTTTTTTATGAAAAAATTCAAGTGGAAGAATGATGTGCAACGGCCTTGAAATTTCGTTTCTGGTTTTGTGCGGAAAACTTGCGATTGAAACAGCATAGATTTGAAGCAGTGTGCGCGTATGAGATGCGCAAAAAGGCAGTGAACGAATGCTACAAACATGCACCATCAGTGCATGTGATGCATGAACAACAGTACACATGGTCCAGTCTTCTGCACTCAACTCGATGCGGCTGCTGCCCTCATGCAGCATGTTGAACAGCTGGTGCATCTGATATGTTATTCTGCATTGACTGGTTGTGCAGATGACAGCGTGCAAGACTGGTTTTGAACCAAAACAGATGAAGATCTGTGTGGTTCCTGCGCACACCGGACTGGTTTTGAACCAGTTGGTTGTGTGGTCGATGCAAAGGCTGCGCATGGGGGCTGGATCAATGGCTGAGTGGCTGCGCATGGATGACTGGTGACTGCAGCAATTATGCGCTCACGTTGCTGCGTTCGTGGACTGGTTTTGAACCAGCTTGTCATGTGTTAAATTCGCTGCAGTTGAACCAAAACAGTGCATGTGACGTACTCAAAACAGTGCATTAGTTTTGGTGTATAGTCTGGCGTGTTGTATTCAAGGTGGCTGTGTTGCACGTGCATCAATACAATGCATTGTAATTGCAAATTGTTGTTCTTATCCATGCGTCATGCACAAAAGTGCACTTGCTCATGTGTGTGACACATGGCGACATCGTAGCAATGCACTGTAAGTGCAAATTGTTGCGCTTGTTTGTGTGTCATGCACAAAAGACAAAACAGTGTAATTTTCTTACCTGTTTGTGCGTGAATGCTAATGCATTGGATGCTTGTGCATGCGACACAAGTGCATTTAGTGCACATGATTGATGATGCACAATCTGCACATGTATGCGCATACTTGAATAATTTTCATTGGCTTTAAAATCAAGAAATGGGCTTCAAGCCCAATCCATTTGATAGAGATTCTTGATAATTAAATTAGATTTAATTATAAGCCTTAAAGAGTCCATCAAAACCTAGAAGATCATGAAGTTTTTAAAGACTACAAGTGAAGGCCAATGAATGCCTTGGTTAATTTTTGTAATCTTTAAAATTAGTTTTAAGTTGTTAAAGCTAAAGAACCCGGTCAATTACATGTTGTTTATTTAAATTGTTTATCATGTGATGATTGAATAATTTGTTGATAACATAATCATGTATAAAATATGTCATATAGAATAGAAAATGCCTACTTGTTGCATAATAACATGACATACATACGTGTATTATCATTTATTTTTCCTATTTAAATTGTTTATCATGTGATGATTGAATAATTTGTTGATAACATAATCATGTATAAAATATGTCATATAGAATAGAAAGTGCCTACTCGTTGCATAATAACATGACATACATACATGTATTATCATTTATTTTTCCTATTTAAATTGTTTATCATGTGATGATTGAATAATTTGTTGATAACATAATCATGTATAAAATATGTCATATAGAATAGAAAGTGCCTACTCGTTGCATAATAACATGACATACATACATGTATTATCATTTATTTTTCCTATTAAATAGTTTATTAGTTAAAATAGAGATAATAATACATTAAATACCAATTTCATAATTTGTTAGGATTTTAGTTTAAAATCCTAGGTTCACAAATTAGAAATATATAATTACTTTTAATGTGATTAAAAAATATATATGTTTTGTATAATTGGTATTTATAATGTGGATTACATTTTAAGAGTTAAAATTGGGTAATCTCACATTAAATCTAATCTTCATAATTAAAGAGTTTAGATTATATAGATTAGATCTTTCATAATAAATTAGATTTTTAAGAGTTAAAAATCTAGTAATTTATTAGGTGTTAATAGGATGATGATTCTAGTAACATACTGATTCCTAGTAACTTAGATTATACTTGTTAGCCGTTAATAATCTAAGATGATGACTAGAAATATTAAATAGAAAACCCTAATCCTAAAATAGTGAGTGGGAGAGGGATATATGACAATATATCCCACGGTCTCTATCATTAGTTCAACAGAGTGAGATTTGAATGGCGACTCGAGACGGCTTTGTTTTTGTTCCCCTAAGGGTGGTGTCCATTTGGATCAATACCAAGGTTGACTTTCTAACAGATACGATTTCTGGATGTATTTTGGGATTGACCTACCCTAAAGCTGGCAATTCTCAAGTTAAGTCCAAGAGATCCGAAATGATGGGTTACACTCACAAAGGAATAAATTAATTAGTTAGTTTATTCCTTGACCGAAATAAGCGGTAGTCATATAATATAGGAATAAGAGTTATTCTGTTATATTATTCGACTGAGATTTTCTCAATCTAACATATAAATATTTGACCTACCCTAATGTGGCATATTAGATTATCGTGGCATAGTAATTCTTTTTACGGTATTTCTGATTCATTATTCATGTATCATGCATCATGTTTAATTTTATGCTAAAACTTATGATATTCATATGAAGCAATTTTGAATAAAATATTTTGTTTATTTATTTCAGCAATGTCGTCACTTTTAATTACTATACTTGCCAATGATAAACTGAATGGGGTTAACTATGTTAAATGGAAAAATAATATGAACGCCATTCTGGTCTGTGAAGATCTAAAATTTATCCTGACAGAGGAGTGTCCTCTTGTGCCACTTGTAAATACTACGCGTATGTACGCGAAACCTACAAAATTGGGTTAAGGTTGATGAAAATACTTGTTGTTACCTATTAGTAGGAATGTCCGACGTGCTTGCTAAGAAGCATGAGACAATGACAATAGCATCTCAGATGATGGAGTCATTACAAGGGATGTTTGGACAACCTTTTGAGGAGTAGCGACATGAAGCTGTTTGTGCCGCTATGATTGCTAAGATGAAGGAAAGGACATCAGTTCGAGAGCATGTCTTGAACATGATAACCTATTTTAACACAGCTGAAACTCATAGTGGGGTGATTGATGAGCCTAGCCAAGTGAGCATGATACTGCAAACTTTCCCAAAGAGTTTTATGCAGTTCAAGAGCAATTATGTTATGAACAAGCTGTAATATAATATTACTCAATTGCTCAATGAACTCACTACTTATGAGTCCATGAATAAGGACAAGATTAAGTATGGTGAAGTAAATGTTACTGAAACTTCCACCTCTAATAAGAAAAAGAGGAAAATGACCACCAGTAAGTCTAAAGCAAAGCCTAAGAAGTAGGCTACCCAAAAAAAGAAGCAAAAGAGCTCTAAGGGTTCCAAACCCAAAGGAAAATGTTTTCATTGTGATGTGGAAGGTCATTGGAAGAGGAACTGTCCAAAGTACCTCAAAGATCTCAAGGACAAAAAGAAAATGAAAGGTAAATATGATTTACTTGTCATTGAATCTTGTTTAGTGGAGAATGATTTATTCACTTGAATAATCGATTCAAGAGCCACTAATCATGTTTGTTCTTCTTTACAGTTAATTGATTCTTGGAGAGAGCTTGATGAGTGCGAGTTTACCATGCGAGTTGGCATTGGGGATGTCGTTTCAGCTAGAGCAGTGGGAGAAGTTAGTCTTCAATTTTGAATAGTTGTTTTATTGTTTTGAACAATGTTTATTGTATTCCAAATTTTAGAAGAAATTTGATTTCGATTTCTAGATTATTGGAACAAAATTATTCAATTTCTTTTAGTAATAAAAATGTTATTATTTCTAGAAATGGTTTGAATATTTGTTTCGGAATATTAGAAAACAACATTTACATGTTAAGGTTGTTAACACGTAATTCACTGTTCAATGCTAAATTGTTTAAAGTTGAAAAACGTAAAGTAAAGCGACAAAAGATTTCTCTCAATGATGATACCTATCTTTACCATCTAAGACTTGGATATATTAATATTGACAGAATAGACAGACTATTAAAGAGCGGAACTTTAAGTGAGTTAAAGATCGGCACTTTACCTGTTTGTGAAAATCCTATTTAGAAGATAAAATGATTGAGAGACCTTTTAAGACAAAAGGTTATAGAGCCAAAGAACCGCTAGGGCTTATACATTCAGATGTTTGTGATCCAATAAATGTTAAAGCTAGAGGTGGCTATAAATATTCTGTCACTTTCATTTATGATTATTCAAGATATGAGTATGTTTACCTAATGCAACGAAAGTCTGAAACTTTTGAAAAGTTCAAAGAGTTTAGAGCTGAAGTTGAAAATTAATTAGGTAAAACATTAAAAGCTCTAAGATCGGATCGTGGAGGAGAGTACCTTGATACGGAGTTCAAGGATTACTTGATTGAGAATGAGATTATATCCCAACTCACGGCTTCTGGAACACCACAACAAAATGGTGTTGCAGAAAGGAGAAATCGTACCCTACAGGATATGATGAGAACTATGATTAGTTTTTCATCATTAAATAGTTCTTTTTGGGGATATGCACTATAAACTGTAGTATATATCCTGAATATAATTCCTTCCAAGTCTGTTTCTAAAACACCATTAGAGTTGTGGAATGGTCACAAAATTAGTTTGCAACATTTTTGCTATCCAGCACATTTGTTGAAAAATAAGACTGGGAAGCTGGAACCACGTTCACAAGTTTGCCTATTTGTAAGCTACTCCAGAGAAACTAGAAGCAGATTCTTTTATGATCCTCAATATAAGAAAGTGATTGTATCGACAAATGTTACGTTTCTTAAAGATAATTACATAAAATAACATAAACCTCCAAGTAAGATTGTACTCAAGGAGTTTTTGCTTGGTTCGACTAGTATCCAATCAACAATAGTTGTTGATAATAATATAGTTTAAACCACGTCTGAGTGTCAAATAGATTTCTACCAGAATCATCTCTCATCTCGTCGTAGTAGAAGGCTTACTAAACCGCCAATTCGTTACAGAAAGATCGGATAGGCATAGATTGCTATCTCTGATGAGTGTGTAGATGATCCATTGACATATTATGATGCAATAGAAGATTCTGATAAGGAAGAATGGCTTAAAGTTATGAATCTCGAGATTGAGTCTATATACTCAAACTCAGTTTGGGAACTTGTGGATTAACCAGATGGGGTAAAACCCATAGGCTGCAAATGGATCTACAAGAGGAAAAGAGAAGTGGATAGGAAGGTGGAGACCTTCAAAGCTAGGCTAGTGGCAAAAAGTTATACTCAGAAAGAGGGAGTTGATTATGAAGAAACTTTCTCACCAGTAGTCATGCTTAAGTCCATTCGTATTCTTCTATCCATAGCTCAATGTCTCAATTACGAGATATGGCAAATGGATGTCAAAACTGCATTCTTGAATGACAATCTTGATGAAAGCATCTTTATGGTGCAACCAGAGGGATTCGTGATCCAAGGTCAAGAGCAAAAGGTTTGCAAGTTGTAAAGGTCTATTTATGAACTGAAGCAAACTTCTCAATCTTGGAACATTAGATTTGATACTTGAATCAAGTCTTATGGTTTTGAGCAAAATGTCTATGAACCTTGTAGATACAAGCGTATCATCGGTAAGAAAGTGGTTTTCCTCATACTTTATGTTGATGCTATTCTACTCATTGGGAATGATGTAGGAGCATTATCTGATGTAAAGAACTGGCTTGCTAATCAATTCCAAATGAAAGATTTGGGAGAGGCTAGTTATGTTCTTGGGATTTAAATCATATTGAGATCGTAAGAACAAACTGTTAGCATTGTCTCAAGCATCATACATTGATAAGATCTTTGTACATTATTCGATGCGGAATTCCAAGAAAGGTTATTTACCTTCTCGGCATAGAGTTCACTTGTTTAAGGAACAATGTCCTAAGACACCTCAAGAAGTTGAGGATATGAGACGAATTCCCTATGTCTCTACAGTAGGCAGTTCATATATGTTATGCTATGCACGAGACCTGACATATGTTATTCAGTGGGAGTAGTCAATCGTTATCAATCTAACCTAGGATTGGATCATTAGGTGGCAGTAAAATGTATTCTCAAGTATGTTCGAAGAACAAGAAACTATATGCTTGTATATTCTAGTGAGAATTTGATTCCAACAGAATATACAGATTCTGATTTTCAATTGGATAAGGATTCTTGAAAATCTACGTCTAGGTCAGTATTCACCCTAGGTGGTAGGGCCATAGTATGGAGGAGTGTTAAGCAATCTTGTATCGTTGACTCCACCATGGAAGCAGAATATGTAGTAGCTTGTGAAGCAGCTAAAGAAGCAATTTGCTTCGTAAGTTCTTGATGGATTTAGAAGTTGTTCCAAATATGGATGAACCAATCACACTTTATTGTGATAATAGTGGTGCAGTGACTAATTCCAAAGAACGAAGAAGCTATAAGCATGGAAAGCAGATAGAAAGAAAATATCATCTCATCAGAGAGATAGTACATAGAGGAGATGTGTCGGTGATGAAAATAGCTTTACAGGACAACCATGCTAATCCGTTTATAAAGACCTTAACGGCTAAAGTGTTTGACGGTCATCTAGTGGGTCTAGGATTATGAGATATGTCTCATTTGCTCTAGGGCAAGTAGGAGATTGTTAGGATTTATGTCCTAAGAGCTTGTAATTTGTAACTATTTAAATAAATAATAAACAAATAAAGTTTATTTTATTCAAATTAATGTGCATTTATGCAATGTTTGCTTCATATGAATATCATGTAACATCCATGATTACTTATGTAGTCTCAAACTAAGCATGTAAGTGTTATATACAAGAGGATTTAGTTTGAGATTTGTAATCTAAAGAGTCCGTAGAAAGCAAACAAAACTAGGTACTTTGTTTATGGTAAATCTACAGCTGCGGTCTATTTCGTATTTAATACAATGATCTTATCTGAGATTATTCATGTGTCGATATGAAAATGAAGGCACTTATATAATATAGATTATATAGGACTGGAACATGATGAAAATGAATTTTTTATTAATATCCGTTAAACAAAGAAATTTTTATTTATCGACTAGATGATCATATATGGATTGATCTTAGTCCTGAGTGTTTTATGGACTCCTATTTGTTGAGTCATATCTTTTGATTTACATGGATGAAACTGTTATAGATTTACGGTTAATAAGCTTCGTACTTTGGAGATGTGATTTAATAAGTAGCTGGGAACATTCTACACATTAGTAGAATCCACTCATTCTTGCAAGAAGTACATGAGTAGTTCCCTTAAGTGTTGATTCAGGTCTTGAACAATAAGAGCGCTCGACTTTCTGTTTACGAGTAAACGGAAAAATAAATTCATAAGTTGTTATGGATATATTGTTCGTTAGATAATCAATGGTACTTAATAGAACAAGATATAATTAGAGAGGTATAACGGATTTGAATAACCTAGCTCTAATTATGAACTACTCATGGAGAATCGAACTATATGAAATGATTAAATCGATGGACACTGAAAATTCAGATTGTGTAAGATATCTACAATTTTGAGAGTGCAACATTAAGTTTTTAATGGAGTAACTTTAAGGTTAATAATAGTAAATTATTAATTAAAGAGTTTAATTAATAATTCCGATATTATTGGAGCTCAAATTGTAGGTCCATTTGGTCCCCTTGCTAGCTCACAATCACATAAAGAAACAAATTGAAGAATATAATTAGATTATCCAATTATAAGTGTACATATAAATTTATGGACATGTTCACAAATTATTTAAATAATTTGATTATTTAAATATTTGTAATTATTTAATTAATAGTTAATTATTTAATTATTTGTAAAGGTCATGAGT
The DNA here is from genome assembly GCA_021234005.1 of Nephelium lappaceum. Classification (NCBI taxonomy): domain Eukaryota; kingdom Viridiplantae; phylum Streptophyta; class Magnoliopsida; order Sapindales; family Sapindaceae; genus Nephelium; species Nephelium lappaceum. The sequence goes on from CM038007.1 coordinate 2,288,576, forward strand.
TCAATTCTAAATGGTATCATTAAATTAATTATGATTTAGAATCATTTAATTTAATGAAAAATCATTTAAATAATTAATGAAAATAATAATTTTAATTGGAATTAGATTCCATATTAAAATTATATTAAAAGAGTTTTAATTTAATAGGAATTAGATTCTATATTAAATTAAAAGAATAAAATTCTAATCCAATAAGGAATTTGATTCTGTATTGGGTATGAATTAAGTCTTTTAATTTAAATAGGAATTAAAATTTTTTGTTAAAATTGAAGAACCCTAGTGTACCATTATAAAAGGATGTTTTATGAATGATAATGAGGGAGAGAAAATTTTTTGCTATTGAAGCCAAAAATTTCCATTGATTAAATCACCATATAATCATCTACTTCAAGAGAGTCTTCAAAAAAATTGTGTCCACACACAGTTTCTTTTGTGAAGAGTCACAGTAAAGAAGATCAGGTGGTGAAGAATTTGCGATGGATCAATTTAATTTTTATGTAAAGTAAGATTCGATCTTATTAATTTAATTATTGAATTGTTATTACTAACATCGATCGGGCACGTTTTTGTTTGAAAAATTTTTGAAATCCACATTTCTGCATTAATATTATAATCAATTTTTCCCTTTAATTGGTATAAGAGCCCGGTTTTCACTAGTTTAATAATTGATTCAATAATTAGTGAATTTCCTTTTGATTATGATTCTTTGTATGTCATAGGGTAGACACTAATTATTGATGTGCATATTTTATATTCATATTTGATGAATTGGGTTTGCACGGATTGATCGTTAATTGTATGGTTTTTTAACTAATTTAATTTAATTAATATGTAAGCCGTTTGTGGCGATTTTTTCCATTGTAATATCAAAGATTTAGGGTTTTTTTTTTTTTTTCCGAAAAAATTCAAGTCGAAGAATGATGTGCAACGGCCCTGAAATTTCGTTTCTGGTTTTGTGCGGAAAAGTTGCGATTGAAACGGCATAGATTTGAAGCGGTGTGTGCGTATGAGATGCGCAAAAAGACAGTGAACGAATGCTACAAACATGCACCATCAGTGCATGTGATGCACGGACAGCAGTACACATGGTCTAGTCTTCTGCACTCAACTCGACGCGGCTGCTGCGCTGGTGCGGCTGCTGCGCTTGCGGCAACCGAGTTTGGTGCGGTTGCTGCCCTCGTGCAGCACGTTGAATGGCTGGTGCATCTGATATGTTATGCTGCGTTGACTGGTTGTGCAGATGACAGCGTGCAAGACTGGTTTTGAACCAGAACAGATGAAGATCTGTGTGGTTCCTGCGCGTACCGGACTGGTTTTGAACCAGTTGGTTGTGTGGTCGATGCAAAGGCTGCGCATGGATGAGTCGGTTGTATTGATTGATGCTCCTATGTACGCTGTCAAGGACAACAATAATTGTCATTCACTCTTGACACCAAACAAAGCCACAAATTATTTTATAAGTTCAAAGTTGTGGTCCCACTGATAATATTAATTACCTTTTAAAATTGATGAGTTAATAATTGTCTTCATATAACTTTTGAAAATGAATTTATGTATTTATTTTTAAATAAATATGAAAATATTTCATGTCATTTCAAAAAGGAAAAAGAAAAAGAAATATTTCATGCTTCCATATTGCATGAAAATTACAGCGCAAATGCCAATGATCCAAATTATAAGTCAAAAGAAAATATAAAATGAAAGTAAATTCAAGGGTAAATTGCATGCAGCACCTTGACTTTGCACAAATTAAATCCCATGGCCAACTTTTCTTTATTTATTTTTATTATTTAAAAATAAAATCACAATAATTAATAAAATATTATATAAATAGTATTTTGGTACTTTTCATATGAATATTAAAAGTTGTTGTTAACTTTTTTTTTTTTTTTTTTTTGAAACAAAGATGTATTAACCAGGAATAGATAAAATACAACTTTCAGTGACTCCCCGCCACTGACGAACCTCTTTCGAGGACAAGGCAATCGAGGCAAGTTTATGCGCCAAACGGTTCCCCAGTCTAGGAAAGTTGTTGTTAACTTTAATTGTAGACTAAATCAAGTGTAATTTTTTGTAATTTTGATGACGAAAAGTATATTTAATGAGGATAATATTATGATTCAAAATAAAAAGTTTGGTAAGGAAAATTATAACAATATATAAACTAAAAAATGTATAATAATATTGAAAGGGCTATGATAAAATAAAAATCGTTTGTATAGCAATGTTGAAAACGTGAATTGTGAAACGACGGAAAACAAGAAGTTTGAGGACAAGGATTATTATAGCACCACGGGTCGTGATGGTCCAATTATTAATAATCGAAAGAGTCCAAGAAAGTTGATACAAATTTCAAATATTTGAATTCACGAAAAAAAAAAATCAATTAATAATTAGAAAAAAATTACAATTTAGCTACCCAAATCCAAAATATGCTTAGGCAAAGCAAACATTTTAGTTTTATTTTATTTAGAAATTCTTTGAAAGATATTATTACCACCACTATTAAAATGTTTTGATAGAAATGGAAACCATGTAACCTATTGTTTGAAAGTTAATTTAATGAACATGAATTTATTGAATTTTGAATGATTTATATTGTTTTTAAATGTATTATGAATTTCAAAAATACTAATTGTTCAATCATAGTACTTGATTATGTATAAATGTTTTAAAAAGATTTTTGGGAGGTTAATTGATAAAATTAGATTCAACGGAAAATTATACGATACTCACTGGGCTATTAAAGCTCACTATGTTTTATGTTTTTGTAAATAAAACCTACCCAGAGATAGGTACAGATGCAGGTACTTCAGTAGTAGGAACTCCGAATCGGGTTAGTGGAGTCAAACTGATTGTGCTGTTCATTTTGAAATGTGGGATTACTTGTATATAATTTTGAGATGTGCATATAAAGTTTTGTATATAAACTTTTGAAAGTTACTTGAAAGGATTTGAAAATTTTAGTTTGATTTTATTTTGAAATAGATTGAAATTAATTATGCATGACTTATAAATTCAATTCAATATACCTTTCAAAATCGTATGCATGTTTATGGTTGCTTGTGGATTGAGAAAGTTGAGGGCCCAAGGCACAGGAGTTGAGAAAATACTTGATTTTTGAAGTGTTTATAGTTTTTATAAACTTTGCAGGGTGATATAGTCAGAAAAACAGTCGTTATACTACCCAAATTTTGATAAATCTATTTGTAAAAGTGTGAAACAAAAAGAACAATTTTCTCACACGTTTCTATATAAAAGAAAGTTTCTGAAAAGATAAACAACTTAACTTCACGGGAACCTTCCAACCGGATCAGATATCCTCTGGAAAGCCATTGTGAGGTTGCTGGCAGACTGTCTAGGGAAAGGGGTCTGTAAGCAAGTATATATCTCTTCAAGACTAGAAGCTGATTTATAGTCCCCAAGTAGGGGTTGTTACAAAATCAACTATTAAACCTCAAATCTTAAATGCTATGGTTGGATTATTTTTTATTAGTTTAAACGACCTCAAGTCTTAAATACTATAGTTGGTCCCTTTATTATCAATTTAAGTTTTTAGATCTAGTCGTAACTAATAACATGAATGTATGTGAAAACTAAAATAATTTGAAATATAAAACAAAATAAACTTGAATTAAAATTGGTTCATTGATTACACCTTTCTAGTTCTTGGTACATTTATGAATAATGAATTTTGAAGAAGAAAATGAAATTTAATTTTTGATTTATAATTCTATTACTTGAAAATATAGAGAAAATCAAATTATGTGAATCTCACATCTAAATAAGGAATTAAATTCCTTAAGGAAAGGAAACTTGCAAGGGCATATCCAAGTTGAGCCTAGGGGGAACTTGTGCCCCTTCTGAGATTTTCCATTTTTTTCCTTTATTTTTTTGTGATTCACTCTCCATAATAATACAAATATATATTACTACAAATATGAATTTTAAAATTTTTATAACAATCTAATTCATGAATTTGAATTTTTAAATTTTTATTTATTACATCAAAATGTTAATTTGTAATCAATTATTCAATTTTTCTGTACCCTTTGTTTCATTTATATATTTTTAATCTATTTAAAATCAATAATTTACTTAAAAATTATTGAAGAAAAACATGCTTTAAACTTAAGTTTATATATAAATTTTGGATTATTTGATAATATTTATCAATTGTTCAGGTCTATGTTTTGAAAGTAAGATATAATTTTCATATAATACTCAAATTGTAAATTAATTTGTAATTATGACAACAATATTTTTTGCTATCATTCAATATGTTTTGGTGGTAGAAAATCTTCATTCAACTTAGCAATCGGGCTTGAATGGTCACATTGTAAGTGGTATCCATGTAAACTAAAAATAACATTTTTTAAAAAGAAATTATGAAAAGCTATATATGCGTGTGTGTACGCACGCGCGCGTGTGTGTAGTACTAATTTTTGTTATCTTATCAGGATACATGATAGTGTCTAATAGTGAAATGATGGACGAGATGAGTTATTTATTAAAAATTTTAAAATTTTCTAATGAGTTCTTAGGGAAATTGGAAACCATAATTTAAAAAAAAAAAAATTTAAAATTACACAATCAAGTGGTTATCATTTTGAGCAAACAAAAATATAATTGAAATGTGCCCCCTACAACACAAATTTTTAGGTCTGCTATTGGAAACTTGATTGACTCACCAGTCCCACCCAAGCTATGAAGTTCCCCTCATTATTTTTCCTATGGAACTTAATTTTATTTTTATTCCTTATTAGTTAATTTACAATACATATAATGGCTCATTAACAATAGCATTTCATCAAAAATTTTAAAAAAACTTAGAAGGTAATAATTATAATAAAAGAGTATATTTAGACATGCAATTAAACTAGGTGATATTCATGTGCTCATTGATGAGTTCAACTGCAGTAGCCAAATACAACTTAGTTGATCTTATTACTACAGAGCTAACATAAACAATTAAAACTTGACATTATTTTAACTTAAAAAAGAAAAAAAAAAAAATCCTTGACCTGATTTTAGGTGTGGTGGATTCATAGCTACACATACATTTTCGCAAATGAACTGCACAAGGCTAACTTTGCACAAGGCTAACTATTGTAAACATTTCCTCACAATAATTATGATGGAGAAAATAGCAATTCAAAGTAAGATCTCGAATTTGTTTGTACCTTTATATATTACAATAAAAAATAGATAATATGGTCGAAACATTTATAAGTCAATTTTACATATAAAGATAGATGTGCGACTAAACTAGACAGTGCATAGGTTATGAAGCATTCTATGCATGTAACAAATATTTTATTTGTGACATATATTTCATTTTTTCAAAAAAACAAAAAACATATGTTTTATTTTTTAACACCATATTATCATCTAAAGTCTCTAAGTTTTGCAAATAATAAAATGAGATTCTTTCAAGTCCAAGAAAACTTTTTGGGGTTTTCAATTGATTATTCGAATGTACTTTTCCAAAATGAATAAAGGATCCATGATTATGTCAGAACCATTGATAGACTCTAATAAGTTTTAATCAAAAAGTAAAATTTGTGTTCTTTACACTAACTCATAAAAAAATTAATGAATGCATATTATGTAGGTTTGTTTTTTCCAAATATAAAAACAATAAACATCTCTCCAAGGTGTAAACCTAAAATTGCTCTCTCTTGTAGATATTGAATATCTTCTATCTTAGTGTATCAAGGCCAAAGTCAGGGGGTTTAGTATAATTTCCCCTGGTTTTAAATCGAGAGGGATTTTGCCATTATTTTCAAAATCAAGGGTATTGATGATACCCACATGTATAATTACGAAAGTATCTCTAATACAATTATCAATTTAGGTTAAATTTCTTATCAGATACGATGGACAGATAATGACACCAAAAAATTCTCCCCAATACAATTATTTAACTCAAATATAGAGTTGATGTGGCAAAAAAAAAAAAAAAAAAAATAGAGAATACAGAAATGAGTTTGTCAATTAAGAAACTCTTAAAAATACTAATTAGGATTTCTCACTTTTCCTAACCTATGAAAAACAGTTAAATTTATCTCATTTTTCTCTCCTTTTGATCGTAAAATATAAAAGGAGAAAGAGAAAAACATATTTCTTATGATGATTAATCAAAAGTTGATATATATTTTGGTTTAAATAATTATATTGGAATAAAATATGAATATATATATGACACATTCTATAATATATCTAGGGTATTGACACGCTTGACAAAAAAAAAAAATGATTGCATTTTAAAATTGCTAATTATAATTTACTATATCTTTATTATATCTGATTACAACTAAACATATCTGATTAATCAGTAAATATAATTTCGTATGTCGATTGTTGTAAATATGATCTGACTCATTTAGTTATAGTAAAATATAATAAATTATAATAAATTACAATCAATAACAATCACTTATTGTTTTTATTAAGTGTATTGATATTTCATGTGTACCAAGAGAATATATATAGATATATATATATATATGTTAATGTGAATTTATATTAAAAAAGTTATTATTATTATTATTTTTGAAATTATTAAAAAAGTTATTGATAGAGCAATGTTTGAAACGTGAATTGTGAAACAATGGAAAACAAGAAGTACGAGGATAAGGATTATTACAGCATCACGTGTCGTGGTGGTCCAATTTTTAATAATGGAAAGAGTCCAAGAAAGTTGATACAAATTTCAAATATGTGAATGAATGCTCTGACTTGTTCATTTCATTTTCTGTACTTATACAAATGGCTTTTGATAATGTCAGAAGTGTACATGTGTAATGTTTCGATATGCAGACAATGTACGTTCACCGCATATCTTTATCTATAGCAGGGGATTTGCAGACAATTGCACGCAATTCATGGACTATCTCTATTATTAATAAACCTTATATTCAATTCTTGTGGTTTTCCTTCGTCACACAATTCATGCCTTAAACCTTTTTTTATTTTATTTTTTTGAACCAATTCACGCTTTCAAAATTGCCATACGAGTTTCATCATATTTATACATCAATTATAAAAAAAATGACATATCATTGACAAAATTCAATTAATAATTAGAAAAAATTACAATTTAACTACCTAAATCCAAAATATGCTTAGGCAAGGCAAACATTGTAGTTTTATTACAAATTATCCGTCCACCGTTAGCCAAATCTGTCAATATTAATTATCTTAGGGGCAAAATTGTCTTTTGATCTTTTTGACTTTATTTTTTTTTTCCTTTTAAAATAAATTTTAAAAACTTATGATAAATTAGATAAAAAAAAATCATTAGATCTATTGTTTATCTTAATATGCATAGTAAAGATTAATTTAAAAAAATACAAAAATTGAATATAAATAAAAAAAATTTAATTCATCAAATATCCAATATCCATCTTAAGATGAATAGTGGAGATTAATTTAAAAAAAATTAAAAAATTAAATAAAAATTAAAAAATTAATCTTCACCCAATTCATCTTCCATATCCTCCATCACCCAGTTCATCAATAACCTTTAATATCATCCATCCATCATCATCATCAACCTATCAATATCATCAATCATCAATCGAAAATACAACTGAAATGGTTAAAATGAAAAGAGAGTGAAACAAAGGCACGCCCCTCTGCTTGGAGATGGGTCACCATCGCCGATGTCGGCAACAGAGAAATGAGTTCAATGATAGATTTGGAGGTCCATCATGAACTCGTTTTTAACTTTTTTTCTTTTTTTCTTTTTTACATCAATTGATCTCTACCATCCATCTTAGAGATGAATGGTGGAGATCCATTTTTTTTCTTTTAATAATATATATTTTTATTTTTTTTCATTTTTAAATATATATGTTTTTTATTTTTAAAATTTTTAATTATATAGTTTTCTTTTTGAAAATAAAATCATGACGATATTTTCATCATCACATAAGGGTATTTCGGTCTCTCATTCGAATCTATAATGTTGCCTATCAAAACTAACAGACATGGGATAACAGCGAGTGGGTAATCTATAATAAAACTAAAAAGTTTGCTCTGTTTGAACATATTTTGGAACTAGATAACTAAATTGTAATTTGCTCTAATAATTAATTCTCTTTAGATTAAAAATTAGTTTAATTATATTGTCCCTCTCTTTCGTTTCCCTTCTTTCTCATGCTTGTTTCTTTCCTTTGCTTTCTCTCTTTCTCTTGTTTCTCTCTCTTCACTACATCCTCTTTCTCTCATACCTTTTTTTTTTGAAGAGGTGTTTTTGATTTTAGGAGTTGAGTAAAAAATTATATAGTGTCGTGACCAATTTAAATAGTCAAAAAACATCCTTTTAAAAAAATTGGAAAAAATAACTAAAGATAAAGTTCGATCTTACTAGAGGAGATGCAACGATGGGAGATGCAGTGATGAAATAGAGACTCTTCCAAACCCACATCATGTATTTTATGTAGTTTGATGTAAAATAGGAAATGAATTCTGAACTCTAATATATTCTAGAGTTCAATTTGCATAAGGACAAGGAACTCTAATAATATAAATAGGATCTTTCAGGCAGTGAAAAAGGAACAACTTTTTTAGTCTTTGAAAGCCTTACAAAACCCCTAGTTCATTGGCTTCTTTCGTAAGCAATAACATAAATGTGGACATAAGTTTTGTTCTATATCGTCAAAACATGTTAAAAATTCTCATCTTGATTTTATTTTTGTTTTTCTTTATTATTATGCCATTATTGCTCTTAATCTTCTATTGATTACATTCACAATCACATTAATTGGGGGTTCACTGATTTTTTTACATCAATGATATATATACGTAGAGAGAGAGAGAGAGAGAGAGAGAGAGAGAGAGAGAGAGATTGATTGGCTATATTAATTGAAGTCTTACAACGTAAACTATGATTTGTACAATTCTGTAAACTATGGAAGTGTGATTATGGTATATGCTGAGCAATAAATTATTTTAGTCACTCTCACTTTTTATAACAGTGACAATTGATAATTATCAAAATAATGACGTGTATGGTGATAAATCATTCGTACAAATCCCTTGCAAATCTATAAAGCTATGCGTCCAACATACAAGCGTTGCGTCTATATCAAAATATTTGCACACGTTTTATTTGATCAAAAGTCATTTCTACATGTCCAGACAATGAAAATGAAAAATATCAGACCATTCATTCAAATGTTTCAAGTAGTCCTTATCTTCAAATCTTGTATTTTTCCTTCGTTACACAATTCACGTTTTAAATATTCCTATACAATTTTTATTTCATATTCTTTCCACTTTCTATGTCTTAAAAATGTACTGAATTTAACAATGAAAATATGGCACATTTTATTGGATTTAAATAAAAGTTTGAACTTGAGTTGGAAATCGGTGTGAAAATGTATGAGTTTTGGAATGTGAAAATGTACGAGTTTTGGAATTAGGTTTGTGAGAGAAGAAAGTGCTTTTATGACCTCCAATGGTCTCTTCCGCCACTGCCCTTGGAGGTGGTTTTTGTTTTTCCAGTACTTTAATCTATTATTTTCTATTTTTCGCTCTTTTGAACTATTATTGTTATTATGATAGTAGTTTAATTTGTTCATCAAAATTAATTTTGTAATAAAGTGTCAGTTTCAAAAATTTCAATAAATTTAGTTCTATTTGGCACGATTTTTACCGAAAGATTCTCATAACCCATGAAGTTTAAGTCAAATACATGTGAAAGATAAATTGTGAAATTTCAAACAAAATAAAATTGTATCCTTAATTCACAATTAAAAAGCAGTTTTATAAAATTTAGTAAATAATTCATGATTATTTAAGTTATTTACAAAACCAGGCCGTACTATTTTTATCATATAAAATAAAAATGAAGCATAGTTAAATTGTTTGTGTTTTATGAAGCATAGTTAAATTGTTTGTGTTTTATTATTAGACTGAACTTACCGAAAAAAAAAAAAAATTCTACAAACCAAAAATTTAAACCTGCAGCACTCGTTTGATTTGAAAAAGAAGAAAGTTATATGCAATAAAAAGAAAAATTACTTATACCTAATAAAAGACAATCAACTACATTTCATTTATAATTTAGATAGTTAGTACATTACTCTTTATATTTGTGATTAGAATTTTGAGTCTTACTATGTGCCTTTAACAATATATATGTACAATCTTTTTAATTGTTATTGAGAGATTTCTCCGATATTATAGAAGTAGATGATATTAAATTTCAATAGATTCCAATAAACTCTAAATGCTAATATTAATAGACTTTAATTATGTTATCATTATTCAAAATAATAATAAAACAAGTAGCTATTTTATGACTTCTTTGTCATTATATATATATATATATATATCAAAACTTTTATAGTCAATGCATTTTAACTTTTAAATTGTTCCAACCACTGATCTCAATCATTCTTTACATTATCTCTCCTAAAAATATTTTATTTTTTTATTTAATTCAAATACAATGAATTGTTGATATTAATTGTCATAATAATTTAAAATTAAGGACATACTAACCATAAAAACTATATAGTATAATTTTCAAATCAGAATGTTCTTAAATTTTTATTTTAGAATTATAAATTATAACCATATATTTTCAATGAATTCGACAAAACTTATGGGCCCGGTTGAAAATATGTTATTTAAATTAGTGGTTGTAAAATATAAATTTGAGGATATTTATGTACTCAAATTTTATGTCCTCAAATTTATATTGCAAGACTACTAATTTAAACAACATATTTTCAACGGGGGCCTATCACCGTGATAGACCCCGTTGAAAATAGGTAGTTATAATTTTCCAATTATAACATTATTAAAATTTTATTTCAGAGTTATAAATTATAATTACATATAAATATATATGTGTATATCTATGATACGTTCAAAATATTTTGTTGTAATATGATGTTAAGAAATTCTAAATACGCTCTTTTAATATAATTTTTTAATATTATTTCTTTAAAATATAATATTTATGTAATATGTTATATTTTATGATATGAATTATATATATATAACAACAAAATTTATAATAAATTTTATATCCAAAGAATATAATTTATACATATATTTTATATTAAAAAAAAAGAGAATATCTTTAACAAAAAAGAAAAAGAAAAATTGCATCCAGCACTTCTCTTAACTTCTTATAATAGAGTAGGCAATCCAATTAAAGCTACGATGGCTGTGTACATAAATCGATGACAAAGTGAGCCTCTATAAAAAGCAATTGCAAACGTGTGTTTTTCTAAGGAAGCCAACTTTTTTATTTTTATTTTTTCCAAATAATAGTGTTACCATGATAGCATGTCGTAGGGGTGGGTATTTGTAACCCAAACTGATAGACACAACACAACCCAATCATTTTTAACTACGTTGGATCGAGTTAAATAATAAAAAAAATTGGGTTGAGTTAAGTTAAAATTTATATTAGGTTAGTTTGGGTTGGATTTTCAACAAATGATCTCTCATAATTCTAAATTCAAGATTTTCTCTTCCCTTTAGAATAACACTTGTTAGGGTAAGGATTAAGGACAACTACATGTGTTTTTCTTTCTTCCTTTTTTTTTTTTTTTTTTTTTTTTTTTTGGGTTCATAGATTGACCTTTTGTTTGTAATATTTAGTGGGTTAAATTTTTGTTTGTAATCACTTTATGAATTATCTTCATTTGTACTCATTTTATGAATTAAACCTTAATTTATTTGTAATGGATGGGTTTTTTGCAATCCAATCGATACTAAAATTTATAAAACCCACACCTTCATTTTATAGCAAACGGTATAAAGGATCGTCCCATAGAGAGGTGAAGCATTTTAGAATTAAAAATGTTAAGCTAAAACGTTAAAAACATAATGCATACAATGCATGTTTATTGAATACGCAATATATATCGAACACACAATGTGTATCTATCAAACACATAATATGACGCAACCCGACCCGGATACCTCTAGCTCTGATCCGGCAGGTCACGCCGAGCACCCCAACGGATCCCTCTCAAACCCGACTCGTCGAGCTAAGCGAAACCCGTGGAGTGAACCCTAAACTCTCTGATACTTTTTAAAACATCGTTGGGTTGGTTTTCTTTAAAAACTGAAAACGCGTAGAAATTTTTTTTTTTTTAAACTCATTTTCTAATAAAATTTCGGCAGCATAACAGCCGCATTTTTTACATTCCGGACAAACCTGTTTACAAAAATTCACACTTCAACTATTTTCCAACACCAACCCAACTTCTGGTTGCCCGTAGGCCTCAAACATGCATTTATTTCTCAAATCAACTTAATAAAATTCAAATCACAATTTAATAAACCACATTTAAATCAAAAGACCATTTAAAAACAGTTACGAACGAATAATTACAAATTCAAATGATTTATACACTTTAAAAGAGATTTACATGAAAATATAATCGATGCAAAATCAACTTGCTCAAGATGTCGTCGTGTCGTGTTAGCTCGCCCGCTGGAGGTGATGCTACTACTCGGCTACCTATTAAGAGTACCTGAGGAGGTTTTTTATATAAAATAGAAAATAATGAGCTAAAAGTTCAGTGAGTGATCATTTTTCTTTTCTTGAAAATCTGATTTTCTAAATGTCCTCCTCGGAAAACGTTTGAAAACTATTCTTTGTTTCTAAAGCATTTCAAACTTAAATCACTTAAACATAAACTTAAACAAGAAAATTTATATATAAACACAAACATGCTTTTAAATTCAAAACTTGTAATTGTAAATCATAAATAACTTGAATAATAATTATAAAATTTATTTTCTCTCAAATCTGTTTTTCTTTTTAAAGCTATTTCTTGATATCTTTCAAAATTACCATAGTATCCCTAAATCTGGGGTCACGTGGCGATTTTGAACTGACACCAACCGTGACAACTCTGCTTTGAGATATCTCGCGGCTATGTGCGGAATTTTCCAGCGCTAACCATAGGTCGCTCGCTCTGAGACATCTCGCGACTATGTGCGGAATTTCCCAGCGCTAACCATAGCACGCGAAACACTACCCCACATCAGCAAAGACGACTTGACTGACAGACTCGGACACTTGACCCTCCAAGTTAGTACCTTATCCCTCCCTAAGACTATGCCAACTGATGTGGGATAGACCGGCCGGGTTTAATCTGATCTGGAATCTCTGAACATCTCTGAGGGTATACTTTTGGTTTTGAAAACACATTTCTTTTCTTTTTTTCAATTCAAACTAAAAAACTTGGTTTCTAAAATTTCTTTTCAACAATCTCATATATGTATATAAATCAAAGTTCTCATTCAAACTGTAAATCATACTGATATCAATGCATTTAAAATAAATTCAAGCAATCACTTATCAAATCAATTTAATAATTTGAGATACTTTTAAAATCTTTAAAATAAAACTCACTCACAAAACTGATAGTTGAAAATGGCGCATGCAGAGCCCTTACTCCTCTCGCCCTGATCCCTGCGCATCTTCGTCACCTACACAACATATGGATATGTAAATTTTCGTTCGCGTCAACTTTTGGAAACTCGAAATTACACAATCGTCCCTAAGTGACCCTTTTTACGTGTAACTCTCCATTTTTTGTTTCAAATTTTAATCTTTCGCTTTTAATAGCTTCAACACTCTTAATTAAACTCGTTAGGGTCATCCGAACATTCAGTGGACGCCATAAGGGTCAATTTAAGGAATCGCCCTTCAAACTAGTTTATCGTGCAATTCGGTTTCTCTTTAAATTTTCAATATTTTCTTGGGTTCCTAAGCTCCCAATAAGTATTAATCCACTTATTTATTAACTCATTTTTACTCAAAATCAATCAACAATGAATTGTAACAAAATCCGCTTCGAAATCAACTCAATCATCAACGTAATTTTCAACAAACACAACTTCAAAACTTAAACAACTCACCTCATTTCTTCCCTACAGAATCACTTTCTTCCTCTTCGAGTTGAGCTCGATTTGGGCCTGTTTTGGTGGCGAAAATGGATGGGTTTTAGGCTGACTTCCTCCTCATTCTTCTCCTCCGCACGAGCTTCTCTTCTCCGGTTGGATTCTCTCTTCTTCTTCTCCGATCTGCCGCCTCTGTTCTGGTTCAGCTCCCGTCACACTTCATCATTGTTTCGACCAGTTTTGCGACTGGTTTCTGGTCGGGTTCGAGCTGGTTGCGTCGGTCTTCTTCTCATTCTTCTCTTCTCTTCCTCTCTCGCTCTTTCTCTAGCTCGATCTACTGTAGTTTTGTCGTCGATCGCGTCTGGTTCGGCTGGAGCAACTCGTCGTCGGCGATCCTGCATGTTTTCCACTCCGCTTCAGTCGAGTTCAGGTCGTGCTTGAGCTGGGTTCTACAGTTGTGTGCGTCAGAACAACTGTTCTGTCAAGGTGGCAGCTCCCATTCGTCGTCGTCGGCTCTACCTGGATCTTGTCTAGTTTCGCAGGCCTTCTGCTCGGCAATGATCTAATCTATAGCTGGTTGGGTGAGCTTCACGACGTCGGGCTGAGCTGGTCGACTAGCTGCTCGGTCGGCGGTGGTAGTGACAGCTCCTTCTTCTTCTTTTTCTCTTCTTTTTCTTTCTTCTGGTCAACGACAGCTTTCTCTCTCTCTCTTGTGTGATTTAAGATAAACTTTTGGCTTCATGTTTTCCTCCACAAACAACTCTAAAAATGATAGTCACGTCCCTTAAAAATTTTGATCACCTCCCTTAACTTTTAGCTTAATTATAGTTTGACCACAATTATTAAAACGTTTCTTCAATTTAGTCCCTTAGCACATTAAATAGTTACTCAATTTCATTCACCATTTTACCTTTCCGGTTAATCTCCAATCGAGTTTAAATCGATCTCTAAGGGTTTCCTATACCCTTAGGCACTTTCATGAACTATTTAGGGTTTCTAATAATTATTTAGGGACAGTTTTTGGAGAGATCCGTAAAATTACAATAGAAGGCTTACACAATATGTATTTATCGAACACATAATGCAAATCTATCGAACACACTTTTATGCTAAAACCGACAACAACTTAATAACTGAATCTATAAATATATATATATATATATATATATATTAGAATAGAATATTACAAAATTATACACCAACGGGGGAAAAAATATTAATTCGATAAAAAGAGAATTAAAATAAAATATCGAGTCCGGTGCAGGATCACAATGTCCGTAAAATAGATTCGCCTCACTTCACTAAGGCTAGCATTTGTCTCCCATAATACAATGATTTAAAACAAGAACAACTAGCGAACTGAACTATATCTTAATCTATCACTAAGAAGTTCTTAATTTAGAGTAGAAGAATGAAAAAAACAATAGAGAGACAATATGAAAGCTAAAACAGTTTGCAAGTATATATATCTTTAAGACTAGAAACCGATTTATAGTCCCCAAATAGGGGTTGTTACAAAATCAGGTATTAAACCAAATTGTTGTTATAAAATCAACCATTAAATCAAATTAATTCAACCATTCAATTAAGGAATTTAAGTTTTTAAAATACAAAATTAATTCTACAAAAAATTAATTATATACGATTAATCCTTGCAATTAAATCTGAGCGATTAACGAATTGGATTTTGAAAATTAAATCTGTAATTTAATTCTATAGTTTCAATTTTTCAAATCCTAAATATAATGTCAAACATTCATAATATTGAAACCCTAACTATTAAATTGAGTTACACATCACAAATTGAACAACAACACATAAAACAAGAGTGAATAATCTCATGATCTTCACAATTTCTGATTCTCTATTTTGGTTGATCCAATCCTTGATATGCAATACCAAGACTTCAATGAATTTGATGGAGTTCTTCTCGGAGAAAGAAATGTGAAATTAGGGTTGCCTCCTAATGTATGTGCCTTCCATGCCCCTTTCATTCACATCCATAAATGGCCTAGTTATAAGCATTGAACCCTAGCACGAGTTAAGATCTTTTAGCCCTTAAAAGTTCAACACTAAGTTAAGATCTTTTAACCTTAATACGTGAAATTAGGGTAGGGCTAGATGCAAGCACTGGATGCAACCGGTGCTTGCAAGTGGTGCTCAAGAACCAAAGGGTAATACTGAATGTGAGTGTTGAATGCATCTAGCGCCTACAAGTGCGCTTGAAGTAGATTTGTCATTCCAAGTCTAACTTCATGCCCTAATTGTTATACCATCTATAAGTAGGTTGGTTTCGTAAAATGAAAGTAGCTTGGAAGGGGCAAGGGATGGTACCCTAATGCTTCTCCTTCAACCCTTTGATGCTAAACCATCCTCCACCTCCATTTACCTTCCAAACCACCATCATCACACATCCTCCACCATTTTTCGGAGAAAAGGCGTTGCAAGAAAGAAGAGTAGGCAAGGGCTCAAGCTCGAAAGAGGAAAGCTCTAAGGATTCAATCATAGGTTGTAACTTAACTTCTCATTTGTAATTGTTTTCATTTTCATATTTTCGTAAATATTACATGTATACATATGTTGTGTTGGGATGATAATGGATGTCAATTAATGAAATATTTTTTGGTTGTTATTGATTGGAGATTGCCATATTGCTTCATGTATGTTAAGGAGGGATTTTATCGCTTAATTCTTGCACATGTTTGATTACAATCATTTTAAGATTTGATGTTGTGGGTTTGAGACACAGAAGAGATGCCCATGACATGCTTGATAAAATGTCAGCCTTATTATTACATGTATGTTGAGTAGGGTTGTTAAGACTTAATGCTTATGTGTGATTGACTACCATATGCATGATTTGAGATTGTGTGTGGGTATTAAGAAAGGGAAAAAATAGAACATACTCGATAAAATGTCTACCTTAGATTAAGAGAGAAATATGGTTTTGCTTATGTGACAACTGGGTAGATCATAGGTTGCTCAGGGTGACAAACAAGTATTCTCATAAAGCATAACTAAATTCTTTTAGGTAGTAGATTATCTTCAGGTTAATGAGCCCTTATCTACTCTATACCATTGAAAGTTAGGTGTCGGTTAGATGAGGACATATTCGATATATATCTCAAGGGAGAATATACTGAGAGGGATAGTAAAAGACTAGTAATATGTGCCATCAATAGGACTTCAATGTATGATGATTAATCTCTATAATTAAGTGAAAACTGGAATCCTAACACATTATACCTGTTCATTTTACTCTAGGATTAGTTTAATAATCAGTTCACATATCCCTGTGGAGATGATACTTTACTTACTCTGTATTACTTGATACAACATTGTGTGCTTACAAGTTAGCATTAGGGAAAACAGTGGTCACATGTTTTATTAAATTTTGATTTGAATTTTTGTATGAAAGATTAAAAAAAAAAAAAAAAAAGTCTTAAAAGGAAATTGAGAATAAATATGAAGATTTTCTTATATGAAAAGGATAATCCAACAGCACTAATTGATGAAGTGTATGTGGCTTTTATGGATTATCAAGGTTTATGTTAAGAACCTAACTATAGATCCAACAATAAGCCCTAGGCACTCTGACTTGCACCACACGCTAGGATAGAAATGAACCAACCAACATACCAAATTGATAGATTGATCCTCTAGAATTAATTCACATAACTAACCTAACCCTAGCCTAAGCAATTCCTAGTAAGAATATCTAGAAAAGGCAAAACAAATGAAAAAGAGCTTTGCCTAACAAACTGCAAGATTTTATTAATATTCTCCAATCTGATAGTCCTAAGTAGAATAATACAACCTTAAATTTAGACTATTATTTATAGCAAGAAATTCTAACTTTCATAGAAAACATGACTTCTTTAGAAAATAAAAACCTAAAAGGAATCAATATCAAATAACTAATAAGGAAATAATATTAAAACCAAACAATTGCACTAACCCGTCAGTATCAGACCGTTCTTCCACTGGATGAATCTTGAGTTGCATCAGGCGGTGTAACTTGTGACTGTCTTGATCACTAGAGCACGACTTCCGTCGTAAGGTGCACCTCGCGAGTCAAGTCACACTCATCTAAGAAGTTTTAACACGACTTGCATCATAGGATACACCTTGTGACTCAAGTCGCAAACGCCTCGACATTTTAGCACGACTTGCATTGCAAGATGCAAGTCGCAATGACCTCTATTTCAACCTTTTAGAACTTCGCCCAATGTGCTCTATCATCAACTTACTATTACGAGTTTTTCAGCACCATAAATTTCATTATTTTTCCCATTCATCGTTTTATTTAATATGTTGCATCTAGAATAACTAATGGATGAATTTGCTATTTTGTTCTAGAGTAGGTGGTCCAAGCCCAATCCACGTGGTGAGTTTCCAATGAGATTTTAATGATTTTTAAAATAGTTTTCAAAGGATTTTGCCCTTATGAAATTAGCATACTTTACCTTTTCTTTCTTTTTTCTTTTTTCCTGAAAGCTACACATTTTAAATGTATATAAATTGAACTATGGCCAATGTAACCTATTGACAAAGAGTGGTCATTTAGATTAACAATGACATAGGTTTAAATTGCCTCCACTATAACTCTTATCTCAAAGAAAAAAATTATATAATTTAAAATTGATTATAATCCAGGTTAGAGTTATCCAATCATAATTTATACAATTTTAAAGTGATCATGAGATAATGTACATGTACCTCCTTATCTTTACGTAACTGTAGTGGGCCTCATATATTATTATATTTAATGTAATATCACAAATTGAAGCCACCACTCAGCTCTGATTACTGACTCTATAAATAGAATCCACTAAGCTTTGCTTTCAAGACACAAAAAAGAAGCCTAAAATTATTAACAAATGAAGAGTTCACTTATAGCACTTTCCTTCCTCTTCCTTTCATGTCTCCCAAACCCATTATTGGGTGCTCCGACACCGTTATACGACATCGTGGGCAACGAAGTCGTCACTGGCACCCAATATTACATCATCCCAAGGATGATTGGAGCCCACGCCGGCGGTCTCAATTTCACCTCAGGTAGAAACAGTTCATGTCCCCTGGATGTCTTCCAAGAAGCTAGCCAAGTACAAATGGGTAGTCCAACATTGTTATTCCCTGCTGATTACACAGGAGTGAATGGTACTGTTGTCGGTGAATCCACTGATCTGAACATCCAATTCAGTGTCCATACTCCTAATTGTAGCGAGTATTCTACCGTGTGGAAAGTTGACAACTACGATGAAGAAAGGGGAGCATGGTTCATTACCACTAATGGAGTTATAGGAAACCCTGGACCTCAAACCCTACTAAACTGGTTCAAGTTCGAGATAGTTAGCGAGCCTCTCAAGTCATACAAAATTGTTCACTGTCCATCAGTTTGCGAGTCTTGTGTAAAATTATGCAGCAATGTGAGTGTGAGCGTCCAAACCGAAAGGCGTCTCGTTCTGAGTCACTTCTTTTACGGCTTTGGGTTCATGAAGGTTTCAGATGTTCAATATCACAGGGAGAGGCTTAATGCAATAATCTAAGTAACACTTTGAAGTGTTGTAGAACAAAATACTGCAATTATGCAGTGTCGTTGACAATAAATAATGGACTAAGTTCCTTTTTATATGCATATTAATTATTTGTGTCATAAACTTTTATTTATTTATTTTTTGAGGTATTGGAACGAACCTAGAAAACAACCGGGACCAGGATGGTAGGACCCTAGTAACACGGCTCGGATCAACGGCCCTTATACGACTGGGAGTCACCCACACTAAAGTAGGAGACAACCCATATAGATGGGAGAAAATCCCATCTTTATTGGGTGAGGTGAGGTGTTGAACCTTGGTTTTGAAACCAAGACCGTCTGTTTGCTTCCACTGCACTACAAGGCAATTGACATAAACTTCTTTTATTATAGTGGAAAAACTTAGTGTAGCAAGATCCACCTATCGCCATGCATCCTGCTGTGACATTTTAAGGGGATACATGGTGGATGCCACTCCATCTTAATTTGTTTTTTCTTTTTTTTTTATAAAGTTTGATATACAAGCAATACATTTGATAAATCATATAAACTACAATCAAATTATTTAATTTGGTTA
Source organism: Nephelium lappaceum (assembly GCA_021234005.1). Classification (NCBI taxonomy): domain Eukaryota; kingdom Viridiplantae; phylum Streptophyta; class Magnoliopsida; order Sapindales; family Sapindaceae; genus Nephelium; species Nephelium lappaceum. The sequence continues at coordinate 2,308,576 of CM038007.1, forward strand.
TTAAAGTTTCACGTGTGATATTATAGAATTGAATATAATTTACTTGCTGAAGCTAAAAAATCTCCAAATTAAACACCAAGTTAAAAGTAGCAAAGTGCTTCGTTAAGTTTCATACACATATTATTATACAGTAGTGTTGGTAATAAATTATGCCATTAGAAATTGTCTTAAAAATCATCAAATTGTTATATATACTTAAAAGGAGAGTGAATGTCCATTAATTCATGATAATAACATTTATCTTTTCATCGTCTCATTAGTTTCATCATCATGATATATCTTAGGGGTCGTTTGTTTTTCAGTCTGAAGATTAATAGTGTTGTTGAAGATTAAAGGCTAAATAGTGACTAAAACTTGAAATTTAAATGACAAGTTTTTTTTTTTTTAATCTCTGAATGTATAGTAATTTTATTTGTTTTTTAAAATTAAAATTGTCTGAAAACTAGTAATTTGATATTTATAACTTTTTTACTATTAATATTTATGTAACTTCATTTAATGTAATACAAAACAATTATAATAAATTATTTAGCAAATACTAAAACACTTTTATGTATATATTAATAATATTTTTATTCGTAATTAAAATATGATTAATTATTATAGTAAAGTAATTAAATTTATATATTTAAATAAAAATAAACAAAATGGCCTTAAGTTGAATTACGATTGTTATATATTTAGATAAAAATAACATTAAAAAGAATTTGTATAATGTAAAATTAGAATAAATTAGGAAATATGTTGTTTTGGGAATGATAAATTTGGAATAATATATTTAGAAAACCATTAAGCGATTTAATATTCAGTTAAAAGTCTGAAATTTTAGTTTTATTTTTTTTCAATGATTTTTGGATGGTTTTAAGTAGTTTTACTACTTAATAAAACAAATAAAAATCACTTAACAGACATAATTCAGACCCATTACGTGAAAAGTAGTAAAAACAAATGACCCCTTATTATTCTATTTATGATCAGTATTTTTCATTTTATAACCACCATTTTGTAATTTAATTAAGAGGTTACAAAAAGAGCCCTCACTCTTGTAATTGAGTACTTAAAAATGGTTGTAGGCTATGGATAAAAATTGATGAATAGAATATCTTCTCTCTTTTGTGGCTATATTATTTTCTTTCTTCTATAATTTTGAGTTTTTGCTATTATATTCTCATTTGTTTCTATTATTTCATAACAGATTATCGGCACGAATCACTAATAATTATTTGTTTTAAGTTTTATCTAGATTAAAAAGCTTTTTGCTTGAAGACAAGATGTTATATGATCAAGGCTTGATACATGATAAGAAATGAATTTCTTAGTGAAACAAAGAGTTGAGAGAAATTGTAATGTATTTCTATCTTTAATTTTGGTCTTCCAAATTTTGATTTATATTATTTTCTCGTGTTAGTTTTGTTCTCAATATTCATTTAGGTTGCCATGAAATAAATATATAATTATTTGATAGTAATTCAACCCAAAAATCATAGAATTGAAAAGCTAAAGCTATAAGTAGGAACTAGAACTTTGAAGATTCGAATCACTAAAACCAAAAGTTTTGCAGTTTACAACTAATTAGAACCAAAAGTTTTACACAATTTCATTATGGTGAAGACATGAAGTTTTATACCAATTCCAATTGAAACCAAAATGCATTCAATATGATCATTATTTTTACCTAAAGTTCTAAAGATATATATGAAATTCATGAACCGAAGTTCTAAAAAAAAAAAAAAGGAGAAATAAATATTTTTGCATATTTTTTATGTAACATGGATAAGGACCACTTGGGAATGAAAGAATGTTTCTCTTTGAGATTATGTTTTTTTTTTTCTTGTTCATTTACTTTATCTTTCTAATTTTATTTACATTAATATTCATTGGGTTACTCAGTGACAGATCCAAAAAATTTGTTAAGGTGGGACACATGAACAAAGGGATAAAAAAATGTCAAAAAATTATTAATTAAATAAGACACAAACCATATGATTTCATTAGAAAACCTAATTTCAATTTAAGTTTACAACAAAGAAATAAAATATTTGAATTTATAATGAACAACAACAAATTTATACAATGAGAATTTATTGATAAATATTATCAACTATGTTCCGAGTTTTTTTAAACATTTAATTTTTGTTGATTATAACTATAAAGTAATATATATATATATATATATATAAGTTGAATCATGACAAAACATGGATAATTTTAATGCAATAACTTAAATTTTGAGATTTGAGGATTTATTCATGGATGTATGTTAAAGATAAATTATTAAAAATAAATAAATTAAAAAGTAATAAATTTAGTAGGCTAAACTAGGAACTTAGAAGATGCCAAGTAAAAATGAAGAAATGCCTTTTTTTTTTTTTTTTTTTAAAATCGAGATATGCCAAGTTAAGATGAACAAACCAAAAACATAAAAAGTTATTGAGTAAAATTGTAAACCGTCAGTGGAGTTTGTGTGGCACACCAAAAGTGGAATAAATAGTACTTATATAGAAGAGAATATGTACTTGACTAAATAGGAAAAAATTGTAAAAAGAAAAATATTAATTAATTAGGAGTGAAAAATATATTAAGAGTAGAAAAGAAAAACATTAATTTAATAGGGGTAGGAAAAATATTTGGAGTAAAAAAAGCATGCATAAGAAAAGTAATGAAATATTAAATAATTATATTAAAACTTAAAATAATAAATAATAATGTTAAAAAATTTTAAAAACACACACGGACAGAAACAACAAAACTGCTTCCATTAAAAAGCATAATAATAATAACCAATAAAAGAAATGACAAGAGCAGCTTTATTAAAAAAATAAAAAATAGAAAAATCAAAACAGTGAACTGTCAAATCGAAATCAAAATATATATTACTCTGAAGTCTTCAGCCTATACCCCATTGCACTTTAATCTTTACAGCTAAATTTCTATGTTAAAATCTTAACAGGGCCACGTGCCCCTGCTAGTCATTAGGTGGGTTTGCCCCTGGGGTTACTAATAAAGGGGAAAAAAAATTGAAATAAATTGTAATGCAATCCAAAGATTGCAAACATGATGTGAATATTACTACCCAAAAATTTAGACATAAGAGATACTAAAACTCAAATTAATATTAGTCTAGTTAGGCTAGAAGCTTGATTTAATGTATTACAACTCCAATATTGTAGATTATAATTTAAATATCATAAAATTTGTTACTGTATATGTGTTGACATCTTATGACATATGACAGTATTTGAGTGTTTTTGTTATTACCATTATTGTACGGTTGTGGTTTGAGTAAATTCAAAAACTGGTACTATCAGATTTTTTATGAAAGATAATACAATAGCTCTCCGACAGTTGTTACAACAAGTGACTCAGTGTTATAACAACTTTAGGCGTTCAACAATATGCAGTAAAAAAGGAAGAATTTTTGCTCTGATTTAATTTTGTGAATCAAGTAAGTTTTTATGGTTTTTCTCACTATTAATTTCACATTTATCTAGTAAGAAAAATAATTTTTTTCTTAAAAAAAAAAAATTTGTGAATATCTTTTTTAATTGAAGTTTTTCTTTTATAAAAAGATCTTTTATTTTTGGGATAAAATTCATTGAAAAATACTTTTGGAATTTTCCCTTTATCTATTTTACTAGAATAAATCTTTTTGATTTATTCTTTGACCAAATTTGACGGGACCCGCCCAGGATTTTTCCTTCACGGAGCCCAAGTACTTACTGAGCACCTCATGGAACCCTTCTGGAGTCTAACTTGCAAGACCTAAAAGAGATTTCGTGGAGCAAGCCTTGAAACTTAAATAATTTCATAAACTCATAAATTATAACCATAGAATTCTCTTTTTTTATAATTTAGGTTTTCTAAAAATTTTGATAACACAATGACTGTTTTTCAATATTTTCAAATCTTGTAAATCACCTGAAACAATTTACTAGTACTTCAAAATTTCAAACATTAATCTCCACTACCATTTTAGACCTTTGGTCCATCTCAAAACCAATTCCTAACCATAATAGAACTAATTCAATAAAATCATTTCCAACTTTAGTAACACGTGTTCATGTACAAGAATAAAAAACTTTTACACATAATTTTACTATTTACATTGTACATATGCATAAAATTTTCCTTAAAATCATTCCATTTACATTCATACACCACATTTCAATTTAATCCAAACATGCAATACATGTGACTTCATAAAACATTATTTATGTCCGGCCCATCTAATCCGAGTGACAAGACCCAATCCGAAACCCTCCATACGTATGTCCGAAAGGTCCTATCTGGCACCCCAACGGATCCCTCCTAACCCTACTTAATAGGCTAAGAGAAATTCGCGGAGCTAACCCTTAAAACATTTTCTTACTTTGTAAAACTAGAATGGGTTGAATTTTTTTTTTTTTTTTTTTTTTTTTTTTTTTTTTTTTTTGTGGAAAATTCGATAGCATAATGGTTGTGTTATTAAGTTAGCCAAAATAACCTGCAAAGGAAAATACACTTCCATATATTTTTATTTTTCTAACCCAACTTCTTCCACAAACATACTTTCAATATGACAAATCCATTTCATCCAAATTCATAAGTATAAAGTCAAAACCAAGCCAATTGCAAGTCATAAAATTATTTAAAACTAAAACCCTTATATCATTAGTAAATCGAAACCACTCATTTACAACTTAAGTATGTATTTATACATGATTTCTTTCGAGTGCAATATATAAAAAATGTGTTTGTGCAGAAGAAATGTCGTGTTCTTGCCCATCTACCCTTCTAGAAGAGCCTTCTGGTCTCAGTCACCCACTTCAATACCTAAGGAGGTTTTTAACATAAAAATAGAAAATTATGAGTTATGAAAGCTCAGTGAATGCATATATTTCTTTTTTAACTTAAAAAGTTTTATTTTATTAAAATACCTCCTTAAAACACTTTTCAAAATACATTTCCGTTTCTTAAAATTTCTCATAAATTTCAAAAATTATTTCTTTGTAAAGTGTGAGCACTGAATCTATAAAATATATACGTACATAAAATCTCATATATAGCTTATAAAACTATAAAACCACAAGGGCATCAAAATGTATACAAAACTTATATATATATATATATATATACATAAGAAATCCCATATAACTTAAAATGTTTTTAAAGTATAATTTTTTTCTTAAATCACAAAGCATATACATAAAAATTATAATCGCATAAGTATATAAAAGTTCATATGGAACTTATAAATTTCATATCGAACTTGAACTTATTCGTACATGAAACATCCTACATAAAACTTTATATATACATAAAAATTTAATTTAACTTAGAACTTATAAATTTCAAATCTTATTTAGGTTGTAAATTATACTTATGAAAACTACAATTCATATATGCATAAAATTAATATAAAACTTATAAAATTGAATATCATTTAAACGTACACATATATAAAGATTCATATAGAACTCGTAGTTTATAAAACATATAAAATTTAAATCAATTTCAATGCATAGTATAAAATAAGAAATCCGTAAAAATTAAATACATTCATAAAACTTCATAGGAAATTTATGAATTATAAAACGTATAAAATGAATTCTCATTTCATAAACCCTTTCAAAGGCTAAATCTCATTTAGTCGTAAAATATACTCCAAGCATATAAAATATTTTTTGTTGCTTTTAACACTTTAAATACTTACTTAATTTTCGAAAAACATCATTCGTATCCCATAATATTTATAACCACACGACAACTGTGATAACACTAACAGACATGGAGTCACGTAGCGGTTTTAACAGACACCATGACAAACCCCTTTCCCTAGGTGACCTGCCGGCACCCTACGGTGACCCTTCAGCTAGCCCTTACACTCAACTAAAGGATCCCCGCAGAGCTAAGCCGTGTTCTTTCTGAAACCTTTTCGAAAATAGCGGAAACACGGGAAAATTTTTCGTTTTTATTTCAAACATTTACAAAACATTTTATAAAAATTTAGGCAACATCTCGTCTATTTTTCGGACTTTGCCACCCTGCAGATTATAAAATTTAACACTTCTAAAATATCACAAATCAATTTCCTCAAACTACAAAGCCTTAGACTCTTATTTTTCAACACAACCACAACCGCAATTTCACATTTCAATTTATAAACTCATTATCAGCTGAATCATATGTCATGCATCAATTTACTCCAAAAACACAATTTAAATCTAAGTTAACCACAAAAGGATATTTACAAAACCACGTAGAGATAATAAAATATATACAACATCTTTTAAAATCGAACAAAAATAAGAGTAGATAATTACATTAGCACTATCGCCGCGATTGTCTGGTATCTTCTTGGGGTAATCCGCAACTATGGTACTTGTGTCTGGGGAGGTTTTATTAGAAAACATAGAAAATGTTTGGTGAGCTTTGAAAGCCCAGTGAGTGTCATATAACATATTTAAAACCATGTTTTTATAAAAGCCTCCTTAAAATAGTTTTAATAATTCGAATCAAATCCATTTATTCTAAATTGAGTTTCATGCATTAATATTATAAAATACATATTGCATGGTTTTCAATTTTATAAATGGATCTACTATGGTTGCGAGGTTTTCATTCTAAAAATCTTTCTTTTTTATGAAACGAATCGGTTAGACTCCGTTCGTAGGTGTCCTACCAACCAGCCCCTTTCATTATTATAAAACCGAACATAGTCCGACTCCGCTCCTAGGTGTCCTGCCAACCAATCCGGCTCCCACCAATCTTTAGTGACCCGTGCCGCATGACACGCTAGTATAGAGTGGAATCCTGAATCGCTCTCTATCCGGTTCAAGTAGCGGAATGCTACATCGCTACAGAGTGGAACTCTGTCTCGCTCAGGTGGAAGCTAGCTAATAATGTACCCTTTATGTACAGTGGACTAATCTCTCGAACATCTAACCGACACGACTACTTGCAGGTACCTCCTGCGGTTAGTATAGTTAGTGATGTACTGACACTACTAACTCTACCAATGCACACTTTGGGTACTCAACCCATACTGGTAATATTCTAATACGTTTTTTGTAAGCCATAGGTTTTACTTTTCACATTTTTAAAACTAAAATCCCTTTTATATGCAATTTAAAATGAAAAATCATCGTTTTAACGAAAGTACAAAAACTATATTATCCGTTATCATGCAACTTATCATTTAAATCATATTTCGCTTTTACCAAAATATTCAAACATGGATGAAACATTCATTTATTTTGTCACTCACATTAACTAACGATCACTTCCGAAAGACTCTGAAACGCTCCCTATCGCTCTTCCCTTACTCCATCGGCTTGCTTGTCACCTACATAACATATATATACGTAAAATTTACGTTCGCATCAACTTCTGGAAACTCTAAATAACTAAAAATACATAATTACCCCCAACTGACCCATTTTACGCATAAACCTCCCTTTTTCCTTCTTTTATTGATTCTACGGTTTCGAACTCTGTTTTCTTTGCTTGGAATCTATTTATTATCACTAAGGACATTCTGGTATTAACAGAATCGCGTTCGGAGGCCCAAAACAAAAATCATCTGATTTCGACCCCTTTAGGCCGAATACTATTCACAACCCTATTCGGGAGGCTTTCTTTCCTCCATTTTCACTCCAATCATCTCCCTAACTCGTGCTTAGGTCAGTCCAAGTGTGAATTTGAAATAAAACGTCCGCCGGGTGGACGTTTCTGGCAAAAACGCTCACTTTTTCACACTTTTTCAAAGGGCATTTTGCCATTTTTGATATCCTAAGTTCATTCACTTGATTCTAAGACCTCTTGGACTCCAACACACTCACTTACATTCATCCATGGTGAAAAAATGGAGAAACGGAGCGATTTTATGCTTTGGGTCCAAATAACCGTTATCGGGTGAAATTGTTTCCAATTGATTTCTAATGTCTTCAATGACTTCCTCACACCCTATATACATCAAAATGAGTCTCATTTCACCAATATATCAATGAGATTACAAATCCCTAACACAACCCTCAAACTACCACAACATACTCTTCAATTACATCAACTCATTTTTCACTAATTTCTTTCACAATTTCATTCACACATTTTATCAAACACTTGATGGCATGAAATCCCAACCATTTCCCACTCATTTCCATTTTTAATTACCCAACAATCAACAAAATAAATCATATCAAAACCCACATCAAAACCAACTTAAATCACCAACAAAATCATTAATAATAACCATTTCAAAACTTGAACAACTTACCCTATTTTTCTTCCTCACGAGTTCATCTCCTTCCCGTTCGTTTTGGCTTCGGCTTTGGACTAGTTTGGGTGCAAAAATGGTTGGGTTCAGTTAGATCTCCTTCCTCCTTTTTCTTTTTTGCGCGGCCTCCTTCTTCCTTAATCGGATCTCCTTTCACGTCACTGTTTCAGGTTGGGTTTGAAGCTGGAAATGGCGTCGGTTTTGCCGGCGATGGTGGCTGGTCCGACAAGCGTGGAGGATTGGTCTTCCTCTCCTCCTTCTCCTCTTCCTCTCTCGCTCTCTACCTAGCTCGATCTGCTACAGTTCTGTCGTCGATCTTGTTTGGTTTGGATCAAGTGCGGCTGGTGGTCGGTGAGCTGGATTTGGCGAGTTTCTCGGCTGGATTAGCTAGGCTTGACGTTGGGTTCAGGTGGCCAGAATAGCTCGATCGGGACGGTAGCTCGTCATCGTCTATTCTGCGCGATTTCTACTCCATGTCAAGACAAGCTTGAGTTATGCTTCGCTACTGGTTGGCGTGCAGTTCGAGCTGGTTTCAGGTGGGCTTGCGGCTAGTCGGCGAGCTACTCGGCGTCGGCGTCGGCGTCGTCGCGTTCTTCTTCTTCTTCTTCTTCTTCTTTTCTTTTTCTTCTTTCTCTCGCGTTCACAGATTGCACTGGTTTCTGGTTTGTGATCACTTTTAATTTTTTGGGGAAACTTTATTTTAGTCCTTGAGATTTTCGAAAATATCACAATTTTAAACATCTTTTGGAAACAGCTCTTTTAGTCCCTAACTTTTTCAAAACTCTTCAAAATAGTCCAAACCGTCAGTTGAAAGATATGGAAAAAGCAAAATGACTCATTTGCCCCTAAGTTTGGTTGTAATATCTAAATTACCGTTTTACCCCTAATTAAATAAAAATATTAAAAATAAATAAATTAATATATAATCAAAATTTTTTATTTAATTAAAAAAATAATTAATAATAATTAAAAAAAATCATCACCACATTTTTCTCTTATTTTCTCTCAACAGCATCTTTTTCTCTCTTTTCTTCTTCATCTCCTCCATTTTCTCATCTCTTCTTCTTCTTCTTCTTCTCATTCTTCATCTCCCTTTCCACGTAATCTTTTTCGCTGGTTCTGGGATCGAACCCAAAACCAGTGTATCCGGTTCTAGGTTCCATCGAACCCAGAACCAGTGTATCCGGTTCTGGGTTCGAACCCAGAACCAGTGTATCCGGTTCTGGGTTCGAACCCAGAACCAGATACACCGGTTCTAGGTTTGAACCCAGAACCAGATCTCGGGTTCTGGGATCGAACTCAGAACCAGAGATTTGGTTCTGGGTTGATCGAACCTAGAACCAAAGACTTGTTCTGGATTCGATCAACCCAGACCCTAACATCAGTAGAGGAAAAAAAAATGAAAAATTTTGGAGGTGGGGATGAAGATGATGATGGTGGCGAGAGGTGTTTGGGGTTTGTATGTGATATTTGGGGATGATGTTTGTTGTTAGCGTTTCTGGTTGATGTTTGTGGTTAGTTTTTAGGGTTGATGTTGGGGCTTAACAGTTGTGGTTGGTGTTTGGTTAAGAACTGTGGTTTGATGAATTTGTTGAGTGTTTTTTTTTTTTTATTTTTTCATTTTCATTTTTCTGTTTTAAATTGCTTTGAGGATCTGGATTTACACATTTGTTGTGGTTTATGGTTTGAATGTGTTGAGTGATTTGTTTTTGTTTTTTTTTTTGATAAATTGTTTTGAGGATTTGAATTTACATATTCTGGGTTCAAACAATGTGTTTGAATCCAGATTTTTTTTTTTTTTAAAATTGCCAAATTTTTTTTTCAGTGTTTTGAATTTTTTTTTATAACTAATTTTTGATTTTTTAAATTATTTTAAATTTTTTATAGGTTTAAAATCTCAGTCATCTACGTGTCACAATCTTAGCATTTTATATAAAAGGACCATCTTACCCTTTTCATCCATGCTTTCTGTCACTGTTGACCGTTAGTTGATTAATAGTTTGGACTATTTTGAAGAGTTTTGGAAAAGTTAGGGACTAAAAGAGCTGTTTCCAAAAAATGTTTAAAATTTTGATATTTTTCGAAATCTCAAGGACTAAAATGAAGTTTCCCCTAATTTTTTTGTTTTCATGTTTTCCTCCACAAAGAACTCTAAAAATGACGGTCATATCGCTGAAAATTTTCATTCTCAACCTTAACTTTTAACTAAATTTTACTTTGACTACAAAAATCAAATCTTATCTTCAATTTAGTCCCTTGTCACATTAAATAATTACTCGATTTCATTTACCATTTTATCCTTTTGTTTAATCTCCAATCGAGTTTAAATCGATCTCTATGGTTTCCCTATAACCTTAGGCGCTTCAATGGACCATTTAGGGTTTTTAATAGTTATTTAGAGACTATTTCTGGGAAACTCGTAAAATTAAAATAGAGAGTTTACACACCAACCGTGACACTAACTTACTTATAAAGACATCCCGTAGTTATGTGTGGAATGTTACATCGCTAATCATAACACGAGATAATATCCCACAAAAGTAGAGATGACATGACAGACTTAATTTTTCCCCCAAGTCAGTGACGCATCCCCCTTGGACCTGCCATACTAATGTGGGATATATAGGCCAGGTCTAAAACTTACTTATAAAAGTGGATATACTTATGGCCTTTGAAAATTTTATTTTATCTTCTTACTTAATGCAAAAGCACAAAATTCACTTATTGGGGTGCAATAAGCACAAAATCTTAATTCGAAGTGCATTAAACACAAACTCGTACTTAGAAATGCATAAAGCTTCAAATTTCATTTTCTTAGTGCAAAAAACACAAAATATCATTTTCTACGTATAAGAGCACAAAATGGCTTGTCATTTAAAATTCATAAATCTCATTTCATCATAAAATATATTTAAAACATATAAGATATTTCAAATGCTTATTTCAGTTTCTAAAATGGCATCAAACACTTACAACATGCTTAGAAACATTTAGAACAACATAACCATCTATAAAATCATTCTTACTAAAGGCAAAAAGCCCCAAAACATGTCAACTTATAAAAGTGATAATCTAAGGCGTTCAAGCCCAATTCCATAAACTTTTTCTTTAAAACTTTCAAATCATGATAAGCTTACAATTTACAAATTTCACGTTGGTTTACTTAATCACATAACATAGCCTCTTTTGCCAGAAGGCTTAAACTAAAACATTAAAAATTCATTTCCATATTTATTTAATGCTTACAAAATCATAACAGTTTGATACTTCATACAAAACATCGTATCAATGAAAGTGCTCATTTCGAATTTAAAGCTACATAAAAGAAATTCCTTTATAAATTTTCACATAAATAACAAGCTTTGGTAAAACTTCACTTAGCACTCACAACATATCTTTTCTCATAACTTTTTAAAATCACTTTCAACACTTAAAAAAAAAAAATGGGTGTAGCACTCACCTTATTCAAGTTTTCTTAAGTGGGCTCCAATAGCCTTCACCAGTTCCGCTTTCTTCCTTTTCACCTACACATCACATATTTGCCTAGAATACACTTATTTTAGCTTCACAAAGCTTATCACACAACTTACAACTCAATTAATTCATTATAGCACTATTTTACCAACTTACTTCCCTACTCGGTTTCCACTTAATCGAACCTTTAAAATTCCGTTTTCTTTGCATGAATCCTATTTATTCTCATCTAGGAACACCCCTATACACTCAAAACCATCATTCGAAACTCGAAACGAAAAGTGGCATTTTCATACTCCCTTTGGCCGAATGGTATACCCAGTCCAATCCATTGGTTTTCTTTACTCAATTTTTGCTCTAATCACCTCCCTAACTCGCACTTAAGTCACCTATAAAACGGTTATGAAAAATTCTAACGAACGGGTGACGAAACCCAGGAAAAACCCAATTTTTTCACTACTTTTTCATGACAGCTTTCATATTTTTCATTTAAAATCTTAATTCTTCTTTCCCTAATGCCATACATACTTAAACAAACTTATTTAATGTATGAAAGCACACACATGAGGTGGTATTACATGATACTTATCAATGCTCTTCATATGGTTTACAAGTTGGAATGTTGTCTAACTTACTTTCCAACACTTCCATAAGCCTTTCCTGGGTTTCCTTACCACAATTTCAACATGGAATCATACTTAATAACATCAAATAACATTAGTTTCATACTTCCCTCATTATGATCTTACATGGCCTAATATATAAACAATTCATTTCATTCAAGTTTCTCATTTTATTTCTTTCAAGCATTTCATCAAACACCTTACCTACATTAAAAATTCACTTAAACAAACTCATTCAAACTTAGTGTTGATTCCAACAAAACCTTAACCTATCAAGCTTATTGGTCTCCATGCATTTTACACTTACTTTAAAGCTCTTAAATTCAACTTATAATATACATAAAAACCCACCTAATTTTCCAACAAAATCACCAACAACAACATGGTGGAAATGGTTCAAAAAGTGATAAACTAACCTTTCTTTTGGCTTTGATCTTGCTCTTAACTTGTTTTTCTTGCTTAGGATGACTTGAGATCTTGATTGGAGGCTTAAAAATGCATGAAAATCACTTGGTTCCCTTCATTCCATGCTTGGCTGAGACTTTTCTTCTTCATCTCTCTCAATCCCGTTTTGTGTTTGTGTGTGGCAAGAAATGGCTTGAAAAAGTGGCTAAAGGTTGATATTTATACTAATCTTTCTCGAAAATGACCATTATGTCCCAAAAAAATTTGGTTTCCACCCTTGAACTTTGTTTAACTCCATTTTGACCCCAATTAGAGAAACTTGTTTCATTTTAGCCCTTATCACACTTAACAATTCACTTAAGGTCATGTATGATTTCATCCTTATACTTATTCATTTAATCTCCAATTGGGTTAATTAATTCTTAAAAATTTCCTACATTCATGGATACTTCCATTTGTCACTTAGGATCTTAAAATGTCACTTACAAACTATTATTGGGGAAACCATAAAATAAAATCGAGGGCTTACATCGAGGAATGGGAGCAAGCACCCTGATCACTGATCCCTACACCTAGGGAGGTTTTTAAAACAGAAAATCACAGAAGGGTGAGCTAAAAGAGCTCAATGAGTGTTAAGGCTTTTTTTTTTTTTTTTTTTTTTTTTTTTTTTTTTTTTGTTTAAAGGAATTCTTTTCGAAAATATACCTCCCGAAAACCTTTTAAATAAATTTTCATTTCTTAAACATTTTGTATTCGAAACAAAAACTTTAACTATTTCATAATCAAACTTTGAAATTTAAGTTCACGCATAAAAATCATGATAATTTTCAATTCTTGCATAAACTTGTAAAATGCCAAAATAATTCATAATATTTGTAAATCATGTAACATTTAAAGATATTTCCATGTATTGCTGAAACTCTACCAATGGAACCCAAAGAGCATCATACCATGGTCACGCATACCGAACGGGAGGAACCACCAACCCCAGTCCTAGGTGGGACGAACCACCATCCCCAGCTGGCTATAGCCCCACGTGACAGTATCCATATCCATGGGACATCTCACAACCACGCAGTGGAATTAATTTGTAGTGCATACATAAAGTGAGATAATATCCCACACGTATAAAGGGTGACACGACTCGACTGTCAAACTCAATTTCTTGATGTTAGTGACACATCCTCCCAACACTTGCCATACACCCAGGGGTATTCCAGCCAGGTCTAATCATTCATTCATTTCATTTCATTTCCATCAATTCCATAGTATAAACATGGGGTAATCCATTGGTGTTTGAAAACTACATTTTCATGTCATTCATGATTCAAATTCATTTTTTTTTTCAACAATTATAATCACATACAAGCATCATCTTGAATGACATTAAACTTAACTTCATATTTTCATAATTTCATGCATAAAATTTGTCTTGTTCAAGCATGTACATAATATGTGCAAATACTAGTATTTCCATACAACCATATCATATTTTGAAATCATTTAATACTCATGAAAAATAATTAAGACACATCAAAAATGAAATCAACATTTATAAAATCAATTACACTTACATGACTCATAAATTAGTAGCTTGCCCTTCCACCTTCACTCCTTTGTCTCCTTAATTTGTTCACTACCTGCAAGTCACCTATCACATTAAAATTCTATCGTAACTAGTTCATTTGAAAGTAATATCAATCACACTTTAGATTCAACTCAAAGTACCCATACTAAAATTACACCATTTCCACACATCCAACCCAAATTTGAGATTTCATATCCATATCTTTTTTTTTTTTTTTTCTCCCAATCCATTTCTTTCATTCAAATACACTTAAACACATCCATATTATCATAAAAACTCATCAACATGATCAAGTTACATTTTGAACACTAAATCCATACCATAGCCGAACCAATACCCAAATTTATTTCATCTCCATTTTTCCTTCATCCTTTTGATGCACCTTAGCTCAAATTCATGCCAAAGCATCACCCAAGTATATCAAGCATAAAAAATCAATTCAAACACACATACACCCCATTCTAGCCGAAAATAATCATCATGCATTACAATCCATTCTTTTCATTTTCTTTTCACAATTTAACTTAAAATCATATGAAATCTCATGTAATTTTATCAAATATAAAAAATCAATCCAATTACACCACATTTTTCCATTTGGCCGTACACTATACAACACACCCACACAATCATTTTCTTTCATTTCTAATTGCACCAATCAATTTAATTTTGTGCCAAAAAATAATATAACCATATTACACATTAAAATAAACTCAATCTCATGCACAAACATAACTTGACCATACACTAACTGACATTTTCAACCATCAATACTCTTGATTTTTTGTTCAATAAATCATCTCAAAGTCGTATAAAACCTCTTATAAATTCATCTATACATTAAAATATTTCAATTACACCATGTTCTCCATTTTGATCATGTAAGCCCTCAATGTTTATTTATGGCATCCCTAGTATTATTACTAAGAGATATTTAAAAAAAAAAGAGCTCAATTCTTAGACCCTCAAAACATTCCTAAATGGTGAAGATTGATGCAATTATAGGTTGGAGAGTTGGGGCATGAAAAATAGGTTAGAATATTCAAAAATGTCTTTTTTTTTCAGCATTGGCGCTCACCCGGCCGCTCAGTAGGGAGGAAACGCGCAAGGGAGCGCACTTGGGACAATGTGTGGCACTCCCTTGGGCGCCTAGAGGCTGCTGAGCGCGCAAGGGAGCGCACTTGGGACAGTGTGTGGCGCTCCCTTGGGCGACTAGAGGCTGCTGAGCACGCAGGTAGGCACGCTGGAGAAGTGCAGGCGCGCTGGCACGCGCGGAGGCGCGCAGGTCGCCGACAGCACTGACCTTTGGTCATTAAATCAGTCATAACTTTCTCTACAGATCTCCGATTCACAAACCGTCAGTTGCTATGGAAACTAGACATCCGTAGCTTCAATTTGATATGTTGTAGCTCACGTAACTCAAAAAAATGACTTGACACGAGCTGTCACAAGTCAACCCATCGTTTATGCCTGACCATTCTCAATTATGTAGAGACCAAGAAGAAATTATTTAAGGGGCAAGATGGTCATTATGGGATTGTCATAGGTATAAATACAACACTTGATCAATTTTTGAAGAGAGTTCATGCCACTCACAAAGCAAACACAAAGAAATCAAAGGAAAGAAAAGAGAGAACGTGAGAAAGGTGTGTGTTGGTTAGGTCAAGGCTAGGAATTGATGATCAAGCTAGTTTCAATCACTTTTTGGCATCTCAATCCATCAAGCAAGCTTGTATAAGCTAGGAAATCAAACTTGAAGCAAGGATCAAAGCTAAATAAGGTTAGTTCACTTACTTTTGAGCTTGTTGTGGTGATGTTGATGTTGGTTATTTTGATGGTGTTTTAGTGGATTTTGATGGGAAGTTTTTACCTATGTTAGGAGATGATTTATTTGAGACTTGAAAGGCTTGTATAAATGACATGGAAACCTACTAAAATTGATGAGTTAGGGTTGGCGTGAGATAGGTTTTGAGTTGGTTTTGGATTGGAAACTAAATGAAATGAATGTAGACAAGGTGTTTGATAAATTGTCTAAAAGGAATCCACATCAAAAACTTGAAAGAAATGGATTTAGACTAAGTTAGTGCTTGTAAGGTTTTATGGAGAGGTATGAGAATCCAATGAAATTGAGGTGTTTTAACTATGATTCCATGTTGTTTAGGTGACCTATAATCCTATGAAAATGTTAGAATTGCATTGGAAGCAATTCCATTGTAATGCATTGTAAAGCACCTAGGAAAGACATTTTGAGTTGCCATCGAAAATCAATTCTTTTATATGTTGAAATGATTTGTATGGATAGGTTTGAGTATGTTTAACATAAGGAAAGAAAGAACTAAGTCTTAGAATGAAATGAGTGAAAAAGCCCCCTAAGAACGGATGAAAAAGTGAGGTTTTTCTTAAACTTTGGTATCCAAACGATATCGGAATTCGACGAAATTTTATGGGTGACCACATTGGGAGATAACAAGAATGTGGAAGAAAGAATTGGAGCAAAAGCATGCATGGTTTGGGCTGTGCATTCATTTCGGGTTTGAGAGGTCTAAAATGGTCATTTTGGGTTCCAAGCTTCAATTTATGATGGGAAGCATATGGGAACATCCCTTGGGACATATATGAAGGATTCATGCAAATAAATTGGGAATTTGGAGCATGGATCAAAGAGAAATTGAAAGGAGAAGTTGCTAGTGTAGAGAGAATGTTATAAAGTTAGTATAGTTAAGTGCATCTTTGCATTGTCTATTGAGCACATTCTAAGTGTGCTTATCATGTGTAGGTGAAGGCGAGGCTAGCGGAGCCGGAGAGGACCGTTGAAGCTATTAAGGGAAGTTTGAAAGCAAGGTGAGTGCAAAATGGTTTTAGCAAAAATGTATGTGTTTTGACACGTTTATGTATTTTCTAGTATGGTGGTGATTTTATGATTTAAAACGGATGATTTCATGAATACTATGTTTTGTATGAAAGTTATCTTTTATGTTCTTACAAGTGTGAAAGCTACTTTGAAATGGAATTCGAAGTTTTAAGTATTGTTTGATAAACGGTTGATGCAAAAATGATATATGTACAAATATGTTTTCAAAGGCCAATTGTTTGCCCACCCTTGTAAGTTATGTAGACCCGGCTGGTATGTCCCACACGTGTATGGCAATGTATGGGGGGTTATTGCATCACTCACATTGGGGGAATAGAGTCCGTCGTGTCGCTTTTACGTGTGTGGGATGTTGTCCTACTCTACGCTTTGCGATGCACAATTCCGCGCGTAGTTGTTGGGATGTCTTTGTAAGTGTCACAGATGGTGTTTAAGGCCAAATCATCTCGTGACTCCACGTTATCATGGTTGTAAGTTTAAGGGGTAACATTGGTGCATTTAAAAATGCGAATGTAAGTTCGAAAGTAGCTATTTTACCTAATTATAATTATGTTTCGAAAGGAAGTCTTATAATTGAATTCAGTTGAATGATATTATTGCTTATTAAATTCATGAAAAGTTTTATGTATCCCTTATGTTGGGATTTGTATGATTTTATTATGAGAAGCATGAACTTATATGAAATTCTAAGTTAAATGATTATGAAATACAACCCTATTTTTAATGTTTTTAAGGAGGTATTTTACAATGGAATATGATATTACTTTATAACGTACACGGATTCACTGAGCTTCATTAAGCTCACTTTTTCCTGTTTTATATCAAAAACCTCCTCAGGTGCTAGCGCGGGTGACAAGGCACAAGGTACCCTTCGTTGAAATAGGTGGGCATCGGCTCGATGAATGCTTCACTTGTATAATCATGTTGCATACATATGAAAGTTGAAAAGCCACCTTTTTGATGTATTTTATAAGATGTTTTGAATGGCTTTTAAAATGAGATTCGTTACTCATATGTATATTAAAGTGTTTAAGGCTTTGTAAATGTTAGTTAAGTGATGAAACATGTTGGTTTTCCTATGTAAATTGTTTACAAGAAATTGGCTTTTATCTTGTGATTTATGGTTTACGGTTTTCTCAACTATTTTGTATGAAATTGGAAAATTAACCTTTGAAAGAAGTTGTGAAAGAAGTTGGGTTGGATATTGAAAATAGTCAAAGTGTATTTTAACCATACAGGTATTTGGAACCTTAAAAATACAAACGTTATATTGCCGAATTTTCATTTGAGAAAAAAAAAAAAAAAAAACCCCAACCCAATCTTGTTTATAAGTAAGGAAAGATTTTAAGGGTTCGCTCCACGGATTCCTTTTAGGCCAATTGAAAAGGTTTAGGAGGATCCCGTTGGGGTGCCAGGTGGGGCCCTCCGGATATGAGTATGGTATGGTTTGGATTGGGTCCTGTCATATCACATGCTAGTATATCACACCATTAATCAATTCTCTTCCTTTCGAGCTCAAAAATCATATTCAAATGCATCATTTAAACATCAATTAATCAACTAAAACCTTAAAATCACAATCCATTAAATTTCATAACATTATGGTATAAAACCTTGAACTTACCTTACTAATTTTCCTTGATCACAACTCTCGGAAGCTCCCTTTGCTTTCTAATCTCAATTTGAAGTTAATCAACTCCTAAATATACCATAAATTTCATCAATAACTTAATTGTTCATAAATTCTTAAAAACCCATCAAACTAACCATAAATTTAACTCACTTACCAACAACTTCTCTTCACTTTTCCATGACTATTTCTTAATGAAAACAAGGAGAAGAGATTGATGGAGACACCTTGGAACCTCCTCCTGACAAGATCCAATCCGAAACCCTCTATACTTACGTCCGGAGGGCTCTACTTGGCACCTCAACGGATCCCTCCTAAACCCTACTAAATGGGCTAATAGAAGTCTACGAAGTGAACCCTTAAAATCTTTTCTTATTTTGTAAAACTAGAATGGGTTGGATTTTTTTTTTATAAAGTTTCATTTCGACTTTTAATCCATGTCATTTACTAAAACAAAAATCAGGCAGCATAACGGCTGCATTTTTAACTTAGCCAAAATAACCTGCAAAGGAAAATACACTTCTATATACTTTCATTTTTTCAACCCAACTTCTTTTACCTATAAACATATATTTCAATAACGATTCCGTTTCGTTGAAATCAAAGCATAAATCATAAATCAAACATTTTACAACTTACAAATTTCTTTAAACGTGAGTCAAACTTTTCAAATTCATGCATAATTAATTCACCACTCATTTTTAACTTAAACATATATTTACACCTGATTTCTTTCAACTATAAAATATGCAAAATACATTTACACAGAAGTAATGTTGTGTCCTTGCCGCCTACTCTTCTGGAGGATTTCTCTAACCTTGGTTACCCACTTCAATACCTGAGGAGGTTTTTAACATAAAAACAAAATTATGAGTTATGGAAGCTCAATGAGTGCTTATATTTCTTTTTAACTTAAAAGGTTTTGTTTCTTAAAATACCTCCTTAAAACACTTTTCAAAATACATTTCCGTCTCTTAAAATTTCTTATAAATTTACAAAATCAACCTGCAAATTAAAATTTACACTTCTAAAGTTTCACAGATTTTCTCAACTTTCAATTGGACCTCAGGTCCATTTCTATGACAATCCCTAGCCACAATTTTTAAGAAAATAAAATCAAATCAGTTTACTATCAACTTAAAAATAAAAATTTCTTTACAAATCTAGAACTTTACAATCCAAAAATAATCGATTTAATTTCATTACAGAATAAAGTTAACCATAATTAAATTATGGCTAATATATTTACAACCAAAAAAATAAGTTCATATATTCTTTTGTGCATTGCCACTTATACATTCACAAAACATTTATTTCTTCAGCCACTTTCAGTCGGATGGAGGGGAACATGTATCCTGTCGGCTGAAGCCTACATCTGGGGAGGTTTTTTAACAAAAATTTATAAAATGTGAGCTACGAAAGCTTAGTGAGTGCGGGATTTACTAACTTAAATTATTTTCTAAAGGGGTAACTTCCCTAAAACATTTATAAAATTTTTTATTTCTTATAGTTTTCAGAAATATAACTTCAGAATCGATATTAACAAAATTTAGATTCAAAATAATAAAATTCAGAACTAGCAGATAAAAATTTATATTAAAAATGGTAATCAATTTTAGAAATTTTCGTAAATTTTCATATATAACAGAATTTCAAAATAGTTTCAGATATAACAGAATTTCATATAATTTCAAAACTGCCAATGGACTTCCAGAAGCATATAGATAATGGTCACACATACTGGGTGAGACAAACCACTATCCCAAGCACTAGTGACAGCCATCAGTGCTTCACGCCTAGCGTTCTTCACACTTTCTGTCATATACAGAAGACATCCCACTAACGCACTGCGGATTAAATCCATAGTGCAAGCATGAAGTGAAATAATATCCCTTGCGTATATTTGGCGACGCGACTCGACTGACAGACTCAATTTCCTCATAGTTAGTGACAACCCATCCTAGGATTTGTCATACATGTATGGGTATTTCGATCGGGTCTAAACAGATATACATTTTTAGATACTGTCAATTCCATAATAGATAATGTAATCCATTGGGTTTGAAAAATTCAATAATTTCTTTATGCCACTCATAAATAAATTCATTTATTTCAATTTCTCATAATAACTATATTTTATTTCGAATGACATATAATTCGCACCTTTCATGCATAAACCATAACACATTTAAACTCAAATGAGAGATCTAAATCAATTATTTATTTTCATAACCTACATGAAATAAATAGAATTATTTCAGACTCAAACAACCTTAAACATAAAATTTTTAAAGTATGATTTGCACTTATAATTTTTTATCACTTGGTGGCTAATCAATCCTCCCCTTTTTCTTGACTTTTGGACTTCAATTTGGTCACATATAATTCACCATTTCAAGCCCAAAAATACCATCAATAACATGTCTATTCCATAATTAAATAAATTCGCATTTCCTTAACTAAACTTCAATTACATCAAAGCTAATTCCATTACTAATTCATCCAACACTTTTTAATTTCCATTTCTTTCCATTCCATTGGTGTTTATTCAACATCATACACATTCAAACACTTTAATACCCTATGGTATCACATGAATTCAATTAAAATTCAAGGTGCCCTTCAACCTAAAAATAAATAAATTTCATACCAATTCATCAATTTAATTAAAACTCCTTCCACCAATTATTCCCATACCAATTAATTCATCAACCAAAACCCTTAAACACATTAAAATCCAACACCAACACTAGGCACCCATTCTTGCCATCTACTAACTCCACACACACACAATCATTCATTTCATTTTTCTTCAATTAAAGCACACAAATTTTTACTAATTCAACTCATCTAACATTCAATAAACTTAAATCAATTAAACCCATCAATTATCATCATCATCCATTCAAACCCTAATTTTCAACACACTAACAAAATCCAACCAAACTCATATCACATTCTACTTCAATTCTAAGCTTAAAATCATGACAAACAACCTTCAAATAACTCACAAACAACATCACTTCATCCATCAACCACCATGTTCAACAAAACCCATAAAAACTTATCAAAAACTCTATCAATTTAACTATAAATTCAACCAACTAACTTACCTTGTTTTCTTGATGATTCTTGGAGTTAGGATGGTCGAAAACTTGGTGAAAATTGTCTTGGATCAGCAGCTCTCTTCTTCCTTCTTCTTCTTCTTCTACGGTTCTCTCTCTTTTCCTCTCTTTTCTTTCTTTTTCGATTTCTTTTTGTGTTTGGCCGAATTGCTTTTGGTTTCTTTCTTTTCATTTGGTCCGCCAACACCTCTTTTTCTAGTTCCTTCACAATCTCATCTTGTCCCTTTAAAATTTTAAAAACCACACATGAGCCCTAATGAGTTGTTTTAATCCAATTGGTCCATAATTACTCATAATTATCCATTCAATTCTCTTTAATCAATTCTAATTAATCTTAACCATAAATTTGATCAAAAGATGACTATAAGGTGTTAATCCACCATTGGTCCATCAATAATCACATGGATTGTGTTTTTAGAATGGGTTTAATATTATAAAATCTCATTTATACCCTTAACATTAAAAATTAATACAATTCATTCCGAAATAAATTCCAAATTAATTATGTGATCACCCATTCATCAAATCGACTTTATAATACTCTAATTAGGTCTCTTAGAACTCAATCTATGGCTTCGAAAAAAAATTCAAACGGAGTTTAGGTCAACAGTATTCACAATCCTGTCCGTAAGAGCGTTTTCGTGGGGTAACTTTCGGAATCTTCAGAAACTACCTAAACGGATTCATTTTTACTCCGTGTCAGTTTTATTGGGTCCTACTAACCATTCTAAATATTTTCAATTTTCCAGGGTCCATCTTAAAATTTCACTATTCCTCGGGTATTATTCACCCGAAAATATAACTATTCATCCGTAAATTCACTGTTAATCATAAAATGAAAGTTTGGGGTCCTACACACTCTCTTTCCAAGACTCAAAAGACCCTATAGAAAAATATTCTAAGTCTCTCAAAGACATGAAGCTCTCTCTAGTACATTTAGATGCTCATTTTCGACATACAAAACTCATGCATTCAGTGGAGCTTTATGTGATCAACATGGAAGAAAATGCCCCTCATGAGAACTGGTGACCCTTAGGGTGCTTGTTTGGGTTAGCGTGTAAGGGAGCGCAAATGTGGCGGTGCATCGTGCTCTCCAAAGTGCTTGTTGAGGTATACATGCCTTTCTGGTTATTTGATGCCCCTTTGGGCGCTTTGCTCATGATTAAAGTATCAAATATGAAACTTCATACATCTTAAGGTTCATAAGACAAAACGAGAATTTTTGAGTTCCTTATACTCATTAAATGTAGCATTTGATAGACTAGGTATTCACCTTATCTATATCTCAAATCACTGATGGGTTCCTTTTGGTTCCTAAATGGGCACCTGAATCAAACCAAACCCTTTGTCAAGCTATTGTTCTTTTGTTTTGTTCCTTAAATGTCTGGAGTCAAACATTGATTTATCAAAAAGACCAATTCTTTGATTGCATGATGGACTTCTTTAAAAAACATTAGTGTGTGTGTAAACGAGGTGCTCTACCTAACTAAGTTATAGCCCTTGTACTTGTAATACCCTTTAATCATATTATGGACATAATGTAAACCCTCGATTCCATAATTGTGGTTAGAATAAAAATGAGCTAAAATCTAAGGGAGGAAAATGAAATTGTTTTAGGGTGTAAGTGGAATTAGTGAGAATTGTGGGGAGGAAAATAGAAGTAAAAAAGATGTGAGTTGACTTTGAAAAATAAAAGCAAAACCAGACTCGCAGCTCTCGTGAAGAAGAAGAGAAAGAAAGAAGAAAGAAAGAAGAATAAGAGAAGAAGGAAGAGGAGCTGTCGCGTGACGCCGACCAGCCGCCGACCAGCTGCCGACCATCGCCGAGCAGACCATCGCCGAACAACAGCCGCCGAGCTCGCCGTGAACTGAAGCTAACTTATAGCGAACTAGCACTGCGACTGAGCTAAAATCACCGGCGAACAGCTCTGATCGACGCCGACGAGCTGCTCTAGCCCGACCCGCACGAAGACCAGCCCAAACCCGAACAAGATCGAGGTGAACCGCGGCTAGAAATACTCCTCCACACGTGCAGATCGGCGACAGGGACAGCGCCGAGCGACGGTGAAGACAGCTGCATGTTGCGGCGAAGCCGAGAGGGAAAGAGAAAAAGGAAGAGAGGGGAAGAAAAGAGGAAGAAAACCAGTCCAATCTCAGCTCAGATCTACCTCCAAATCAGTCCAAAATCACCTCAAAATCAGCTCCAAATTGAAGACAACGCGAAGAGGAAAGAGATGAGTTGTTTAAGCTTGACGTTGATGATTTTGTTGGCGTTTTAGTTGATTCGAAATGGGTTTTGTTCTGAGTTGTTTGTTGGTTGATTTTGAGTAAAGATAAGTTGAAATCTAAGTGAATTAATGGTTATTGGGAGCTTAGGAAACCAAGAAAAACCATCCGATTGGGTTAGGGAATAGGTTCGGCCAAAAGGAGTCGGAACCGGATAATTTTCATTTCGGACCTCCGAACGCGATTCCGTTAGTGCCAAAACAACCCTAAGTGATAGTACATAGGTTCCAGACGAAGAAAACTGAGTTCGGAACCTTAGAATCGATAAAGGAACGAAATACGGAAGTTTATGAGTAAAACAGGTCACTTAGGGGTGATTATGCAATTTTAGTTATTTCGCATTTTTCGAAGTTGTCGCGGACGTAAATTTATGTATAAATATGATGTGTAGGTGAGGCGGAAGCCAGGGGAGCACGGCACGGCTCCTGAACTTTTATATACAAAGTTTTAAGATCAGGTGAGTGTTTTTATAAAAATGTTTTTACTATGATTGATTTTAAATGCATGCCAAATTTATCATGTTGATTAGAATACCAAATGAATTCTAGATTGAAATGGTTGCATGGATTATGGAAATGATTTATGTGAAATGTGATTTAAATGAGAAAGGAAATTTAAATTGAAATGATATTGAAAATCTATGGTACACCTGATTGTATGTTATGTATCTCCAGTGGGGTTGAGTACCTTAAGCGTGCATTGGCTGTGTTGGGAGAGTCTGTCACTAACAGCGGGTGGGACTGTGTCTGTTTAGTCCTGTGAGTCGTCCAATGCACGTAAGAGGTATATTATTTGCTAGCTTCTAACCGAGCGAGGCAAAATTCTGCTCCGTAACGAGGCAAAATTCCTTTACGTAAAAACTGGATAGATGACCTGATCGAGGCAAAATTCCGTGATGGTCTGAGCGAGGCAAAATTCCGCTCTACTTATAGGGTACCATGTGATGCAAATTAATGATGGTTGGCCTATTTATATTTATATAAATTCTTTGAAAGTCATCATTGCCACCATTATTGAAATGTTTTAATAGAAATTGAAATCATGCAACCTATAAATTTAAATATTATTATTTGGCATGAAATGAATTTTATTAAATGCCGATTGATATGTATTGCTTCTAAATGAATGATGAATTTCAGATATATCAATTATTCAATCATGGTATTTGATTATGCATAAATGTTTTAAAAGAGTTTTGGGAGGCTATTTGATACGCCTATTTTAAATGGAAATTATATAACACTCACTGGGCTATCAAGCTCACTATGTTTTATATTTTTGTAAATAAAAACCTCCCCAGGGACAGGCACAGGCACAGGTACAGGTACAAGTACTTCAATGGCAGGAACTCCGGATCGTGATTAGCGGAGTCAAAGAGGCTGTGCTGATATTTTTGAAATGTGTAAATTTTTGGGATATGTAAATAAAGATATGCATGACTTATGAATTTAATATATTTCTAAACCGTATGTATATTTGTGGTTGCTCGTGGATTGATAAAAATGAGAGCCAGAGGCTCTGTAGTTTGGGGAAATTATTTTGTGATATCATAGAAGTGTTAATTTTATAATTTGTAGGGTGGCAAAGTCCGAAAAACAGACGGGATGCTACCCAAATTTTTATAAAATGTTTTACAAAGGTTTGAAATAAAAATGAAAAATTTCCCCGTGTTTCCGCTGTTTTTGAAAAGGTTTCAGAAAGAATATGGCTTAGCTCTGCGGGAATCCTTTAGTTGAGCATAAGGGCTAACTGGAGGGTCACCGTAGGGTGTCAGCAGATCGCCTAGGGAAAGGGGTCTGTCACATAATTTCTTGTCAAGATGAATATTACATTATCCATCACCATATGATCTTTTTGATAGCTATTGCTTTGAAGTTATACTGTATTTATAATCGATCGATAGGATGGGTCCCCTTTTTTTGTTTCTCTTTATAATGATAAATGACATACTTAACTCAGTGATTAGAGTAGTACTTGCATAAAATAAGAGTCATTGGTTCAAATCCAATAATAGGTAAAACTTATTAGATACCATTGAATGTGGTATCTAATAAGTTTTTCTACTCACTTATTTTGTATCTCTTTTATCCTATTTGATTTTCGAATTGAAACTAAAACTTTTTTCCTTACATCAGAAAGAGTTCGATTCCGCTTGATTGTATTTGATTGTATTTAATCGGTAGAATCCATATGTGTATAAACACAAATTCTTTGGATTATTCTATTCAGGTGCACCAACTAGTTACCAACTTGCATTGGGAACCTCTACTCGTGTCCTAGCTCATTTGAGAGCTAAATTTGTCTCTACCAGGTCTGACCTTTGCTTGCTAAAATTGATCATATAATTGTTTACAAACCTTTGATTGGTGAACCATCAATGACTATGGAAACTATATATCTTTAGCTTTAATTTGTTAGGTTATAGCTCACATAACTCGACTTGAGGATTCCACATGAACTCTTATAAGACAACCTATCTACCAAGTCTAGAATTCTACATTTATGCAATTTTTTTCATAAAACCCAACTTTAACTCTGTTTCACCCTGAAATTATGTCGAATCCCTTCAAATGAGTTATAATACTCTTCCAAAGCTTATTTACCTAAAAAACACTCGGAAAGACATAAAAATATTCGAGAACGATATCAAATAATTAGATTTGGAGGCTTAAATATGCAAGAAAAGATACACCAATCAACATATCCAGTGGCAAAACTCATAGATGATTTGGAAACACAATCCCTGGATGGAGCACGAGTTGCATCTCGCGGAGTAAGTGGCGATAGTTCTGGCTATTGGCCGTTGAATAGACTATTGGATGCAGTTCGCGATGCATCCGACGATGTTGTCGGGCTTCAACTCTTTAAGCTTTGAAATTTCTCTATTTTGATCCTAAATGCCTCTAAAACATTCTAAGTCCCTAAAACTTATTCATCTGTTCAAAATCACTTGAAAAACATTAGAACATCCATAACTTGCTCAAGTAATTATCACAAAAAAAAGGATTAGATATATGAATTCACGCCAATTTTGAGCACAATGAAGGTGAAATCAAGTAAAAGGAGTGACAAGAGCATCAACAATCAAACAATCACCATCAAAAGAAAGCAACTGAGTGCAAAAAAGAACATTCAAGACCCACAACCCTATGCACGCCCCCTCAAATGGGGCACCCAAGGAAGTGCCACCCACTGCAAGACTGCACTCCCCTCCAACCCCCTCAAATGGGGTGCTTAAAAAGCGTCATGGGTCATCATTTGGATCTCACTTCATGCCCTAACGTTTATGGGCTATAAATAACCTTATTTATACCATTTTAAGGCAGTTTATAAGGGTAGAGGATGAAGCCCGAATGACAGACCCCTTTCCCTAGGCGATCTGCTGGCACCCTACGGTGACCCTCCAGCTAGCCCTTTCGCTCAACCAAAGGATCCCCCGCAGAGCTAAGCCATATTCTTTCTCAATCTTTTTCGAAAACAGCGGAAACGAGGGGAAATTTTTCATTTTTATTTTAAAACCTTTTCAAAATATTTTATAAAAATTTGGGCAGCCTCTCGTCTATTTTTCGGACTTTGCCACCCTATAAATAATAAAATTTAACACTTCTAAAATCATAAAAACAATTTCCCCCAAACTACGGAGCCTCAGGCTCTCATTTTCCAACATAATCACAACCACAATTTCCACATTTCTAGTTATAAACTTATTATCAACAAGGTCATATGTCATGCATCAATTTACTTCAAAAACATAATTTAAATCCACAAAAGAATATTTACAAAACATGTGGATATAACAAAATATTTACATCACTTAACATTAAACCAAAAGATAATTGGGAAATCACATTAGCACTGACGCCGCGACTGCCTAGTGTCGTCCGGGGGAATCCGCAGCTATGGTACCTGTGCCTGGGAGGTTTGTTTAAAAATACAGAAAACGTTGGGTGAGCTTTAAAAGCCCAGTGAGTGTCATATAGTATCATTTAAAACCATACTTTATAAAAACCTCCCTAAAACAGTTCAAATTCATTTATTTAAAATCAAGTTTCATGCATTAATAGTATAAAACACATATTGCACGGTTATCAACTCTATAAAGGGATCTCCTATGGTTACGGGGTTTTTATTCAAAAATCATTTTTCTTTTTATAAACCAAATATGGTCCGACTCCGCTCGAAGGTGTCCAGCCAACCAATCCGGCTCCCGCCAACCTATAGTGACCCGTACCTCATGGCCCCCTAGTATGGAGCGGAATCCTGCATCGCTCTTTTCCAGGTCATGCAGCGGAATCCTGCATTGCTACAGAGCAGACTATGTCTCGCTCGGGTAAGCTAGCAAATAATATACCTTTCACGTGCATTGGGCTAATCTCTTAAACAATGTGACTGACACGACTCTTTGCGGGTATCTCCTGTGGTTAGTATAGTTAATAACATGCTGACACTACTACTCTACCAATGCACGCTTTAGGTACTCTACCCAGACCGTACTCATATGATACTATATGGAAAGCCATAGGTTTTATTTTCATATTTTCAATCCATTTCACATATAAGCAATTCAAACATGAAACCATCATTTCATGAAATCACAAAATCATATCATCAGTTACCGTGCCATTTATCATTCAAATCATATTTCATTTTCATCAAAAATATCAAAACATGCATGAAACATCCATTCATTTATCAAATCAACAAAAACGTATAAAAATCAGTTTGACACTCACCTTCCGCTATCAATTCCAATTAGATCTTCAGAAGCCTCTAAAATGGCGCTCTAGCGCTCTTCCCTTGCTCCACCGGATCGCTCGTCACCTACACAACATATATATACATAAATTTACGTTCGCATCGACTTCCGGAAGCTCAAAATAATAAAAATTACATCATCGCCCCTAAGTGACCCTTTTTAGGCGTAACTCTTCATTTTGATTCCTTAATTAAATCTCCAACTTTTATCAATCCCAATACGCCTAATCAAACTCATTAGGGTCATCCGAACTCTCAACGGACGCCATATGGGCCAGTTTACAAAATTGTCCATTAAACTAGTTTAGCGCACGTTTTGGTTTCACTTGAATCTTTGGTATTTTCTTGGTTTTCTAAACTCCCTATCAACTTCAATTACTTGTTTTTCAACTTATATTCAATCAAAACTAACCAACCAACACATCGGAATAAATCCATCTCAAATCAACTTATACAACAACAAAAATCATCATTTTCAAACTTAAATAACTCACCCCTTTTCCTATTGCGTTACTTCGCTTTTGGGGTGGTTTTGGACTGATTTTGGTGACAGATCTGGGCTGAGATTGGGCTGGTTTCTTCCTCTTTTCTTCCCCTTTCTTTTTCCCTTGGTTTCACCGCCGCACGGCGCTGTCTCCGCCGCAAGTCTGCTGTCCGATCTGCACGCGTGGAGAGCTGTTCTAAACGCTGGATCAGCTCCGTTTCAGCTCCATTCAGGTCGGGTTTGAGCTGATCTAGGTGCAGGTTGGGTTGGAGCAGCTCGTCGGCGATGGTTGGAGCTGTTTTGTCGGCGATTGCAGCTCGTTTCCACCTTGATCTATCACGGTTTTGCTGCAGATTTTTGGCTTCGGTTCGCGGCGGCTAGATGGCTGCTGTTCGGCGACGGTGAACGGCGATGATGGCTGGTCGGTCGACAATCTTCTTCTTCTCTCCTTCTTCTTTCTTTTCTCTCTTCTTTCTTCGCGAGAGAGAGACTGGTTCTGTTTGTTGATTTAAAAGTCAACACACATCTTCTTGGCTTCTGTTTTCCTCCACATAAATCTCATTAATTTCACTTACACCGTAAAACAATTCCATTATCCTCCCTTAGATTATAGCTTAATCTTACTACGACCACAATTATTAAAAATTATCTTCACTTTAGTCCCTTTTTATATTAAAAATTATTCGATTTCATTTACTCTGTTAACTTCCTGATTAACCTCCAATTGAGTTTAAATCAATTCCTATGGGTTCTCTATGACCTTAAGCATCTCCACAATTAATTTAAGATCTCTAATCACCACTTATGGACTATTCCTGGATAACCCATTCAGTAACAAAAATAAGGGGTTTACAATTTCTCCCCCCCTTATAAAAATTTCGTCCTCGAAATTAAATTACATACCTTACTCAAACAGGTGAGGATACTGAGCACGCATCTGCTCCTCATGCTCCCATGTAGCTTCCTCAGATCTGTGATTCCTCCACAAGACTTTAACCAATGGTATCACTCTACGGCGCAACATCTGCTCTCTACGATCCAAAATCCCTACAGGCTGCTCTTCATAAGACAAATTTTCTCTAAGTTGCACCGGCTGCTCTCTAAGAATTTGTGAAGGATCTGCTACATATTTCCGTAACATGGAAACATGGAATACATCATGGATATTTGCTAACTCTGGTGGCAGTTCCAATCTATAAGCCACCTCCCCAATCCTTTCCACGATCTCATACGGCCCTATATACCGTGGACTTAGCTTGCCTCGCTTCCCAAATCTTAATACTACTTTCCAAGGCGATATCCGCAGAAACACTCTATCACCCACCTGAAATTCCAAATCTCTTCTTCGATTGTCCGCATAGCTTTTCTGCCTATCACTGGCTATCTTCAGCTTTTCTCTGATCACATTTACCTTTTCTGTAGTGATCTGGACAATTTCTGGGCCAATCAATTTCCTCTCACCTACCTCATCCCAACAAACTGGGGTTCTACATTTCTTGCCATACAACGCTTCATAAGGTGCCATCTCTATACTGGACTGGTAACTGTTGTTGTAGGCAAACTCTATCAATGGTAGGTGACTATCCCAGCTTCCCTTGAATTCCATAACACAAGCTCTCAACATATCCTCAAGGGTCTGAATAGTCCTCTCGGATTGGCCATCCGTCTATGGGTGAAAGGCCGTGCTGAAATGTAATCTGGTGCCTAAAGCTTCCTGCAACTTAGGCCAGAATCTCGATGTAAACCGAGGATCTCTATCTGATACAATAGACACTGGGGCGCCATGCAATCTAATGATCTCATTCACATATAACCGCGCCAATCTATCCAAGGAATAGGTAGTCTTAATCGCTAAAAAGTGAGCAGACTTCGTCAATCGATCAACAATCACCCATATAACATCATGCCCACTCTGAGTCCTCGGTAGCCCTACCACAAAATCCATAGTAATCCTCTCCCATTTCCACTCAGGGATCGGTAGGGGCTGCAGTAAGCCTGCTGGTTTCTGATGTTCTGCCTTAATCTGTTGACAAGTCAGACATCTAGAAACGAACTCTGCAATCTCTTTCTTCATTCCTCTCCACCAATAGTGATCTCTCAGAGTCCGATACATCTTCGTACTCCCTGGGTGCATGGCATAAGCGGATGAATGTGCTTCTTCCATAATTTCTTTCCTTAAATCTCCCACATCTGGCACACACAATCTCTGATCCAACACCAGTGTCCCGTCTTCTCTTAGTGCAAAATTACCTCCTTGCCCAACATCGATTCTACCCTTGAGTTTCATCAATTCTGGATCCTGCAACTGTAGCTCTCTAATACGATCCACCAGAACTGGACAGACGTGAAATGCTGCTACTAATGCCCCTGAGTCCGTCGTCTCCAATCTGACACCCATGGATCTCAACTCCACTAGCAAAGGTAGATACTCCACCTTCAACTGAGCCAATGAATGAGTATACTTACGACTCAAGGCGTCTGCAACTACATTCGCCTTGCCTGGATGATACTCTATGGTGCAATCATAATCTTTAATGAGTTCTATCCACCTCCTCTGCCTCATATTCAATTCCTTCTGGGTGAATAAATACTGCAAACTCTTGTGATCAGTAAATATCCTGCATATACACCATAAAGATAATGCCTCCATATCCTCAAAGCAAACACTACTGCTGCGAGTTCAAGGTCGTGTGTTGGATAGTTCTTCTCATGATTTTTCAACTGTCGCGATGCATATGCCACTACCCTATCATTCTGCATCAACACACACCCTAAACCCTGCCTGGAGGCGTCACTAAACACAGTAAAGCCATCCTCCCCTGACGGAAGGGTAAGAACTGGTGCCGAGGTCAACCTATGCTTCAGCTCGTCAAAGCTATACTGGCAACCATCTAACCATACAAACTTTTCCTCTTTTCTTGTCAGTCTAGTAAGCGGAGCTGCTATTTTTGAAAATCCCTCAACAAACTTCCTATAATAGCCTGCCAATCCCAAAAAGCTTCTAACATCGGTCACATTTGTAGGTGCTTTCCAATCTAAGATCACTTCTATCTTCTGGGGATCCACACTCAATCCATCAGCTGATATCACATGTCCTAAGAAAGCAATCTGATCCAGCTAAAATTGACACTTACTAAACTTCGCATATAACTGGTGCTCTCTTAGGGTCTGCAAAACTATCCAAAGATGTTCCGCATGCTCCTTTGGACTACCTGAATACACCAAGATATCATCAATGAATACAATCACAAATCTATCCAGATATGGCCGAAACACCCTGTTCATCAAATCCATAAATGCGGCCGGAGCATTCGTCAATCCGAATGGCATCACTAGAAACTCATAATGTCCATATCGGGTCTTGAATGCAGTCTTAAGAACATCTTCTGCACGAACTTTCAACTGATGATAACCTGATCTCAAGTCTATCTTAGAGTACACTCTGGATCCCTGCAGGTGATCAAACAAATCATCAATCCTCGGGAGTGGGTACTGATTCCGTATCGTCACCTTATTCAACTGTCGGTAATCAATACATAACCTCAAACTCCCATCCTTTTTCTTTACAAAAAGTACTGGAGCACCCCACGGAGATGTACTTGGCTTTACAAATCCTTTATCCAGTAACTCTTCCATCTGAACTTTCAACTCTTTTAACTCTGCTGGAGCCATCCTGTATGGGGTAATGAAAATCGGTCCGGTTCCCGGAATCAGGTCTATCTCAAACTCTATCTCCCTATCAGGTGGCAATCCTGGGAGATCCTCTAGGAACACATCTAAGAATTCTCTGACCACTGGAATCTCTTCAGGGTAAACTTCACTCTTTTCCGTCTCAACTATATAAGCTAAATACCCCTGACAACCCTTACGAAGCATCCTACTGGCTGTCATTGCAGTGATCAAACTAGTAGCAATCGCCTTCCGTACCCCACGGAATACTACCTCTGGCTCCCCAAATCGTGCCAACTTAACTTCTTTTCTGTAACAGTCCACTGTAGCTTTATACTTGGATAACCAATCCATTCCTAGTATAACATCAAAATCCTGTATATCTAATACAATCAAATCTGGCGGAAACTCTCTCTCTTCAATCACAATCTTCCCATCTCTAATCACTATGTCTGCTATCAATGAGTTCCCGGTTGGAATGGATACCAGTATACTACTGTCCAATGGTAGAACTAGTGGATACATTTTCATCGAAAACGGCACAGATATGAAAGAATGCATAGCCCCTGGGTCAATCAAAACATAGGCAGAATAGTCAAAAATCGAGATCATACCGGTAACAACCTCCGGAGCTACGTCGGCCTCCTGTTGAGTAACCGCAAAGACACGAGCCTGGGTGCGAGGTCTACCAGTCTGAGCTGCTGAAATAGACGGTCCTCCGCCCATCGCACCCCTGGTAGAGACTGAGGTACCCCGTCCTCTCATCTGGGAGCTCCTACCTCCTCGTCTTTGACCCGTGCTCGCCTGTGAGGCAGCTGTAGCTGAAGATCCAGCCTCTGAACTAGCAGTGATCATCTGTGGACACTCTCGAATGAAATGTCCCTCCTGCCCACAATGGTAGCATGTGAGGCCTCTAGTCTTGGATTTGCACTCTCCCTCATGTCTCCTCCCACAGATACTGCACTGTGGAAAAGTACCCCTGGTATCGCGGGATCCTCCTGAAGTCGCTGGTGATCTGAATGATCCCTGTCTAGAGGATGTCCCTCTACTCATCCTCCTCCCACCTGTCCATCTAGGCTTCTGGTCCTTCTTTATCGTCTTACTTGACCCCTCCTTTGGCTGACTGGAGCTACTACGCTTACTTCCTGATTGCCTACTCTGTTCATTTCTCTCTACCTCCAGTGCCGTTTCAACTAATCTGCCATATCTATCCTTTGGGGCCCACGAAAGATGAACTTTCAAATCTGCATGTAAACCTGCAAAGAATCTTTTACTCTTCTGTTCTTCATTCTCTGCAATCAGAGGAACCACCCGGATCAACTCTGAAAATCTCTTTTCGTAATCTGCTACGGACATAGATCCCTGCTGTAAACTGAAAAACTCATCCGTCCGTGCATCCTGGTACGTCTGAGGGTAAAAATGTACTCTGTACTCCCTCTCAAATATCGCCCAGGAAATCCCCTCCGGGTATCGTCTCTCTAGGGCCTCCCACCAGTCCTGAGCCCTATTCTCCAACAAAAATGAAGAGAACTCTACTCTTTGCTCCTCTGAGCAATCCATCACCCTATAAATTTTCTTCATACGATCCAACCATTCTAGGGCATTCTCTGGATCTCCCTTGCCATTAAACGGCGTTCCACCCAGCTTCTTTACCCTCTCTATATCATTCTTTCTCTCAACAGGAGCCTCCCGCAACTGCTGTTGCTGCTGCAGCATCGCCGCTGCTAGCATTTGTGCAAATTGCTGCGGATCAAAACCTCCCGCCGCCTGGCCACTCGGTCCAGCCTACTCAAACGTAGGTGGCTCAGTTGGGGCATTCACAGACTCAGTACCATGCTCAGACCCCTCAAAAAGTGGCGTCTCAGTAACTGGAGCTCCTGCGAGAGCTCTACCGGAACCCCGTCGACCACGTCCACGACCACGTCCACGTCGATCCATAATGCTGTGATTTCGAAACATTAAACTTATGAAAATTTTGAAAATCATTTCAAAATAAGATGCATGACATTAAAATACATGTGGTTATGTATTTCATTATCAAAACATATCAAACTATACTTTTATTTTTCAAAATTGCGCTTGAACCGCAAGCTCTGATACCACTCTGACAGACCCCTTTCCCTAGGCCATCTGCTGGCACCCTACGGTGACCCTCCAGCTAGCCCTTTCGCTCAACCAAAGGATCCCCCGCAGAGCTAAGTCATATTATTTCTCAATCTTTTTCGAAAACAGCGGAAACGAGGGGAAATTTTTCATTTTTATTTTAAAACCTTTTCAAAATATTTTATAAAAATTTGGGCAGCCTCCCGTCTGTTTTTTGGACTTTGCCACCCTGTAAATAATAAAATTTAACACTTCTAAAATCATAAAAACAATTTTCCCCAAACTACGGAGCCTCAGGCTCTCATTTTCCAACACAATCACAACCACAATTTCCACATTTCTAGTTATAAACTTATTATCAACAAGGTCATATGTCATGCATCAATTTACTTCAAAAACATAATTTAAATCCACAAAAGAATATTTACAAAACATGTGGATATAACAAAATATTTACATCACTTAACATTAAACCAAAAGATAATTGGGAAATCACATTAGCACTGACGCCGCAACTGCCTAGTGTCGTCCGGGGGAATCCGCAGCTATGGTACCTGTGCCTAGGAGGTTTGTTTAAAAATACAGAAAACGTTGGGTGAGCTTTAAAAGCCCAATGAGTGTCATATAGTATCATTTAAAACCATACTTTATAAAAACCTCCCTAAAACAGTTCAAATTCATTTATTTAAAATCAAGTTTCATGCATTAATAGTATAAAGCACATATTGCACGGTTATCAACTCTATAAAGGGATCTCCTATGGTTGCGGGGTTTTTATTCAAAAATCATTTTTCTTTTTATAAACCGAATATGGTCCGACTCCGCTCGAAGGTGTCCAGCCAACCAATCCGGCTCCCGCCAACCTATAGTGACCCGTACCTCATGGCCCCCTAGTATGGAGCGGAATCCTGCATCGCTCTTTTCCAGGTCATGCAGCGGAATCTTACATCGCTATAGAGCAGACTATGTCTCGCTCGGGTAAGCTAGCAAATAATATACATTTCACGTGCATTGGGCTAATCTCTTAAACAATGTGACTGACACGACTCTTTGCGGGTATCTCCCGTGGTTAGTATAATTAATAGCATGCTGACACTACTACTCTACCAATGCACGCTTCAGGTACTCTACCCAGACCGTACTCATATGATACTATATGGAAAGCCATAGGTTTTATTTTCATATTTTCAATCCATTTCACATATAAGCAATTCAAACATGAAACCATCATTTCATGAAATCACAAAATCATATCATCAGTTACTGTGCCATTTATCATTCAAATCATATTTCATTTTCATCAAAAATATCAAAACATGCATGAAACATCCATTCATTTATCAAATCAACAAAAACGTATAAAAATCAGTTTGACACTCACCTTCCGCTATCAATTCCAATTAGATCTTCAGAAGCCTCTAAAATGGCGCTCTAGCGCTCTTCCCTTGCTCCACCGGATCGCTCGTCACCTACACAACATATATATACATAAATTTACGTTCGCGTCGACTTCCGGAAGCTCAAAATAATAAAAATTACATCATCGCCCCTAAGTGACCCTTTTTAGGCGTAACTCTTCATTTTGATTCCTTAATTAAATCTCCAACTTTTATCAATCCCAATACGCCTAATCAAACTCATTAGGGTCATCCGAACTCTCAACGGACGCCATATGGGCCAGTTTACAAAATTGTCCATTAAACTAGTTTAGCGCACGTTTTGGTTTCACTTGAATCTTTGGTATTTTCTTGGTTTTCTAAACTCCCTATCAACTTCAATTACTTGTTTTTCAACTTATATTCAATCAAAACTAACCAACCAACACATCGGAATAAATCCATCTCAAATCAACTTATACAACAACAAAAATCATCATTTTCAAACTTAAATAACTCACCCCTTTTCCTATTGCGTTACTTCGCTTTTGGGGTGGTTTTGGACTGATTTTGGTGACAGATCTGGGCTGAGATTGGGCTGGTTTCTTCCTCTTTTCTTCCCCTTTCTTTTTCCCTTGGTTTCACCGCCGCACGGCGCTGTCTCCGCCGCAAGTCTGCTGTCCGATCTGCACGCGTGGAGAGCTGTTCTAAACACTGGATCAGCTCCGTTTAAGCTCCATTCAGGTCGGGTTTGAGCTGATCTAGGTGCAGGTTGGGTTGGAGCAGCTCGTCGGCGATGGTTGGAGCTGTTTTGTCGGCGATTGCAGCTCGTTTCCACCTTGATCTGTCACGGTTTTGCTGCAGATTTTTGGCTTCGGTTCGCGGCGGCTAGATGGCTGCTGTTCGGCGACGGTGAACGGCGATGATGGCTGGTCGGTTGACAATCTTCTTCTTCTCTCCTTCTTCTTTCTTTTCTCTCTTCTTCTTTCTTTTCTCTCTTCTTTCTTCGCGAGAGAGAGACTGGTTCTGTTTGTTGATTTAAAAGTCAACACACATCTTCTTGGCTTCTGTTTTCCTCCACATAAATCTCATTAATTTCACTTACACCCTAAAACAATTCCATTATCCTCCCTTAGATTATAGCTTAATCTTACTACGACCACAATTATTAAAAATTATCTTCACTTTAGTCCCTTTTTATATTAAAAATTATTCGATTTCATTTACTCTGTTAACTTCCCGATTAACCTTCAATTGAGTTTAAATCAATTCCTATGGGTTCTCTATGACCTTAAGCATCTCCACAATTAATTTAAGATCTCTAATCACCACTTAGGGACTATTCCTGGATAACCCATTCAGTAACAAAAATAGGGGGTTTACACCTAGTGCTTCTCCTCCGACCTTCATTCTCATCTTTCCTTCACCTCCACATACCCTTCAAACCTCACCCACCTCTTCCATTAATTTGTTCAGAGGTAAAGATTTGCAAGAGGGGAGAAGAGGATGCAATAACTCAAACTAAGAATAGAGGAGTTCAATGGATTCGAACTAGGAGGATGTCTAGGGAGATCCACGATTGTATTTTTGACAATTTCTTTTGTATTTGTAATTTCTCCATTTTATGTAAATTTGTATATACATTTTTGTTAGGATGATGGATGGTATTTATTGAATATAATAAAGTTGATTGTTATTTGCTTGAGGATTTTTTTTGTATGTTGAGAAAGCATTTTAGTGTTTAATGCTTGTAATGATTAGCCATAATTTGCATGATTTTAGATTGTGTGTTGATACTAGGAGTAAAATCCCACAATGCGCTTAATAAAATTTCTGTCCTAAGTTTAAGAGAGGAAAAAGGATCACTCGTGTAACAAAGGAGTAGACCATGAGTTGTTCGAGTGACAAACAAGTATTCTCATCATCATAAACCAATCCACTTAAGTAATAGATTATCTTGAATTTAATGAACTCTTGTTGATTCGATAGTCATAAGGAGATTGGCGTCTTAGATGAGAGTATATTCACTGCATTATCGGAAGATAAGTATTAAAAGGATTAGTGATAAACTAGCAATACAATCATTATATCATTAATGCTATGATGATTTAATTCTAAAGTTAAGTGAATTTGAAATCCTAGCACTCTTTACTTTGTTTATTTATATTTTGAACTAGTTTAGTAATCGGTTCGCTTATCCCTATAAAGAATATACTCTACTCACTCTGTATTACTTGTCAAGTGGCTTGTGGCCCCTAGAAATGGTTCGAGCAATAGAAGTTTATATTTTTCCTAATCACTACAAGATCCTAGAAACGAAAAGAATTTTATATCAAACACAAAATATCAGAAAAGTGTATGTGACTGAAAAACTATATATAAAATAGAAAATAAATCATGAACTTTCATATATTCTGGAGTTCAATTGTACAAGGACAATGAACCCTACCAATATAAATAGAATCTTTCAATAAGAGAAAAGGAGACGACTTTTTTGTCTTTGAAAGCCTTACAAAATCCCTACTTCGCTGGCTTCTTCCGCAAGTAATAATATAATCATAGACGTAGATTTTGTTCTATACAATCAAAGTGCGTTAAAAATTATCGTCTTGATTTGATTTTATTATTATGCCATAATTACCCTTAAGCGTCAGCTGACTGTATTCACATTCATATTAATTAGGGGTTGGCTGATTTTTACGTTAAAAATAAATAAATATATATATATATATATATAAAGAGAGAGATTGGTTATACTGATTGAGGTCTTAATTTAAATTTGTAACATATAGCTCTTAGAAAGAAAACTATGATTTTGTATACACGTGCTGTTTTGTAAACTATGGAACTATGATTATGGTATATACTGTGGAATAAATTATTTTAGTCACTCTGACTTTTTATAACGGTGACAATTGATAATTATCAGAATAATAAAGTGTATGGTGATAAATCAAAACATTTGCACACGTTTTACCTTATCAAAAGCCATTAATACATGCCCAGCCAATGAAAATGAAAAAATATTGGCCATTCATTCAAATGTTTCAAATTGGTACCAACTTTCTTGGACCATCTCCATTATTAATAATTGGACCACCGTGACTTGTGTCGCTATAATAGTCCTTATTTTCAAATCTTGTTTTTTTTTTTCCTTCGTTACACAATTCACGTTCTAAATGTTCCTATGCAATTGAAAAACCTGCAGCACTCGTTTGATTTGAAAAAGAAGAGGTTTATATGCAATAAAAAGAAAAAGTATTTATACCAAATAAAAGACAAGCAACTACATTTCATTTATAATTTAGATAGTCAGTATACCTCTCTTCATATTTGTTATTAGAATTCGAGTCTTATTATGCGCATTTAAAAATATATATGTAGATTTTTTTGAATCCTTATTGAGAGATTCCCCCGATATTATTGAAATAGATAATATTAAATTTCAATAGGTTCTAATAAACTCTAAGTACTAATATTAATAGATTTTAATCATATTATCATTATGAAAATTAGTAATAAAACAAGTAGCTATTTATGACTTTTTCGTCATTATATATACATACATACATACATATATATATATATATATTTGAGCCTCTATGGTCAATGTGTCTAAATTTTAAATTATTAGAACCACCAATCTCAATCATTCATTGCATTATCTTTCCAAAAAACATTTCATTTTCACATTTAATTCAAATGCAATAAATAGTTTAGATTAGTGGTCCTAATAATTTAAAATATAGGACACACTAACAATAGAAACTCTCTCTCTATATATAAATATATATAGCATAATTCTCAAATCAGGATGTTCTTGAATTTTTATTTTAGGATTATAAATTACGAGTGGTGATATTTCCACCCCTCTAAAATTGTATGTACACCCTATAATTTATACATTTGTAATACTCCAATACTACCCTTAATTTAAATTATTAATACTTTAATAAAGAGATGATATTATTATTATAATCAACTTTTAATACTTTAACCTTAAATCCCAATAACAAACTTGATTTGTTTTGATAAAGGGTAGTCAAAGATGAGAGCTTTTTATTGTGTTTTCAGAGGTTTTATAAATGATGAAAATGGAGGTTTAGATTTGAAGGGTTTTTTTGAATGAAAATGAGAGAGAAAATAAGATAGAGAAGTCATGAACATAAAACAGACCATCAAAATAAGTTTAAAAAAGAAAGTTTGACTTTTTTAATGTTTTAACTTAATTAATTTAATTATCTTTATAATTTTACCTATAATATTTAAAAAGTAAATAAATGAATTGACATAATTGATAATATATAGGGTGTACTTATAGAACATGAATCTTTCAAAATGTTAATGGGGTTTAAATACAAAAAACGGGTGTATATACAATTTTTAAGGGTGGAAATATCACCACCCTAAATTATAACCATATATTTTCAATGGATTTCATAACAATTCTAGAGCCGGTTGAAAATATGTTATTTAATTTAGTGGCCTTAAAATATAAATTTGAGGACATTTATATCCTCAAATTTTATATCTTCAAATTTATAATTCAAGACCACTAATTTAAATAATATATTTTCAACTAGGTCTATCACTATGATAGGATCTACTGAAAATATGTGGTTATAATTCTTCAATTATTATTCTTAATTTTGTTTTTCAGAACTATAAATTATAACCACTTATATATATATATATATATATGACACCTTTGAAATATTTATTTAATCAGAAAACTAAATTCTTTTTTTTTTTAATATTTCTTGTATAAATTATAATTATCGGGATCATTATGATGGGACACTATGATATGACTGGATCATAACATTTTTATTATAATCTACTTTTGAAGAACTGGGAGAGAGAACGCAATTCTAAAAGGAAAACTGTCCTTATCACTTTAAAAGAGATTTAACTATAATTATTCGCACGTAGAAGGATCAAAAGGTAATTGATCGTACTTATGCATATTGGTATTTGAACCCGCACACTCTTTTTTGTCAGAAGGCAATGCAGGCATGACGATTGGCCTTTAGATATTGGTAGACTCTATGAATTTTATATAAATTTTGTTATGGCTTTCATACGCATATATCTCATTATAAATTCTATCATTTATAGCAATTTTTGTAGAGTAAATGATGTTTTTGTTGTGACCTTCATATGTATATATCTCATTATAAAGTCTATCATTTGAATTTGTAAAGTGAATGCTTTTTTCTTTTTTTTTTTTTTTTTTTTAAGATATAAATTACAATAGGATGATTTGAACGTAGGTTATTAAGAGGCTGAATGAGTGTTATTGAGCGCTAAACTATATTGGAGGGTAGTCAAAGTCAATACTTTTTTTTAATATACCTAAATTTATTTAAGTAGTGTTTTTTAGCACAAACAAAGTACATTTTTTTTGTGAAAAAAAATAAAAAGCATGAAGAAGTCAAGTATTTTTAGCACAATTAGTTTGCGTGCCACAAAGGTATGCTCATGAACTAAAGGTGCTAAAATACATTACTCTATTTTTTTTGTACTAGTTTAAAAACGTGTGCTTTTCAAGTATGATTTGGTGTGATTTCTCTTTATTTAAACTTTTTAAGATTTAATTCCAATAAATATAGATTTTCATGAAATTTTTAAATAGATTTTTCAAAATTCTTAATTATACACACATCTACTTAACAAATCTTTTAAATTTTAATAAACACTAAATTGAACGTAATAATTAAATACAAATTAAATATGTGTTAGGCCATTTGACTTATAGTGAAACCCTTTTGTCTTGATGTAATCTTGAAAGTTTATTAGTGATTTATTGATGTAATTATAAGTGAAAATCCGAAAGTGCAAAATGAGCTAAACTTAGTTAGTAGGAATGAATTAACTGAAAAAGAGAGGATAGAAGAATATAAAGAGCATGGGAAAAGATAGTAAAACATGTGGATGGGTAAATAAACTCTAATCCCCATAAGCTTCTCTCTCTCGCTCTCTCACATCCCTAAACATTCGAAAGCATTAATAACTCGCCCCCCTCGTCCGCTACAGAAAGCCAAGATGGTTAGAGATGGGTGACTCCCACCCACTAATTCTCTCGATCATAACACTTCTCTCTCTCTCTCTTCCTCTCTCTCTCTCTCTTTGGATTTACTAAACTCTTATACAGTTTTTTGAACATTGTGTCTAGGGTTAATTACATAGACAGAAGCACAGTGCACTGAAAATTGATTGCCATCTCTTGCTTTAATTACCTAGAGAATCATCAGAATCATTTTCTCTTTTGTCTAGAATAAAGGGTTGGTTGTTTTTATCATTTTGTACTTAATGAGTATAAATTATACCTATTAAATAATATTTAATGATTTTTTTAAATAGTAAAACCATCTAAAAATCATTGAAAAAAAAACTACAGTTTTTAACTTTTATTTGAATGCTAAATCACATAATGATTTTTTAAATATATTATTCCAAATCTATCATCTCTAAAATAACATATCTCTAAATTTGTTCTAATTTTACATTATATAGATTACTTTTAAATGTAATTAATGAAATATTATAATAACTAAAATATATATTACTTTACAATTTCAACTTTTGTTATAATAATAATTCAACTTAAGAACATTTCCTTTATGTTTTATTTAAATATATAAATATATTTAACTTTACTATAATAATTTATTTATGTATATATAATTTTCAAAAAAATATATACTTTACTATAATAATTAATCATATTGCTTATTTTCAGTGTGTTTTTTGCTGTTTAATACAATATTAGATTACATTATATGATGGGATCTGCATTTACATTTGCATTTTTGAGTTTTATATGATTTTATCGGAATAATTATGTGACGTACTCTAGCATTTTAGTTAATGAACTACAGATTTTTTTTTTGACAGATGAAGGTTTTAACAGGGTCAGGGGGTTAAATATTCAACTATTTAGAACATGGTA
Organism: Nephelium lappaceum; assembly: GCA_021234005.1. NCBI lineage: Eukaryota > Viridiplantae > Streptophyta > Magnoliopsida > Sapindales > Sapindaceae > Nephelium > Nephelium lappaceum. The sequence goes on from CM038007.1 coordinate 2,352,168, forward strand.
TATGTTGGTCGATTTTGTTCCTCTTTATCTAATTTCTCCTTGTAGCGGGTATTTGCATTAGTGCTTTTTTTGGGTGGCGGGGGGGCGCACGATATTTAATGGGACAGGTCTCATTGGCATTATCAGTTCAATGTACAGTGTGGACGTAATATTTAGCAAATCCGCATTCAGTTTTTAGCCCAGTTATTTTCTATGGTTTTAGGATGTCTTTTGGAGAAGTTCATGTACTGTGCATTTTGATTGTTATGTTTGTGAGTTTGTTGCTAATCTTGGTGGTCACATGTGGAGAAGTTCACGTAATGTGCATTTTGATTGTTATGTTTGTGGGTTAGTTACTAATCTTGGTAGTCAAATGTGGAGAAGTTCATGTACTGTGCATTTTGATTGTTATATTAAAGTGTCACACAATCGTAAGGCAAAGTTTGGAGGGAGGCATATTCATCAATGCAAATTTTTTAACAACTAAATCAAATTGGAGTTGGAGTTGGAAGTGGAATTCCCTAGGATTCTGTTTCGGGTACAGCTTTGAGTTCTGTAGTGAATTTATCCTATACAAAGTTGAAAATACAGCCCCAGAAGCTTCTTTTGTTCCACACTCTTCTCTTTTACTTTTGAAATTTCTTCTTTCCTTCTAAACTAGTAGAAAATTAGTCAGGTTAGTTGGTGATAACACTAACATGCATGTAAATGTTTCTATATAATTTCCCGTTTAGTTGTTTTCCAGCTTTTAAAGATAATGATGAGCATCAAAAGGAAAAGAAAAAGAAAAAGAAAAATTTTTAAAAAAATAAGCAAATAATTAACAAAGCTCTAGCTATAGCCTAGCTAGCTAGATTGTGAGGAATCATCTCCTAATTAATTATATGACAGTAATTAGCAAAAGCACAAAGGATATATAAATTTCACAATTAATTCTAGGCCTTTTGGTTGACAGTATAATACATATATCATAACAAAGTTTGATTAAACTAACTAAACTCATTTGAATAAATTTAATTACACATGCATTGGCAAAATTTATGACACATCATGCATGATTAATGAGGTGCAGCCCAGTTGTTTGGCTGATATATACATATAAAACTATAAGCAGATATAATTTTACGAAAAAAAAAAAAAAAAAGAAAGAATTAGAAGAATGAAGCGACAATTTTTACATTTAAATTTATTTATTTCTAACCTAACACTAATGAGATTTTATTGGAATCTATTAAGATTAAACATTATACTTGTGATCTGAAAGTGATTTGAAAATTTACTCTTATAACATTGGGTATATTAATTCTGACAATATGCATATTGATAATAAATATGTATAATGATTATTAAATCCTTATCATGAATACAAAAAGGAAGTGTAGTAATTATTTGAGTTATGAATAGAATGTATATTTAAATTTTTTTCTTTAATATGATAACAATAAGTTTTTATTATTTGGTTTTTTGATTGGGCTGCTTGACATTTGATTTTGAAATGTGAAAATTTCTCATGTTCAGAAAAATAAGTCGCTAAATATTAGAGAAGGGCATTTTTTTTTCTAGTGCATTATAGTGGGCTTTGAATGGGCTTCTATGGGTTAGGTTGTTGGGTTTTAGCTGGCGACTTCATTGGTCGTACAATTAATTAATTTATATTTGTAAAAATCAATATATATATATTTTTCACAATCAGAAGTTGGTATATATTGAATAATAAAAATAAAAAAAGTTGATATATATAATTTCAAGAAGTTAGGTCATTTGATGATGATGATCCACATTAATCATATGACTAGTTTTTTATTTGAATTAATCACATGAGTCTTTGCTTTTATCTATTGAATGTTGTAGTTGTCTCTTAGCCATTCTAGATCATAGTTGACAATATTCTTAAAATTGGCAACCTATCTTTGCATTTTAGACACCCTGTTGGACACAAAATGCAACTTGTATTAATTAGGCTACAGTAAGGATGGTATAGTAATCAATGCCCATAGATTGATTGTCTAATTTAAGATCTCAGTAGCTTAGTCTTGTTCATTTTTTCATGTTACAGCTGGTATTTGCATCCGATTAATTATCTTATTCTCTTGGATTTGTTTGCATATTTCTTTTTCCATTTGTCTTCCTGTGCTGTCCTTAATTTATAGTGTTTCAAAATGGTATTACTCCTTACGAGGTGTAGTTCTTGGCGTGAGTGTGGTGCTTATATTAGCCATTATTTATTATTATAATTATTTTTCAGATTTTCAATCCCCATTTCCAGTTTTACTCATGACAATTGTGCTTCTAAAGGTTTTTCACTTATTTCTCTTTTTGGAGATTTTTTCTTGAAAATGATGTTCCTAGTATTGATTATTGAATAAATTTTGCTTTGTTAATTAGTACTGTTTTTTAATTCCTTCAAAATCATCAATTCAAGTTGTAATTAAATACGTCGGTTTTGTGCGGATCTGGTATCGCTTTGCACGCGACGTCGAGTTCTGCTCTGCTTCAGTCTGCTCGGTCTGGGTCGTCTTCGAGCTGCTCGGTTCTGCATGCTGCGAGGTGCGGCTGCGTCGGCGAGCTGGGCGTCAGTCTTGGTCTGGTCGGACGTCGGCGCAGCAGTCTTCTTCTTTCTTTTCTTTCTCTTCTCTTCTCTTCTTTTCTTTTTTCTTCTCTTTCTCGCGCGACGAACACTCTGGATTCTGCTCACTGTTCGAGCTTCACTTTTTGTGATTTAAAACAACTCTTTGACTTCATGTTTTCCTCCCCAAACAATTCTCAAAATGACGGTCACGTCCCTTAAAGTTTTCAGTCTCCTTCCTTAGCTTTTAGCTTAATTCCACTTTAACCACAATTATTAAATCTTATATTCGATTTAGTCCCTTATCACCTTAAATAATTACTTAATTTCATTCACCATTTTACCCTTCCGTTTAATCTCCAATCGAGTTTAAATCGATCTCTAAGGGTTCACTATACCCCTAGGCGCTTCCATGGATCATTTAGGATCCGCAATAATTATTTAGGGACTACTTCCGAGAAGATTCGTAAAATTACGTTTGAGGGCTTACAATTTCTCCCCTCCTTATAAAAATTTCATCCTCGAAATTTCTGAATTATCTCTTTATGACTTATCTAACTCTGGCGATAAGTACTTTAACGAGTTACATCAATTTAAAATTAGCACCATGATCACTCTAATCGATCAAAACATAGGTTATATCATCCAAATGCATCAGGAAAATCTCTAACCACTGGAATATCTTTTTATCGCTTTCCTTTATCTTTCACATATATTTCAAAAATCAATCTATAGCTTTATCTAATATTTTGCAATCACCTTACTGAAACACTGACCAATTCGTCATCACGCTTTTCTTCCAATTTCTTTACTCTCTCAATATCATTCTTCCTACCACTAGGAGCCTTCCGCGGCTGCTGCATTGTCGCTGCTAACATCTGCGCATCAAAACCAGTCGATCTTCCCTGCTCAAATGTAGGTTGCTCTACTGGGGCATTCATAGACTCCACACCATGCTCAGACTCCTCCTCTCTCGTAAGTACCTCAACTGCCTTCCGAATTCTCGGGTGACCGCGACCATGAAGCTCCATATCTATGATGTTGGAATGTATGAAAATGAAATTCATAAATCATGCAAAATCTAGTTATACTTTAAAATGATTTAAAACTTACTAAAATTTCCTTAATATTTTTTTGAAAATGACTTTTCTCAAAACTTTCCAAAACTTTTCAAAACCTCGCTCTGATTCCACCTTGACGCGACCCGACCCGGATGCCTCTAACTCTGATCCGGTAGGTCACGCCGGGCACCCCAACGGATCTCTCTTAGACCCGACTCGTCGAGCTAAGCGAAACCCATGGAGCGAACCCTAAACTCTCTGATACTTTCTGAAACATCGTTGGTTTAGTTTTCTTTAAAAACTGAAAACGCGTAGGAAAATTTTTATTTTAAATTTTAAATTCATTTTCGAAACTCATTTTTTTAACAAATTTTCGACAGCATAACTTCTGCATTTTTTACGTTCCAGAAAACCTGTTTACAGGAAAACAACACTTCGACTAAAATTTATCACCAACCCAACTTCTGATTGCCCGTAGGCCTCAATCATGCATTTGATTTTCAAATCAACTTAAGAAAATTCAAATCACATTTAATAAACCACATTTAAATCAAAAGAAATTTAAAAACAGTTATGAGTGAATAATTACAAATCCTTTATACACTTTCAAAAGAGATTTATATAAAAATATAACTGATGTAAAAAAAATGAGCTACTCAAATGATGTTGTGTCGCGCTAGCGAGCCCACTGAAGGTAATGCTGCTTCTCGGCTAACTGCTGAGAGTACCTGAGGAGGTTTTTATATAAAACAAAAGATATAATGAGCTAGAAGCTCAGTGAGTGATAATATTTATTTTCTTCGAAAATCTGATTTTCTAAACTTCCTCCTCTGAAAACGTTTGAAAACTATTTTCTGTTTCTAAAGCATTTCAAGCTTAAATCTTTTAAATATCAACTTAAATAAGGGAATTTGTATATAAACATAGGCTTGCTTTTAAACTCAAAACTTATAATTGTAAATCATAAATAACTTGAATAACACTTTTAAAACTTTTTTTCTCTCAAATATGCTTTTCTCTTTTTAAAACTGTTTCCTGATATCTTTTAAAATTACCATAGTATCCCTAAATCTGTACTCTTGCGACTATGTACAGAATTTCCCAGCACTAACCATAACTCGCCTACTCTGAGACATCTCGCGGCTATGTGCAGAATTTCCCAACGCTAACCATAGTACATGAAACACTACCCCACATCAGTAATGGTGACTCGACTGACAGACTCAGACACTTATCCCCCCAGGTTAGTGACTTACCCCTACCCAGGACTATGCCAACTGATGCAGGATGGACCGACCGGGTCTAAACTGATCTGTAATCTCTGAGGGTATACTTATGGGTTTGAAAACACTTTACTTTTTCTGCTTCAACTTTCTGGTGCAAAAGCACAAATCTCTTTTCTGATTTCATAAAATACCAAAATCTGATTTCTGAGTGCAATAAGCACTAAAACTCGTTTTCTGAGTGCATTAAGCACTAAAATTGATTTTCTCAATTCAAACTTGAAAACTTAGTTTCTGAAATTTCATTTCAACAACTTTATATATATGCATATAAAATCACATTCTCATTTCAAGCTAATGCTCATGCATATATCAATACATTTAAATTAAACTCAAGCAATCACTTATCAAATCAAATTTAATAATTTGAAATACTTTTAAAATCTTTAAATAAAACTCACTTACAAAACTGTTGACTGAAGATGGCACGTGTGGAGCCCCTAATCCTCTCTCCTCGATCCTCGAGCGCCCTCGTCACCTACACAACATGTGGAAACGTAAATTTTCATTCACGTCACTTCTAGAAACTCGAAATTAACAATTTACACAATCGCCCCTCAAACTAGTTTATCGCGCGATTCGTTTTATCTTTAACTTTTCACTATTCTCTTGGTTCCCTTAGCTCCCAATAAACGTAAATCCACTTATCCTTCAACTCATTTCTACTTAAAATCGACCAACAATGAATCACGATAAAATCTACTTCGAAGTCAACTCAATCATCAACTAAATCATCAACTCTAACTTTAACAACTCACCCGATTTCTTCCCCACAAAATCACTTTATTCCTCTACCCTTTGAGCTCGATTTGGGACTGTTTCTCCTTTCTTTTTCTTCTCCTCTACACGAGCTCTTCTTCCCTAGCTGGATTCTCTCTTCTTCTCCTCTGATCTACTGCCTTTGTTCTGATTCAGCTTCAATCTCATTTCAGCACTATTCCGGCAAGTTTTCAGCTGGAGTTGCGGCGAGTTCTGGTCTGGTTTGCATCGATCTTTTCCTCCTCATTCTCCTCTCTTCTTTCCTCGCTCTCTCCCTAGCTCGATCTACCTTGTTCCTCTCCGATCCGTCGAATTCTGTCGTCAGTTCTACCGTTTCTGGTTCGCTTCGATTCAGCTCGATCGTGGTGCGCTCGGTGTAAGGTTCAGCTCGTGTCAACTACTCGCCGTTTTCGTTGTCCAGTTCAATGATCGGTTCTGTGTAGATCTGGTATCGCTTCACTCGAGATGTCGAGTTCTGCTCTACTTCGGTTTGGGTCATCTTCGAGCTGCTCGGTTCAACGTGCGGCGAGGTGCGACTGCGTCGGCGAGCTGGGCGTCGGTCTTGTTCTGGTCGGACATCGGCACGGCAGTCTTCTTCTCTCTTTTCTCTTCTCTTCTCTTCTCTTCTCTTCTCTTCTTTTCTTTTTTCTTCTCTTTCTCGTGCGACGAACACTTTGGATTATGCTCACTGTTCGAGCTTCACTTTTTGTGATTTAAAACAACTCTTTGACTTCATGTTTTCCTCCCCAAACAATTCTCAAAATGACGGTCACGTCCCTTAAAATTTTCAGTCTCCTCCCTTGGCTTTTAGCTTAATTCCACTTTAACCACAATTATTAAATCTTATCTTCGATTTAATTTCTCTTTAAATTCTTGATATTTTCTTGGTTTCCTAAGCTCCCAATAAGCATTAATTCACTTAGTTTTCAACTTATTTTTACTCAAAACCAACCAACAAAAAATTTGTAATAAAATCCACTTCGAAATCAACTTAATCACCAACAAAATCATCAACAAAATCAACGTCAAACTTAAACGACTCACCCCTTTTTCTTCTTCACGAAATCACCCTCTTCCTCTTCGTGTTGACTTCATTTTGGGGCTGATTTTGGGGTGGTTTTGGATCAGTTTTGGTGGCAGATCTGGTGCGAAAATGGATGGGTTTTGGTTGGATCTTCCTTTCTTCCTTCTCCTCTCTTCCTCTCTAGCTCTCTGTCATTCGATCGGTCGTCGATCTATTGCCGGTTCTATGTCTGGTTCATCCTCGGTTTTGCTCTCCTTCCGGTCGAATTTGCATCGGCTTTGCGGCCGGATCGACAAGCTTGGTGTCGGGTTCGGCTAGAGCAGCTCGATGTCGTCATCCTGCTTCGATTGGCGGTATGGTTTACGCAATGATGAGGTCTAGTTTTGTCATCGATCTGACGTCGGTTTCGGGTTGGTTGGTTCGACGAGCTGCTCGACGTCGAATTCCTAGTCTGGTAGAAGTAGCTGGGTCGGCGTCGGTTCTTCTTCTTCTTCTTCTTTTCTTCTTCTTTTTCGCATTCGGGTTTGGCGATTGGTTCAACTCATTGTTTGAGCTTCAAATTTTGTGATTAAACAAACTTTTGTTTCATAATTTCCTCCACAAACAACTTCAATAATACCGGTCACGTCATAAGAAAATTTCATTCTCATCCTTTAGCTTTTAACTAAATTTTACTTTGACCACAAATATCAAATCTTATCTTTAATTTAGTCCCTTGTCACATTAAATAATTACTCGATTTCGTTTACTATTTTACCCTTCCGTTTAATCTCTAATCGGGTTTAAATCGATCTCTAAGGGTTCCCTAAAACCTTAGACGCTTCAATGGACCATTTAGGGTCTCTAATAGTTATTTAGGGACTATTTTTGGGAAACTCGTAAAATTAAAAATAGAGGTGACATACCTGACTCAAAAAGGTGCAGACACTGTGCATGCATTTGCTCCTCATGCTCCCATGTAGCTTCCTCTGATCCATGATTCCTCCACAAGACTTTGACCAATGGTATCGCTTTGCAGCACAACACCTACTCCCTACGATTCAAGATCTCGATAGGTTACTCTTCGTAGGTCAGATTCTCTTTCAGTTGCACCGGTTGCTCTCTAAGAATATGTGAAGGATCCGCTACATACTTCCGTAACTTGGAAACATAGAATACGTCGTGGATATTTGCTAACTCTGGAGGTAGCTTCAGATGGTACGCCACCTTTCCAATCCTCTCCACGACTTCGTACGGCCTTATGTATCTCAGATTAAGCTTGCCTTGCTTTTCGAATCTGAGCACTCATTTCCATGGCGAGATCCGTAGGAACACTCTGTCACCCAACGAAAATTCCAAATCTCTTCTTTGATTGTCTGCATAACTTTTCTGCCTGTCACTAGCTACTTTTAGCTTTTCTCTTATCACATTTATCTTCTCTATGATGATCTAGACAATCTCTGGGCCAATCAACCTCCTCTCACCTACCTTATCCCAGCAAACTGGAGTTCTGCACTTCCTACTATACAATGCTGCGTATGGTGTCATCTCGATACTCAATTGGTAGTTATTATTGTAGGCAAACTCTATCAGTGGTAGGTGAGTATCCTAATTCCCCTTGAATTCCATAACACAAGCTCTCAACATATCCTCAAAGGTCTGGATAGTCCTCTCGGATTGGTCATCTGTCTGTGGGTGAAATGTTGTACTGAAATGCAGTCTGGTGCCCAAAGCTTCCTATAGCTTAGGCCAGAATTTGGATGTGAATCTAGGATCTTTGTCTGATACGATGGACATTGGTGAGCCATACAGCCTCACTATCTCGTCAACATACAATTTAGTTAGTCTTTCCAAAGAGTATGTATTCTTAATCGCTAAAAAGTGAGCAGACTTCATCAATCGATAAACAATCACCCATATAGCATCGTGTCCGCTCTGTGTCCTTGGTTGCCCTACTACAAAATCCATAGTAATCCTCTCTCATTTTCGCTCAAGGATCGATATGGGCTGTAGTAAACTTACCGGTTTTCAGGGTTCTGCTTTAACCTGCTGGCAGGTCAAGCATCTGGAAACGAACTCTGCTATCTCTTTCTTCATTCCTCTCCACCAATAGTGATCTCTCAGAGTCCGATACATTTTTGTGCTCCGTGGATGCATGGCATAAGCTGATGAATGTGTCTCTTCCATAATCTCTTTCTTCAGATTTCCCACATCTGGTACACACAATCTCTATCCCATAACTAGTGTCTCATCGTCTCTGATTGAGAATGTGCTCTGCTGCCCAGCCTCTATCTCGCCTCTTATCTTATCTTAACCAAATATGGATCTCAGGTCTGGAGCTCTCTAATTTGATCCACTAGAACTGGACGGACATGAAATATGGCTAATAGGGCTCCTAAGTCCGTCGTCTCCAGTCTAACACCCATGGACCACAACTCTACAAGCATCGGGAGGTATTCTACTTTCCGCTCTGCGTCCTCGATAACCCTACCATAAAATTCATAGTAATCCTCTCCCATTTCCACTCAGGGATCGGTAGGGGCTGTAGTAAACCTGCTGGCTTCTGGTGCTCCGCTTTAATATGCTAGTAGGTTAAGCATCTGGAAATGAACTTTGTTATCTCTTTCTTCATTCCTCTCCACTAATAGTGATCTCTCAGAGTCCGATACATCTTCGTGCTCTTTGGTTGCATGGCATAAGCTGATGAGTGTGTCTCTTCCATAATCTCTTTCTTCAGATCTCCCACATCTAGCACACACAATCTCTGTCCCATAACTACTATCCCATCGTCCCAGATTGAGAACGTGCTCTGCTGCCCAGCCTTTATCTCCCCTATAATCTTCCTCAAATATGGATCTTGGGTCTGGAGCTCTCTAACCTGATCTACCAGAACTGGACGGACCTGAAATGTAGCTAATAGGGCTCCTGAGTCAATCATCTCGAGTTTAAACCCCATGGATGGCAACTCTACAAGCAACGAGAGGTACTCTGCTCTCAGTTGGGCTAATGAACCAGTAGACTTCTGGCTGAAGGCGTCCGCTACTACATTCGCCTTGCTAGGGTGATACTCTATGGTGCAGTCATAATCTTTAATGAGCTCAATCCATCATCTCTACCTCATATTGAGCTCATTCTAAGTAAATAGGTACTGCAAGCTCTTGTGATCTGTGAAGATCTTGCAAGGGACTCCATAGAGATAATGCTTTCATATCTTTAAAGCAAACACCACTGCTACTAACTCTAAGTCATGTGTGGGATAATTCTGCTCATGCTTCCTCAACTGTCGCGATGCATAAGCAATCACTCTCTCATTCTGCATCAACATACAACCTAATCCTTGTCTAAAGGCATCGCAATAGACTGTAAATTCGTCGCTTCCTGACGAAAGTGTAAGTATAGGTGCCGAGGTCAATTTGTGCTACAACTAATCAAAACTGTGCTGGCACGCCTTTGACCACACAAACTTTTCTTCTTTTCTGGTCAACCTCGATAAAGGAGCAGCAATCTTCGAGAATCCCACTACGAACTTCCTATAATATCCTACCAACCCTAGAGAGCTGTTAACTTCAGTTACGCTCGTGGGTGGTCACCAGTTCACTATCGCTTCTATCTTTTAGGGGTCCATTGATATCCCATCTGTTGATACTACATGCCCCAGAAATGCTACCTTGTCTAACCAGAATTGGCACTTGCTGAACTTAGCATACAACTAATGCTGCCTCAATGTCTATAACAATATCCTGAGGTGCTCAGCATGCTCCTCTCAGCTACCTGAATACACTAGTATATCATTAATGAAGACGATGAGGAATCTATCCAAGTACGGCCTGAATACTCTGTTCATCAAATCCATGAAAGCAGTTGGGGCGTTCATCAATCCAAACGACATCACCATAAACTCATAATGCCCATAGCGCGTCCTAAAGACCGTCTTAGGGACATCCTTTCTGCGAATCCTTAACTAGTAGTACCCTGACCTTAGATTAATCTTTGAAAATACTCTGGCACCTTGCAACTGATCAAAGAGGTCATCAATCCTCGGTAGCGGATACTGATTCTGGATAGTGACTCAGTTCAACTGCCTGTAGTCTATGCATAATCGGAGGCTCCCATTTTTCTTCTTCACAAAAAATATTGGAGCTCCTCAAGACGATACACTCGACCTAATGAATCCCTTACTCACTAACTCTTCCATCTGATCCTTCAATTCTTTTAACTTAGTTGGGACCATCCTGTATGGTGATATCGATATGGGCTCCATCCCCGACGCTAGGTCTCTTTCAAACTTTATCTCCCTATCGGGTGGCAGCCTTGGAAGGTCCTCTGGGAAGATATCTGGATACTTCCTGACCACTAGAACCTCTTCCAACCTCATCTCCGTACTCTCCGGCTCCACTACATAAGCCAAGTAACCATAACACTTTTTTCTTAACATCCTATTTGCCTTTAGCACACTAATCAGGCTTATGGGGAGTGTCTTCTTTACACCACTGAAAATCACATCTGGCTCCCCTGGTCGACTGAACCACACTTCCTTTGTATAACAATCCACTGTCGCCCTATGTTTCGACAGTCAATCCATGCCTAGGATGACGTCGAAATCATAAATATCTAGCAAGATCAAGTCTGCCTCGAACTTCTAACTTGCTATAACCACTTTACTTCCTAGGTATACTTTATCTGCTATCATGGATTCTCCTGTGGGCAGCGATATGATCATACTGCAATTCGACAGCTCCGTCTCGACATTCACTCTAGCAGCAAACTCTACGGATATAAAGGAATAAGTGGCCCCTAGGTCTCTCAACACATGTGCACTCGAATCAGATAAGAATATAATACATGTGACCACATCTAGGGCTGTATCAACATCCTGCTGGGTGATTGCAAATACTCTAGCTTGGGTCTACTGTCTACCAGGCTGTCCCCTAGGTGGCGCTGCTTTGTTAGGTCCACCATTGGAAGTCTCTGAACCAGTAGCTGCTCTAATCTATGGGCCTCTCCTTTCAGGTCCACGACCCCAACTAGTATGTCCAGCTGCTCTGATCTGGGGGCCTCTCCTCTCAGCATCCTTCTTCTTTTTCTTTTCTTCTTCTTCTTTCTTTTCTTCTTCGTGTTCGGGTTTGGTAACTGGTTCAGCTCACTATTTGAGCTTCAAATTTTATGATTAAACCAACTTTTGTTTCATAATTTCCTCCACAAACAACTTCAATAATACCGGTCACGTCCTGAGAAAATTTCGTTCTCATCCCTTAACTTTTAACTAAATTTTACTTTGACCACAAATATCAAATCTTATCTTCAATTTAGTCCCTTGTCACATTACATAATTACTCATTTTCGTTTACTATTTTACCCTTCCATTTAATCTCCAATTGGGTTTAAATTGATCTCTAAGGGTTTCCTAAAACCTTAGGCGCTTCAATAGACCATTTAAGGTCTCTAATAGTTATTTAGGGATTATTTCTGGGAAACCCGTAAAATTAAAAATAGAGGGTTTACATTTATACTAATTGAACTCTTCTAACATTCAATAAACTTAAATTAATTAAACCCATCAATTATCATTATCATCCATTTAAACCCTAACCTTCAACACACTAACAAAATCCAACCAAACTTATATCACATTCTAATTCAATTTTAAGCTTAAAATCATGATAAACAACCTTCAAATAACTCACAAACAACATCAACTCATCCATCAACCACCATTTTCAATAAAACCCATAAAAACTCATCAAAAACAAAAACAAGCAAATTGAACTATATCTTAATCTATCACTGAGAAGTCCTTAATCCAGAGTACGTAAAAGAATAAAAAATACAATAAAGGGAAAATATGAAAGCTAAAGCAGTTTGCAAGTATATATCTCTTCAAGACTAGAACCTGATTTATAGTCCCCAAGTAGGGGTTGTTACAAAATCAATTATTAAACCTCAAGTCTTAAATACTATAGTTGAATCATTTCTTATTAGCTTAAATGATCTCAAGTCTTAAATATTATAGTTGATCCATTTCTTGTCAATTTAAGTTTTTAGTTCTGATGGTAATTAATAACATGAATTTATGTGAAAACTAAAATAATTTGAAATATAAAATAAAACAAACTTGAATTAAAATCGGTTCATTGATTACACCTTTCTAGTTCTTGGTACATTTATGAATAATGAATTTTGAAGAAGAAACTAAAACTTAATTTTTGATTTGTAATTCTATTACTTGAAAATATAGAGGAAATCAAATTATGTGAATCTCACATCTAAATAAGGAATTAAATTCCTTAAGGAAAGGGAACTTGCAAGGACGGATCCAAGTTGAGCCTAGGAGGAAAGTATGCCCCTTCTAAGATTTTCAATTTTTTTTCCTTTATTTCTTTGTGATTCACTCTCCATAATGATACAAATATATATTACTACAAATATGAATTTTAAAATTTTTATAACAATCTAATTCATGAATTTGAATTTTTAAATTTTTATTTATTACATCAAAATGTCAATTTGTAATCAATTTTTCAATTTTTCTGTACCATTTGTTTCATTTATATATTTTTAACCTATTTAAAATCAATAATTTACTTAAAAATTATTGAAGAAAAACATGCTTTAAACTTAAGTTAATACATAAATTTTGGATGATTTGATAATATTTATCAATTGTTCAGGTCTGTGTTTTGAAAGTAAGATATAATTTTCATATAATACTCAAATTGTAAATTAATTTGTAATTATGACAACAATATTTTTTGCTATCATTCAATATGGCTTGGTGGTAGAAAATCTTCATTCAACTTAGCAATCAGGCTTGAATGGTCACATTGTAAGTGCTATCCATATAAACTAAAAGTAACATTTTTTAAAAAGAAATTATGAAAAGCTATATATGTGTGTGTGCGCACACACGCACATGTGTATTACAAATTTTTGTTATCTTATCAGGATACATGATAGTGTCTAATAGTGAAATGATGGACAAGGTGAGTTATTTATTAAAAATTTTAAAATTTTATAATATGAGTTCTTAAAGAAATTGGAAACCATAATTTTAAAAAATAAAAATAAAAAATTACACAATCAATTGGTTATCATTTTGAGCGGACAAAAATATAATTGAAATGTGCCCTTTATATCACAAATTTTTAGGTCCGCTATTAGAAACTTGATTGACTCACCAGTCCCTCCCAAGCTATGAAGTTCCCCTCATTATTTTTCCTATGGAACTTAATTTTATTTTTATTCCTTATTAGTTAATTTACAATACATATATTGGCTCATTAACAATAGCATTTCATCAAAAATTTTAAAAGACTTAGAAGGTAATAATTATAACAAAAGAGTATATTTAGACATGCAATTAAACTAGGTGATATTCATGTGCTCATTGATGAGTTCAATTGGAGTAACCAAATACGACTTAGCTGATCTTATTACTAGAGAGCCAACAGAAACAATTAAAACTTGACATGATTTTAACTTAAAAAAGAAAAAAAAAATCCTTGACTTGATTTTAAGTGTGGTGGATTCATAGCTACACATACATTTTCGCATATGAACTGCACAAGGCTAACGTTACACAAGGCTAACTATTGTAGACATTTCCTCAAAATAATTATAATGGAGAAAATACAAATTCAAATTAAGATCTTGAATTTGTTTGTACCTTTATATATTACAATAAAAAATAGATAATATGGTCGAAATATTTATAAGTCAATTTTACATATAAAGATAGATGTGCGAAAAAACTAGACAATGCACAGGTTATCAAGCATTTTATGCATGTAACAAATATTTGATTTTTAACATATATTTCATTTTCTCAAAAAAAAAAAATAAAGAAAGAAAAAAACATATGTTTTATTTTTCAACACCATATTATCATCTAAAGTCTCTAAGTTTTGCAAATAATAAAATGAGATTCTTTCAAGTTCAAAAAAACTTTTTGAGGTCTTCAATTTATTATTCGAATGTACATTTCCAAAATGAATAAACGATCCATGATTATGTCAGAACCATTGATAGACTCTAATAAGTTCTAATCAAAAAGTAAAATTTGTGTTCTTCACACTAACTCATAAAAAAATTAATGAATGCATATTATGTAGGTTTGTTTTTTCCAAATATAAAAGCAATAAACATCTCTTCAAGGTATAAACCTAAAATTGCTCTCTCTTGTAGATATAAAATATCTTCTATCTTGGTGTATCAAGGCCAAAGTCAGGGGGTTTAGTATAATTTCCCTTAGTTTCAAATCGAGTGGGATTTTGCCATTATTTTCAAAATCAAGGGTATTTGATAATACCCACATGTATATTTATGAAAGTATCTCTAATACAATTATCAATTTAGGTAAATTTCTTATCAAATAAGATGGACAGATAATGACACCAAAATACAATTCTTTAACCCAAATATAGAGCTGATGTGGCAAAAAAAAAAAAATAGAGAATACGGAGATTAGTTTATCAATTAAGAAACTCTCTTAAAAATACTGAATAGGATTTCTCACTCTTTCTAACCTATGAAAAACGGTTAAATTTATCTCACTTTTCTCTCCTTTTGATTGTAAAATATAAAAGGAGAAAGAGAAAAACACATTTCTTATGATGATTGGTCAAAAGTTGATATACATTTTGCTTTAAATACTTATATTGGAGAAGAAAATATGCATATATATATGACACATTCTACAATATAACTAGGGTATCAACACACTTGACAAAAAAAAAAAAAAAAGAATGATTGCATTTTAAAATTGCTAATTATTATTTATTATATCTTTATTATATCTTATTACAACTAAACATGTCTGATTAATCAGTAAATATAATTTCGTCTGTCGATTGTTATAAATATAATCTGACTCATTTAGTTATAATAAAATATAATAAAAATATAATAAATTACAATAAAAAATAATAACTTATTGTTTTTATTAAGTGTTTCGATACTGCATGTGTACCAAGGTGATATATTAATTCAACATCATTAACTCACAGTTCATCAATATCATCAATCCAATTCATCAACATCATCATCTCCTATAACAATAACGTCATCAACAACATTAAATCATCATAACACTATAAAAAAAAAAAAAGACAGACTGAGAGTAGAACCCAGAATCAGATGCTTTTGGGTTTATCGTCAAACCCAAAACCATCTGGTTCTAGATTCGTCGACCTAGAGCTAGATCAGTTTTGGGTTTGTCGAACCTAGAACCAGATGCGGATGAAGAAAAAGAAGATGATGAAGAAGAAGAAGATGATGATGATGATGTTGATGATGATAAGAGGTTCCATGGATGCGAGAGAGGAAGAAATGTAAGAGAGAGATAAATGAAGAGAAAAAAAAAGATATCAAATCCAATCTCATCTCACCCAATGATATGGTTGTGAGTAGGATTGAAAAATGCCAAAAGAATATAAATGGATTGAAGGTTGGGATTGAAAGAGTCCCAATCCCATTCATTTCAATTGATCTCCAAACATAGTAGTCAAGTAGTTTGAGATTTTTAAATCTCAATCTCATCTCAAATTGCATATCAAATCTCATACATCAAACACAGCCTTAAAGTTTCAAAAGTGAAACACGAAGCTGTTAGGATTTGTGCCCTAAGAGCTTGTAATTTGTAAATGTTTAAATAAATAATAAATAAATAAAGTTTATTTTATTCAAATTAATGTGCATTTATGAAATGTTTGCTTCGTATGAATATCATGTAACATCTATTATTACTTATGTAGTGTAAGCCCTCGAATTTGATTTTACGGATTTTCCCAGATATAGTCCCTAAATAATTATTGGAGACTCTAAATGTTTTATGAAAACGCTTAAGGTCATAGAGGACCCATAGAGATCGATTTAAATTTGATTGGAGATTAAACGGAAAGATAAAATGGTGAATGAAACCGAGTAAATATTTAAGGAAATAAGGGACTAAAGCGAAGATAAATATTAATAATTGTGGTCAAAGTAAAATTAAGCTAAAAATCAAGAGAGGAGACTGAAATTTTTAAGGGACGTGACCGTCATTCTTTTATTTGTTTGGGGAGGAAAGCATGAAGCCAAAAGTTTGTCTTAAAAATCAAGAGAGAGTG
Source organism: Nephelium lappaceum (assembly GCA_021234005.1). Taxonomy (NCBI): domain Eukaryota; kingdom Viridiplantae; phylum Streptophyta; class Magnoliopsida; order Sapindales; family Sapindaceae; genus Nephelium; species Nephelium lappaceum. The sequence continues at coordinate 2,368,922 of CM038007.1, forward strand.
AGAGTTGTCTCGTGAAACCAGAGAAGAAAAGAAGAAATAAGAGAAAGAAGAAGAAGAAGAGAAGAAGAAGAAGAAGAAGAAGAAGCAGCCACCATCGTCGTACCTCACCGCAGAACCGAGCAGACCGAAGCTGAGCAGATCGACGCCGAGCAGCAGCGAAGAAGCCACTTGAAGCTGGTGATGCGCGACGCCAAAACGGAGCAAAAACCGAGCTAATCGTCGATGAACCAGCTCCGATCGACGCTGTAGGAGACGCCGACAAGTTGCTGAAGCTTGATCCGCACGTGAAACAGCTCGAAGCCGATCACATCGATGGCAGAAACGGTGCAAAAATCACGCGGAACCGCAGGTGCCAAGCTGAGCAGAACCAGACTTTACCGCACGTGAACCAGTCCCGATCGGTGCGGAAGAAGACGGCGACGAGATGTCGTCTGACCATCTGCAGACCCGTGCGTGAAACCCACCCAATCCACGCCATTTTCAGCTACAACTAAGCTCGATTTCAGCTCGAAACCAGTGAAGAACGCAACTGAAACTGAAACCAGAACAGAGAAGGTAGATCGGGGAAAAAGAAGGAGAGATCAGCCGCAAGAGAGAGGATCGCGTGAGGGAAGAAAGGAAGAAGAAAACCCAGTTGTTTCACGCCCCAAAAATAGCTCGAAATCAGTTCCGAAACGAGCTCAACGCGAAGAGGAAATATGGGGTGAGTTGTTTGAGCTTTAAGTTGATTTTTGTTGGTGATTAAGTTGAGTTTGAATTGGATTTTATTACGATTCATTATTGATTGATATTGAGTTGAAAAATAAGCAAATTGGTGTTGATTGGGAGCTTAGAATACCAAGAAAATATCAAAGAGTTAGAGAGAGACTAAATCGCGCAATAAACTAGTTTAAAGGGCAATTTCGTAAGTTGACCTATATGGCATCTGTTGAGAGTTTGGATGACCCTAACGAGTTTAATTAGGCGTATTGAGATTATTAAAAGTTGAAGATTAAGTTAAGGAACTAAAAATGGAGGGTTGCGCCTAAAAAGGGTCACTTAGGGGCGGTTATGTAATTTTAGTTATTTTGAGTTTCCAGAAGTTGACGCGAACGTAAATTTATGTATATATATGATATGTAGGTGAGGAGGATACGAGCACAGCACAGCACAGTCCCTGAGTTTCCATATAGAAAGCTTTAGGACCAGGTGAGTGTCTTTATAAAAATGTTTTTCTACTATGATTTTAAATGCATGCCAAGTTTATCACGTTGATTTGAATATCACATAAATTCCAAATTGAAATTGTTGCATGGATTATGGAAATGATTTATATGAAATGTGATTTAAAGAGAAAGAAAATTTAAAATTTAAATGAGATTGAAAATCAGTGGTACACCTAATTGTATGTTATATATCTCCAGTTTGGGTTGAGTACCTTAAGCGTGCATTGGCTATGTTGGGAGAGTCTGTCACTAACAGCAGGTGGGACCGTGTCTGTTTAGTCCTGTGAGTCGTCCAATGCACATAAGAGGTATATTATTTGCTAGCTTCCACCAGAGCGATGAAGAATTCCGCTCCATAGCGACGAGGAATTCCGTTACGTAAAAAATGGATAGATGGCCTGATCGATATGGAATTCCGTGATGGCCTGAGCGATGAAGAATTCCGCTCTACTTTAAGGGTACCATGTGATGCAAGCTAATAATGGTTGGCCTATTTATATTTATAAATTCTTTGAAAGTTATTATTGCCACCATTATTAAAATGTTTTGATAGAAATGAAAATCATGCAACTTATGGATTTAAATGTTATTTATTTGACATGAAATAAATTTTATTAAATTCCGATTGATTTTTATCGTTTCTAAATGAATGATGAATTTCAGATATATCAATTATTCAATCATGGTATTTGATTTTGCATAAATGTTTTAAAAGATTTTTGGGAGGCTATTTGATAAGTTAGATTTAAATGGAAATTATATGACACTCACTAGGCTATCAAGATAACTATATTTTATATTTTGTAAATAAAAACCTCTCCAGGTACAAGCACTTCAACGGCAAGAACTCTGGATCGTGATTAGAGGAGTCGAGCAGACTGTGCTGTTATTTTTTGAATGTATAAATTTTTGGGATATGTAGATAAAGATATGCATGACTTATGAATTCAATTTAATATAATTTCTTAACCGTATGCATGTTTATGGTTGCTTGTGGATTGATAAAAATGAGAGCCTGAGGCTCTGTAGTTCGGGGAAATTATTTTGTGATATTTTAGAAGTGCTGAATTTTATAATTTGCAGGGTGACAAAGTCCGAAAAACAAACGGGATGCTGCCAAATTTTTATAAAACGTTTTGTAAAGGCTTGAAATAAAAATGAAAAATTTCCCTCGTTTCCGCCATTATTGAAAAGGTTTTAGAAAGAATACGGTTTAACCCTGCGAGAATCCTTTAGCTGAGCATAAGGGCTAGCTAGAGAGTCACCGTAGGGTGCCGGCAGATCGCCTAGGGAAAGGGGTCTGTCATGTAGTCTCAAACTAAGCATGTAAATGTTATGTACAAGAGGATTTAGTTTGAGATTTGTAACTAAAGAGTCCGTAGAAAGCAAACAAAGCTGGATACTTTATTTGTGGTAAATCTACAGTGGCGGTCCATTTCATATTTGATACGATGATCTTATCCGGGATTATTCATGTGGCGACATGAAAATGAAGACACTTATATAATAGAGATTATAAGGCATTGGACTATGATGAAAATGAATTTCTTATTAGTATCCATTAAACAAAGAAATTTTTATTTATCGATTAGATAATCATATATGGATTGATCTTAATCTTGAGTGTTTTATAAACTCCTATTTGTTAAGTCATATCTTTTGATTTACATAGGTGAGACTGGTATAGATTTACGGTCAATAAGCTTCGTACTTTGCAGATGTGATTTAATAAGTGACTGAAAATATTTTACACAATGGTGGAATCCACTCCTTCTTGCAAGAAGTAGATGAGTAGTTCCCTTAAGTGTTGATTCAGGTCTTGAACAATAAGAGTGCTCGAGTTTCTGTTTACGAGTAAATGGAAAGATAAATTCATAAGTTGTTATGGATATATTGTTCACTAAAGAATCAATGGTACTTAATGGAACAAGATATAATTAGAGAGGTATAATGGATTTTAATAACTTAGCTCTAATTATGAACTACTCGTAGAGGATTGAACCATATGACATGATTAAATCGATCGACACTAAAAATTCAGATTTTGTAAAACATCTACAATTTTGAGAATGCAACCTTAAGTTTTTAATGGAGTAACTCTAAGGTTAATAATAGTGAATTATTAATTAAAGAGTTTAATTAATAATTCCAATATTATTGGAGCTCAAATTGTAGGTCTATTTAGTCCCCTTGCTAGCTCACAATCACATAAAAAACCAAATTGAAGAATATAATTGGATAGTCCAATTATAAGTATACATATAAATTTATGGACATGTTCACAAATTATTTAAATAATTTGATTATTTAAATATTTATAATTATTTAATTAATGGTTAATTATTTAATTATTTGTAAAGTTCATGGGTTCAATTATAAATGGTGTCATTAAATTCATTATGATTTAGAATCATTTAATTTAATGAAAAATCATTTAAATAATTAATGAAAATAATAATTTTAATTGGAATTAGATTCTATATTAAAATTATATTAAACGAGTTTTAATTTAATAGGAATTAGATTCTATATTAAATAAAAAGAATAGAATTCTAATCCAATAAGAAATTTGATTCTATATTGGATATGAATTAAGTCTTTCAATTTAAATAGGAATTTAAATTCCTTATTAAAATTGAAGAACCCAAGTTTACCATTATAAAAGGATGTTTTATGAATTGTAATGAGGGAAAGAAACTTTTTGGCAACTGGAACTAAAAATTTCCATTGATTAAATCACCATATAACCATCTACTTCAAGAGAGTCTTCAAAACGATTGTGCCCACTGACGCGACCCGATCTTGATACCTCTAGCTCTAATCCGGTAGGTCATGCCGGGCACTCCAACGGATCCCTCTCAGACCTGACTTGTCGGGTTAAGCAAAATCTGTGGAGCGAACCCTAAACTTTCTAATACTTTCTAAAACATCATTGGGTTGGTTTTCTTTAAAAACTGAAAAAGCGTTAGAATTTTTTTAGATTTTTAAACTCTTTTTCTAACAAAATTTCGGCAGCATAATGGCTGCATTTTTGATATTCCAAAAAAATCTGTTTACAAAAAAATCACACTTCGACTATTTTTCAACACTAACCCAACTTCTTATTGCCCGTAGATCTCAAACATGCATTTGATTTTCAATTCAACTCAATAAAATTCAAATCACAATTTAATAAACCACATTTAAATAAAAAACAATTTAAAAACAGCAACAAACAAATAATTACAAATTGCAAAATATTTATACACTTCAAAAGAGATTTACATGAAAATAACTTATACAAAATAATTTGCTCAAGATGTCATTGTGTTGCACTGGCTCGCCCGCTGGAGGTAATAGTCGCCACTCGGCTACCTGCGGAGAGTACCTGAGGAGGATTTTGTATAAAACAGAAAAATAATAAGCTAGAAGCTCAGTGAGTGATAATTTATCTTTTCTTTGAAAATCTGATTTCCAAATTTCCTCCTCGTAAAACGTTTGAAAACAATCTTTAATTTCTTTAACATTTCAAACTTTAATTTTTCAAACCTAATTGAAACAAGAGAATTTATATATAAATGCCAGCACGTATTTAAATTCATAACTCGTAGCTTAAAATCACAAATAGCTTGAATACTAAACATAAAATCTCTTTTTCTTTCGAATTCACTTTTCTTTTAAAACTATTTCTGAATATGTTTCAAAATCACCATAGTACCCTTAACTCTGGGGTCACGTGGCGATTTTGAACTGACACCACCCGTAACAACTCTGCACTGAGACATCTCACGGCTATGTGCGGAATTTCCCAATGCTAACCATAACACGCGAAACACTACCCCACATCAGTAAAGGCGACTCGACTGACAGACTCTGACACTTGTCCCCCCAAGTTAATGACTTATCCCTCCCCAGGACTGTGCCAACTGATGTAGGATAGATCGACCGAGTCTAATCTGATTTGGAAATCTCTGAGGGTATACTAATAGTTTTGAAAACACTTTTCTTTTCTTTTCTTAATTCAAACTGGAAAATTCATTTTCTGAAATTTCTTTTCAATAATCACATAAATGCATATAAAATCACATTCTCATTTCAAACTATAGCTCATGCATATATCAATGCATTTAAAATAAATTCAAGCAATCACTTATCAAATCAATTTAATAATTTAAAATACTTTTAAAATCTTTAAATAAAACTCACTCACAAAACTGATATTTGTAAATGGCGTGCACGGAGACCCTACTCCTCTTGCCTCGATCCTTGAGCGCCCTCGTCACCTACACAACATATGGACACGTAAATTTACGTTTGCGTCAACGTTTGGAAACTCGAAATAACTAAAATTACACAATCATCCCTAAGTTACCCTTTTTACGAGTAACTCTCCATTTTTGGTTTCTTTATTGATTCTAGGGTTTCGAACTTCGTTTTCTTCGCCCGGAACTTATTTACTATCACCTAAGGACGTGCTACTACTAACGGAATCGCCCTTCAAACTAGTTTAGCGCGCAATTCGATTTCTCTTTAAATTTTTTGATAATTTCTTGGTTTCCTAAACTTCCAATAAACATTAATCCACTTATTTTTCAACTCATTTTTACTCAAAACCAACCAACAACGAATCGTAACAAAATCCGCTTCAAAATCAACTTAATCAACAACAAAATCTTCAATTTTCAATTTAAACAACTCACCCGTTTTCTTCATCACGAAATCACTCTCTTCCTCTTCATTTCGTCTTCGTTCTGTCGTCTGATTTTGTGCATCCTTTAGTTTCTGGTTCGATGCTGATTTTGGCGTGTTTTTGGGCTAGTTTGGGTGCGAAAATCGATAGGTCTCCTTCCTTCTTCTTCTCCTCCGTGCGGCCTCCCTCTTCCTCGACTAACCTCCATTCGCGACACTGTTTCAAGCCTGGTTTCGAGCTAAAAATGGCGTCAATTGGAGCTAGTTTAAGCTGGGTTTTCTTCTCCCTTTCCTCCCTCACGCAATCTCTCTCTCCCTAACTCGATCTCCTTTCTTCTCTCCTCGTTCTGTCGTCGATCTGTGCGTGCACATCTGGTCTAGTTCTGGTCGCGTTTGCAGTTGGATTCGAGCTACGTATGGCGAGCTTGAAGGACTGGTTTAGCTGGGTCGGCATCAGTCTTGCTCGGTTGGGTCTGGTCTGCTTCTGCCGTCGATCTACTCGGCTTCGGTTCTGGTTCGTGGTGAGTTATGCTCTACCTTGGATTGAGCTAAGCTTGGCATCTTGTTCTGCAATGGCGATGAGTCTAATCTACCTCTGGTTCGACGAGCTTCACGGTCGACCGATGGCAGCTTCTCTTTCTTATTCTTCTTCTTCTTCTTCTTCTTCTTCTTCTTCTTTCTCTTTCTTCTTCTTCTAGTTTCTTCTTGTTCGCTGTTGTTGGTTCTGCTTTTGTTTTTATTTTTGTGATTAAGTTTTTGTTTCATGATTTCCCCCACAATCAATTTCCATAATACCGGTTACGCCTGAGAAAATTTTATTTTCATACCTTAGCTTTTAACTCAATTTCACTTTAAGCTCAATTATTAAATCTTATCTTTGATTTAGTCCCTTGTCAAATTAAATAATTACTCGATTTCGTTTACTATTTTACTCATCTGTTTAATCTCCGATCGAATTTAAATCGATCTCTAAGGGTTCCTTATACCCTTAGACACTTCCGTGAACCATTTAGGGTCTCAAATAGTTATTTAGGGACAATTTCCGAGAAGATCCGTAAAATTACATTAGAAGGCTTACACCCACACAGTTTCTTTTTTTGAAGAGTCATAGTGAGAAAGATCAGGTGGTGAAAAATCAGCAAATTAAAAGGGATCAATTCAATTTTAATGTGATGTAAGGTAAGATTCGATCTTATTAATTTAATTATTGAATTATTATTACTAGCATCGATCGAGCACGTTTTTGTTTGAAAAATTTTTGAAATCCACATTACCGTATTAGTATTATAATCAAATTTTCTTTTCAATTAGTATCAGAGCCCGGTTTTCGTTAGTTTAATAATTGATTGAATAATTAGTGAATTTCCTTTTGATTATGATTCTTTGTATGCCATAGGGTAGACACTAATTATTGATGTGCATATTTTATATTCATGTTTGATGAATTGGGTTTGCATGGATTAATCGTTAATTGTATGGTTCTTTGGCTAATTTAACTTGATTAATATGTAAGCCGTTTGTGGCGATTTTTTCCGTTGTAATATCAAAGATTTAGGCTTTTTTTTTTTGAAAAAATTCAAGTCAAAGAATGATGTACAACGACCCTGAAATTTCGTTTCTGGTTTTGTGCGGAAAAGTTGCGATTGAAGAAGTGTGTGCGTATGAGATGCGCAAAAAGACAGTGAACGAATGCTACAAACATGCACCATCAGTGCACGTGATGCACGAACAGCAGTACACAACTCGGCGCGGCTGTTACGCTTGTGCAGTTGCTGCGCTTGCAGCAACCGAGTTTGGTGCGGTTGCTACCCTCGTGCAGCACGTTAATGTTGGGGTTTATGCCCTAAGAGCTTGTAATATTGTAAACGGTTTTATAAATTTTAATAAAATATTCATTTCATTCAATTTATATATTTTGTAAAAATCGTATATATCATGAGAAACATCCTTGATTACTGATTTAATTTCAAACTAAGTGTATAAGTCTTATATACAGGTGGATTTAGTTTGAGATAAGTAATTTAAAGAGTCCGTAGAAAGCAAACGAAGCTGGGTACTTCATTTGTGGTAAATCTACAGTTGCAGTCCTTTTCGTATTTGATACGATAGTCTTATCCAAGACTATTCATGTGGTGACATGGAAATGGAGGCACTTTATATAATAAAGATTATATAGGACTGGGCCACGATAAATATAAGTCTCTAAATAATATCCGTTAACCTTAGAGATTTATATTTATCAACCAGATGATCATATATGAATTGATCTTAATTCTGAGTGTATTATGAACTCCTGCTTGTTAAGTTATTTCCATTGATTTACATGGGTGAGATCGGTGTAGATACCCGATCAATAACTTCGTACTTTGGGCATATGATTTAATAAGTAGCTGGGAACATTCTATACAATAGTGGAATCCACTCCTTCTTGCGAGAAGTAGAAAAGTAGTTCCCTTAAGGGTTGATTCAGGTTTTGAACAATAAGAGCTCTCAACTTTCTGTTTATATGTAAACAGAAAGATAAATTCATAAGTTGTTATGAATACATTGTTCATTAGAGAATCAATGGTACTTAAGGATCAAGAAATAATTAGAGAGGTAAAACGGACATTTGACCTTACTCTAATTATGAACTATTTGTGAATGGTCAAATCATATATAGTTATTAAATCAATGGACACTAAAAAATTTCAGATTGTATAAAAACATTTATAGTTTTGAGAGTGCAATCTTAAGTTTTTAGTGGAGTAACTTTAAGATTAATAATAGTGAATTATTTAATTAAAGAGTTTAATTAATAATTCCAATATTATTGGAGCTCAAAACTGTAGGTCCATCGGGTCCCCTTGATAGCTCATTTTTCTATAAGAAACATGTATATAGAATATTGTAATTGGACCGTCCAATTACAGACATTACATAAGTAACAAAAATTTGTGTTCACTTGGTATTTGAATAATATTGATTATTCAAATTATTTAATTATTAATTATGAATTAATAATTATTTAATTAATTTTATAAGAGGTCTTGAATCTGATTCTTAGTGACTTTGGTATAAATTAATTATGAATTAATTTATTAAAAGTTACAAGTTCTATTTCAAAATATAATATGAATTAATTTTGAATTAATTATATTATATGGGGCAAAAGTTTAATTATAACAAGATTAGGGTCAATATTAATATTGATTAATTAAAACCCTAATTGTTTGCCTATAAAAAGAAAAAGTTTCTTTTCTACATCTAGGTTTTTGGTTGTTGTTTATGTTCTTGAAAAACAATAAGAGAAAAAAAAAAGTTTTTTTTTCAACAAATACAAAGAACAAGAATCTGTGTTTTGGTTCTTTGTATAACCAAAAAATCAAACACTCACCTCTTATAATCATTAATTTAATTTGATTTTTTTTTAAAGAAATCAAAAAGTAAGTGAGCACAATTCTATATAATTGTGCCCACTCACTTGTTTCTTGGTTTCGAGATATATCAAGGAAGGCAAGGTGGTGAGCAATCCACAGAGATCAATACAGAAGGTAAAAATATGATTTTTATTTCTTTATATTATTTTTATTCCATTGTTTTATGAATTTTGGGTTCTTGAGTTTTCTAAAAAGTTTTTGAAACTCAATGTTCCGCAAAATTCTTATTTTTATGAAAAACAAATTGTTGATTTTTGTTTTTTTAAACCATCAATTAGTATCAGAGCCAATGTTTCAATAAAACAATGGATTTTTAAAATAATGTTTGTATTGATTATGTATGTCAATGAGTAGGCACTATTATTTTGATTTGATGATTGATATGCATATTTTATATTCATGTTTGATGAATGGGATTGCATGGTATGATCTTTAATTGTATGGTTCTTTGGTTAAATAATTCGATTGATATGTAAGCCATGGCAATTTTTACAATATGTAAGCCATTTGTGGCAATTTTTTTTTTTTCGTTGTAATTCAATAGTTTTAGGCTTTTTTTTTTTTGAAAAATGTAAAGCTGAAGATTGATGTCAACGGGGTTGATTTGCTGTGCCAGAATTATGATTCGAATCAGATTTTTTTTTATGTTGAAAATGGCAGGTTTTATTTAATTGTATTTAAAACTACCATTTCAAACATAATTAATTGTATTTAAATGGATAGTTAATGTGGCTGTTTTGAATGGTATAATTATGATTCGAAACGGAAAATTATTTTGAAAACGGCTGGTTTTATTTAATTGTATTTAAAACTACCGTTTAAAATATAATTAATTGCATTAAAATGGATTTTTAATGCAGCTGTTTTGAATGGTATAATTATGATTTGAAACGGAAAATTATTTTGAAACGGCTGGTTTTATTTAATAGTATTTAAAACAACCGTTTAAAATATAATTAACTGCATTGAAATGGATTATTAATGCAGCTGTTTTGAACGGTCCAATAAGACGTTTATTATGAATAAATGTATGCGCATTAAATGCGTTGCACATTAGATGTGCAAACAAACAAAATTATAATAGCCCCTAAAAAGATGTGTTTCATATTTTTGGGGTTTCCATTTCAATTGTAACACTAATGAAAATGTCCATGAGTTTGGATAATTTTCTTGGATCCATAAATTAAGAAATGGGCTTTTCTAGCCTTATCTATTTGATAGAAGTTTTTGATAATTAAATTAGATTTAATTATAAGCCCATGAAAACCTTGAAGACCATGAAGACTATGAAGACTACAAGTGAAGGCCAAGGAAGACCTTGGTTAATTTTTGTAATCTTAAAATTAGATGTAGGTCATTAAAACCAAAGAACCTGGTCATACACATGTTATTTATTTATTTTTTGTTTTATGAGATGAATGGATAAATATATATAACATGTACATGCATTAAAAATATGTCATATAGAATCATGAAGTGCCTACTCACTATATTATAACATGACATGCATCATATGTATTATTTTTATTTTACTATTAAAATTGTTAATTAGTATAAATAGAAAAATAATACATGGAATGCCTTTAAAATAATTTGAATTGATTTCAATAGAAAATCATAGGTTTCAAATTAGAAATTTGATTTCAATAATTGGCATTCATAATGTGGATTAGATTTTAATTAGTTAAAATCGGATGATCTCATATTAAATCTATTCTTTATAATTTTGATTATTTTGATTAGATTTATAAATTGAATTAGATTTTTAAATGTTAAAAAATCTGGTAATTCATTAGATTTATATGAATTAGATTTTTAAGTGTTAAAAATCTGGTAATTCATTAAATTGATAAATTAAATTAGATTTTTAAATGTTAAAAATCTGATAATTTATTAAGTGTTAATAAGTTTCGAACTTTAATAACACACAAATTCTTAGTAATTTAGATTATCTTTTTAGCCGTTAATAATCTAAGACAATGACTAGGAAATTTTAATAGAAATCCCTAATCCTAAAATAGTGAGTGGGAGAGGGATATATGACAATATATCCCGTGGTCTCCATCATTAGTTCAACACCGTAAAACTTAAATGGCGTCTCGAGATGGCTTTGTTATCGTCCCCCTACGGATGGTGTCCATTTAGGTTGATCAAGGTTGACTTCCTAACGGATAGGAATTCTAGATGTATCTTGTGATTGACCTACCCTACGGTGGCAATTCTCGAGTTAAGTCTATGGACTCCGAAATGATGGGTTACACTCATAAAAGAAATAATTAATTGTTAATTATTTTTCCGGACTGAAAAACAGTAGTCAAATAATATATGAAAAAGAGTTTTCTGTTATATTATTTGATTGAGAATGTATCAGTCTAACATACAAATATTTGACCTACCCTACGGCGGCACCTATTTGTGGCATATTAAATTATCGTGGCATAATAATTAATTTTAGGGATTTTGATAATTTATTATTCGTGGATCATGCATCACGTTTAATTTTATGCCAAAATTATATGATATTAAATTTTGCAAATTGATATTAAATGAATTCCATTTTATTTATTTTCAGCAATGGTATCTCCGTTGATTTCTATTCTTGCTAATGATAAACTTAACGGAGAAAATTATGTCAAATGGAAAAGTAATATGAACGCAGTCCTGGTCTGTGAGGACCTTAAATTTGTCACGACTCAACCTTGTCCTCCTCAGCCAGCAGATAATGCTGGACATGCTGTACGCGAGGCCTATCAAAAATGGGTCACAGCTGATGAAAAGGCTCGCTGCTACTTGTTAGCAGGGATGTCCGAGGTGCTTGCTACCAAGCACTAGTCAATGACAACAGTAACTCAGATGCTAGAGTCATTGCAGGGCATGTTTAGGCAACCTTCTGAGCAGTAACGACACAAAGTTGTTTGTGCTGTGATGATTGCTAAGATGAAGGAGGGTACATCTATTCGAGAGCATGTTTTGAAAATGATGACCCACTTCAACACAGCTGAAAGCCATGGAGGGGCAATAGACGAACGTAGCCAAGTGAGTATGATCTTGGAAACTCTTCCGAAGAATTTCATGCAATTCAAGAGTAACTATGTAATGAACAAGTTGACTTACTCACTTACACAATTACTTAATGAGCTTACTACTTATGAGTCAATGAATAAGGATAAGAGTAAGTCTGGTGAAGCAAACGTTGTTGAGTCTTCTTCTTCTGCTAAAAACAAGAGAAACACCAAAAAGGCTACAGTTAAGCCCAAAACACAAGCTACCAAAAAGAAGAACAAAAAGAGCTCCAAGGCCATCAAGTCCAAAGGAAAATGTTTCCATTGCGGTGTGGATGGACATTGGAAAATGAACTATCCTAAGTACCTCAATGAGCTCAAAGAGAAGAAGATGAAAGGTAAATATGATTTACTAGTCATTGAATCTTGTTTAGTGGAGGATGATTCATCCACTTGGATAATTGATTCAGGAGCCACTAATCATGTTTGTTCTTCTTTGCAGTTAATTGACTCTTATAGGCAGCTTGGTGAGGGCGAGTTCAACATGCGAGTCGGGACTGGTGAAGTCGTTTCAGCAAAGGTAGTGGGAGAAGTTAGACTTCATTTCAATAATAATTGTTTTATCATACTGAACAATGTTTATTATATTCCAGGTTTTAAAAGAAATTTGATTTCTGTATCCAAACTTTTGAAATTTAATTATTCTGTTTCTTTTTATAATAAATCAGTTATTATTTCTAGAAATGGTTTGAAAATTTGTTTAGGGATACAAGAAAACAATTTATATGTGTTAAGACCGTTAATGCATAACCCACTGTTTAATACTGAAATGTTTAAAGTTAAAAAACCAAAAACAAAACGACAAAAGATTTCTCAAAATGATGACACATATCTTTGGCATCTAAGACTTGGTCATATTAACCTTGAAAGATTAGATAGACTGGTAAAGAGCGGACATTTAAGTGAGTTAAAGATCGGCACTTTACCTATTTGTAAATCATGTTTAGAAGGTAAAATGACCAAAAGACCTTTTACTAGTAAAAGGGTTAGAGCTAAGGAACCACTAGAACTTATACATTCGGACGTCTGCGGTCCTATGAATGTTAAAGCTAAAGGCGGTTATGAATATTTCGTCACCTTTATTGATGATTATTCTAGATACAGGTATGTTTACCTGATGCAATGGAAGTCAGAAACTTTTGAAAAGTTCAAACAATTTCGAGCTAAAGTTGAAAATCAATTAGGTAAAACATTGAAAACTCTACGATCGGATCGTAGAGGTGAGTATCTCGATACAGAGTTCGAGGATTACTTACTTGAGCATAGGATTCTATCCCAACTGACTGCTCCTGGAACACCCCAGCAGAACGGTGTTGCAGAAAGGAGAAATCGGACCCTTTTGAACATGAAGAGATCTATGTTTAGTTTCTCATCATTACCTAGTTCATTCTGGGGATATGCATTGCAAACTGCAATGTGTATTTTGAATGTTGTACCATCTAAGTCAGTTCCAAAGACACCCTTGGAGTTGTGGAATGGTCGCAAAGCTAGTTTACGACATTTTCGCATTTGGGGTTGTCCAGCACATGTGCTGAAGAACAAGACTGGGAAGCTGGAACCACGTTCAAAAGTTTGCCTATTTGTAGGTTATCCTAGAGAGACTAGGGGCGAACTCTGTTATAGTTCTGAAGAACACAAAGTGTTTGTATCGACAAACGCTACGTTTCTTAAAGAGAACTATATAAGAGAGTACAAACCTCGAAGTAAAGTTGTACTAGAGGAATTACTTCCTAGTTCAACCAGTACCCCGTCAAAAATAGTTGTTGACAAAGACATAATTCAGACCACGTCTGAACGTTAGACAAATTCTCATCAGAATCATCTACCACCTCGTCGTAGTGGGAGGGTTATTAGACCACCAGTCCGCTACAGAAAGATCAGAGAGGCACAGATTGCTATCTTTGATGAGAGTGTAGATGATCCATTGACATACCATGATGCAATGGAGGATTCTGATAAAGAAGAATGGCTTAAAGCAATGAATCTCGAGATGGAGTCTATGTACTCCAACTCTGTCTGGGAACTTATAGATCAACCAGATGGGATAAAACCCATAGGTTGCAAGTGGATCTACAAAAGGAAGAAATGAGTGGATGGAAAGGTAGAAAACTTTAAAGCTAGACTAGTGGCAAAGGGTTATACTCAGAAAGAGGGAGTTAACTATGAGAAAACTTTCTCGCCAGTAGCTATGCTTAAGTCCATTCGGATTCTTCTCTCCATTGCTGTATGTCTCGATTATGAGATTTGACAAATGGACGTTAAGACTGCATTTTTTAATGGTAATCTTGATGAAAGTATCTATATGGTACAACCAGAGGGATTTGTATCCCAAGGTCAAGAGCAAAAGGTTTGCAAGTTGCAAAGGTCCATTTATGAACTTAAACAAGCATCTCGATCTTGAAACATAAGGTTTGATACTTCGATCAAGTCTTATGGTTTTGAGCAAAATATTGATGAGCCTTGTGTATACAAACGGATTATCAATAAGAAAGTGATTTTCCTTGTACTTTACGTTGACGATATTCTACTCATTGGGAATGATATAGGAATATTATCAGACGTAAAAAACTGGCTCGCTAGCCAATTTCAAATGAAAGATTTGGGAGAGGCCAGTTATGTTCTTAGGATCCAAATAATACGAGATTGTAAGAACAAACTGTTAGCGCTGTCTCAGACATCATATATTGATAAGATTCTTATGCGATTTTCGATGTAGAACTCTAAGAAAGGTAATTTACCTTCTCGTCATGGAGTTCATTTGTCTAAGGAACAGTGTCCTAAGACACCTCAACAAATTGAGGATATGAGACGGATTCCCTATACCTCTGCAGTAGGCAGTCTCATGTTTGCTATGTTATGCACGAGACCGGATATATGTTATTCGGTGGGAATAGTTAGTCGTTATCAATCTAATCCAGGATTTGATCATTGGGTGGCTGTGAAACATATTCTCAAGTATCTTCGGAGAACGAGAAATTATATGTTAGTATATTCTGGAAAGGATTTGATCCCATTAGGATATACAGATTCTGATTTTTAGTCGGACAAAGATTCTAGGAAATCTACGTCCGAATCAATATTTACCCTTAGTAGTGGAGCCATTACATGGAGGAGTATTAAGCAATCATGCATTGCTGACTCCACTATGGAAGCCGAATATGTAGCAGCTTGTGAAGCAGCTAAAGAAGCGGTATGGCTACGTAAATTCTTGGCTGATCTAGAAGTTGTTCCAGAAATGGATAAACCACTCACCCTTTATTGTGACAATAGTGGTGCAATGGCCAATTCCAAAGAACCAAGAAGCCATAAACGAGGGAAGCATATAGAGAGGAAATATCATCTCATTAGGGAGATCGTACGAAGGGGAGATGTAAAAGTGATGAAGATTGCATCACAAGACAACCTTGCTGATCCGTTTACGAAGACTTTAACGGCTAAAGTATTTGAAGGTCATCTAGAGGGTCTAGGATTACGAGATATGTCTTATCTGCTCTAGGGCAAGTGGGAGATTGTTTGGGTTTATGCCCTAAGAGCTTGTAATATTGTAAACGGTTTTATAAATTTTAATAAAATATTCATTTCATTCAATTTATATATTTTGCAAAAATCATATATATCATGAGAAACATCCTTGATTACTGATGTAATTTCAAACTAAGTGTATAAGTGTTATATACAAGTGGATTTAGTTTGAGATAAGTAATTTAAAGAGTCCATAGAAAGCAAACGAAGCTGGGTACTTCATTTGTGGTAAATCTACAGCTACGGTCCTTTTCGTATTTGATACGATAGTCTTATCCAAGACTATTCATGTGGTGACATGGAAATGGAGGCACCTTATATAATAAAGATTATATAGGATTGGGCCACAATAAATATAAGTCTCTAAATAATATCCGTTAACCTTAGAGATTTATATTTATCAACCAGATGATCATATATGAATTGATCTTAATTCTGAATGTATTATGAACTCCTGCTTGTTAAGTTATTTCCTTTGATTTACATGGGTGAGATCGGTGTAGATACCCGATCAATAACTTCCTACTTTGGGGATATGGTTTAGTAAGTAGCTGGGAACATTCTATACAATAGTGGAATCCACTCCTTCTTGCGAGAAGTAGAAAAGTAGTTCCCTTAAGGGTTGATTCAGATCTTGAGCAATAAGAGCGCTCAACTTTCTGTTTATATGTAAACAGAAAGATAAATTCATAAGTTGTTATGAATATATTGTTCATTAGAGAATCAATGGTACTTAAGGATCAAGAAATAATTAGAGAGGTAAAACGGACATTTGACCTTGCTTTAATTATAAACTATTTGTGGAGGGTCAAATCATATGTAGTGATTAAATCAATGGACACTGAAAAATTTTAGATTATATAAAAACATCTATAGTTTTGAGAGTGCAATCTTAAGTTTTTAGTGGAGTAACTTTAAGATTAATAATAGTGAATTATTTAATTAAAGAGTTTAATTAATAATTCCAATATTATTGGAGCTCAAAACTGTAGGTCCATCGGGTCCCCTTGATAGCTCATTTTACTAAAGAAACATGTATATAGAATATTGTAATTGGACCGTCCAATTACAGACGTTACATAAGTAACAAAAATTTGTGTTCACTTGGTATTTGAATAATATTGATTATTCAAATTATTTAATTATTAATTATGAATTAATAATTATTTAATTAATTTTATAAGAGGTCTTGAATCCGATTCTTAGTGACTTTGGTATAAATTAATTATGAATTAATTTATTAAAAATTACAAGTTCTATTTCAAAATATAATATGAATTAATTTTGAATTAATTATATTATATGGGGCAAAAGTTTAATTATAATAATATTAGGGTCAATATTAATATTGATTAATTAAAACCCTAATTGTTTGCCTATAAAAAGAAAAAGTTTCTTTTCTACATCTAGGTTTTTGGTTGTTGTTTATGTTCTTGAAAAACAATAAGAGAAAAAAAAAAGTTTTTTTTTCAACAAATACAAAGAACATGAATCTGTGTCTTTGTTCTTTGTATAACCAAAAATCAAACACTCACCTCTTATAATCATTAATTTAATTTGATTTTTTTTTTTAAAGAAATCAAAAAGTAAGTGAGCACAATTCTATATAATTGTGCCCACTCACTTGTTTCTCGATTTCGAGATATATCAAGGAAGGCAAGATGGTGAGCAATCCACAGAGATCAATACAGAAGGTAAAAATATGATTTTTATTTCTTTATATTATTTTTATTTCATTGTTTTATGAATATTGGGTTCTTGAGTTTTCTAAAAAGTTTTTGAAACTCAATGTTCCGCAAAATTCTTATTTTTATGAAAAATAAATTGTTGATTTTTGTTTTTTCAATCCATCAGTTGAATGGCCGGTGCATCTGATATGTTATGCTGCGTTGACTGGTTGTGCAGATGACAGCGTGCAAGACTGGTTTTGAACCATAACAAATGAAGATTTGTGTGGTTCCTGTGCATACCGGACTGGTTTTGAACCAGTTGGTTCTTTGGTCGATGCAAAGGCTGAGCATGGGGGCTGGATCACCGGCTGAGTGGCTGTGCATGGATGACTAGTGACTACAGCAGTTATGCGTTCACGCTGCTGCGTTCGTGGACCGGTTTTGAACCAGCTTATCATGCGTTAAATTTGCTGCAGTTGAACGAGAGCAGTGCATGTGATGTACTCAAAATATTGCATTAGTTTTGGTGTATAGTCTAGCGTGTTGTATTCAAGGTGGCGGTGTTGCACGTGTATCAATACAATACATTGTAATTGCGAATTGTTGTTCTTATCCATGCATCATTCACAAAAGTGCACTTGCTCATGTGTGTGACACATGGCGACATCATAGCAATGCACTGTAAGTGCAAATTGTTGCATTTGTTTGTCTGTCATGTACAAAAGACAAAACAGTGTAATTTTCTTACCTGTTTGTCCGTGAATGCTAATGCATTGGATGCTTGTGCATGCGACACATGTGCATTTAGTGCAAATATTGATGATGCACAATCTGCACATGTATGCTCATACTTGAATAATTTTCATTGGCTTTAAAATCAAGAAATGGGCTTCAAGCCCAATCCATTTGATGGAGATTTTTTATAATTAAATTAGATTTAATTATAAGCCTAAAGAGCCCATTAAGACCTAGAAGATCATGAAGTTTTTGAAGACTACAAGTGAAGGCCAAAAAATGCCTTGGTTAATTTTTGTAATCTTTAAAATTAGTTTTAGGTTGTTAAAACCAAAGAACCCGGTCAATCACATATTGCTTATTTAAACTGTTTATCATGTGGTGATTGAATAATTTGTTAACAACATAATTGTGCATAAAATATATCATATAGAATAGAAAGTGTCTACTCATTGCATAATAACATGACATGCATATATGTATTATTATTTATTTTTCCTATTAAATAGTTTATTAGTTAAAATAGAGATAATAATACATTAAATACCAATTTCATAATTTCTTAGGATTTTAGTTGAAAATCCTAGGTTCACAAATTAGAAATATATAATTACTTTTAATGTGATTAAAATATATATATATATATATATGTTTCATATAATTGGTATTTATAATGTGGATTAGATTTTAAGAGTTAAAATTGGGTAATCTCACATTAAATCTAATCTTCATAATTAAAAAGTTTAGATTATATACATTAGATCTTTCATAATAAATTAGATTTTTAAGAGTTAAAAATCTAGTAATTTATTAGGTGTTAATAGAATGATGATTCTAGTAACATACTGATTCCTAGTAACTTATATTATACTTGTTAGCCGTTAATAATCTAAGATGATGACTAAAAATATTAAATAGAAAACCCTAATCCTAAAATAGTGAGTGGGAGAGGGATATATGACAATATATCCCATGTTCTCTATCATTAGTTCAACACCGTGAGATTTGAATGGCACCTCGAGACGGCTTTATTTTCGTCCCCTTAAGGGTGGTGTCCATTTGGGTTAATACCAAGGTTGACTTCTTAACGGATAGGATTTCTGGATGTATTTTGAGATTGACCTACCCTAAGGTTGGCAATTCTCAAGTTAAGTCCGAGAGATCTGAAATGATGGGTTACACTCACAAAGGAATAAATTAATTAGTTAATTTATTCCTTGACCGAAATAAGCGGTAGTCAGATAATATAGGAATAAGAGTTATTCTGTTATATTATTCGACTGAGATTTTCTCAATCTAACATACAAATATTTGACCTACCCTAAGGTGGTATTTTTTTTATGGCATATTAGATTATCGTGGCATAGTAATTCTTTTTAGGGTATTTTTGGTTCATTATTCATGTATCATGTATCATGTTTAATTTTATGCTAAAACTTGATATTCATATGAAGCAATTTTGAAAAAAATATTTTGTTTATTTATTTCAACAATGCCATCACCTTTAATTATTATATTTGCCAATGATAAACTGAATGGGGATAACTATGTTAAATGAAAAAATAATATGAACACCATTCTAGTTTGTGAGGATCTAAAATTTGTCCTGATGGAGGAGTGTCCTCCTGTGCCACTTGTAAATGCTATGCGTAATGTATGCGAAACCTACCAAAATTGGGTTAAGACTGACGAAAAGACCTATTGCTACCTGTTAGCAGGAATGTCCGACGTGCTTGCTAAGAAGCACAAGGCAATGACAATAGCATCTCAGATGATGGAGTCATTACAAGAGATGTTTGTGCAACCTTCTGAGCAGCAGCGACATGAAGTTGTTTGTGCCACTATGACTGCTAAGATGAAGGAAGAGCCATCAGTTCGAGAGCATGTCTTGAATATGATGACCTATTTTAACACAGCTGAAACTCATGGTGGGGTGATTGATGAGCCTAGCCAAGTGAGTATGATACTGCAAACTCTCCCAAAGAGTTTTATGCAATTCAAGAGCAATTATGTTATGAGCAAGCTGCAGTATAATATTACTCAATTGCTCAATGAACTCACTACTTATGAGTCCATGAATAAGGACAAGATTAAGTATGATGAAGCAAATGTTACTGAAACTTTCACCTCTAATAGAAAAAAGAGGAAAATGACCACCAATAAGTCTAAGGTAAAGCCTAAAAAGCAGGTTGTCCAAAAGAAGAAGCAAAAGAGCTCTAAGGCTTCCAAACCCAAAGGAAAATGTTTTCATTATGATGTAGAAGGTCATTGGAAGAGTAACTGTCCAAAGTACGTCGAAGAGCTCAAGAACAAAAAAAAAAATGAAAGAGAAATATGATTTATTTGTCATTGAATCTTGTTTAGTGGAGAATGATTTATTCACCTGGATAATCGATTCAGGAGCCACTAATCATGTTTGTTCTTCTTTACAGTTGATTGATTCTTGGAGAGAGCTTGATGAGAGCGAGTTTGTCATGCGAGTTGGCATTACGGATGTCGTTTCAACTAGAGCAGTGGGAGAAGTTAGATTTCAATTTTTGAATAGTTGTTTTATTATTTTGAACGATGTTTATTATATTCCGAATTTTAGAAGAATTTTTATTTCAGTTTCTAGATTATTGGAACAAAATTATTTAATTTCTTTTAGTAATAAAAATGTTATTATTTCTAGAAATGGTTTGAATATTTATTTCGGAATATTAGAAAACAACATTTACATGTTAAGGTCGTTAACACGTAATTCACTGCTCAATGCTGAATTGTTTAAAATTGAAAAACATAAAGCAAAGCGACAAAAATAAATTCTCCCAATGATGATACCTATCTTTGGCATCTAAGATTTAGACATATTAATCTTGACAGAATAGACAGACTAGTAATGAGCGAAAGTTTAAGTGAGTTAAAGATTGGCACTTTACCTGTTTGTGAAAATCCTGTTTAGAAGGTAAGATGACTGAAAGACCCTTTAAGACAAAAGGTTATAGAGCCAAAGAACTGCTAGAGCTTATACATTTGGATGTGTGTGGTCCAATGAATGTTAAAGTTAGAAGTGGTTATCAATATTCTGTCACTTTCATTGACGATTATTCAACATATGGGTATGTTTACCTAATGCAACGAAAGTTTGAAACTTTTGAAAAGTTCAAAGAGTTTAGAGCTGAAGTTGAAAATCAATTACGTAAAACATTGAAAGCTCTACGATCAGATCATGGAGGAGAGTACCTTGATACAGAGTTCAAGGATTATTTGATTGAGAATAGGATTATATCCTAACTCACGGCTCCGAGAACACCACAACAAAATAGTGTTGCAGAAATGAGAAATCGTACCCTGTAGGATATGATGAGATCTATGATTAGTTTCTCATCATTAAATAGTTCTTTCTGGGGATATGCACTGCAAATTGCAGTATATATCCTAAATGTAGTTCCTTCCAAGTCTGTTTCTAAAACACCTTTAGAGTTGAGGAATGGCCGCAAAGCTAGTTTGCAACATTTTTGCATATGGGGGTGTCTAACACATTTGCTAAAAAATAAGAATGGGAAACTGGAACCACATTCACAAGTTTGCCTATTTATAGGCTACTCTAGAGAAACTAGAGCCGGATTCTTTTATGATCCTCAAGATAACAAAGTGATTGCATAGACAAATGCTACGTTTCTTGAAGATAATTGCATAAAAGAACATAAACCTCGAAGTAAGATTGTACTCGAGGAGTTTTTGCTTGGTTCAACTAGTATCCAATCAACAATAGTTGTTGATAATAACATAGCTAAGACCACGTCTGAGCGTCAAACAGATTTCTATCAGAATCATCTACCATCTTGTCGTAGTGAAAGGGTTATTAGACCACGAATTCATTACAAAAAGATCGAAGAGGCACAGATTGCTATCTCTGATGAGTGTGTAAATGATCCATTGACATATCATGATGTAATGGAAGATTCTGATAAGGAAGAATGGCTTAAAACTATAAATCTCGAGATAGAGTTAATGTACTCAAACTCAGTTTGGGAACTTATGGATCAACCAGATGGGGTAAAACTCATAGGCTGCAAATGGATCTACAAGAGGAATAGAGGAGTGGATAAGAAGGTGGAGACCTTCAAAGCTAGGCTAGTGGCAAAAGGTTATACTTAGAAAGAGGGAGTTGATTTTGAAGAAACTTTCTCACCAGTAGCCATGTTTAAGTCTATTCGTATTCTTCTATCCATAGTTGCATGTCTCGATTACGAGATATGGCAAATGGATGTCAAGATTATATTCTCGAATGGCAATCTTGATGAAAACATCTTTATGGTGCAACTAGAGGGATTCATGATCCAAGGTCAAGAGTACAAGGTTTGCAAGTTGCAAAGGTCTATTATGGACTAAAGCAAGCTTCTCGATCTTGCAACATTAGATTTGATACTTCAATCAAGTCTTGTGGTTTTGAGCAAAATGTCGATGAACCTTGTGTATAGAAGCGTATCATCGGTAAGAAAGTGGTTTTCCTTGTACTTTACGTTGATGATATTCTACTTATTAGGAATGATGTAAAAGCATTATCTGATGTAAAAAACTGGCTTGCTAACCAATTCCAAATGAAAGATTTGGGAGAGGCTAGTTATGTTCTTGGGATCTAAATCATACAAAATCGTAAGAACAAACTGTTAGCATTGTCTCAAGCATCATACATTGATAAGATCTTTGTACGTTATTCAATGCAGAATTCCAAGAAAGGTTATTTACCTTTTCAGCATGGAGTTCACTTGTTTAAGGAACAATTTCCTAAGACACCTCAAGAAGTTGAGGATACGAGACGAATTCCCTATGCCTCTGCAGTAGGTAGTCTCACATATGTTATGGTATGCACGAGACCTGACATATATTATTCAGTGGAAGTAGTCAGTTGTTATCAATCTAACCGAGGATTGGATCATTGGGTGGTAGTAAAATGTATTCTCAAGTATCTTCGGAGAACGAGAAACTATATGCTTGTATATTTTGGTGAGAATTTGATTCCAATAGGATATACAGATTCATATTTTCAATCGGATCAGGATTCTCGAAAATCTACGTCTGGGTTAGTATTCACCCTAGGTGGTGGGGCCAGAGTATGGAGGAGTTTTAAGCAACCTTGTATCACTGACTCCACCATGGAAGCAAAATATATAGCAGCTAAAGAAGCAGTTTGGCTTCGTAAGTTCTTCACAGATTTAGAAATTGTTCCACATATGAATAAGCTAATCACACTTTATTGTGATTATAGTGGTGTAGTGGCTAATTCCAAAGAACCAAAAAACCATAAGCGTGGAAAGCATATAGAAAGAAAATATCATCTCGTCAAAGAGATAGCATATAGAGGAGATGTGTTGGTGATAAAAATAGCTTCACAGGACAACCATGCTGATCCGTTTATAAAGACCTTAATGGCTAAAGTGCTTGATGGTTATCTAGAGGGTCTAGGATTACGAGATATGTTTCATTTGCTCTAGCGGAAGTGGGAGATTGTTAGGATTTATGCCCTAAGAGCTTGTAATTTGTAAACATTTAAATAAATAATAAATAAATAAAGTTTATTTTATTCCAATTAATGTGCATTTATGAAATGTTTGCTTCATACGAATATCATGTAACATCTATGATTACTTATGTAGTCTCAAACTAAGCATGTAAATGTTATACACAAAAGGATTTAGTTTGAGATTTGTAATCTAAAGAGTCCGTAGAAAGCAAACAAAGTTGGGTACTTTGTTTGTGGTAAATCTACAGCTGTTGTCCATTTCGTATTTAATACGATGATCTTATCCGGAATTATTCATGTGGCGACATGAAAATGAAGACACTTATATAATAGAGATTATATAGGGCTAGACCACGATGAAAATGAATTTTTTATTAATATTTGTTAAACAAAGAAATTTTTATTTATCGACTAGATAATCATATATGGATTAATCTTAATTCTGAATGTTTTATGGACTCCTATTTGTTGAGTCATATCTTTTGATTTACATTGGTGAAACTGTTATAGATTTACAATCAATAAGCTTCGTACTTTGGAGATGTAATTTAATAAGTGACCGGGAACATTCTACACAATAGTGGAATCCACTCCTTCTTGCAAGAAGTAGATGAGTAGTTCCCTTAAGTGTTGATTCAGGTCTTGAACAATAAGAGTGCTCGACTTTCTATTTACGAGTAAATGGAAAGATAAATTCATAAGTTGTTATGGATATATTGTTCATTAGAGAATCAATGATACTTAATGGAACAAGATATAATTAGAGAGATATAACGGATTTTAATAACCTAGCTCTAATTATGAACTACTCGTAGAAGATCAAACCATATGAAATGATTAAATCGATGGACACTGAAAATTCAGATTGTGTAAGACATCTACAATTTTGAGAGTGCAACCTTAACTTTTTAGTGGAGTAACTCTAAGGTTAATAATAATGAATTATTAATTAAAGAGTTTAATTAATAATTCTGATATTATTGGAGCTCAAATTGTAGGTCCAACAACAATAATATAATTGTTGGTCCCCTTGCTAGCTCACAATCACATAAGGAAACAAATTGAGGAATATAATTAAATTGGCCAATTATAAGCGTACATATAAATTTATGGACATGTTCACAAATTATTTAAATAATTTGATTATTTAAATATTTGTAATTATTTATTTAATGGTTAATTATTTAATTATTTATAGAGGTCATGAGTTCAATTCTAAATGGTGTCATTAAATTAATTATGATTTAGAATCATTTAATTTAGTGAAAAATCATTTAAATAATTAATGGAAATAATAATTTTAATTGGAATTAGATTCCATATTAAAATTATATTAAAAGAGTTTTAATTTAATAGGAATTAGATTCTACACTAAATTAAAATAATAGAATTATAATCCAATAAGGAATTTGATTCTATATTGAATATGAACTAAGTCTTTCAATGTAAATAGGAATTTAAATTCCATGTTAAAATTGAAGAACTCTAATTTACCATTGTAAAATGATGTTTTATGAATGGTAATGAGAGAGAAACTTTTTGGCTAATGGAACCAAAAATTTCCATTGATTAAATCACCATATAACCATCTGCTTCAAGAGAGTCTTCAAAAAGATTGTGCCCACACACAGTTTCTTTTGTGAAGAGTCACAGTGACAAAGATCAGGTGGTGAAGAATCTGTGAATTAAAAGGGATCAATTCAATTTTAATGTAAGGTAAGATTCGATCTTATTAATTTAATTATTGAATTGTTATTACTAGCATCGATCGGACACATTTTTGTTTGAAAAATTCTTTAAATCCATATTTCCGCATTAATATTATAATCAATTTTTCCCTTTAATTAGAATCAGAGCCCAGTTTTTGCTAGTTTAATAATTTATTTAATAATTAGTGAATTTCCTTTTGATTATGATTCTTTGTATATCATAGGGTAGACACTAATTATTGATGTGCATATTTTATATTCATGTTTGATGAATTGGGTTTGCATGGATTGATCGTTAATTATATGGCTTTTTAACTAATTTAATTTGATTAATATGTAAGCCGTTTGTGGTGATTTTTTCCGTTGTAATATCAAAGATTTAGGGTTTTCTTGTTTGAAAAAATTCAAGTCGAAGAATGATGTGCAATGGCCCTGAAATTTCGTTTCTGGTTTTGTGCGGAAAAGTTGCGATTGAAACGGCATAGATTTGAAGCAGTGTATGCATATGAGATGCGCAAAAAGACATTGAACGAATGCTACAAACATGCACCATCAGTGCATGTGATGCACGGACAGCAGTACACATGGTCTAGTCTTCTGCACTCAACTCGGCGCAGCTGCTGCGCTTGTGCAACCGAGTTTGGTGCGGTTGCTGCCCTCGTGCAGCCCGTTGAATGGCTGGTGCATCTGATATGTTATGCTGCGTTGACTGGTTGTGCAGATGACAACGTGCAAGACTGGTTTTGAACCAGAACATATGAAAATCTGTGTGGTTCCTGCGCGTACCGGACTGGTTTTGAACCAATTGGTTGTGTGGTCGATGCAAAGGCTGCGTATGGGGGTTGGATCAGCAGCTCAGTGGCTGCGCATGGATGACTGGTGACTGCCGCAGTTATACGCTCACGTTGCTGCGTTCGTGGACTGGTTTTGAACCAGCTTGTCATGCGTTGAATTCGCTGCAGTTGAACCAGAACAGTGCATGTGATGTACTCAAAATAGTGCATTAGTTTTGGTGTATAGACTGGCGTGTTGTATTCAAGGTGCTGTGTTGCACGTGCATCAATACAATGCACTGTAATTGCAAATTGTTGTTCTTATCCATGCATCATGCACAAAAGTGCACTTGCTTATGTGTGTGACACATGGGGACATCATAGCAATGCACTGTGAGTGCAAATTGTTGCATTTGTTGGTGTGTCATGCACAAAAGACAAAACAGTGTAATCGTCTTACCTGTTTGTCCATGAATGCTAATGCATTGGATGCTTGTGCATGCGACACATGTGCATTTAGTGCACATATTGATGATGCACAATCTGCACATGCATGCTCATACTTGAATAATTTTCATTGGCTTTAAAATCAAGAAATGGGCTTCAAGCCCAATCCATTTGATGGAGATTTTTTATAATTAAATTAGATTTAATTATAAGCCTAAAGTGTCCATCAAGACCTAAAAGACCATGAAGTTCTTGAAGACTACAAGTGAAGGTCAAGGAATGCCTTGGTTAATTTTTGTAATCTTTAAATTTTGTTTTAGGTTGTTAAAGCCAAAAAACCCAATCAATCACATGTTTATTTAAATTGTTTATCATGTGATGATTGAATAATTTGTTGATAACATAATCATGCATAAAATATGTCATATAGAATAGAAAGTGTCTACTTATTGCATAATAACATGACATACATACATGTATTATTATTTATTTTTCCTATTAAATAGTTTATTAGTTAAAATAGAGATAATAATACATTAAATACCAATTTCATAATTTCTTAGGATTTTAGTTGAAAATCCTAGGTTCACAAATTAAAAATATATAATTACTTTTAATGTGATTAAAAAATATATATATGTTTTGTATAATTGGTATTTATAATGTGGATTAGATTTTAAGAGTTAAAATTGGGTAATCTCACATTAAATCTAATCTTAATAATTAAAGAATTTAGATTATATAGATTAGATCTTTCATAATAAATAAAATTTTTAAGAGTTAAAAATCTAGTAATTTATTAGGTGTTAATAGAATAATGATTCTAAAAACATACTGATTCCTAGTAACTTAGATTATACCTGGTAACCGTTAATAATCTAAGATGATGACTAGAAATATTAAATAGAAAACCCTAATCCTAAAATAGTGAGTGGGAGAAGGATATATGACAATATATCTCACGGTCTCTATCATCAGTTCAACACCGTGAGATTTGAATGGCGCCTCGAGACTGCTTTATTTTCGTCCCCCTAAGGGTGGTGTCCATTTGGGTCAATACCAAGGTTGACTTCCTAACGGATAGGATTTCTGGATGTATTTTGGGATTGACCTACCCTAAGGTTGGCAATTCTCAAGTTAAGTCCGAGAGATCTGAAATGATGGGTTACACTCACAAAGGAATAAATTAATTAGTTAGTTTATTCCTTGACCGAAATAAGCGGTAGTCAGATAATATAGGAATAAGAGTTATTCTGTTATATTATTCGACTGAGATTTTATT
The DNA here is from genome assembly GCA_021234005.1 of Nephelium lappaceum. Taxonomy (NCBI): domain Eukaryota; kingdom Viridiplantae; phylum Streptophyta; class Magnoliopsida; order Sapindales; family Sapindaceae; genus Nephelium; species Nephelium lappaceum. The sequence goes on from CM038007.1 coordinate 2,396,920, forward strand.
AATGTAACATACAAATATTTGACCTACCCTAAGGTGGCATTTATTTGTGGCATGTTAGATTATCGTGGCATAGTAATTCTTTTTAGGGTATTTCTGATTCATTATTGATGTACCATGCATCATGTTTAATTGTATGCTAAAACTTATGATATTCATATGAAGCAATTTTGAATAAAATATTTTGTTTATTTATTTCAACAATGTCGTTAGCTTTAATTACTATACTTGCCAATCATAAACTGAATGAGGATAACTATGTTAAATGGAAAAATAATATGAATGCCATTCTGGTCTGTGAGGATCTAAAATTTGTTCTGACAAAGGAGTGTCCTCCTGTGCCACTTGTAAATGTTACACGTAATGTACGCGAAACCTACTAAAATTGGGTTAAGGCTGATGAAAAGACCCGTTGCTACCTGTTAATAGGAATGTCCGACGTTTTTGCTAAGAAGCACGAGGCAATGACAACAACATCTCAGATGATGAAGTCATTATAAGGGATGTTTGGGCAACCTTCTGAGCAGCAGCAACATAACGTTGTTTGTACCGCTATGATTGCTAAGATGAAGGAAGGGACATCAATTCGAGAGCATGTCTTGAATATGATGACCTATTTTAACACAGCTGAAACTCATAGTGGAGTGATTGATGAGCCTAGCCAAGTGAGCTGATACTGCAAACTCTCCCAAAGAGTTTGATACAGTTCAATAGCAATTATGTTATGAACAAGGTGTAGTATAATATTATACAATTGCTCAATAAACTCACTACTTATGAGTCCATGAATAAGGACAAGATTAAGTATGATGAAGCAAATGTTGTTGAAAGTTCCACCTCTAATAAGAAAAAGAGGAAAATGACCACCAGTAAGTTTAAGGCAAAGCCTAAAAAGCAGGTTACCCAAAAGAATAAGCAAAAGAGCTCTAAGGCTTCCAAACCCAAAGGAAAATGTTTTCATTATGATGTGGAAGGCCATTAAAAGAGGAACTATCCAAAGTAGCTCGAAGAACTCAAGAACAAAAAGAAAATGAAAGATAATTATGACTTACTTGTCATTGAATCTTGTTTAGTGGAGAATGATTTATCCACCTGGATAATCGATTCAGGAGTCACTAATCATGTTTGTCCTTTTTACAGTTGATTGATTCTTGGAGGGAGCTTGATGAGGGCGAGTTTGCCATGCAAGTTGGCACTGCGGATGTCGTTTCAGCTAGAGCAATGAGAGAAGCTAGACTTCAATTTTCTAATAGTTGTTTTATTGTTTTTAACAATGTTTATTATATTCCAAATTTTAGAAGAAATTTGATTTCGATTTCTAGTTTATTGGAACAAAATTATTTAATTTCTTTTAGTAATAAAGATGTTATTATTTCTAGAAATGGTTTGAATATTTGTTTCGGAATATTAGAAAACAATTTACATGTTAAGGTCGTTAACACGTAATTCACTGCTCAATGCTGAATTGTTTAAAGTTGAAAAACGTAAAGCAAAGCAACAAAAGATTTCTCCCAATGATGATACCTATCTTTAGCATCTAAGACTTGGATATATTAATCTTGACAGAATAGACAGACTAGTAAAGAGCAGAACTTTAAGTGAGTTAAAGATCGGCACTTTATCTGTTTATGAAAATCCTGCTTAGAAGGTAAAATGATTGAGAGACCTTTTAAGACAAACGATTATAGAGCCAAAGAACCGCTAGAGCATATACATTCGGATGGTTGTGATCTAATGAATGTTAAAGCTAGAGGTGGTTATGAATATTCTGTCACTTTCATTGATGATTATTCAAGATATGAGTATGTTTACCTAATGTAACGAAAGTCTGAAACTTTTGAAAAGTTCAAAGAGTTTAGAGCTGAAGTTGAAAATCAATTAGGTAAAACATTGAAAGCTCTACGATCAGATCGTGGAGGAGAGTACCTTGATACAGAGTTCAAGGATTATTTGATTGAGAATAGGATTATATCCCAACTCACGGCTCCTGAAATACCACAACAAAATAGTGTTGCGGAAAGGAAAAATCGTACCTTGTAGGATATGATGAGACCTATGATTAGTTTCTCATTATTAAATAGTTCTTTCTGGGCATATGCACTGCAAACTGTAGTATATATCCTGATTGTAGTTCATTCCAAGTCTGTTTCTAAAACACCTTTAGAGTTGTGGAATGGTCGCAAAGCTAGTTTGCAACATTTTCGTATATGGGGGTGTCCAACACATTTGCTGAAAAATAAGACTGGAAAATTGGAACAACGTTCACAAGTTTGCCTATTGGTAGACTACTCCAGAGAAACTAGAGCCAGATTCTTTTATGATCCTCAAGATAACAAAGTGATTGTATCGACAAATGCTACGTTTCTTGAAGATAATTACATAAAAGAATATAAACCTCGAAGTAAAATTGTACTCGATGAGTTTTTGCTTGGTTCAACTAGTATCCAATTAACAATAGTTGTTGATAATAACATAGTTAAGACCACGTCTGAGCGTCAAACATATTTCTATCAAATCATCTACCATCTCGTCGTAGTGGAAGAGTTATTAGACTACCAATTCGTTACAAAAAGATCGGAGAGGCACAAATTGTTATCTCTGATAAGTGTGTAGATGATCTATTGATATATCATGATGTAATGGAAGATTTTGATAAGGAAAAATGGCTTAAAGCCATAAATCTCGAGATAGAGTCAATGTACTCAAACTCATTCTTGGAACTTGTGGATCAACCAGATGGGGTAAAACCCATAGGCTGCAAATGGATCTACAAGAGGAAGAGAGGAGTGGATAGGAAGGTGGAGACCTTCAATGCTAGGCTAGTGGCAAAAGGTTATACTCAAAAAGAGGGAGTTGATTATGAAGAAATTTTCTCACCAGTAGCCATGCTTAAGTCTATTCGTATTCTTCCATCCATAGCTGCATGTCTCGATTACGAGATACAGCAAATGGATGTCAAGACTGCATTCTTGAATGACAATCTTGATGAAAGCAACTTTATGGTGCAACCAGAGGGATTCGTGATCCAAGGTCAAGAGCACAAGGTTTGCAAGTTGCAAAGGTCTATTTATGGACTGAAGCAAGCTTCTCGATCTTGGAACATTAGATTTAATACTTCAATCAAGTCTTATGGTTTTGAGCAAAATGTCGATGAACCTTGTGTATAGAAGCATATCATCGGTAAGAAAGTGGTTTTCCTCGTACTTTACGTTGATGATATTCTACTCATTGGGAATGATGTAAGAGTATTATCTGATGCAAAGAACTGGCTTGCTAACCAATTCCAAATGAAAGATTTGAGAGAGGCTAGTTATGTTCTTGGGATCTAAATCATACGAAATCGTAAGAACAAACTGTTAGCATTGTCTCAAGCATCATACATTGATAAGATCCTTATACGTTATTCGATGCAGAATTCCAAGAAAGGTTATTTACCTTCTCAGTATGAAGTTCACTTGTGTAAGGAACAATGTTCTAAGACACCTCAAGAAGTTGAGGATATGAGACGAATTCCCTATGCGTCTGCCGTAGGTAGTCTCATATATGTTATGTTATGCACGAGACCTGACATATGTTATTCAGTGGGAGTAGTCGGCGTTATCATTCTAACTCAGGATTGGATCATTGGGTGATAGTAAAATGTATTTTCAAGTATCTTCGGAGAACGAGAAACTATATGCTTGTATATTTTGGTGAGAATTTGATTCCAATAGGATATACAGATTCTGATTTTTAATCGGATAAAGATTCTTGAAAATCTACGTCTAGGTCAGTATTCATCCTAGGTGGTAGGGCCACAGTATAGAGGAGTGTTAAGCAATCTTGTATCGCTAACTCCACCATGGAAGCAGAATATGTAGCAGCTAAAGAAGCAGTTTGGCTTTGTAAGTTCTTGACAGATTTAGAAGTTATTCCAAATATGAATAAGCCAATCACACTTTATTGTGATAATAATGGTGCAGTGGCTAATTCCAAAGAACCAAAAAGTCATAAGCGTTGAAAGCATATAAAAAGAAAATATCATCTCATCAAAGAGATAGCACATAGAGGAGATGTGTCGGTGATGAAAATAGCTTCACAGGACAACTATGCTGATCCGTTTATAAAGAACTTAACGACTAAAGTGCTTGACGGTCATCTAAAGGGTCTAGAATTACGATATATGTCTCATTTGCTCTAGGGCAAGTGGGAGATTGTTAAAATTTATGTCAAAAGAGCTTGTAATTTATAAATGTTTAAATAAATAAAGTTTTTTTTATTCAAATTAATGTGTATTTATGAAATGTTTGCTTCATACGAATATCATGTAATATCCATAATCACTTATGTAGTCTCAAATTAAACATGTAAGTGTTATATACAAGAGAATTTAGTTTGAGATTTATAATCTAAAGAGTCCGTAGAAAGCAAACAAAGTTGGATACTTTGTTTGTGGTAAATCGATAGCTGCGGTCTACTTCATATTTGATACGATGATTTTATCCGGGATTATTCATGTGGCGACATGAAAATGAAGGTACTTATATAATAGAGATTATATAGGATTAGACCACGATGAAAATGAATTTTTTATTAATATCCGTTAAATAAAAAAATTTTTATTTATCGACTAAATGATTATATATGGATTGATCTTAATCTTGAATGTTTTATGGACTCCTATTTGTTGAGTCATATTTTTTTATTTACATTGGTGAGACTGTTATAGATTTACAGTCAATAAGCTTCGTACTTTGGAGATGTGATTTAATAAGTAGCTGAGAATATTTTACACAATAGTGAAATCCACTCCTTCTTGCAAGAAATAGATGAGTAGTTCCCTTAAGTGTTGATTCAGGTCTTGAACAATAAGAGCGCTCGACTTTTTGTTTACGAGTAAACGGAAAGATAAATTCATAAGTTGTTATGGATACATTTTTCATTAGAGAATCAATGGTACTTAATGGAACAAGATATAATTAGAGAGGTATAACGAATTTTAATAACCTAGCTCTAATTATGAACTACTCATAGAGGATCAAACTATATGAAATGATTAAATTGATGGACACTGAAAATTCAAATTGTGTAAGACATTTACAATTTTGAGAGTGCAACCTTAAGTTTTTAGTGGAGTAACTCTAAGGTTAATAATAGTGAATTATTAATTAAAGAGTTTAATTAATAATTCTGATATTATTGGAGCTCAAATTGTCTGTCTATTTGGTCCCCTTGCTAGCTCATAATCATATAAAGAAACAAATTGAAGAATATAATTAGATTGTCCAATTATAAGTGTACATATAAATTTATGGACATGTTCACAAATTATTTAAATAATTTGATTATTTAAATATTTGTAATTATTTAATTAATGGTTAATTATTTAATTATTTGTAGAGGTCATGAGTTCAATTCTAAATGGTGTCATTAAATTAATTATGATTTAGAATCATTTAATTTAATGAAAAATCATTTAAATAATTAATGGAAATAATAATTTTAATTGGAATTAGATTCCATATTAAAATTATATTAAAAGAGTTTTAATTTAATAGAAATTAGATTCTATACTAAATTAAATAGAATTCTAATCCAATAAGGAATTTGATTTCATATTGGATATGAATTAAGTCTTTCAATTTAAATATGAATTTAAATTCCTTGTTAAAATTGAAGAACCATTGTTTACCATTATAAAAGGATGTTTTATGAATGGTAATGAGGGAGAGAAAATTTTTGGCTAATGAGACCAAAAATTTCTATTGATTAAATCACCATATAACCATCTACTTCAAGAGAGTCTTCAAAAAGATTGTGCTCACACACAATTTCTTTTGTGAAGAGTCACAGTGAGGAAGATCAAGTGGTGAAGAATCTGTGAATCAAAAGGGATCAATTCAATTTTAATGTAAGGTAAGATTCGATCTTATTAATTTAATTATTGAATTGTTATTACTAACATCGATTGGGCACGTTTTTATTTGAAAAATTTTTTAAATCCACATTTTCGCATTAATATTATAATCAAATTTTTCCTTTAATTGGTATCAGAGTCCGGTTTTCATTAGTTTAATAATTGATTTAATAATTAGTGAATTTCCTTTTCATTATGATTCTTTATATGTCATAGGATAGACACTATTTATTGATGTGAATATTTTATATTCATGTTTGATTAATTGGGTTTGCATGGATTGATCGTTAATTATATGGTTTTTTGGTTAATCTAATTTGATTAATATGTAAGCCGTTTGTAGCGATTTTTTCCGTTGTAATATCAAAGATTTAGGGTTTTTTTTTTTTTTTGAAAAATTCAAGTCGAAGGATGATGTGCTACGGCCCTGAAATTTCGTTTCTGGTTTTGTGCGGAAAAGTTGCGATTGAAACGGCATAGATTTGAAGCAGTTTGTGCGTATGAGATGCGCAAAAAGACAGTGAACGAATGCTACAAACATGCACCATCAATGCATGTGATGCACGGACAGCAGTACACATGGTCTAGTTTTCTGCACTCAACTCGGCGCGGCTGCTGCGCTTGTAGCAACCGAGTTTGGTGCGGTTGCTGCCCTCGTGCAGCACGTTGAATGGCTGGTGCATCTGATATGTTATGCTGCGTTGACTGGTTGTGCAGATGACAGCGTGCAAGACTGGTTTTGAACCAGAACAGATGAAGATCTGTGTGGTTCCTGCGCTTACCGGACTGGTTTTGAGCCAGTTGGTTGTGTGGTCGATGCACAGGCTGCGCATGGGGGCTGGATCAGCGGCTGAGTGGCTGCGCATGGATGATCGGTTGTATTGATTGATGCTCCTTTGTACGCTGTCAAGGACAACAATAATTGTCCTTCACTCTTGACACCAAACAAAGCCACAAATTATTTTATAAGTTCAAAGTTGTGGTCCAACTGATAATATTAATTACCATTTAAAATTGATGAGTTAATAATTGTCTTGATATAACTTTTGAAAATGAATTTATTTATTTATTTTTATATAAATATGGAAATATTTCATGTCATTTCAAAAAGGAAAAAGAAAAAGAAATATTTCATGCTTCCATATTGCATGAAAATTACAGAGCAAATACCAATGATCCAAATTATCAGTCAAAAGAAAATATAAAATGAAAGTAAATTCAAGGGTAAATTGCATTCAGCACCTTGACTTTGCACAAATTAAATCCCATGGCCAACTTTTCTTTATTTATTTTTATTATTTAAAAGTAAAATCACAATAATTAATAAAATATTATATAAGTAGTATTTTGGTACTTTTCATATGAATATTAAAAGTTGTTGTTAACTTTAATTGTAGACTAAAACAAGTGTAATTTTTTGTAATTTTGATGACGAAAAGTATATTTAATAAGGAGAATATTATGATTCAAAATAAAAAGTTTGGTACAGAAAAATTGTAACAATATATAAACTAAAAAATGCATAATAATATTGAAGGGCTATGATAAAATAAAAATCGCTTGCATAGCAATGTTGAAAACGTGAATTGTGAAACGCCGGAAAACAACAAGTTTGAGGACAAGGATTATTATAGCACCACGGGTCGTGATTGTCCAATTATTAATAATCGAAAGAGTCCAAGAAAGTTGAAACAAATTTCAAATATTTTAATGAATGGTCTGACGTTTTCATCTCATTGTCTGGACTTTTGATAATGTTAGACGTGTACATGTGCAATGTTTCGATATGGATACAATGTATGTTCACCGCATACCTTATATTCAAATCTTGTTGTTTTCCTTCATCACACAATTCATGCCTTAAACCTTTTTTTCTTTTTTTTTTGAACCAATTCACGCTTTCAAAATTGCCATACGAGTTTCATCATATTTATACATCAATTATAAAAAAGTGACATATCATTGAGAAAATTCAATTAATAATTAGAAAAAATTATAATTTAGCTACCCAAATCCAAAATATGCTTAGGCAAAGCAAACATTTTAGTTTTATTTTATTTAGAAATTATTTGAAAGATATTATTACCACCACTATTAAAATGTTTTGATAGAAATGGAAACTATGTAACCTATTGTTTGAAAGTTAATTTAATGAGCATGAATTTATTGAATTTCGAATGATTTCTATTGTTATTAAATATATTATGAATTTCAGAAATACTAATTGCTCAATCATAGTATTTGATTATGTATAAATGTTTTAAAAAGATTTTTGGGAGGTTAATTGATAAAATTATATTCAACAGAAAATTATATGACACTCATTAAGTCATCAAAGCTCACTATGTTTTATATTTTTGTAAATAAAACCTCCCCAGGGATAGGTACAGATGCAAGTACTTCAGTAGTAGGAACTCCGGACGGTGTTAGAGGAGTCAAGCTGATTGTGCTGTTCATTTTGAAATATGGGACTACTTGTATATAATTTTGAAATGTGCATATAAAGTTTTGTATATAAACTTTTGAAAGTTACTTGAAATGAATTGAAAAATTTAGTTTGATTTTATGTTGACATGAATTGAAATTAATTATGCATGACTTATAAATTCAATTCAATATAACTTTCAAAATCGTATGCATGTTTGTGGTTGTTTGTGGATTGAGAAAGTTAAGGGCCCAAGACACAGGAGTTGAGAAAATGCTTGATTTTTGAAGTGTTTATAGTTTTTATAAACTTTACAGGGTGATATAGTCAGAAAAATAGTCGTTATACTGCCCAAATTTTGATAAATCTATTTGTAAAAGTGTAAAATAAAAAGAAAAATTTTCTCATACGTTTTTGTATAAAAGAAGGTTTTTGAAAAGATAAACGGCTTAACTTCACGGGAAACTTCCAGTCGGATCAGATATCCTCTAGAAAGCCACCGTGAGGTTGCCAGCAGGTTGCTTAAAGAAAGGGGTCTGTAAGCAAGTATATATCTCTTCAAGACTAGAAGCTGATTTATAGTCCCCAAGTAGGGGTTGTTACAAAATCAGCTATTAAACCTCAAATCTTAAATATTATAGTTGGATCATTTTTTATTAGCTTAAACGACCTCAAGTCTTAAATACTATAGTTGATCTCTTTCTTATCAATTTAAGTTTTTAGGTCAGATGGTAACTAATAACATGAATGTACGTGAAAACTAAAATAATTTGAAATATAAAACAAAACAAACTTGAATTAAAATTGGTTAATTGATTACACCTTTCTAGTTCTTGGTACATTTATGAATAATGAATTTTGAAGAAGAAAATGAAATCTAATTTTTGATTTGTAATTCTATTACTTGAAAATATAAAGAAAATCAAATTATGTGAATCTCACATCTAAATAAGGAATTAAATTCCTTAAGGAAAGGGAACTTCCAAGGACGGATCCAAGTTGAGCCTAGGGGGAACTTGTGCCCCTTCTGAGATTTTCAAAATCAAGGGTATTGATAATACCCATGTGTATAATTATGAAAGTATCTCTAATACAATTATCAATTTAGGTTAAATTTCTTATCATATACGATGGACAGATAATGACACCAAAAAATTCACCTCAATACAATTATTTAGCCCAAATATAGAGCTGATATGGCAAAAAAAAAAAAAAATAGAGAATACGGAGATGAGTTTATCAATTAAGAAACTCTCTTAAAAATACTTATTAGGATTTCTCACTTTTTCTAACCTATGAAAAATAGTTAAATTTATTTCATTTTTCTCTCCTTTTGATTGTAAAATATAAAAGGAGAAAGAAAAACATATTTCTTATGATGATTGGTCAAAAATTGATATATATTTTGCTTTAAATAAGTATTTTGGAGAAGAAAATATGCATATAAATATGACACATTCTATAATATACTTAAGGTATTGACATACTTGACAAAAAAAAAAAGAAAAAAAAAGAGTGATTGCATTTTAAAATTGTTAATTATAATTTACTATAACTTTATTATATCTGATTACACCAAACATATTTGATTAATCAGTAAATATAATTTCGTCTGTCGATTGTTATAAGTATGATCCGACTCATTTAGTTATAGTAAAATATAATAAAATATAATAAATTACAATCAATAATAATTACTTACTGTTTTAATTAAGTGTATCGATACTTTATGTGTGCCAAGAGAATATATATAGATATATATATATATATATATGTTAATGTGAATTTATATTAAAAAAGTTATTATTATTTTTTTTTGAAATTATTAAAAAAGTTATTGATATAGCAATGTTTGAAACGTGAATTGTGAAACAATGGAAAACAACAAGTAGGAGGATAAGGAATATTATAGCACCACGTGTCGTGGTGGTTTAGTTATTAATAATTGAAAGAGTCCATGAAAGTTGATACAAATTTCAAATATGTGAATGAATGCTCTGACTTTTTCATTTCATTGTCTGTACTCATACAAATGGCTTTTGATAAGAGTCCAAGAAAGTTGTACACGTGCAATGTTTCGATATGCACACAATGTACGTTCACCGCACATCTTTATCTATAGCAGGGGATTTGCAGACAAGTGCACGCAATTCATGGGCTATCTCTGTTATTAATAAACCTTATATTCAAATCTTGTGGTTTTCCTTCGTCACACAATTCATGCCTTAAACCTTTTTTTTTTCTTTTTTTTGAACCAATTCACGCTTTCAAATTTGCCATACGGGTTTCATCATATTTATACATCTATTATAAAAAAGTAACATATCAATGAGAAAATTCAATTAATAATTAGAGAAAATTACAATTTAGCTACCCAAATCCAAAATATGCTTAGGCAAAGCAAACATTGTAGTTTCATTACAAATTATCCATCCACCGTTAGCCAAGTTTGTCAATGTTAATTGTTTGAGGGGCAAAATTATCTTTTGATCTTTTTTATTTTATTTTTGTTTTTTTTTTTCCTTTTAAAATAAATTTTAAAAACTTAAGATAAATTAGATAAAAAAAAAATCATTAGATCTATTGTTCATCTTAAGATGCAAAATAAAAATTAATTTAAAAAAATAAAAAAACTGAATATAAATAAAAAAAATTTAATTCATCAAATCTCCAATATCCATCTTAAGATGAATGGTAGAGATTAATTTGAAAAAAAAAATTAAAAAATTAAATAAAAATTAAAAAATTAATCTCCACCCAATTCATCTTCCATATCCTCCATCAATCAGTTTATCAATAGCCTTTAATATCATCCATCCATCATCATCATCAACCTATCAACATCATCAATCATCAATCGAAAATACAATTGAAATGGTTAAAGTGAGAAGAGAGTGAAACAAAGGCACGCCCCTCTGCTTGGAGATGGGTCACCATCGTCGATGTCGGCAATGGAGAAATGAGTTCAATGATAGATCTGGAGGTTCATCATGAACTCATTTTTAACTTTTTTTTTTTTTCTTTTTTACATTAATTGATCTCTACCATCCATCTTAGAGATGAATTGTGGAGATCTATTTTTTTTTTCTTTTAATAATATATATTTTTATTTTTTTCATTTTTAAATATTTTTTATTTTTTTATTTTTAAAATTTTTAATTATATAGTTTTCTTTTTGAAAATAAAATCATGACGTTATTTTCGTCATTACATAAGGGTATTTCGGTCTCTCATTCGGATCTATAATGTTGCCTATCAAAACTAACAGACATGGGATAACAGCGATTGGGTAATCTATAGTAAAACTAAAAAGTTTGCTTTGCCTAAACATATTTTGGAACTATATAACTAAGCTGTAATTTGCTCTAATAATTAATTCTCTTTGGATTAAAAATTAGTTTAATTATATTGTCCCTCTCTTTCGTTTCCCTTCTTTCTCATGCTCGTTTCTTTCTTTTACTTTCTCTCTTTCTCTTGTTTCTCTCTCTTCACTACATCCTCTTTCTGTCACACTTTTTTTTTTGAAGAGGTGTTTTTGATTTTAGGAGTTGAGTAAAAAATTATATAGTGTCGTGCCCAATTTAAATAGTCAAAAAACGTCCTTTCAAAAAATTTGAAAAACATAACTAAAGATAAAGTCCGATCTTACTGGAGGAGATGCAACGATGGGAGATGCAGTGATGAAATGGAGACTCTCCCAAACCCACATCATGTATTTAATGTAGTTTGATGTGAATAGGAAATGAATTCTGAACTCTCATATATTCTAGAGTTCAATTTGCATAAGGAGGAGGAACTCTAATACTATAAATAGGATCTTTCAGGCAAAGAAAAAGGAACAACTTTTTTAGTCTTTGAAAGCCTTACAAAACTCCTAGTTCATTGGCTTCTTTCGCATGAAATAACATAACCATGGACATAAGTTTTGTTCTATACTGTCAAAACACGTTAAAAATTCTTATCTTGATTTTATTTTTGTTTCTCTTTCTTATTATGCCATTATTGCTCTTAATCTTCTATTGATTACATTCACAATCACCTTAATTGGGGGTTGACTGATTTTTTTACAACAATAATATATATATATATATAGAGAGAGAGAGAGAGAGAGAGAGAGAGAGAGATTGATTGGCTATATTAATTGAAGTCTTACAACGTAAACTATGATTTGTACAATTCTGTAAACCATGGAAGTGTGTTTATGGTATATACTAAGGAATAAATTATTTTAGTCACTCTCACTTTTTATAACAGTGACAATTGATAATTATCAAAATAATGAAGTGTATGGCGATAAATCATTCGTACAAATCCCTGCAAATCTACAAAGCTATGCGTCTATATCAAAACATTTGCTCACGTTTTATTTGATCAAAAGCCATTTCTACATGTCCAGACAATGAAAATGAAAAATATCAGACCATTCATTCAAATGTTTCAAATTTGTGCCAACGTTTAGTGGACCATCTCCATTATTAATAATTGGACCTTATCTTCAAATCTTGTATTTTTCCTTCGTTCCACAATTCACGTTTTAAATATTCCTATACAATTTTTATTTCATATTCTTTCCACTTTTTATTTCTTAAAAATTTACTGAATTTAACAATGAAAATATGGCACATGTTATTGGATTTAAATATAAGTTTGAACTTGGGTTGGAAATCGGTGTGAAAATGTATGAGTTTTGGAATTAGGTTTGTGAGAGAAGACAGTGCTTTTATGGCCTCCAATGGTCTCTTCCGCCACCGCCCTTGGAGGTGGTTTTTGTTTTTCCAGTACTTTAATGTATTATTTTCTGATTTTCGCTCTTTTGAACTATTATTGTTATTATGATAGTAGTTTAATTTGTTTATCAAAATTAATTTTGTAATTAAGTGTCAGTTTAAAAAATTTCAATAAATTTAGTGCTATTTAGCACGAAAGATTCTCATAACCCATGAAGTTTAAGTCAAATACATGTGAAAGATAAATTGTGAAATTTCAAACAGAATAAAATTGTATCCTTAATTCGCAATTAAAAAGCAGTTTTATAAAATTTGGTAAATAATATATGATTATTTAAGTTATTTACAAAACCAGGCCGTACTATTTTTATCATATAAAAATGAAACATAGTTAAATTGTTTGTGTTTTATTATTAGACCGAACTTACAAAAAAAAAAAATCTACAAACCAAAAATTTAAACCTGCAGCACTCGTTTGATTTGAAAAAGAAGAAAGTTATATGCAATCAAAAGAAAAATTACTTATACCTAATAAAAGACAACCAACTACATTTCATTTATAATTTAGATAGTTAGTATACTACTCTTTATATTTGTGATTAGAATTTTGAGTCTTACTATGTGCCTTTAACAATATATACGTACAATTTTTTTAGTTATTATTGAGAGATTTCTCCGATGTTATAGAAGTAGATGATATTAAATTTCAATAGATTCTAATAAACTTCAAATGCTAATATTAATAGACTTTAATTATGTTATCATTATATATATATATATATCAAGGCTTTTATAGTCAATGCATCTTAACTTTTAAATTGTTCCAACAACCAATCTCAATAATTCATTACATTATCTCTCCAAAAAATATTTTATTTTTTTTTTAATTCAAATACAATAAATTGCTTAATAATTTAAAATTAAGGACATATTGACCATAAAAGCTATATATATAGTATAATTGTCAAATCAAAATATTCTTAAATTTTTATTTCAGAATTATAAATTATAACCATATATTTTCAATGAATTCCACAACAGTTATGGGCCCGGTTGAAAATATGTTATTTAAATTAGTGGCTATAAAATATAAATTTGAGGATATTTATGTACTCAAATTTTATGTCCTCAAATTTATATTTTAAGACCACTAATTTAAACAGCATATTTTCAACGGGGCCTATCACCATGATAGCGTCCGTTGAAAATAGGTGGTTATAATTCTCCAATTATAACATTATTAAATTTTTATTTCAGAGTTATAAATTATAATTACATATATATATATGTATATCTATGATACGTTTGAAATATTTTGTTGTAATTTGATGTTAAGAAATTCTAAATACGCTCTTTTAATATAATTTTTTAATATTATTTCTTTAATATATAATATTTATATAATATTTTATATTATATTATATGAATTATATATATAACAACAAAATTTATAATAAATTTTACATCCAAAGAATATCATTTATACATATATTTTATATAAAAAAGAATATCTTTAACCAAAAAAAAAAAAAAAAAAACAGAAAAATTGTATCCAGCACTTCTCTTAACTTCTTATACTAGAGTAGGCGATCCAATTAAAGCTACGATGGCTGTTTACATAAATCGATGACAAAGTGGGCCTCTATAAAAAGCAATTGCAGACGTGTGTTTTTCTAATGAAGCCAATTTTTTTTTCCAAATAATAGTGTTACCCCGATAGCATGTCCCCTATCATGGGTAGGGGTGGGTATCTGTAACCCACACCAATAGACGCAACACAACCCGATCACTTTTAACTGGGTTGGATCGAGTTAAATAATAAAAAAATTTGGGTTGAGTTAAGTTAAAAATTATATTAAGTTGGGTTGGGTTGGGTTTTCGACAAATGATCACTCCTAATTCTAAATTCAAGATTTTCTCTGCCCTTTAGAATAACACTTGCTAGTGTAAGGATTAAGGACAACTACATGTGTTTTTTTTTTTTTTTAATTATTATTATTATTTTTTCTATGGTTCATAGATTGACCTTTTGTTTGTAATATTTAGTGGGTTAAATTTTTGTTTGTAATCATTTTATGAATTATCTTCATTTGTCCTCGTTTTATGAATTAAACCTTAATTTATTTGTAATGGATGGGTTTTTTGCAATCCAATCGATACTAAAATTTATAAAACCCACACCTTCATTTTATAGCAAACGATATAAAGGATCGTCCCATAGAGAGGCGAAGCATTTTAACATTAAAAGTGTTAAGCTAAAACGTTAAAAACATAATGCATACAATGCATGTCTATTGAATACGCAATATGTATCGAACACACAATGTGTATCTATCAAACACACAATACATATCTATCGAACACACAATATATATCGAACACATAATGCAAATCTATCGAACACACTTTTATGCTAAAACTGACAACAACTTAATAATTGAATATATATATATATATTAGAATAGAAAATTACAAAATTATAAACCAATGGGGGAAAAAATATTAATTCGATAAAAAGAGAATTAAAATAAAATATCGAGTCCTGTGTAGGATCACAATGTCCGTAAATAGATTCGCCTCACATCACTAAGGCTAGCATTTGTCTCCCATAATACAACTAATGCGACCCAATCCGGATCTCTCTAAACTCTTATTCGGAAGGGTCTCGCCGGGCACCTCAATGGATCCCTCCTAAACCCTACTAGGTGGGCAAAGAAAAATTTGCAGAGTGAACCCTTAAACTTTCTCTTTTCAAGCTAACTTGCTTGACTTTCTTTTCAAAACTAGTTGAGTTGGTTTTGTTTTAAAATTAAAATCCCATTTCAATTTAAAATCCAACTCATTTTTCAAAACTAAAATCCGGCAGCATAATGATTGCATTTTTTATATTTCCAAAACCTGTAAAAGGGAAAGTTACACTTCTAACTATTTTCTCAAATACCACCCAACTTATTTTTCCACAAACATGCATTCCAATCTCAAATCCATTTCATCAAGAACAAGAGCATGAAACCATAATTCAAACTTTTCTCACAAGCAAATAAAACTTTCAGCTCTTAAAAGTCATTAACCACTCATTTACAACTCAAAAATACAATTATAAATAATTTCTTTAAATTTCGAAATATGCAATGTATCAAAAGTGCAAAAACATCGTTGTGTCATGCCCACCTAATCTTCGGGAGGAGTTATCTCTTCTGGGCCACCCACACCAACACCTGAGAAGGTTTTTATAATAAAAACAGAAAAACTGTGAGCTTTGAAAGCTCAGTGAGTGCTTATTATACTTTTTCAACTAAGGTATTTAGTTTCCAAAATATCTCCTTAAAACATTTGAAAATAACTTTCTATCTCTCAAAATGCTCAAATATAAATTTCATTTAAATGTAGGGCATTCACACATTGCCAACTATGGCATTTGAAACTCTAACTCATTTCAAGTTGAGTTTTACACAATTTTCATTGTCAAATTCATTCAAACATTTAATCAAACACTTTGTATACAACACATTTCAATCAACTTAAACACAAATCAAACTTAGAGTTTTTCCAACACAACCCTAACATCTCAAACCTTAAGGATTTCATGTGATCTACTCTTGCTTTTGGTCACTAAACACTCACCTCAAGTCACTCGTAAAAACCCACATCACAAACCAACAAAATCATCAGCACATAACATTATTCAACAATTTCGAAAATGGTATACTAACCTTTGTTTGCTTGATTTTCATGCTTCCAATTTGTTCTCCTAGCTTAGGTGATCTTGAGGACTTGCTTGGAAGCTTGAAAATGGGGTGGAATCATTTGATCTCTCCTCTCCCTCACATGGCCGAACCAACTCTTTCTCTCTTTGGTTTTTGCTTTTTGCTTCTTGTTCTTGATTCTAGCTTGATCTTCTAGTTTAGGATGGCTTGAAGGCTTGATGGGAGACTCGAAAATGGCTTGAACCCACTTGATCTTCTTCTTCTCCCACTTGGCCGAGCACTATTCTTCTCTCGCTCTCTCTCGGCCTCTCTTTGTTTCTATGTTTGGTTTCTGTGTGACGCGACCCTTTCCAAATACCTGCAACTTTAATCTGGTAGGTCACATCGGGCACCCCAACGAAATTTCTTAGACCCGACTCGTCGTGTTAAGCGAAACCCGTGGAATAAACCCTAAACTTTCTAATACTTTCTAAGCCATTGTTTGGTTGGTTTTCTTTGAAAACTGAAAAGGCATAGGAATTTTTTTTTTTCGACTTTTAAACTTATTTTCTAACAAAATTTCGACAGCATAACGGTTGTATTTTTGACATTCCAGAAAAACCTGTTTACAAAAAAAATCACACTTCGACTATTATTTATCACCAACCCAACTTTTGGTTGCCCGTAGGCCTCAATTATGCATTTAATTTCCAAATAAAATTTGATAAAATCCAAACACAATTTAGTAAACCACATTTAATTCAAAACAATTTAAAATATACTTACAAATGAATAATTACAAATTACAAATTACTTATGCAATTCAAAAGGGATTACATGTAAATAATTGATGCAAAAATAAACTGTTCAAAATGGCGTCATGTCGCACTGCTTCACCCGCTAGAGGTAATATCACTACTCGGCTACCTGTTGAGAGTACCTGAAGAGGTTTTTTGTATAAAAACAAAAAATTAATGAGCTAGAAGTTCAGTGAGTGATAATTTATCTTTCTTGAAAGTTTTGATTTCTAAATGTCCTCCTCGGAAAACGTTTGAAAACAATTCTTTATTTCTTTAAACATTTCAAATATGGATTTCTCTAGCTTAATAAAAACATAAGAATTTATAATTGCGCAAGCATGCATTAATTTCAAAATGAGAATTTATGGAAGTACAAACATGCATAAATCTCAAAATCTCATAACTTAAATTATTAATAGCTTGAATGAAAATCACAAAATCTCTTTTCTTTTTCAAATTTATTTTTTCTTTTCTTTTCAGAGCTATTTCTTGATATCTTTCAAAAATACCATAGTACCCCTAACTCTGGATCACGTGGCCTCTGTATGAGGAATACTCCAATGTAGGGGACTAATCGTGACAACTTTGAGACATCTCGCGGCTATGTGCGGAATTTCCCAACGCTAACCATAACACACAAAACACCACCCCACATCAGCAGAGGCGACTCGATTGACAGACTAGGACACTTTGTCCCACTAGGTTAGTGACTCATCCTTCCCCAGGACTATGCCAACTAATGTGGGATAGATTGGTCGGGTCTAATCTTTTCTAAAAATCTCTAAGGGTATACTAATGGCTTTGAAAATCTCTTTTACTTTACTTTATAGTGCAATAAAAACAAAAATCTCTTTTACTTTACTTTATAGTGTAATAAAAACAAAAATATCTTTTCTGGGTGCATAAAACACCAAAATCTGAGTTCTGAGTGCAATAAGCACAAAAATATATTTGCTAAGTGCAAAAGCACAAAATAACATCATTTCAAGCTCTAAATAACATGTAACAATTACAAAATACTTAAACATTTCAAATAAGTGTAACTTAAATAAATTCATTTATGCACTCACAAACTGAAAAACTTCAAACAACGCGTACGGAGCCCCTACTCCTCTCGTCTCGATCCCCTCGCATCCTCGTCACCTACACAATATATATACGTAAAGTTATATTCGCGTCAACTCCTGAAAACTCAAAATAACTAAAATTACATAATTTCCCCCAAGTGACCCTTTTTACTCGTAAACCTCCCTTTTTGGTTTCTTTATTGATTCTAGGGTTTCGAACTCCGTTTTCTTCACTTGGAACCTATTTATTATCACCTAGGGACGTTCTGACACTAACGGAATCACGTTCAGAGACCCGAAACGAAAATCATCCGATTTCGACCCCTTTAGGCTGAATATTATTCACGGCCCTACTCGGGGCTTCTCTTCATTCCGTTTTCGTTTCGAACACTTCCTAACTTGCCCTCTAGTCTG
This sequence comes from Nephelium lappaceum, assembly GCA_021234005.1. Classification (NCBI taxonomy): domain Eukaryota; kingdom Viridiplantae; phylum Streptophyta; class Magnoliopsida; order Sapindales; family Sapindaceae; genus Nephelium; species Nephelium lappaceum. The sequence goes on from CM038007.1 coordinate 2,415,932, forward strand.
TCCAAGTGTTGATACGGAAGGAAACAGCTATCGGGTAAGCGTTTTAAGCCCAAAATGCATTGTTTTTGCTACTAATTTCGGGCATTTTCTTGGTTTTGATTTCTAAATTTAATCTTTTACTTTTAATAGCCTCCACACTTCTAATTTAACTCATTAGGGTCATCCGAACACTCAACGGACGCAATATAAGTCAATTTATGGAATTGCCCTTCAAACTAGTATAGTTAACGTTTTATTTTCTCTTTAAATTTTCACCATTTTTCTTGGTTTTCTAGCTCATTATTAATCTCAAACAACCAACAAACAAATCGTAACAAAACCCACATCAAAACCAACTTAAATCACTAACAAAACATCAACAATATCAACTTCAAAACTTGAACAACTCACCACTTTTTCTTCCTCACGAGCTCATCTCCTTCTCTTCATTTTGGCTTCGGTTTTGAACTTGTTTGGGGCTGTTTTGAACTGGTTTGAGTGTGAAATGGCTGGGTTTCGGGCTAGTCTTCTTCCTTCTTTTTCTCCTTTGCACGATCTCCCTCTTCCTCAACTGGATCTCTCTTTTTCTTCCCTAATCTGTCATCTCTGCTTTGGTGGCTTTTCGGTTGCGTTTGGGTCTGGTTTGGTGTCAATTTCGAGCTAGAAATGGCGTGGATCAGCTAGGTTTTCTTCTTCCTCTCCTCCCTCACGTGATCTTTCTCTCCCTAACTTGATCTCCCTTCTTCCCTCTTCGTTCTGCTGTCGGTTTTGCCTTGTCTTCGTTTCTGCTCTGTTTTGGCGAGTTAGCCGCTTGATTGAGCTGAGTTTGCATCGGTTTTTAGATGGTCGGAACAGCTACATGACCATCCTTCTTCCTTCTTTCTTCTTCTTCTTTTTCATGCGAGTGTCTTCGGTTCTGTTTTTGATTTCTGGTTTGATCGACTGTTTGGGCTGTGTTTTGTTTGCGTAACTTGAGTGGAATCCTCATATTTTTCTCCACAAACAATTCTAAAAATGCTGATCACATCCTGAGAAAATTTCGCTCTCATCTCTTAGCTTTTAGATAAATTTCAATTTGACCACAAATATTAAACCTTATCTTCAATTTAGTCCCTTGTCACATTAAATAATTACTCAATTTCATTTACCATTTTACCCATCCATTTAATCTCTAATCGGGTTTAATTCGATCTCTAAGAGTTCTCTATAACCTTAAACACTTCCATTGACCATTTAGAGTCTCTAATAGTTACTTAGGGACTATTATAGGGAAATCCGTAAAATTAAAAATAAGGGGGTTTACATTGTGTTTGTCACGTTTTTGTGTAAATGGAGTAAGAAATTCATGTTTTGATCTCTAACTTTTCCAAAAATGATGATCACGTCCTTAAAAATTTGGTTTTTGCCCCTCAACTTTAGCTTAATTCTAATCTGACCCCAAATATTAAAACTTGTTTTCAATTTAGTCCCTATGTCACACTTATAACCACTTAAGGTCATTTACCATTTTACCCTTCTAATTATTCTCCAATTGGGTTTAAATAAATCTCTAAAGGTTCTCTACAACTTTAGACACTTTTATTACTCATTTAGGGTCTCAATAAATACTTAGGGATTATTACTGGGGAAACCATAAATATATAAATCGAGGGTTTACAACAACGATTTAAAAAAAGAACAACTAGCAAACTTAACTATATCTTAATCTATCACTAAGAAGTTCTTAATCTAGAGTAGAAGAATGAAAAATACAATAGAGAGACAATATGAAAGCTAAAGCAATTTGCAAGTATATATCTCTTTAAGACTAGAAACCGATTTATAGTCCCCAAATAGGGGTTGTTACAAAATCAGGTATTAAACCAAATGGTTGTTATAAAATCAACCATTAAATCAAATTAATTCAACCATTCAATTAAGGAATTTAAATTTTCAAAATACAAAATTAATTCTACAAAAAATTAATTATATACGATTAATCCTCGCAATTAAATCTGAGCAATTAACGAATTGGATTTTGAAAATTAAATCTGTAATTTAATTCTATAATTTCAATTTTTCAAATCCCAAATATAATGTTAAACATTCATAATATTGAATCCCTAACTATTAAATTGAGTTACACATCACAAAGTGAACAACAACACATAAAACAAGAATGAATAAACTCATGATCTTCACAATGTCTGATTCTTTATTTTGGTTGATCCAATCCTTGATATGCAATACCAAGACTTCAACGAATTTGATGGAGTTCTTCTAGGAGAAAGAAATGTGAAATTAGAGTTGCCTCCTAATGTATGTGCCTTCCATGCCCCTTTCATTCACATCCATAAATGGCCTAGTTATGAGCATTAAACCTTAGCACGAGTTAAGATCTTTTAGCCCTTAAAATTTCAAGCACTAATATGAGTTAACATCTTTTAACCCTAATATGTGAAATTAAGGTAGGGCTAGATGCAAGTGCTGGATGCAACCGGTGTTTGCAAGTGGTGCTCAAGAACCAAAGGGTAATATTGGATGTGAGTGTTGAATGCATCTAGCGCCTACAAGTGCGCTTGAAGTAGATTTGTCATTCCAAGTCTAACTTCATGCCCTAATTTTTGCCATCTATAAGTAGGCTGGTTTCGTAAAATGAAAGTAGTTTGGAAGGGGCAAGAGATGGTGCCCTAATGCTTCTCCTCTAACCCTTTGATGCTAAACCATCTTCCACCTCTATTTACCTTCCAAACCACCATCATCACACATCCTCCACCATTTTTCGGAGAAAAGACGTTGCAAGAATAGGCAATGGCTCAAGCTCGAAAGAGGAAAGCTCCATGGATTCAATCATAGGTTGTAACTTAACTTCTCTTTTGTAATTGTTTTCATTTTTATCTTTTCATAAATATTACATGTATATACACATGTTGTGTTGGGATGATAATGGATATTGATTAATGAAATATTTTTTGGTTGTTGTTGATTGGAGATTGCCATATTGCCATATTGCACATGTTTAATTACAATGATTTCAAGATTTGATGTTATGGGTTTGAGACCCAGAAGAGATGCCCATGACATGCTTGATAAAATGCCAACCTTATTGTTACATGTATGTTGAGTAGGGTTTTTAAGACTTAATACTTATATGTGATTGACCACCATATGTATGATTTGAGATTGTGTGTGGGTATTAAGAAAGGGAAAAATATAATATACTCGATAAAATGTCTACCTTAGATTAAGAGAGAAATATGGTTTTGCTTATGTGACAGCTGGGTAGATCATAGGTTGCTTAGGGTGACAAACAAGTATTCTCATAAAGCATTAACCCAATTCTTTTAGGTAGTAGATTATCTTCAGGTTAATAAGCCCTTATCTACTCGATACCACTGAAAGTTAGGTGTCGATTAGATGAGGACATATGCGATATATATATCTCCAGAGAGAATATACTAAGAGGGATAGTGAAAGACTAGTAATATGTGTCGTCAATAGGACTTCAATGTATGATGATTAATCTCTATAATTAAGTGAAAACTGGAATCCTAACACATTATACTTGTTCATTTTACTCTAGGACTAGTTTAATAATCGGTTCACATATCCCTGTGGAGACGATACTTTACTCACTCTGTATTACTTGATACGAACTCGTGTGCTTACAAGTTAGCATTAGGGAAAACAACGGTGACATGTTTTATTAAATTTTGATTTGAATTTTTCTACGAAAGATAAATTTTTTTTTAAAAAAAAGTCTGAAAAGGAAATTGGGAATAAAATATGAAGATTTTCTTATATGAAAAGGATAATCCAACAATGTTGATTGATGAAGTGTATGTGGCTTCTATGGATTATCAGGGTTTATGTTAAGAACCTAACTATAGATCCAACAATAAGCCCTAGGCACTCTGACTTACACCACATGCTAGGAAAGAAACGAACCAACCAGCATACCAAATTGATAGATAGATCCTCTAGAATTAGTTCACATAACTAACCAACCCTAGCCTAAGCAATTCCAAGTAAAAATATCCAGAAAAAGCGAAACAAATGAAAAAGAGTTTTGCCTCATAAACTGCAAGATTTTATTAATATTCTTCAATCTGATAGTCCTAAGTAGAATAATACAACCCTAAATTTAGACTATTATTTATAGCAAACAATTCTAACTTTCATAGGAAGCATGACTTCCTTAGAAAATAAAAACCTAAAAGGAATCAATATCAAATAACTAATAAGGAAATAATATTAAAACCAAACAATTGCACTAGCTCGTCAGTATCAGACCGTTCTTCCGCTGGATGAATCGTGAGTTGCATCAGGCGGTGTAACCATGACTATCTTGGTCAATAGAGCATGACTTCCATCGTAGGGTGCACCTTGCGAGTCAAGTCGCACTCATCTCAAAAGTTTTAGCACGACTTGCATCACAGGATACACCTTGCGACTCAAGTCGCAAATGCCTTGACAGTTTTAGCACGACTTGCAATGCAAGATGCAAGTCGTGCTAAAACTGTCAAGGCGTTTGCGAGATGCAAGTCGCAATGACCTCTATTTCAACCTTTTAGAACTTTGCCCAATGTGCTCGATCATCAACTAACTATTACGAGTTTTTCAGCACCATAAATTTCATTATTTTTCCCATTCATCGTTTTATTTAATTTGTTGCATCTGGAATAATTGATGGATGAATTTGCCATTTTGTTCTAGAGTAGGTGGTCCAAGCCCAATCCACATGGTGAGTTTTCAATGAGATTTTAATGATTTTTAAAATAGTTTTCAAAGGGTTTTGCCCTTATGAAATTAACATACTTCACCTTTTCTTTTCTTTTTTCTTTTTTCCTGAAAGCTACACATTTTAAATGTATATAAATTGAACTATGGCCAACGTAACTTATTGACAAAGAGTGGTCATTTAGATTAACAATGACCTAGTTTAAATCGCCTCAACTATAACTCGTATCGGAAAGAAAAAATTTATATAATTTAAAATTGATCATAACCCAGGTTTAAGTTATCCAATCATAATTTATACAATTTTAAAGTGATCATGAGATAACTTACATGTACCTTCCTTATCTTTACGTAACTGTAGTGGACCTCATATATTATTATATTTAATGTAATATCACAAATTGAAGCCACCACTCAGCTCTGATTACTGACTCTATAAATAGAAGCCGCTAAGCTTTGTTTTCAAGACACAAGAAAGAAGCCTAAAAATATCAACAAATGAAGAGTTCACTTATAGCACTTTCCTTTTTCTTCCTTTCATGTCTCCCAAACCCATTATTGGGTGCTCCGCAACCATTGTATGACGTCTCTGGAGATGAAGTCGTCACTGGCACCCAATACCACATCATCTCAACGCTCTATGGAGGCGGCGGTCTCAGTCTCGAATCCGGTAGAAACAGTCCATGTCCCCTGGATGTCTTCCAAGAACACTACAATCCTGGTAGTCCAACATTGTTATTCCCTGCTAATTCCACAGGAGTGAATGGTACTGTTGTCTTGGAATCCACTGATCTGAACGTCCAATTCAATGTCCATCCTCCTAATTGTAGCGAGTATTCTACCGTGTGGAAAGTTGACAACTACGATGAGGAAAGGGGAGCATGGTTCATTACCACTAATGGAGTTATAGGAAACCCTGGACCTCATACCCTACTAAACTGGTTCAAGTTCGAGAAAGCTAGCGAGGCTCCCTGGTCATACAACATTGTTCACTGTCCATCAGTTTGCGAGGCTTGTGTAAAATTATGCAGCAATGTGAGTGTGGGCTTCCAAACCGAAGGGCGTCTCGTTCTGAGTCAATCACACTTCCCTGTCAACTTTACGTTCCAGAAGGTTTCAGATGTTCAATATCACAGGGAGAGGCTTAATGCAATAATCTAAGTAACACTATGAAGTGTTGTAGAACAAAATACTGCAATTATGCGGTGTCGTTGATAATAAATAATGGACTAATTTCCTTTTTATATGCATATTAATTATTTGTGTCATAAACTTTTATTTATTTATATTTTGAGGTATTGGAATTAACCCAGAAAACAACCGGGACCAAGATGGTAGGACCCTAGTAACAAGGCTCGGATTAGCGGCTCTTACACGACTGGAAGTCACCCACACCAAGGTAAGAGACAACCCATATAGATGGGAGAAAATCTCATCTTTATTGGGTAAGGTGAGGTGTTGAACCTTGGTTTTGAAACCAAGATCGTCTGTTTGCTTCCACTGCACCACAAGGCAATTGACATAAACTTCTTTCATTGTAGTGGAAAAACTTAGTGCAGCAAGATCCACCTATCGCCATGCATCCTGCTGTGATATTTTAAGGGCATACATGGTGGATGCCACTCCATCTTAATTTTTTTTTCTTTCTTTTATTAAATTTGATATACAAGCAACACATTTGATAAATCATATATACTACAATCAAATTATTTAATTTGGTTATTAAAGTTTCACATGTGATATTATAGAATTGAATATAATTTTACTTGCTGAAGCTAGAAATTCTCCAAATTAAACACCAGGTTAAAAGCAGCAAAGTGCTTCGTTAAGTTTCATATACATATTATTATTATATAGTGGTGTTGATAATAAATTATGCCATTAGAAATTGTCTTAAAAATCATCAAATTGTTATATATACTTAGAAGGAGAGTGAATGTCCATTAATTCATGATAATAATATTTATCTTTTCATCGTCTCATTAGTTTCATCATCATGATACATCTTAGGGGTCGTTTGTTTTTCAGTTTGAAGATTAATAGTGCTACTGAAGACTAAAGATTGAATATTAACTAAAACTTGAAATTTAAATGACAAGTTTTTTTTTTTGTTTTTTTTTGTTAATCTCTGAATGTATAGTAATTTTATTTGTTTTTTAAAATTAAAATTATCTTAAAACTAGTAATTTGACATTTATAATTTTTTTTACTATTAATATTCATGTAACTTCATTTAATATAATACAAAACAATTATAATAAATTATTTAGCAAATACTAAACACTTTTATGTATATATTAATAATATTTTTATTCATAATTAAAATATGATTAATTATTATAGTAAAGCAAATTAAATTTATATATTTAAATAAAAATAAACAAAATGGCCTTAAGTTGAATTACTATTGTTATATATTTAAATAAAAATAATATTAAAAAGAATCTGTTTAATGTAAAATTAGAATAAATTAGGAATATATTGTTTTGGGAATGATAAATTTGAAATAATATATTTAAAAAACCATTAAGCGATTTAATATTCAGTTAAAGTCTGAAATTGTAACTTTATTTTTCTTAATGATTTTTGAGTGGTTTTAAGTGGTTTGACTACTTAATAAAACAAACAAAAATCACATAATAGACATAATTCAAACCCATTAAATGAAAAGTAGTACAAACAAACGACCCCTTATTATTCTATTTATGATCATTATTTTTCATTTCATAACCACCATTTTGTAATTTAATTAAGAGGTTACAAAAAGAGCCCTCACTCTTGTAATTGTGTACTTAAAAATGGTTGTAGGCTATGGATAAAAATTGATGAATAGAATATCTTCTCTCTTTTGTGGCTATATTATTTTCTTTCTTCTATAATTTTGAGTTTTTTTTTTTTTTTGAAACACTATAATTTTGAGTTTTTGCTATTATATTCTCGTTTGTTTTTATTATTTCGTAATAGATTATCGGCACGAATCACTAATCATTATTTGTTTTAAGTTTTATCTAGATTAAAAAGCTTTTTGCTTGAAGACAAGATGTTATATGATCAAGGCTTGATACATGATAAGAAATGAATTTCTTAGTGAAACCAAGAGTTGAGAGAAATTGTAATGTATTTCTATCTTTAATTTTGGTCTTCCAAATTTTGATTTATATTATTTTCTCTTGTTAGTTTTGTTCTCAATATTCATTTAGGTCACCATGAAATAAATATATAAATTATTTGATATTAATTCAACCCAAAAATCATAGAATTGAAAAGCTAAAGCTATAAGTAGGAACTAGAACTTTGAAGATTCGAATCACTAAAACCAGAAGTTTTGCAGTTTACAACTAATTAGAACCAAAAGTTTTACACAATTTCATTATGGTGAAGACATGAAGTTTTATACCAATTCCAATTGAAACCAAAATGTATTCAATATAATCATTATTTTTACCTAAAGTTCTAAAGATACATATGAAATTCATGAACCTAAGTTCTTAAAAAAAAAAAAAGGAGAAATAAATATTTTTGCATATTTTTTATGTAACATGGATGAGGACCACTTGGGAATGAAAGAATGTTTCTCTTTGAGATTATGTTATTTTTTCCTTGTTGATTTACTTTATCTTTCTAACTTTATTTACATTAATATTCATTGGGTTACTCAGTGATAGATCCAGAAAATTTGTTAAGGTGGGGCACATGAACAAAGGGATAAAAAAACATCAAAAAATTATTAATTAAATGAGACACAAACAATATAAATTCATTAGAAAACCTAATTTCAATTTAAGTTTACAACAAAGAAAGAAAATATTTGAATTTATAATGAACAGCAACAAATTTATACAATGAGAATTGATTGATACATATTATCGACTATGTTCCGAATTTTTTTAAACTTTTAATTTTTGTTGATTATAACTATAAAGTAAATATATATATATATGTAAGTTGAATCATGACAAAACATGAATAATTTTAATGCAATAACTTAAATGTTGATATTTTAGGATTTATTGATGGATGTGCGTTAAAGATAAATTATTAAAAATAATTAAATTAAAAAGTAATAAATTTAGTAGGCTAACCTAGTAACTTAGAAGATGCCAAGTAAAAATGAAGAAATGCCAATTTTGTTTTTTGTTTTTTTTTTTTTTTTTGAAATCAAGATAAGCCAAGTTAAGTTGAACAAACAAAAAACATAAAAAGTTATTGAATAAAATTGTAAATTGTCAGTGGAGCTTGTGTGGCACACCAAAAGTGGAATAAATAGTACTTATATAGGAGAGAATATGTACTTGACTAAATAGGAAAAAATTGTGAAAAGAAAAAGATTAATTAATTAGGAGTGAAAAAAATATTAAGAGTAGAAAAGAAAAACATTAATTTAATAGGGGTAGGAAAAATATTAGGAGTAGAAAAAGCATGTATAAGAAAAGTAATGAAATATTGAAAATTATATTAAAAATTAAAATAATAAATAATAATGTTAAAAAATTTTAAAAACACACACGGACAGAAACAACAAAACTGCTTCCATTAAGAAGCATAATAATAATAACCAATAAAAAAAATGACAAGGGCGGCTTTATTAAAAAATAAAAAATCAAAAAATCAAAACAGTGAACTGTCAAATCGAAATCAAAATATATATTACACTGGACTCTTCAGCCTATACCCCATTGCACTCTAATCTTTACAACTAAATTTCTATGTTAAAATCTCAACAGGGCCACGTGCCCCTGCTAGTCATTAGGTGGGTTTGCACCTGGGGTTATTAGTAAATGGAAAAAAAAAATTGAAATAAATTGTAATGCAATCCAAAGATTGCAAACATGATGTGAATATATTACTGTCCAAAAATTTAGACATTAGAGATCCTAAAAGTCAAATTAATATTAGTCTAATTAGGCTAGAAGCTTGATTTAATGTATTACAACTCCAATATTGTAGATTATAATTTAAATATCATAAAATTTGTTAGTGTATATGTGTCAATTGGCATCTTATGACATATGATAGTGTTTGAGTGTTTTTGTTATTATCATCATTGTATGATTGTGGTTTGAGTAAATTTAAAAATTGATATTACCAGATTTTTCATGAAAGATAATGTAACAGCTCTCCGACAGTTGTTACAACAAGTGACTTAGTGTTACAACAACTTTAGGCATTCAACAGTATGCAATAAAAAAGGAAGAATTTTTTCTCTGATTTAATTTTGTGAATCAAGTGAGTTTTTATGTTTTCTCAATATTAATTTCATATTTATCTGGTGAGAAAAATAATCTTTTTTTTTTTTAAAAATTGTGAATATCTTTTTTAATTGAAGTTTCTCTTTTATAAAAAGATATTTTATTTTTGGTATAAAATTCATTGAAAAATATTTTTGGAATTATCCCTTGTATCTATTTTTCTAGAATAAATCTTTTTGACTTATTCTTTGACCAAATTAGAGATATGCATTAACAAATATTAGAATCGATCTATTGGGTGAATCTTGTGATTATTTTAGAAATATATTTTTTCTATGATGTGGAACTTTCAATTTAGATAAAGATATTATGTTGACATAATCTTTTTAGGAAAGCTTTTAGAAATATCTCTATTTTTCCTCTGCAAGTTTTACATGTGAATCCAACTCCTTAATTGTAGATGTGGATTGACTAAATTGGTCTTTTACTTTATGGATGAATCTAGACCTTGTTAAGGATAGATTCGGTTAAAGTTATTAAATAGAAATGAAACTTTTATTTTATAGTTGATTTTATTTGAGCTATTTTATCTCTAATTAATATCATTTTTGTGCAGATGTTTTGAAGAAAAAGATGCTGCACAATAGCTTTATAAAATCAAATCAAACTCATGGTTTAAAATTTGTTTGCAGCAAATTGCATGAGTCAGGTTATAAGACATATTTTTCGTTTGATGTTAATAAGTTGTTACAACTACTTCCAAAGTTGTTACAACAATTGAGAGTTGTTATAACAACCATGTCTGCAAGATTGATTGTGGAATACAGGGCAACTTTCATAGTTTGACTTGGTTTCATGTTTTATGAGATTTGATTGATAAAGAGATTATTCTTATGATTATTTTCCATGAAAATTATTTATTTTCATTATTTATCTCTTAGGAATTATAAATATATAAATAATGGAATAAAATATGTTTGACTTTATCCTTCTTTGGCAATAATCTTTTTGTTTTGTTGATAATCTTTGATTATTTTTGTAAGTTATAAATTGGTCAGCTGATAGACATGTGCAACATATATCAAGATATCTTTTGGACCAGATTCGATTGAGCAAATATTTTAGAGTTAAAGTGATATGGTCAAAGCTAAAAAAAAAAGGATTTATATCACTATATTTTAGCATATTTATTTTCTAATTTTTAGCAAATTTTATTTGCTAATTTTTATCTATTTTGCAACTGATTTTTTGTGAATTCTTTTATAGGATAATTATTGCACGTATCTTGAATAAAAGTAGAACAATTTGTATATTATACATAAGTAAATAGTATGAGTGTTTGAGAGCTTCAGAGAGGTTGCTTGTGTAAACTTTAGAGAATTTGTTCTGTGTAAACCTTAAAAAATTTGTTCTCTAAGTTGTATGTGAGACTTAGGATGTGTGAGCTTACTAGGTCTAGTGTTTCTCTTTTTTTTTTTTTTTTTTTTTTTTTTTTTTTGAAGTTTGCTAGGAGAACAAACTATTAGGTCTTCGAGAGAAGACAAGTTTGTAACTCTTGAAGAGAGTTCAAGAAGCGTGAGTTCTTTAGGAGGAAGTACAATTTTGTCCTCCAGAAGAGGCGGTTTACAAAGTCTTTAAGGGAGTTCAAGTAATATGTGTTCTTCAAGAGGAATAACATATTGGCTTTCAAGAGAAGGTAAATCTAAGGCTGTTGAAGGGAGTTCAAGTAGTTGAAGATCATTAAAGTTGAGGGAATCTCACATAAGCTTGATTGGTAAACTAAGTACAAGTCTTGTGTCAACTTTAAAAGGAAGTCTTAGGTTGAATAAGTCAAGCTTAGGTTGTACTATTTGATGGTTCATTAATAAGCTTATAACTCTGGATGTGGCCTCGTCGATGTAGTGTAAAAGAAAATCTCATTAAAAATGTTGTTATATTCTTTTTATTTGTTACTACTTATGTGTTTATATTGTTACAACATGGTTAATCTATTGTGACATATTTCTATTCTGGTGTGACAATGACAATTTCTCCAATGTCATAACTATTAACAAACCATCATAATAGTTTTAATTATTGTATCAGTTGCAAAAGTTTGGTAGTATATAGTGAACAAGTTATTTCAACTTGTATCAAAGCAGGTCACTAGAAATCACTTAATGAGATCTTTAGGAATTTTTAATTTGTTTGATTTACAGCATGATAGCCTTATTTGAAGGTGCTTCAATTTCATAGCCTCCTTTGCTTGATGGACCCAATTATCCATATTGGAAAGCTAAAATGAAGGCATTTATCAAATCAATTAATGAAAGAGCTTGGAAAGTAGTTTTGATAGGATAGACTCACCCAATAGTGATAGATGCTCAACAAAGAACAACACTAATATAAGCCCCAAAATTTAATGAATAGTATTTTCGAAGAAATAGTGATTTTTGAATGAATAGTGGCTTTTTAGATGAGTAGTAGTTTTTCGGATGAATAGTAATTTTTATATGAATAGTATCAACGTAAATAGTAAAATTTTTCGAAAAGCGGACCTTGAAAGTCAAAAACTCCGAAATAAGTAATAGAGTCTAAGGAAACTGAAATGGAGTGAAAATAAGTCCGTTTGGATAGTTTTCAAGGGCTCTAGAAGTTATTTACGAAAATACCCTTATGGACAAAAATATGGATATTGTTGACCTAAACTTCGTTTGAATTTTTCGAAGCATGAGATTGAATGTTAAGATATCTAATCAGAGTATTACATGGTCAATTTGAAAATTAGGTGACCATGGAATATTGTTGAAATTTATTTATGGATAAATAAAAATAATTTCGAACCTGACTGGGATTTCGGAAGGATTTTCGAAAAATTTTGAAAATTCAACGAAGTGTCAAAATGAATGTTAAAATGCTCAAGAAGTACTTTAGGGATCTAAATGACCCTTTTGAAATAAATTCGGATTTAAACGAAATCAATCCAGAAATCGTCGGAGACGATTTAGTGATTTTATGGAGAGTTGAAAAGGGGCATGGAATAACTTTTAAGAGTCATTAAGTCTACCTGGAGTATGTGTGTAGTCCGAATATAGGCTCCGGTGAATTTTGCTAAAATTTTAAACAAAAGTGCCCGAAAAGCCGAATCCAGGCGTTCCGGAAAGTTCAAATGGATAAAGATAAGATAAGATAAGATAGACAAGTCAAACAAGCAACCTATAGAAATGTGACACTTGGCAAAGAGATAAGGATGAGGACACTTGTTAAGTTTCTAATGGATGGTAATTCGGTAATTTTATGAAAGTAAATGGTCAAATTGATATTATAGCATTTTAAGGGGTAAAATGGTAATTTTGCTGAATTTATATATATTTGGAGCTAGAAATCAGACTAAAACAGAAGCAAAGTCAGCAAAAGAGCTGGAAACCTAAAAAAGAAAAGAAAAGAAGAAGAGAAAGAGAGACCATAGAAGAAAAAGAAGAAGGAAGAAGAGGGGCCGATGTTCAAGGAGTTTTTTATCACTCTCTCACCCATAAATTCATAAAGATTGAACAAGGAAAAAGTGAATAAAAATAGGTGAGTGATTTGATTAATTTTGAGATTAGTTTGATGTGGTTTTAAATGAGTTTTGTCATTAATGTTAATGGAATGAGTTTTTGATGAAATTCTTGATGTATTTAGAGGTTAATGATACTCAAATTGAACTTGGAAGTGAAAAGAAACTTAAAATTCATGTGTCAAGAGAATTAGTGAGATAAAGTTTAGGATTTTATGGTACAATGTTATGAAATTTAATGGATTTTGATTTTAAGGCTTTAGTTGATTTACTGATGTCTAAATGATGCATTTGAATGTAATTATTGAGCTTGGAGTGAAGAGAATGCAGTAGTTGTGTATATATTAGTATGTGGACAAAATGGAAATTTGGTGTAATTTTTCTAAGTTCAATTGGTGGATGTTTGATTTTTGAATAATTATTGAAGTATTTTAGATGAAATTGATGTGATTAGAATTGATGAAAATGAATAGAATGAGTTGATGTGTTATATACTAGTATGTGGCCAATATGAGAACTATGGTGTAATTGAATTATTTTGATGCATGGATGGGTTTATATGAGATTTTATATTAGCTTGAGATGATTTGTTAGAAGAGAAATCAAATGAATGGATGAATTGAGGATGCATGCTAGTAAACAACCAAGTTATGTATAAGCATGTGTTTCTGTTGATTTTGATGCTTGAATGAGTGTATGATGTGTTTGATATGAAATGGAAGTGATTGGAATCAGAAAATGAAGAAAATGGAATGGAATGCATGATAGGGGTGGACGGCCTGACGTGACCCTTCTCGGATACCTTTAGCTCTAATCCGGTAGGTCACGCCGGGCATCCCAACGGATCCCTCTTAGATCAGACTTATCGGGTTAAGTGAAACCCATGGAGCGAATCCTAAACTTTTTAATACTTACTAAAACATGGTTGGATTGGTTTTCTTTAAAAACTAAAAAGGCGTAGAAATTTTTTTCGATTTTTAAACTTATTTTCTTACGGAATTTCGACAGCATAACGGCTGCATTTTTTACGTTCCAGAAAAACCTGTTTACAAAAATCAACACGTCGACTAATATTTAGCACCAACCCAACTTCTGATTGCCCGTAGGCCTCAAACATGCATTCAATTTCCAAATCAAACTTGATAAAATCCAAAACACAATTTGTAAACCACATTTAATTAAAAAATAATTTAGACACAATTACGAACATATAATTATAAAACTACAAATTATTTACCCAATTCAAAAGGTGTTTACATGTGAATAGGACTTATGCAAAAATAAGTTGCACAAAATAGCGTCGTGTCGCGCTACCTTGTTTGCTGGAGGTGATACCACTACTCGGCTACCCGCTGAGAGTACCTGAGGAGGTTTTTGTATAAAAATAGAAAAATAATAAGCTAGAAGCTTAGTAAGTGCTAATCTATGTTTAGTTTAAAAATTTGATTTCTAAATGTCCTTCTCGAAAAACGTTCAAAAACAATTCTTTATTTCTCTAAGCATTTCAAACATTAATTTCTTAAGCTCAATATCAACATGAAAATTTATATAAGGGCAAGCATGCATTAATTTCAAAAACTCATAACTTAAAATTATATGTAGTTTGAATAACAATCATAAAATTTCGTTTCTTTTCAAATTTACTCTCCATTCAAAACTATTTCTTGGTAGCTTTCGAAAACACTTTAGTATCCCTAACTCTGGGGTCACATGACCTTTGCACGAGGAATGCTCCAATGTAGAGGACCAACCGTGACAGCTCTGAGACATCTTGCGGCTATGTGCGAAATTTCCCAGTGCTAACCATAACACGCGAAATTTCCCAGTGCTAACCATAACACGCGAAACACCACCCCACATCAGCAGAGGCGACTCGATTGACAGACTAGGACACTTTGTCCCCCAAGGTTAGTGACTCATCATTCCCCAAGACTGTGCCAACTAATGTGGGATAGAACGGCCGAGTCTAATCTTTTCTAAAAATCTCTAAAGGTATACTAATGACTTTGAAAATCTCTTTTACTTTAACTTTATAGTGCAATAAGCACAAAATCTCATTTCTGGGTGCATAAAGCACCAAAAGTCTAATTTCTGAGTGCAATAAGTACTGAAACTCATTTTCTGAGTGCATCAAGCACTAAAATATCTTTGTTAAGTGCAAAAGCACAAAATAACATCATTTCAAGTTCTAAAATAATATGTAACAATTGCATAATGCTTAGATATTTCAAATAAGCATAACTTGAATAAAACTCATTTATGAACTCACAAAAATGAAAAACTTCAAACGACGCGTACGGAGCCTCTACTCCTCTCATCTCAATCCCCGCGCGTCCTTGTCACCTACACAACATATGTATATGTAAATTTACATTCGCGTTAACTTTTGGAAACTCGAAATAACTAAAATTACACAAATATCCCCAATTAACCATTTTTACTCGTAAACCTCCCTTTTTGGTTTCTTTATTGATTCTAGGGTTCAGAACTCCATTTTCTTCACCTGGAACCTATTTATTATCACCTAGGAATGTTCTGGTACTAACGGAATCATGTTCAGAGGTCCGAAACGAAAAACATCCGATTTTAACCCCTTTAGGCCAAACACTATTCACAGCCCTACTCGGGGCTTTTCTTCATTCCGTTTTCACTCCGAACACCTTCCCAACTTGCCCTCTAGTCAGTCCAAATGTCGGTACAGAAGGAAACTGCCATCGGGTAGACGTTTTAGGTTAAAAATGTGTTGTTTTCGTTACTAATTTCAATCGTTTTCTTAGTTTTGATTTCTAAATTTAATTTTTCACTTTTAATAATCTCAACATGTCTAATTAAACTCGTTAGGGTCATCAAAACACTTAACAGATGCAGTATATATCAATTTATGAAATTGCCCTTCAAACTAGTATATTAACGTTTTATTTTCTCTTCAAGATTTTGATATTTTTCTTGGTTTCCTAAGCCTCCAATAAGCTTAAAATAAAGTCCATTTCGTACAACTTTTCATTGGAGCATTTTGCCCCTATAATAAACTTAGATTCCCACTTAACCTTAAACTAAAATTTTCAAACTTTAACACCAAAATTCACTCACAAATTTTCATCAATACAAGTGTACATTCCAAGATTAAATTTGTTTCCAACATCATCAACTTGGGCAGCCCCCTTAACACACCCTAAATCATCAATTTCTAACCTACATTCACATGATTTTGTCTACTTTTAATTACACAACAAATCAACAACAATAACTCATTCTAAGTCAACCCACATCAACACTAATTCATGGCAACCCATGTACCATCCAAGTCTCATTTTTCCAACACAACTCTAACATCTCAAACCTTAAGGATTTCATAAGATCTACTCTTGTTTTTGTCTCTAATTACTCAACTCACACAATCCATAAAACCCACATCAAAACTCTACAAAATCATCAACACAACATCAACATAAACCATTTTGGATTTGAACCATTTACCCTTTTTTTACTTTGATTTCTTGCTCAATCTTGGTTCTCTAACTTGGGTGAGCTTAAAGGCTTGGTTGGAAACTCGAAAATGGCTTGAAGTTGTTTGATCTCCTTCCTTCCTTCTTGGTCGAGCACAACCCCCCTCTCTCTTTCTCTTCTCACGGCTTTTTTTTCTTCTTCTGCATCTTTTTCTGTTTTGCTTTCAAGTGTGTCACGACTTGCTTTGTTTTGAGTAGGAAATGACGTGATCTTCCTCTTCTTCTTCTCCCTCACCCGATCTCTTTTTCTCGGCCACTCACTCCCTCTCTCGGCTTCTCCCTTCTTCGGCGAGAATGTCTCTGTTTTGGTTTTGGTTTGTGGCTATTTTGGCATGATTCTGGTGGTTGGCTTGGCTGGGTTTGGCGATTGAGAGCAACGGTCTTCTTCCTCCTTCTTCTCTTTCGCTTAGCCTCTCTCCCTCTCGACTTCTACTTCTTCGTTTCTTCTTTGTTTGTCTTCTATGTTTGGTTTTGATTTGGGTGACAAAAATGGCTTAAGTTTGTGTAACTTGGGCTGAATCTTCATAATTTTTCCACAAACAATTCCTAAAACGATGGTCATGTCCTTACAAAATTTCATTTTCATCCCTCAGCTTTTAGCTTAATTCTGATTTGACCCCAAATATTAAAACTTATTTTGAATTTAGTCTCTTTTCACATTTAATAATTACTTAATGTCATTTACCATTTTATCCTTCCATTTATTCTCCAACTGGGTTTAAATCAATCTCCAAAGGTTCTCTACAACCTTAGGCACTTTCATTGACCATTTAGGGTCTCAAATTATCACTTAGGGACTATTACTGGGAAGACCGTAAATATATAAATTGAGGGTTTACAATTTCTCCATTCCTTATAAAAATGTTGTCCTCGAAATTAAATTACATAACTGACTTAAAGAGGTGCGGATACTTTGCACACATCTGCTCCTCATGCTCCCATATAGCTTCCTCTGATCCATGGTTCCTCCACAACACCTTCACTAATGAAATGACCTTGCTCCATAACACTTGATCTCTGCGATCTAAAATCTCCACTGGTTGCTATTCATAGGTCAAATTCTCTCTAAGCTGTACTGACTGCTCTCTCAATATGTGTGAAGGATCAGCTACATATTTTCGAAGCATGGAAACATGGAAGACTTCATGAATATTGGCTAGCTCTGTTGGTAACCTCAAGCGGTATGCCACCTCACCCACTCTCTCCACAGTCTTGTATGACCTAATATATCGCGGACTCAGTTTCCCTCGCTTTCCAAATCTCAATACTCCTTTCCATGGTGAGATCTGCAGGGACACCCTATCACCCACTTGAAACTCTAAATCTCTTCTTCGATTGTCCGCATAGCTTTTTTGCCTGTTGCTTTCTATCTTCAGCTTTTCTTTGATCACATTTATCTTCTGTGTGGTGATCTGGACAATCTCTGGGCCAATCAATCTCCTTTTACCTACCTCATCCCAGCAAACTGGGGTCCTACACTTCCTACCATACAACGCTTCATATGGTGCCATCTCGATACTTGTTGAGTCATTAATTATCATTATTTTATGCCCACATTACCTATTATTTATACTATGTTTTTGTGTGGAATTGGTACTTTTAATTTGTTTTATGTTTTTATGCTTTGAATTAGGTTTCGAGAAGAAAAATGATAGAATCGAAGGATTTCTGAAGATTAATTGCAGCTCAAGGAATTGGAGAATGTTTTAAAAGGAAATTGCAGAATTTTTGGGCAGAAACGTGACGTGTTTTGCGGGAGCTCGTACGAAGTGTATAGTTCGAGTTGTGTGAGCTATAACCTATCAAATTAAAGCCCCGGATGTCTAGTTTCCATACCGCTGACAGTGTATCAATTGGAATTTTCTAGAGAAAGTTATGACTAATTTAGTGTCTGAAGGTCAGGATGTCACGAGACCTGACAGCTGCGGGAAAACATATGAAATTCGAATTTCCTCTTTTAGCATTCCTAATCAATTTCTTAAACCTTGAAATGTCCTAATTAAATGAGTTAAGCAATTAGAAAGAGTTTTAGTCCTCAAATAAAAAGGGATTCACTTTCCAAATCAAAACTTGATTCTAAATCAAAGTTGGAAGTGGAATCCTTCTCAATTGAGGAAATCTTGTCTCTCAAAGATTGAGTGCCTATAAATAGGTGCCTTCACCATTCAATTAAGGGGGGATCGAGAAGACAGAGGATCGAAAGATAGAGAGAGAAGCAAAGGAGCAAGGCTGAAGGCTTCGGTTTCATCTTTTCTTTTCTTTATTTTTATTTAGTTAGTTTATTTGTTAGGGCTAACTTGAAGCACTAAACATGAACTCAATTTATTTATCTTTTCAATAAAGATTTATATTTTGCATGATGAAATTTATGTCTCTAGTTTAATTTTATTCTATTTATTTTGTTTCTTTGATTGATCACCTTGGAAACATATTTTTAGAATTATGTTGTAAGAATATAAACCGCACATCATATGGGCATATTCTTTGTTTGCAACAATCAATTGCTTACGAACCAATTGAGGGACATTAATTCATAGATACCTAGAATAGACATCATATTCTAGAATTTGTGTGATATTCATATTTTTCTAGTGCTTAATGGGTTCCAATTATTAAACCTAAGTAGACATCATGTTAGGTTATAATTAGGAATACACGCATCTACGTAGACATTATGCGATTTGTATACTAATTAAGGAAGAATCTATACGACATGAGTTAATCATACCTTGTCGTGAATATCTTCATCATGCATTATCATGAATTTGCTTTATTAATCTTTTTTAGCAAATTGAGGGATTGTTTAGTGGTGGATAGGATGTTCTAACTAAGCTTTTATTCATTGATTTCTTCTATTTAATTTTATGCATTAATTTAGTTTATTCTCAATTTAATTCCAAAAACCCTTTATTTATTTTAATTGCTCTAGTTTAGGTCTTAAATAAATTTAAAATTAAAGTAAGTTGAAACTTCTCGTGGGATCGACCCTTGCTTGTCGTTATACTCAGTCAAACGATTTGTGCACTTGTAAGGTTTAAATAAATTTGGTTTATTAAAAAAATTAACCAACAATACTTGACTGGTAGCTGTTGTTGTAGGCAAACTCTATCAATGGTAGGTGAGTATCCCAGCTCCCTTTGAATTCCATAACACAAGCTCTTAACATGTCTTCAAGGGTCTAGATAGTCCTCTCGGATTGGCCGACCATTTGTGGGTGAAATGTTGTAGTGAAATTAAGTCTGGTACCCATTGCTTCTCGTAGCTTAGGCCAGAATCTAGATGTGAATCAAGGATCTCTGTTTGCTATGATGGACACTGGTGCGCCATGTAGCCTTATTATGTCGTCAACATACAGCTGAGCTAGTCTCTCCAGGGAGTATGTATTCTTAATCACTAAAAAGTGAGCGGACTTCGTCAATCGATCAACAATCACCCATATAGCATCGTGTCCGCTCTGCATCCTCGGTAGCCCTACCACAAAATCCATAGTAATCCTCTCTCATTTCCACTCAGGGATCGGTAGGGGCTATAGTGAACCTGTCGATTCCTGGTGCTCTGCTTTAATCTGCTGGCAAGTCAAGCTTCTGGAAACGAACTTTGCTATTTCTTTCTTCATTCCTCTCCACTAATAGTGATCTCTTAGAGTCCGATACATCTTCGTGCTCATTGGATACATGGCATAAGCTGATGAGTGTGCCTCTTCCATAATCTCTTTCTTCAGATATCCTACATCTGGCACACACAATCTCTATCCCATAACTAGTTTCCCATCCGTCTTTGATTGAGAATGTGCTTTGCTGTTCAGCCTCTATCTCCCCTCTTATCTTCATCAGATATGGATCCTAGGTCTGGAGCTCTCTACCTGATCCACTAGAACTGGACAGACATGAAATATGGCTAATATGGCTCCTGAGTCCGTCGTCTCCAGTCTAACACCCATGGACCGTAACTTTACAAGTATCGAGAGGTATTCTGCTTTCAGCTAGACTAATGAACTAGTGGGCTTCCTACTGAGGGCATCCGCTACTACATTCGCTTTACCAGGATGGTACTCTATGGTAAAGTCATAGTCTTTAATGAGCTCAATCCATCGTCTCTGCCTCATATTGAGCTCCTTTTGAGTAAACAGGTACTGCAAACTCTTGTGATCCGTGAAAATCCTGTAGGGGACTCGATAGAGATAATACCTCCATATCCTTAAAGCGAACACTACTGCTGCGAACTCTAGGTCGTGTGTGGGATAATTCTGTTCATGCTTCCTCAACTGCCGTGATGCATAAGCAATCACTCTCTCATTCTACATCAACACACAACCTAATCCCTATCTGGAGGTATCGCAATAAACTGTAAATTCGTCGCTCCCTGACGGAAGTGTGAGTACAGGTGCCGAGGTCACTCTATGCTTCAACTCATCAAAACTGCACTTGCATGCCTCTGACCATACAAACCTTTCTTCTTTTCTAGTCAACCTTGATAAAGGAGGAGCAATCTTCGAAAGTCCCTCTACGAAATTCCTGTAATATCCTGCTAACCCTAGAAAGCTTCTAACTTCAGTTACGTTCTTGGGTGGCTGCCAGTTTACTATCGCTTTTATCTTCTGCAGATCCATTGATATCCCATCTACTGCTACTACATGCCCCAGAAATGCTACCCTGTCTAACCAGAACTGGCACTTACTGAACTTCGCGTACAATTGATGCTCCTTCAATATCTGTAACATTATCCTGAGGTGCTCAATGTGTTCCTCTCGGCTACCTGAATACACCAGTATGTTATCAATGAAGACGATGATGAATCTGTCCAAGTACGGCCTGAATACACTGTTCATCAAATCCATGAAAGCGGCTGAGGCATTCGTTAATCCAAATGGCATCACCATAAACTCATAATGCCCGTAGCGTGTCCTAAAGGCCATCTTAGGGACATCCTCCCTGCAAATCCTCAACTAGTAGTACCCTGACCTCAAATTAATCTTCGAAAATACCCTGGCACCTTGTAACTGATCGAAGAGGTCATTAATCCTCGATAGCGGATACTGATTCTTGATGGTGACTTGGTTCAGCTGCCTATAGTCTATGCATAATTGGAGGCTCCCATCTTTCTTCTTCACAAACAATACTGGAGCTCCCCAAGGTGATATACTCGGCCTAATGAATCCCTTGAACACCAACTCTTCTATATGGACCTTTAATTCTTTCAATTCAGCTAAGGCCATCCTCTATGGCGCTATCGATATGGCCTCCGTCCTCGGTGAAAGGTCTATCTCAAACTCTATCTCTCTATCAGGTGGTAGCCCTGAAAGGTCCTCTGGGAAGATGTTTGGATACTCTCTGACCATTGGAACCTCTTCTAATTTCATCTCTGTACTCTTCGACTCCACTGCATAGCCCAAGTAACCGTAACACTCTTTTCTGAACATCTTGTTCGCCTTCAACACACTGATCAGGCTCGTGGGGAGTGTCTTCCTGACACCATTGAAAATTCCATCTGGCTCCTTTGGTCTGCTAAGCCGCACTTCCTTCCTGTAGCAATCCACTGTAGCCTTATGTTTCGACAGCCAATCCATGCCTAGGATGACGTCGAAATCATGAATATCTAACAAGATCAAGTCTATCTCAAACTTTCGACCTGTTATACGAACTTTACTTCCCAGGTATACTTTATCTGCTGTCATAGATTCTCCCGTGGGAAGCGATATGATCATGCTGCAATTCGACGCCTCTGTCTCTACATTAACTCTAGCAGCAAACTCTGCAGATATAAAGGAATGAGTGGCCCTTTGGTCTATCAACACATGTGCACTCGAGTTAGATAAAGAGATAATACTCGTGACCACATCTAGGGCTACGTTAGATCCTTACTTGGTGACTGCAAATAATCTGGCTTGGGTTCGTGGTCTGCCAGGCTGTCCCCTGGGTGGCGCTGCTCTGTTAGGCCCACCATTAAAAGTCTCTATACCAGCAGCTGCTCTAATTTGGGGGCCTCCCTTCTCGGGTCCACGACCCCCACTGCTTTGTCCAGGTGTGGCGTTCCTGCCCTCTGGTCTATTTGACGCTGCAACATTGGGATAGTCCTTCATGAAATGGCCCTCCTTACCACAGTTGTAGCATCCGGTGCTACCAACAAAACACTCGCTTGGATGACTCCTACCGCACCTACTGCAAGGAGGCCGTGATCTAAAATCGTCTCTGAAACTCGTTCCATACTATTTTCCACTCTACTGAACTGTGACCACTCTAGGACCCCTGACTCTACCTCCTGCTCTGGGATCCGAAAGATCGCTCACCACTCTTTGCCACTTTACTAGATCCTTCCTGGTGGCCAGTACTCCCGGTTTAGGTACGCTTCTAGCTAAACTTCGACGGTCGGGGAATGGTCTCCATACTATTTTCCACATCCCCGTATCTCGTATATTCATTTGAGGCCACATATGTTCTTATTCTGGGACAAGGCGGCCAAGCTTTGAAAATCTCTTCTCGTAGTCTGCTACTGATAGGCTGCCCTGCTCTAGCTTGTAAAACTTTTCGATCTTGGCCTCTTTGTAACTATGAGAGTAGAACTTCTCGAGGAACTCTTGTTTGAATACTGTCCAGGCTACCCCGTCTGGGTGTCTCCGTTGTAAGGCCTTCCACTAATCTTTAGCTTTGTCCTTCATCAGGAAAGCGGAGAAGGTAACCATCTGGTCATCGGTACAACCCATGACCTGGAATATCTCCTCACAAGTCTCTAGCCAGGATAAGGCATGCTCCGGCTCTCCAGTACCATCGTACGGTCTCGTGTCTAACTTCCGTGCATGCTCAATAGATGCCCTTATCTCGTGGGGCTGATGTAAAGCCGCTGCCAATAGTTGGGCCATCTATTCTACATTCACTTGCACACCCACTGGCCCTGCGGGCTGTGACGACTCTGCTCGAGGCTCTGGTACGTTAACTGATGCACCAACGTGCTCCTCCTTTCTCAAGGGTGCCTCATCTGCTATCTCTACAGCTGCTCTCTGAATCCTCGGGCGACCATGACCACGACACTGCATATCTATGATGCTGAAATGCATGAAAACAAGGTTTAGAAATCGTGCAAAATCATGCAATGCTATGCTTTAAAATGATTTAAAACATACTAAAACTTTCTTAAAACTCTTTGAAAATGACACTTCTCAAAACTTTTTCAAAACTTTCCAAAACCGGGCTTTGATACCACCTTGATGCAACCCTTCTCGAATACCTCTAGCTCTAATCTGGTAGGTTATGTCGGGCACACCAACAGATCCCTCTTCGACCCGACTTGTCGGACTAAGCGAAACCTGTGGAGCGAACCCTAAACTGTCTAATACTTACTAAAACATCGTTAGGTTGGTTTTCTTTAAAAACTGAAAAGGCGTAGGAATTTTTTTTTATTTTTAAATTTATTTTCTAACGGAATTTCGGCAGCATAACGGTTGCGTTTTTGATATTCCAGAAAAACCTGTTTATAAAAATCAACACTTCGACTAATATTTAACACCAACCCAATTTCTAATTGCCGGTAAGCCTCAAACATGCATTCAATTTCCAAATCAAACTTGATAAAATCTAAAACACAGTTTGTAAACCACATTTAATTCAAAAATAATTTAGGCACAATTACGAACATATAATTACAAAACTACAAATTATTTATACAATTCAAAAGGTGTTTACATGTGAATAGGGCTGTTGCAAAAATAAGTTGCACAAAATGGCGTTGTGTCACGCTACCTCGCTCGCTGGAGGTGATACCACTACTTGGCTATCCTCTGAGAGCACATGAGTAGGTTTTTGTATAAAAAAAGAAAAATAATGAGGAATGTTAATACCGTAGTGAGTGCTAATATGTGTTTAGTTTAAAAATTTGATTTCTAAACGTCCTCCTCGAAAAACATTCAAATACAATTCTTTATTTCTCTAAGCATTTCAAACATTAATTTCTTAAGCTCAATATCAACATGAAAATTTATATAAGTGCAAGCATGCATTAATTTAAAAAACTCATAACTTAAAATTATATGTAGTTTGAATAACAATCATAAAATTTCTTTTCTTTTCAAATTTACTTTCCATTCAAAACTATTTCTTGATGGCTTTCGAAAACACCATAGTATCCCTAACTCTAGGGTCACATGGCCTCTGTACGAGGAATGCTCCAACGTAGAGGGCCAACCGTGATAGCTTTGAGATATCTTGCGGCTATGTGCAGAATTTCCCAGCGCTAACCACAACACGTGAAACACCACCCCACATCAGCAGAGGCGACTTGACTGACAGACTACGACACTTTGTCCCCCCATGTTAGTGACTCATCTTTCCCCAAGATTGTGCCAACTGATGTGGGATAGATCGGTCGAGTCTAATCTTTTATGAAAATCTCTAAGAGTATACTAATGGCTTTGAAAATCTCTTTTACTTTAACTTTATAGTGCAATAAGCATAAAATCTCATTTCTGGGTGCATAAAGCACCAAAAGTCTGATTTCTTAGTGCAATAAGCGCTGAAACTCATTTTCTAAGTGCATCAAGCACTAAAATATCTTTATTAAGTGCAAAAGCACAAAATAACATCATTTCAAGTTCTAAAATAACATATAAAAATTGCATAATATTTAGACATTTCAAATAAGCATAACTTGAATAAAACTCATTTATGCACTCACAAAAATGAAAAACTTCAAACGGCGCGTACGGAGCCTTTACTCCTCTCGTCGCGATCCCCATATGTCCTCGTCACCTACACAATATATGTATATGTAAATTTACGTTCGTATCAATTTCTGAAAACTCGAAATAACTAAAATTACACAAATGGCCCCAATTGACTTTTTTGACGAGTAAACCTCCCTTTTTGGTTTTTTATTTTTTTATTTTATATTTTTTTTATTGATTTTAGAGTTTAGAACTCCGTTTTCTTTGCCTAGAACCTATTTATTATCACCTAGGGATGTTCTGGTACTAACGGAATCACTTTCAGAGGCCCGAAACGAAAAACGTCCGATTTTAACCCCTTTAGGCCGAACACTATTCACAACCCTACTTGGGGCTTTTCTTCGTTCCATTTTTGCTCCAAACACCTTCCCAACTCGCCCTCTAGTCAGTCCAAGTGTCAGTACGGAAGGAAACGGCCATCGGGTAGGTGTTTTAGGCTAAAAATGCGTTGTTTTCGTTACTAATTTCGGGCGTTTTCTTAAAGAAAATGATGATTTGGTGTGAGTTTGAATTTTTATTAGTATAAGGGTGAATATGTTTTTAATTGAATCCATGTAGTTGATGATGTTAAGTGGTGTTTTTGTGTAATTTATGGTGAATGAAGATCAATGGAATGAAAATAAATGAAATTGTTTGAGGTTAGTGTGAGAGTGATTAATTGTATGGAAAATGAAATTCTATTAGAATAGGGCGTATTTGTGTATTGGGTTGATATGAAGATGGTTGTTGTGGTTTTGTGACATTTCAAATGAAGTTAAAAGTATGTCAAGTATATGGAAACTATGGTGCATGACTTGTCGAAATTGTATTGAGTGTTAGTTGATGTATGTTTGAGTATTAATTGAGTGTTGAATGAGTTTAAAAATGAAAATGGTGGTTCGAATATTAGTTTGGAAAAATATGTTAAGAATAGGATATCATTATGCATAGTATGTAGAAATTTAATTAAGTTGTTAGCTTGGTATGTATATGAATTTCAAATGACAAGTATGTTGAATTAAGTTGAAATTGATCCAAATAGATTAGTTGTAATGGATTTTATGTTAATGTATAAATTATGGGAGGAGGTGGAAGCGAGAACGAAGCCATGTGAAATAGCCCAAGTGGTGGAAGAGTAAAGCTGTGAGTGGAAGTTTTTATTTAATTTCAATTAGTTTCTTATCAAGTTTCATATTGTATTTTTGTGAGTGGATATTTTTAAAACTATTTTTATGAGTTTTATTGATTATATTTGATTAATTTACTTGATGAGATTTGAGTATTTCGAAAGTAAAGAAAATGATTTTAGTATTTTCAAAAGCAAAAGCGAAAGTTTTTAGTATTTTCAAGTAAAAGAAAATAATTTTAACATTTCAAAAAGTAAAAGAAAGTTTTCAAAGGCCAATGGACCACCCATGATAGAAATTATGGAATTGACGGAAATAATATAGAAAAGAAAGTAAAGACTCGGCCGTAGAGCCCTATGTGTGTATGGCAAATATTAGGGGAGTGTTACTAGTATTAGGGGAATAAATGACTCGTTCCACCTAGAGTTATCAAAGTTGGGGCTGAGTCCATCGAGTTGCCTCCACACATGCATGGTGATATCTCACGCCACTTATGCGATGTAGCATTTCGCTTTCTGGTGGTGGGAGGTCTTTTAGAGTCACGGTGAGCGACGCTAGTTTAGTCGCCACGTGACGTCACATTGCGCGACGCTAGTTTAGTCGGCATGTGACTAGATTTTACTCACATCGTACAGCGCTAGTGTAAGCCCTCAAATGTAATTTTACGGATCTCCTCGGAAATAGTCCCTAAATAATTATCAGAGACCCTAAATGGTTCATGGAAGCACCTAAGGGTATAAGGAACCCATAGAGATTGATTTAAACTCGATTGGAGATTAAACGGAAGGATAAAGTGGTGAACGAAATTGAGTAATTATTTAAGGTGACAAGGGACTAAATTGAAGATAAGTTTTAATAATTGTGGTCAAACTAGGATTAAGCTAAAAGTCAAGTGAGGAGATTGAAATTTTAAGGGACGTGACCCTTATTTTTTAAGTTGTTTATGGGGGAAATCATAAAGCAAAAAGATGAAATTGAATCACAAAAGAGAGAGTGAAGTTGTCGCTGACTAGAAGAAGAAGAAAAAGAAGAAGAAGAAGAAGAAGAAAAAGAAGAAGAAGAAGAAGAAGTTGACGCCGACGACGAGCAGCTCCGACCAATTCACCGACCAGCTCGACCAACGGCGAAGCTCGACCAAAGCTTGGTCCGAAGCAGAGCAGAACTCATAGCGGAACCGAAGACGCTAAGCCGAGCAGAACCGAAGCTAGTCCAGATTGACGACAGAGCTATCAATGCCAACTGAGAAGCCATCACGACCAACTGCCAAGTTCGTCGACCACTAGCGGTAACCTCATCGCAAAACCGAGCAGACCGGAGACGAACTCACGTAGACCTGTAGCGAAACTCGACGACAAAAATGATGGATTGAAGGCAGATCAGAGAGGAAGAGGACGGAGACGAGCTATCATCCCGACCAAAAACAACTTCAAACCAGACCTGAAACAGTATCGCGAAGGGAGATCGGTTGAGCGGAAGAATGGCTATATGAGGGAGGAGAAGAAGGAAAGAGACCCATCCATTTTCGTGCCAAAACCAGTCCAAAATCACACCAAAAAACAGCTCGAACCAAATACCAGTGGATGCACAAAAGCGGATGATAGAACGAAGACGAAGCGAAGAGGAAGGAAGTGATTTCGTGGGGAAGAAAAGGGGTGAGTTATTTAAGTTAAGATTGATGATTTTATTGTGGATTAAGTTGATTTCGAAGTAGATTTTGTTACGATTCGTTATTAGTTGGTTTTGAGTGAGAATAAGTTGAGAAAGAAGTGGATTAATACTCATTGGGAGCTTAGGGAACTAAGAAAATAGTGAAAAGTTAAAGATAAAATGAATCGCGCGATAAACTAGATTAAGAGGCGATTGTGTAATTTGGCAATTTTGAGTTTCCAGAAGTTGACGCGAATGAAAATTTATGTTTCCATATGTTATGTAGGTGACGAGGGCGCTCGAGGATCGAGGCGAGAGAAGTAGGGGCTCCGCACGCCCCATTTTCAATCATCAGTTTTGTGACTGAGTTTTATTTAAAGATTTTAAAGTATTTCAAATTATTAAATTTGATTTAATAAGTAACTGTTTGAGTTTATTTTAAATGCATTGATATGAGCATGAATTTAGAGCTTGAAATGATGTTGTTTTGTGCTTTTGCACTTACCAAAGATATTTTAGTGTTTGATGCATTCAGAAAATGAGATTTAGTGCGTATTGCACTCAGAAATCATATTTTTGTGCTTTATGCACCCAGAAAAGAGATTGTGCTTTTGCACCAAAAAGTTAGAGCAAAAAGAAAGTTTTGGAAACCATAAGTATACCCTCAGAGATTTTCAGAGATTCCAGATCAGATTAGACCAGGTCGGTCTCTCCCACATCAGTTGGCACGGTCCTAGGAAGGGATAAGTCACTAACTTGGGAGGACAAGTGTCTGAGTCTGTTAGTCGAGTCGCCTTTGTTGATGTGGGGTAGTGTTTCGTGTGCTGTGATTAGCGCTGAGAAATTCCGCACATAGCAGTGAAATGTCTCAGAGCAAGCGAGCTATGGTTAGCGCTGAGAAATTCCGCACATAGCAGCAAGACCCCAGATTTAGGGATACTATTGTAATTTTAAAAGATATCAAAAAACGGTTTTAAAAAGAAAAGCAGATTTGAGAGAAAAGAAATTTTAAAATTATTATTCAAGTTATTTATGATTTACAGTTACAAGTTTTTAATTTAAAAGCATGTCTGTGTTTATATATAAATTCTCTTGTTTAAGTTGAGTTTTAAGAGATTTAAGTTTGAAATGCTTTAGAAATAAAGAATAGTTTTCAAACGTTTTTCGAGAA
Organism: Nephelium lappaceum; assembly: GCA_021234005.1. Lineage (NCBI taxonomy): Eukaryota > Viridiplantae > Streptophyta > Magnoliopsida > Sapindales > Sapindaceae > Nephelium > Nephelium lappaceum. Next base: position 2,445,497 of record CM038007.1, read on the forward strand.
GGAAGTTTAGAAAATCAGATTTTCAAAGAAAAGAAAGATTATCACTGACTGAGCTTCTAGTTCATTATTTTTTTGTTTTATACAAAAACCTCCTCATGTACTCTCAGCAGGTAGCCGAGCAGTAGCATTACTTCCAGCTGGTGAGCTAGCGCAACACGATATCATTTGAGCAGCTCATTTTGTTTCATCAATTATATTTTTCATGTAAATCTCTTTTAAAAGTGTATAAATGATTTGTAATTATTCATTTATAACTGTTTTTAAATTTCTTTTAATTTAAATGCGGGTTTTAAATTGAGTTTGAATTTTATTAAGTTGATTTCAGAAATTTAATGCATGATTGAGGCCTACAGGCAATCAAAAGTTGGGTTGGTGTTGAAAAATAGTCGAAGTGTATTTTTTTGTAAACAAGTTTTTTGAGAACATTAAAAATACAGTCGTTATGCTGTCGAAATTTTGTCAAAAAAATGAGTTTAAAAAAAAAAATTTCTATGCGTTTTCAGTTTTAAAAAAAAAACCAATCCCAACGATGTTTCAGAAAGTATCAGAGAGTTTAGGGTTCGCTCCACGGGTTTCGCTTAGCCCAACGAGTCAGGTCTGAGAGGGATCAGTTGGGGTGCCCGACGTGACCTCCTAGATCAGGAGCTAGAGATATCCAGGTTGGGTCGCGTCAAGGTGGTATCAGAGCCAAGGTTTTTGAAAGAGTTTTGAAAAGTTTTGAGCAAGTTAGCTTTGAAAAGTTTTAAGAAGTTTAAGTAAGGTTTCGAGGTGTTTAAAGCATAACATTGCATGATTTCTAAATTTCATTTTTATGCATCTCAGCATCATAGATATGGAGCGTCGTGGTCATGGTCGCCCGAGGGTTCGGACGGCAGCTGAGGTACCTACGAGAGAGGAGGAGCATGTTGGTGCATCAGTAAATGTGCCAAAGCCTCGAGTAGAGCTACCTCAACCTGCAGGGCCAGTAGGTGTACAGATGGATGTAGAGCAGATGACCCAGATGTTAGCCCTGTAAGTGAGGCATCTATAGAGCGCGCATGAAAATTAGGTGAGAGGTCGTACAATGGCACAGGAGAGCCAGAGCGTGCCTCATCCTGGCTGGAGACCAGTGAGGAGATATTTCAAATCATGGGTTGTACCGATGATCAGATGATCACTTTCTTTGCTTTCTTGATAAAGGATGGAGCTAAAGATTGGTAGAAGGCGTTACAGTCGAGACACCCAGACGGGGTAGCCTGGATAGTGTTCAGACGAGAGTTTCTTGAGAAGTTCTACCCCAACAGTTATAGAGAGGCCATGATCGGGGAGTTTTATAGATTGGAGCAGGGCAGCTTATCGGTAGCGGATTACGAGAAGAGATTTTCAAAGCTGGGCCGCCTTGTTCCATCAGTGACAGATGACAAGGTACAGAAGATTAGTAAGTTCAGATCCGGTCTGAGTCCCAGAATCAGAACCTATGTGGCCTCAAATGTATATGCGAGATACGGAGATGTGGTAGAGGCAGCCATACGAGTGGAAAAGAGCATGGAGACCAAACCCCGACCGTCAAAGTTCAGCCACCAGGGAGACCATTCCCCGACCATTTAAGTTGAGTTTTAAGAGATTTAAGTTTGAAATGCTTTAGAAATAAAGAATAGTTTTCAAACGTTTTTCGAGGAGGAGGTTTAGAGAATCAGATTTTCAAAGAAAAGAAAGATTATCACTCACTGAGCTTCTAGCTCATTATTTTTCTGTTTTATACAAAAACCTTCTCAGATACTCTTAATAGGTAGCCGAGCAGTAGCATTACCTCTAGCGGGCGAGCCAGCACGACACGACATCATTTGAGCAGCTCATTTTGTTTCATCAACTATATTTTTCATGTAAATCTCTTTTAAAAGTGTATAAATGATTTGTAATTATTCGTTTATAACTATTTTTAAATTTCTTTTAATTTAAATGTGGGTTTTACATTGAGTTTGAATTTTATTAAGTTGATTTGAGAAATTTAATGCATGATTGAGGCCTACGAGCAATCATAAGTTGGGTTGGTGTTGAAAAATAGTCGAAGTGTATTTTTTTGTGAACAAGTTTTTGGGGAACATTAAAAATACAGCCGTTATGCTGTCGAAATTTTGTCAGAAAAATGAGTTTAAAAAAAAAAAAAATTCTACGCGTTTTTAGTTTTTTTAAAAAAACCAATCCCAACGACGTTTCAGAAAGTATAAGAGAGTTTAGGGTTCGCTTCACGGGTTTCACTGAGCCCGACGAGTCTGGTCTGAGAGGGATCCGTTGAGGTGTCCGATGTGACTACCAGATCAGAGCTAGAGGTATTCGGGTCGGGTCGCGTCAGCTAGTTTAGTCGTCATGTGAGTTTATAGCCTCCTTTGGTCCAATTGGTGCATTTTAGAAAAATGGCCAAGCAAAAGCATTTATAGATTTTAAAACTTGATGAGAATTTAGTATTTTATACTTTGTGTATTTTCTAGTCATTACGAGCAAAGTTTTTATAGTTTATGCTTGGCACGAATATAGAAAGATCAATTTTAAAGCTTGATGATATTTTAGAAATCTATACTTTATATAATTTCTAGCCATCACAAGTGAAGTTTTCTCATTTTACGCTTGGCATAAATATAGAAAGATGATTTCATTTTTAGTAAATTATAGATTTTATGATTCGAAAAGATTTATAAAAAAATGATTTTAAATGATTAATGAAGAACTTATGATCGATTTTAGTATATTATATCTTTTATGTATTTAACAGTAGATATATGCTTTTAATTATATTTTTATCTATGCATATGAGTTTCATGATTTTATTTGAGAAGATAGGTGATTTTAGCAAGTTATTTAGAAACTTCCTTTAAATTTTTGGGAGGTATTTTAGAAAAAGAAATTTTAGTAGAAAAAGATTATTCACTACTTACCGAGTTCCATTAGCTCACCTTTTCCATTTTGATTTGAAAAACCTCCCCAGGTGCAGGATTAAGTACCCCTAGTGCCAGATCTCCTACACGGGACTAGGTGGGCCAACTTCGACATGATGCTTATTGAGATATTATGTTTCATGAATGTATATACTTAAAAAGAATTTTAATGTATATATATTATAGATAATGTTTTAGAATTTATACCGAAATTTTAGTTTCAGTAAAATAATTTTGAGTTTATAATAACTAAAAGCATGATTGTGGTTGGATCATAGAAAATGATTTTAGGGCCTAAGGCCCAGAAGTTGAGAATTGATTTGCTATAAAAGTGTTTAAAAGTATTTTTGAAACTTTTGTAGGGCGGCATATTTAGAAAATAGTCATTATGCTGCTCGAATTTTCATAAATCCATTTGTAATTGGTTGAAACAAAAAGAAAAGAAAAAGAAAAATTTTCCCCACGTTTTCGTAGTTTAAAGAAAGTTTAGCAAAACATAGAAAAGATTTAGAAAAGTAAACGGCTTAACTTCACAGGAACTTTCCAACCGGATTAGATATCCGCTTGAGGGCTACTGTGAGGTCGCCGACAGGTCGTCTAAGGAATGGGGCTTGTCAACCAAAGCCTGAAGTATCATGGACAATAGAAGAAGATAGATTGGCAAACTACAACAACAAGAGTTGGTATAAAATTTTCAATGGAGTAGATGTGAATCAATTCAGATTGATTTTCACATGTCTTACAGCAAAGAAAGCATATGATATCCTTCAAAACACTCATGAAAGGTCATAATAATGTCAAACGATCTAAATTACAAATGTTTACATCTAGATTTGAGAATTTAAAAATGTTCGAAGATGAATTGTTCATTGATTTTGTTTTTGCTAAACTAAGTGATATTTCTAATAAGAGTTTTTCTTTAAGTGAATGAATTCTAGAAAACAAATTGGTGCAGAAAGTTCTGAGATCTCTTCCTAACAAATTTGAAGCTAACGTGGTGGTCATTGAAGAATGCAAAAACATGGATGTGATGAAGATGGATGAACTGATGGGATCACTCCAAGCTTTTGAATTAAATTTGGTGTAGAGGAAGAAGGAAAAATCCATTGCCTTGCAAGCAACTTGTGAAAAAACAACAGATTTCAAATTGTTAGAATTTGATGAAGATTTTGAGTTATATTTGATAACTAAGAATTTTCACAAGTATCTTAAAAAGTGGGTAAGAATCCAAAAGCAGCCTCTAGACCTTTCAAAGGTAACAATTTTTTCAAATCTGATAATTCGAACGAGAAAAATGGAATTCAATGCAGGGAATGCAATGATTATAGACATATACAAGTTAAATATGCCAACACTATGAAGGAGAACTCCAAAGCAATAAACATCACCTGGAGTGATGAAGAATCAGATAATAATAGTGATGAAGAGTTGGTAAGACAAATTGCACTCGTCTCATCTTTGAATACTGATTTTGGTGTGTAGGACTATGCAGATATTGTTGCAACAAAAACTAAAACTATTGCAATAGATGACAACAAGATAGTATGCAGTGATAAGCGAAAAATCTTTTCAAGAGACTTACTAGAATATATTTTTTTAATGGTTAAAATCTTGTGATAAAAATCATTCTTTGTTGAAAGACAATTATATTCTTGTTAAAACTAATGAGAATTTTGAGAGAAAAGTACAAGCTTTAGAGACTTAACTTATAGAAAAGAAGTCAAAGATCTATAAAATCTCAACTGAACTTGAATAAACTCCAAAAGGCTTGAAAATGTTGAGTTTCGGAAATGAAAAACTAGATCAGATTCTTTATGTCGGAAAACTTGTTAGGAATCATCATGGATTTAAAGGTGTAAAATCATACTTCAAAACTATTTTGTCAAATCTGTAGGTACCAGTATTGTTGCAATAGCAAGTCCTGCTATTGCAACAACCTTTCAACCTGTGGCGACAACTGGTAAGTCAGGGGTTAATACCTTTTCACATTCAAAAGGTAAGTTTAATAGGTTTGTCCCTATTTGTCATTTATGTGGTATTAAGGATCACATTCAACCTAGGTGTTATGCTTTGATGTACTTTCTCAATAGATCTGTCACCGTGAGCGTTGGTTCCTACACCTGGGGAGATTTTATTTTACAAACAAGGAGAAGAAAAGATGAGCTAATAAAGCCCAGTGAGTGGTTTAGAATCCTTTGCTAATAAAACTAACTTTGCTTTGAAATACCTCCCTAAAAACATTTGAATAAAATATTTAAATAGTATACTAGAATCTTAAATCTCATGCATTTCACAAGTAGCTTTATAAAGCTCACATACATGTATTAAAAACATCTTAACATCACATACTTTATATAAAAGCATAATATGCGAGAAATACTAAAATTCATCATGAGATTTCAATAAGCATTTTAAACTGTGTATTTTCATTGTTTCACATCTCATAATATAGTTTTCAAGCGAAATACACCAAATGGATACCCAAAACTTATATCACATGCTGACTATCCTAGCACCGTGTAATGTGATGGTGTCACGTGTCGACTAGCCTAGCGCCATACAACATGACTCTTACTCTTTAAGACCTCTCACCACCACCAAGCGGAATGCTTCATTGCGTAAGTGGCATGAGATATCATCCTATATATGTGGAGGCAACTCGACAGACTCAACCCTCCAAAGTTAGTAACAACCCCCAACAATTTGCCACTCACATATAGGATTCTACGGCTAGATCTATCATTTAGCTTTATTTCCTTAACTTTTGGGGTAAGTCATTGGCCTTTGAAAATATTCCTTACATCACCTTTAAATTTAATCTTGCTAAAATACAAAGTATATTGCTTTTGAAATACTTAAAGCATGCCTTTTTACTTCACGCAAAATGCGTTCATAAAATAATATCTCATTCTTAAAAAATATGCATTCTAGGTGCATGAAAATATATTGCTTTCAAAATACTAGAGGCATTTTCTTACTAAATGTGTACACTGTCCAAAATCAATATTTTCAATAAAATTTTAGTATACATTTCAAATGTACTTTAAAGCATATAATTATTAAATTTAGAAGCTTATAAGATTAAAATTGAAATAACTTGGTAAGAAAACAAGTTAAAACTAAATAAAACATTCCACTCACTAGTTGCTTTCCAACCCTTTGTAAGAGTTCCTCAAGGCTCCTTTCTCGCTTTCATTTCCCCTACAAATCCCATTTCAATTTGAAATTCATCACAACAATTTCCATTTAGTGTTTGTGTCAACTACCATTCTAATTGCAACCAAAATAACCTAAACTAGAATGTACACTAAATCACCTACTAACGCGACCCAACCCGGATACCTCTAACTCTGATCCGGTCGGTCACGCCGGGCACCCCAACGGATCCCTCCCAGACCCGACTAGTCGGGCTAAGCGAAACCCGTGGAGCGAACCCTAAACTCTTTTATACTTTCTGAAACATTGTTAGGTTGGGTTGTCTTTAAAAACTAAAAACGCGTAGGAAAAATTTTTATATTTGAATTTAAATTCATTTTCGCAACTCATTTTTTCTAACAAAATTTCGGCAGCATAACAGCCATATTTTTAACGTTCCCGAAAAACCTGTTTACAAAAATATCAACACTTCAACTAAAATTTATCACCAACCCAACTTCTGGTTGCCCGTAGGCCTCAATCATGCATTTGATTTCTAAATCAACTTAAATAAATTCAAACAATATTTAATAAATCTCATTTAAATCAAAAGCAATTTAAAAACAGTTATAAATGAATAATTGCAACTTTCAAATTACTTATACATTTCAAAAGATATTTACATGAAAATATAAATGCTGAAACAAAATGAACTAATCAATGATGTCGTGTCGCGCTGGCTCGCCCGTTGGAGGTAATGCTACTGATCGGCTACCTGCTGAGAGTACCTGAGGAGGTTTTTATATAAAACAGAAAAATAATGAGCTAGAAGCTCAGTGAGTGATAATTTATCTTTTCTTTGAAAGTCTGGTTTTCAAAACTTCCTCCTCTAAAAACATTTGAAAACTACTTTTTGTTTCTAAAACGTTTCAAACTTAAATCTCTGAAATATCAACTTAAATAAGAGAATTCATATATAAGCACATGCACGTATTCAAATACAAAACTTGCAACTGTAAATCATAAATAACTTCAATAATAATTCTAAAGTATCTTTTATCTCAAATAAACTTTTCTTTTAAAAGTTGTTTCTCGATATCTTTCAAAATTACCATAGTATCCCTAAATCTGGGGTCTCTCGAATCTAACGGCTATGTGCGGAATTTCTCAGCGCTAACCATAGCTCGTCAACTCTTGAGACATCTCGCGGCTATGTGCGGAATTTCTCAGCGCTAACCATAGCTCGCCTAACCTGAGACATCTCGTGGCCATGTGCGGAATTTCTCAGCGCTAACCATAGCACACGAAACACTACCCCACATCAGTAATGGCGACTCGACTGACAGACTTTGACACTTATCCCCCTGGTTAGTGACTTATCCCTCCCCAGGACTGTGCCAACTGAAGTGGGATAGACCGATCGGGTCTAAACTGCTCTGTAATCTCTGAAAATCCCTGAGGGGATACTTTCTGGTTTTGAAAACACTTTTCTCTTTTCTGTTTTAACTTTCTGGTGCAAAAGCACAAATCTCTTTTCTGAGTGCGTAAAGCACTAAAATCTGATTTCTGAGTGCCATAAGCACTAAAACTCATTTTCTGAGTGCATTGAGCACTAAAACTGATTTTCTCAATTCAAGCTTGAAAACTTAGTTTCTGAAATCTCATTGCAACAACTTTATATATATTTATGCATATAAAATCACATTCTCATTTCATGCTCATGCATATATCAATGCATTAAAATATGCGAAAATTACGAAAAATACCCATTTCAAAATGACAATTTTTGTTTTTACCCAATATTTTTAAACAAATTAAATTTAACCCCTCAAACAAATTAATTTCATTATATACCCAAAATACCCATAATGCCCTTACATATATTTACCTATAAGCCCTTAATTTTCAAAAAAATTAAAAAAACCAAAATATGTAATTACAAAACAGCCCCTCCTATATATATTTGTAAGAAATCGGTGAAAAGTCATTTTCATCACCGATTTCTCATTCAAAAACTCGACCCACACTGTGCAACCCGTACCCGACCACGACCCGACCACGACCCGACCGCCGTTCGACAGTTTCCGGCCATTCTCTCGCCGTTTTCGACATTGGCAGACCATCTCCGACCGCCGGCGACCCTCTCAAGTTTGGCAAGGTACTCGAATCTACCATGTTAGGGACTTTTTAATTTCGTTTTGCAAATTTGAGATGTTTTATGTGTTATGATGATTAAATTGTGTTGGATTTGTGTTAGGTTATGATGATTAGATTAGAATAGGTTAGATTTGTATTGTTTTTGTGTTGAAATAGGTTAGATTTGTGTTGTTGACGCTGCGGCCTTTGTATTGTTTGAAATCGGTTTTTCACAATCGGTTGTTGAAATCGGTTTTTGAAATCGGTTCTTGACAATCGGTTTTTCAAATCGGTTTTTCACAATCGGTTGTTATCATCGGTTTTCGACTTCGAGGTTTTGCACTTCGGTTTTTCACTTCGGTTTCAGAAGGGTTAATCAGTTTTTCTATTCTGTACTGTGAAAAACCGAAGTGAATAACCGATCAATATCATTGATCGATTTTTCACCAGGGCTGGAAAACCGATCAACATCGTTGATCGGTTTTCCAGCCCTGGTGAAAAACCGATCAATGATATTGATCGGTTTTCCAGCCATAGTTAAAAACCGATTATATTTGTGCACATTTGTCATTTGAATACTATACATCATTTGCTGTTTCTGGTTGTTTTCTACGATTGATCGGTTTTCCATCCCTGGTGAAAAACCGATCAATGTCATTGATCGGTTTTCCAGTCATAGTTAAAAACCGATTTTAGTTGTTCACATTGAATACTATGCTAGTCAGTTGCAGTTTCTGGTTGTTTTCTATCATTGATCGGTTTTGGTGAAAAACCGATCAATGATATTGATCGGTGTTTCACACAAGGCTGGAAAACCGATCAAGATCAGTGACCGGTTTTCCAGCCCTGTTGAAAAACCGATCAATATCATTTATCGGTTTTCCAGCCATAGTTAAAAACCGATTTTCTTTGTTCACTTTTGAATACTATACTAATCATTTGCTGTTTTTGGTTGTTTTCTACAGATGAATTTCAAGTACAAATATAGTTCACAAACAATTAGCAAGAATTCGAGCGGGAATACACATATTGGGCAAAAATGGCTTGGTAAAATCATTGCGGTGATTACTAGACGAGGCTTATACGACCGGTTCATAAGAGAGTGCCCATTCGGACATATTTTAGAGATAAGCAGCAACAATACAACAGCTGCTTCGGTGATATTATGGTTTCTTGTGAGAGAGGTTGAGGTCCCCGGTGGGCGCCGTGATGAAATGTGGTTTGAAGTCGGGGGAAGAACATATAGGTTTGGGAAACAGGAGTTTTTATTGGTGACAGGACTTCCTTTTGGGGGTGTAGATCGAGAAATCTTCAATACGGTGCAAAATGATGTAAAGAGCATCCTATGGCGATTGTTTGATGGAGTGTCGCCGAGTATCCCCAGTCTAGTCACCTTTGTTGAGGCAAGGAGCCATACAGGACGTCAGGGCCGTACGGGTGAAAATGTTTTAAATGATGAGGATCTTTTGAAGTTAGCAAATGTAGGGATCGCTTTCCATCTCTTCATGGGGCAGGATGATAGAGCTAGCATTGGTCATTTTATGTGGGTGATGATAGAGAATGCGGAGTTATGGAACTCGTTCCCTTGGGGTACATTGAGCTATAGTACGCTGATCCATTGTCTCCATATGGCGATTACTGAAGAGCGGGTGAAAAACCCACCGAAGACCATTAATCTTTATGGTTATATTCCGGCATTTCAGGTATACTTAATATGTTAAATAATTAATAATAGTTTCCTTTTAATTGGTTGATATATAGAATTTTATTTTATATATATACACTAACTATATGTTTGTTATTTGTTTAATCAAATTATAGTGGTGGTTGGTGGAAATATTCCCGGTCTTACGAGAGAAGATAGCGAAAAATAATCAATCGTTGCAAAATGAACTGCCAAGGTGCAGGAGACGGACACTGAAGAGGACCCCGAAAGGCATAACCAGCCTGAATGACTTTCCCCCTGTAAGTGGTGAAAGTAATTGAAAATGGTTTCCTTTATTTTTGTTGTTTTAACCATCTTTAATAATAATATAACTAACCATTTATATATGTATATTGCAGATAGTTGGTATTGCACAAACCCTTGAGCCTACTGATGCCGAAAAGGAGATGGATTATTGGAGATCATTCAATCCGAAGCATTTGGTTGGCGAAGAGGTACATAAAGTAGGTGGCGGAGGGAGTGAGGAGGATGATGATGATGATGATGATGCACATGATGATGATGATGATGATGATGATGCACGTGGTGATGATGATGATGCACGTGATGATGATGATGATGCAAGGGATGATGAGGAGCAGCATGAAGACATCCCAAGTGCACAGCCTGAATCAGAGGATAGCTTTACGGAGTTACGAACAAAAAAGGCGCACGATGTACCTACAGTACATTCTGAGGTACGAATTTTAATCGTTTTTTTTTATTTCATTGTTAAGTGAATGTGCATTTGAGTAAATGGAAAAGTTGTGGATATGTTGTATAATCATATGAAGTGGGATAGAGAGACGGAGTCTCTAAACATGATATTTGAAGTGTAATTTGAAATATGCAGGTTATATTTCCCTGGATACTCAAAAAACAGGGGAGACTCTGTCGAATTTTTTTTTTTCAATTGTGTACATCGTGTAAAATGACTTATTTATGCAGGTGATGCAGTTGTTTGAGTACCTTGTGGGTTTACAGAAGGCAACCTACAAGAAAGTAAGTAAGATGGATAGAAGGTTGAGACGGGTGGAAGAATATTTAAAGATGCCTATGGATGACGACGACGACGACGACGACGACGATGATGATGATGATGATGATGATGATGATGGGAGCATTGTCCCTGATGACCATATCTATAGCCCACCACCCCCATCCCCCCCACCACCACCACCCCCATCCCCCCCACCACCACCACCACCACCACCACCACCACCACCCCCCCCTACCCCCGTCCCCCCCTCCCCACCACCACCACCACATGAGGACGAGGGGGTCCATCAGTCAGCTGGCCATCATGATGAGGTAGTCCATCAGTCGCCTATCCATAGAGACGAGACAGCCATCCATCAGGAGGAGCAGGAGGTCCATCAGGAGGATGAACGTGGTGATGACCAGGTACGTATAGTATTTCAATTGTGTTACAGTTTGATTTATATTTCTAAATGTTTATTTTAATTGATAGTTTTGATTTCTTTACAGTTGCATGATGAGGTCATCCAGGAGCGGGGCAAACGAAAGACGAAGCCAGCGGCATCTCTGCGGACACCATACACTGATCCTGGACCGCCAAAAAAGAAAAAGAAGGTGCCCCAAAAGCAGGTTGAGGAGGTGGCAGAGTCTGTAGACCCCGTAGAGGTTGTCTACAATGAATACAAAGCTTCTTCCACGTCATTGGATCTCAGGTTTTGATAATAAGTAGTTTTATACCTTTATGTTGGTTACTATTAAAAAAAGTTAACCTTTTTTTTTTTTCTTTTTATTTTAGGCGTGCAGTTGAGCGTTGTCAGTGGTGCGTGATACTAGACACATTGCGAACCATTGAGGATGAGAACAGATGGTTCACTTCTGAGCACATCGATTCCTATTTGATGTGTTTACGAAAGAAGTGGAATGAGGTTGAGGACACTAGATATGCGGTTCATGGGAGCTCTTTATTTGTGAGTGTTTACATTTTAATAAGTTATGTCATTACAATTTATCGTCATATGTCCCTTAAGTGTGATAACATGTTTAATTTTTTTTTTTTGCAGGCATTGATGACATTATACTATAGAGAGCAATACGTCCTCAAAGGAAAAACATTTGATCCGGTTACAGCTGATGTACCCTCAGAGTGGCTAGCATTCGGTTCTAGCAAGTTAGACTCATTAGTACCGTGGTGGGAAGTTGAAAATGTGAGTGTTGTATGAAAAATTATAAGTTATTATTTGATCATTTAAATATTTAAATTAGTCTTATATCACTGACGTCTTCAAATTGCAGGTATTGCTGCCATGTAGCCTAGATCAAAATCACTGGGTCCTTTGTCAGGTGTGCCTGAGACAGAAGAAGATATTAATATATGATTCTCTTGCACATACTGACTTAGCTTTACGCATTGAGCCACTTGAGCCGCTGGTGTGTTTGATGCCCATTTTATTGCGGTTTGTGGGATTTTATGAGAGGACCCAGATACAGATGCCACCTGTGGATGAGCGATGGACAGTTGAACGTCTTGATAGATCGGTTGTGCCCCAGCAACCCGATGGGTGAGTAAATTTGTAACTTAATGAAAATTCAATATTTATATATATTATATATTTTTTATTTTATATTATATTTAATGGTATATTTAATGGTATGATAACATCATTTAATTAATTTGTTATTAATACAGGACGAGCTGTGGAGCATATGTGGCCATGTACATACGTGATTTGTTACAATCAAACGAGACTACATGGAAATCAAGACGGCCGGATCAGGTTGCAGATGTCATTGCACTGAGGGCAGAGATTGCAAGGGATCTGTATACTTTTTCGACACCATTGTATAAAGTAAATAAATTTGGAAAATGGATAGTTGACTCTGATGGAGAGGTTGTATATAAGTAATTGTATTTATTTTTTTGAAATATTCATTCATTTATATAAGTAATTGTATTTATTTTATTTTTTTGAAATATTCATTCATTTATATAAGTAATTGTATTTATTTTTTAAGAAGAACTTGAAAAATACATTTCTCCAATTGAAACTATAATTAAATGAAAAATCCTCAACAACCTATTGAACAGGGCTGAAAGGAATATCTTCTATTAATGTTAAAGTATAAACACTAATCAGTAAGTATTGCTAAATCATGGCCTAAAATATTTAAATTTATGGATACAAAAGAGAAACCTATGGTAGCATTTTCGTCCAGAAAAAAGAAAGATATCTTCTAGGGTAGCAATAGTCACATCCTTCTAAATTTTTATATACACCTTTTTTTTTCCTCAGAATTGTATGTACACCATTTGGTAAGTATATATTATCATATATATTCTTAAACAAATTCTAATTTATTTAAAACATAATTTCAGTAAAATTTATTTATAAATACATAATATAATAAATTTTAAATAAAGTATTTTTTATATTAAATAAATTCTAAACATTTATTATAATTTTAAATATTAATTAATCAGGTATACTTAAAACTGGACTGTACATGAATTTTTTTTTTTTTTTTTTTTTTTTTTTGAAATAGAGTGTACAAGAAATTTAATTGGGTGAAAATATCCTCTCTCTCTATCTTCTACCACCAACCCAGGCTCATTTGGAGGAACTGCTCTTTGCTTGTTTGTTGCATATACCACCACCATTATAAATATATATATATATAAATATATCGACAAATGAAAAATGAAATAATATTAGGTGGACTCGAGTGACATCAATTTTCTCATAAGATGTCAAGTTGCAAATTTTAATTGATTCAATTTCACAGTAAAATAATAATCGTTTATATATTTTTTACTATCCAAGTACATTAATTTTTTTCTTTAAAAAAAGTACATATATATTTTTATCATTAGTATTATTATTTTTTTAGTTATTACAATTAGTTTGAGCTTAGAGAGAGAAACACGGTACCAACTCTAAACCATTAAAGTATGTAAGTAAGAAAAGTTTATTACCAAATCAATCTCATCTTATCTTGTTCTGCATATTTTTTTAAAATGTAAGTCTCAATAGTAAAAATCATTTTCACATTACATTTTTGTAAATTAATAAGATGACACACACACATATATACTTGACTCAAAATAACCAAATTATTTTTGAAAATGAAGATGTAAAATTGAAATTTACTAAATATTTTGAACGTACCGTCACCAAAAAAAGGGGTTAAATAATTCTCATCATATTGAGTAATCGTAGGTTGATTTGATTAAAAATTTTGATTTAATTTCAAGAAAATATCCTTATTTTTAAAAAACAATTCAAATATAAGTGGTACAACTCTTTTTCAAAATGTTATGTATTTTATGTTGGAAATTTAAATATAACTGTCACAGAAATTTAAGTTTTTGGGTTCAATAATTTCAAACAATTCTAACAAATAACAACCAAATTTCCATATGCACAAGTAAAACAAGGGAAGAATAGTGCAAACTTGACATTCAAACTATATATAAGTAATTGTATTTATTTTTAGTAATTAAATGGGAGCATTTTCTAATATTTTTACAAATTCCTAATGTTCCACTAAATTGCAACACACAAATGCAAAATTTTAATCAAAAACTTAAAAAAATAGGTGTTCACCAAAAAATACAAAAAAAAACACCTTAAATTATATAATTATTTTTTTACCCAATCTTCACCTATACCAAACAAGAGATGATATTATTTTTAATCTAGTCCAACTGTATGAAACACAACTAAGTATTAATTTCACATCTTAAAAATAGTTCAATTCAATCATGTACATCAAACTTTTATTGAAATAGTAATTTAACTTAAAACCATTTTGTTTATTTTTATTTAAATATATAAATTTAATTTAAATAACTATAATAATTAATCATATCTTAATTATAAATAAAAATATTATTAACATATACATAAAAGTGTTTTAGTTTTTGTTAAATAGTTTAATTAAGGTTACTATATATTGAGAGGTAAAGAAGGGGAAAAAAAACAAATTAATATGTCATTTAAATTTCAGACTTTTATCATCATTCAGTCTTCAATGACTTTCAATACTATTCAATCTTCAGACAAAAAAACAACCGATCCCTCAGTTTATAAAAATAGATATTTAAGTCACAAAATAGTATTTGATTCTGATAGTCTCTGACATATCTTTAATTCATTGTATGTAAATATTTAATGTCTCACACACCATTAGTTGATATGTACAGATTTTTAATCTTGCTATTTAATTAGGGAATCTCCAAGCCAAGTCCTACCAATACAAAGATCGGTTTTTTAAGTGGCATTAAAAACCGAAATCGGTTTCTCCTTTAACTGAAAAACCGATCAGACGTGCATATGGCAGATGAAGCAATGTCGGTTTTATGAGCTATTAAAAACCGATTTCGGTTTTTTATCAATAATGAAAAACCGATCAACCTGAAAAACCGATCAACCTGAATCACGAAATTAGTTTCTTTTACCAATTTAGACCTGGTGTATATTATTGCCTGCATATGCTAAATAATGTGTCATATAACTGAGGAAACTTGTGTCATTATAAAAGTTTGAGTTCCTAAAATTTAAACATATGCTAAATAAATAAATGAACATTTACATGCTACATGTGTTCTAATTAATAAAATACTTGCAAGACGTCATTAAACAAAAAATAATATAAGTTTCATTGTACTCTGATGAAGATTAAATCAACATAAACAAGTAAGCGTTAAATAACATAATACAATTTGACGTAAATAAAAGCTTCAATTAATTAATGTGTCTAATCATCAATGTTTGGATTATTACCCATCATTTGATTGGGAGGAGGAAACCGTTGCGGGCATCGACGTTGGTTATGTCCAGTCTCATGACAGAGGCGGCATCTTCGTGAGGGCGCAGTATTTGGATGAGCATTTGCACTTGTTCCAACTTCTGCAGTAGCGGCTTCACTAGTTTGGCCTTCTGCACTTGCGGCTCCGCTCGTCCCTCCACTGAAGGATGTTGGAGGGTTAGGGCAACGAAGACGGTTATGTCCCCTCTGACCACATCTTCCACACTTCTTAGTTCGACGAGCTTCCCCAACGGAAGGAATCCGAACCTCTTTCGGCCTACTTGCTTGCCTTTTTCCTATGGGTGGTAGTACAATCATGCTTCTAACTTCCGCGGAAACATTCCAATCAGACAATTTAGGAACGGGATTGATCGGACGTGCATATGCAGCTTTCAGCCACTCTGTGCTATAATAATGACTGCAAAGTGTATCACAACTGACGCCCTTAAACCTGACATGTATCATAAATATTTATTTAAATATAAAAATATGATATGACATTAAATATAGAAATTAACATCGTACAGTTATGATACCTGGCTACAGCACATGCATGAATACATGGCAACTGATCTAAGTTCCACTTCAAGCAAGTGCATGTGCACGTTTCAATATTAACCACCGCATCGCCTTTGCTAGGATGTAGAACACTGTATGTGATCGGTTCTGTAATAGGATATACAGTACCTTCCGTTGATAAATTTTTGGCCAACATGATTCGATCGTACGCAGCAGTGGTAACAAAAGTCGTGAGTTTATCAGCAACACCACGTCTATTATTAAACCATCTTTGTAACACATTTCTCACATATTCATGTGCGGTAGTTATTGGCAAACGACGTGCTTGCATCATGCAATTGTTGAGTGATTCTGCAATGTTAGTGGTCATCATGTCATATCTTCTGTTTGGACAATATGCCCGTGACCACCTGCTTACCCCAACCTTAACCAACGTGTCATATGATTTTGGATGCAACGCCCGAATTTCTTCTAACATTCTATCGCAGTCATATGGCACATGACTGTATGCTGCACTGTAAAATGCTTTTTCCACTACATTATACTTTTTACAGTGTTGCTTCAGGTTTTGCCACAGGTGGAAAAAACACAATATGTGAGGGACTTCGGGAAAAGCTACACTCATCCCATTTGATATGCTTTTGTGACGATCGGATACGATAAGCAAATCGTTTGACACACCGATCGCCTCTCGTAATCTGCTTAAAAACCAAGTCCATGAACGGTCTGACTCTCCATCAGCAAATCCAAAAGCGATGGGATAAATCATCTCCGACCCATCTTTGCAGGCAGCAAAAAAAATCACCCCTTTGTATTCACCTTTCAAATGGGTGGCATCAATAGCAACAACCGGTCTCATGTAAGATCGAAAACCCTCAATACAAGCTCCAAGTGCAACGAACGAATACAAGAACCGGTTGTTTTCATCCCTCTCAATTGCCGTTATGGTGCCGGGGTTTGATACTTTTAACATTTCAAAGTAGGACGGAAGCTGTTGATATGACTCGTCCGCTTGTCCATATGCTAGTTTCTTTGCATATTGTAAAGCCTTCCAAGCTTTACTGTACAAGATCTGCACACCATACTGCTCTAGCATTTCTCCGATCAAACGATTAGGTGTATAAATATCCCTCCCCACATTTCCCGCATATAATTTTCCGATAACAAAAGCCTTCACACTTTTCATATGTGATTCCATGGCTACCTGACGACACGTGTGTTCCGCCACATACTTCAATACAAACCACATCGAACAACCTGTTCTGCATCTTGCACGAACTATAAAGCTACAACTCTTATCCTTGCAACCAGCTTCAAATCGTTCCGCGTCTGAACGTCTAACACGATATTCAAACTTGGATTTCAGAGCATATTCTCCAATAGCTGTACACATTTCTTGTTTACTATCAAAGAATGCACCTTTATACAAAGTACCACGTTGATAGACAGTTGACATAGCGCTTGAAGTAGCCTCAATATCGCCCAGTTCTACACCGGGAACAATCCAGTATGGTTGTGAAGGATTGTTCTGAAATTGTAAACCCGAAAATCTTATTTCTGGAAACCCTTCATCCTGGTCGACATCATTAATTCCAGCTTCCTCTCCATCACTATCTCCAGTTTCCTCTTCATCACTATCCTCTGTCCCATCACCATTATCATCTATGTCTTGCTCTCCATCATCACTAACATCATTCATATCATCATTATTAATGTCATGAATGGGACCTTCCATAGATGTAAATGGGGTGACCGAAGCATCAACCTGATTGCTACCAGCACCTGAAGTCAGATAAAATTGACTTTGAACCATATACGGATCTACAGGTCTATTACTATTTGGCATCTCATGTCTTGTGTCTGGTATTGAGTCGGTGACATTTGGACGAACGATATGCCTACTAACTCCAGCTCCAAAATCTCTTACAACCTTATCAATGTAAATCTCTCTAACATCAACATTTCTCACCGCCATCAAACCAACCACACCACGATCGGACATGATACGTATTTTTTGCACTTGACCATTTGTCATGCTTTGTAGTAAATAATATATACGAATATCCCACATTCTTCTATCAATGCTAGTCTCTCTATACACAACATCCACCAACGATGAAAAACTACTATCTTTGGAGACCCCACACATGATCGACTCACCCCCAACGTAGTTAGATCCATTCCACTCTCCATCAAAGTTGATGACGATCGTTTCGTGAGTCATTCCTATAACATTCAAAGAATGTTTAATTAGTCTCACTATATATAACAAAATCTAACACAATAAATCAATGTCCATCATTAAAAACAAAAGATATATCACAATTATGCTAACACTGCCTACGATCATAACTAACCACATATAACACTAAAATTTAATACACGGCATCCAAAACACAACAAATATCGAAAACATCAAAAATTGCTCAAATCGGTTTTTCATATACATGAAAAACCGATTTCGGTTTTTAAGTGGCATGAAAAACCGATCAAAATAGAGAATCGGTTTTACACCTCTGTAAAAACCGAAATCGGTTTTTAAATTACCTAAAAAACCGATTTCGTCGCAGATTTTGCAGAAACTGCAAATCTACAAATCTATCTTTCGGATGGTATTTATCATAACCAAATCACTCTTAAAGCCTTTACCTTACAATTTGAACAAAATAACCTAAAAACCAACCAACAAAAACACATACATTACCTTCGAAACTCAAATCACTTGAAATGAAAGAAGAAGCTTCAAAACGGATCACACTTGAATGGATCAAAAACCTTCAATGGACAAAGAAGCTCAAATGAAGAATCCCTTACTAGGAGGTTTGACTTTCGGCTATAATGGTGAATGGAAGAGAACAAAAACCATGAATAGAGTAAAGAGAAAGAGAAGAGAGAGGTTTGGATGCTAGGAGGAAGTAGGAGGAAGAAGAAGGCTATTTTGGTAATTTCGCTTAGGGCAATTGGGTGATTTTAATTTGAAGGGTAATTTAGTAATTTTGGGTATAGAATGGAAATAATTTGTTTGAGAGGCTAAAAACAAATTTGTATAAAATATTGGGTAAAAACAAAAATTTCCTTTTTGTTTGGCTGAAAATGATAAATCTCCCTTAAAATAAACTCAAGCAATTACTTATCAAATCAAATCTGATAATTTGAAATACTTTTAAAATCTTTAAATAAAACTCACTCACAAAACTGATGACTGAAAATAGCGCGTGCGGAGCCCCTAATCCTCTCGTCTCGATCCTCGAGCGCTCTCGTCACCCCTTTTTCTATTGCGTTACTTCGCTTTTGGGATGGTTTTGGACTGATTTTGGGATGGATCTGAGCTGGGTTTGGGCTGTTTTCCTTCCTCTTTTCTTCCCCTCTCTTCCTCTCTCTCTTTCCCTCTCGGTTCGCCGCAACTTGCAGCTATTTTTCGGCGCCGTTCTGCTATCTCTGTCGCCGGATCTGCACGCAGATGAGGAGCTGATTTCAAGCTGAAAACAAGCTCAGATGCAGCTGAAATGGAGGAAAATCAAATGGGTTTTGCACGCAAGACTGCAGGTGACCGGACGGCAGCTCGCCACGGTCTTCTTCCTCGCCGATCAGCTCTGATTCGCGGCTGTTCTGCTTGGTTTTCAGTGCTGGTTCTGGTCGGACAGCTTCATCTCGCGTCGCAACTGCTGTTCGACGATCTTGCGGCTGGTCGGTCGGCGGTCGGCTGCTCGGTCGGCAGTCTTCTTCCTCCTCCGGCGTCGCGCGACAAGTCTTCTCTTCTCTTCTCTTCTTTTCTCTTCTCTTCTCTCCTCTTTTCTTTTCTTCTCTTCTCTTCTCCGACAACTCACTCTCTCTCTCTTTAGATTTTTAGACAAAGTTTGGCTTTATGCTTTCCTCCCCAAACTATCCTCAAAATGACGGTCACGTCCTTTAAAAATATCGGTCTCCTCCCTTGACTTTTAGCTTAATCCTACTTTGACCACAATTATTAAATCTTATCTTCAATTTAGTCCCTTATTTCTTTGAAAAATTATTCGATTTCATTCATCATTTTATCATTCCATTTAATCTCCAATCGAGTTTAATTCAATCCCTATGGGTTCTCTATAACCTTAAGCGTTTCCATAAACCAATTAGGGTCTCCAATAATTATTTAGGGACTATATCTGGGGAAATCCATAAAATCCAATTCGAGGGCTTACAATTTCTCCCCTCCTTATAAAAATTTCGTCCTCGAAATTTCTGAATGATCTCATCTGAATAATTCTCTCTTTTGAATCCTTTTTCACTGTAACATCATTCATAACATTTTCTGTATCATTACTCTAACCTTTACATAATCATTACTTGAACATCCTGTTCAGATATCCTCTTCCTGAGTTTCTCTTTTAGAAATTGAACTAGAAATTTAGACTTACTAGCTCTCTGTCATTCCTTCTCAAGAACTCCAATCATTTGAAACTCATAAACTATGATACTACTTAAGGATCTACGTACCGTGTTTCCAATAGGGCTTCTCATTTTTTTCTTAATTAGATCATCAACACAGCCAAAAATACAAGCTGATCTATCTCATCTTTCAAGTCAATACTTATAACTAATATCCACCCAAACTCACCTCATCGTCTGAAGGAAAAATTACTTGATACTACACTCTCATAATCTCGCATCCAGACTAATTCCATTAATAAGATCCACAAAATTAATAAAATAGAGAGCTCTTAAATCAATCAATACTTAAACATCATCATTAATTTAAGAATCATTACCTATATCCCCTTCTGGATCATATTTCATGGCATTAAAACTATATCTCATTTATATATATCTCATCTTGTCATTTCCAAATTGATATCTATGGTTCCATAACTCAAATTTCGAATCTAATAGACATGAATTTCTCAAATTAAAGGTTACACATTACACTTTTGCTATGCAATTTCATTATTTCATCATGATTCACACTTAACTCCAAAATCTTCAATAAAGAACTTAAATTCTCAAATCTGATCTATATTCAAAAATAAACAATCATGTTCACATATACGAACTCAACCTCATTTTATCATATCCATCAATTAGCAGATTATTTAACATCAAAAATCTGATTCGTTCATGATCCATCTTACTTACCTGTTACCTTTTTAATGAACTCTTTGACCTTTGTGATTCCTACTATCAACATTATCAAAATTCACGCTTTATGCCAAGCAGTTACTAAACATAATAATCTCATATCTGATTTAATTACTCAAACCATAAAATCATATCATCTAAGCATTTCAAAACTCAATTGCCAATTATTCACATCAATCCTAAATCAATAGCCAATTTAAATGTAATGAACATTACAACCTCTGGTCATATTCACTAATTTCCCTCTCGGATAGTAAACCATGAGGGTTCCTTGAGAGCACACATTCGAAAATTTTCTAACTATCGGAATGTCTTTCAGTCTCTCTCCATTATCTCAAACTTACAGTCTACTGTTTCATATTTTGATTCCAATTCTAATAAACATGATTGGTTTCAAACTAAAGATTATACTCTACGCTTTCGCTGCGCAACTCTATTATTCAACAACAATACTTTACTCACACAATTAATCACATTTAGATTCAATATCAATACTTAACTCTGAAAATTTCTCTAAGGAAGGTTGAAATCCTCAAATTTCACTTGTACTCAAAATAGAGAATTATATCCATATATGATAACCAAATCTCATTACATACTATCCATTGATCAAAAAGTTATCTAAACTCAAAATTTTGAATCATGCACGATCTATTTCATTTACATATTATCCTTTCAATTAATCCCACACTTTCATAGCTCATAATATCAACATTTTCAAGTTCTACATCTTGTGCTAAATAGTAATTACACAAAATAACTCTATATCCATTCTAATTGTTCAAAACATAAGATTATATTATCCAAATGCATCAGGAAAATCTCTAATCACTGGAATATCTTTTTATCACTTTCCTTTATCTTTTACATCTATTTCATAAATCAATCTATAGCTTTATCTCATATTTTGCAATCACCTTACTGAAACACTGACCAATTTGGTACTCCCTACTCAAATGTAGGCTGCTCTATTGGGGCATTCACATACCTCGCACCACGCTCAGACTCCTCTTCTCTCATAGGTACCTCAACTACCCTCCGAATCCTCGGGCGACCACGACCACGACGCTACATATCTATGATGTTCGAATGCATGAAAATAAAATTTAGAACTCATGCAATGCTTCAAAATGATCTAAAATGTACTGAAATTTCCTTAAAACTCTTTGAAATTGACTTTTCTCAAAACTTTTTAAAACTTTCCCAAACTTTCCAAAACCTTTCAAAACCTTGCTCTGATACCAAATTAACGCCACCCAACCCGGATACCTCTAACTCTGATCCGGTCGGTCACGCCGGGCACCCCAACGGATTCCTCCCAGACCCGACTAGTCGGGCTAAGCGAAACCCGTGGAGTGAACCCTAAACTCTTTTATACTTTCTGAAACATTGTTGGGTTGGGTTGTCTTTAAAAACTAAAAACGCGTAGGAAAAATTTTTATATTTGAATTTAAATTCATTTTCGCAACTCATTTTTTCTAACAAAATTTCGGCAGCATAACAGCTATATTTTTAACGTTCCCGAAAAACCTGTTTACAAAAATATCAACACTTCAACTAAAATTTATCACCAACCCAACTTCTGGTTGCCCGTAGGCCTCAATCATGCATTTGATTTCTAAATCAACTTAAATAAATTCAAACAATATTTAATAAATCTCATTTAAATCAAAAGCAATTTAAAAACAGTTATAAATGAATAATTGCAACTTTCAAATTACTTATACATTTCAAAAGATATTTACATGAAAATATAAATGCTGAAACAAAATGAACTAATCAATGATGTCGTGTCGCGCTGGCTCGCCCGTTGGAGGTAATGCTACTGATCGGCTACCTGCTGAGAGTACCTGAGGAGGTTTTTATATAAAACAGAAAAATAATGAGCTAGAAGCTCAGTGAGTGATAATTTATCTTTTCTTTGAAAGTCTGGTTTTCAAAACTTCCTCCTCTAAAAACATTTGAAAACTACTTTTTGTTTCTAAAGCGTTTCAAACTTAAATCTCTGAAATATCAACTTAAATAAGAGAATTCATATATAAGCACATGCACGTATTCAAATACAAAACTTGCAACTGTAAATCATAAATAACTTCAATAATAATTCTAAAGTATCTTTTATCTCAAATAAACTTTTCTTTTAAAAGTTGTTTCTCGATATCTTTCAAAATTACCATAGTATCCCTAAATCTGGGGTCTCTCGAATCTAACGGCTATGTGCGGAATTTCTCAGCGCTAACCATAGCTCGTCAACTCTTGAGACATCTCGCGACTATGTGCGGAATTTCTCAGCGCTAACCATAGCTCGCCTAACCTAAGACATCTCGTGGCCATGTGCGGAATTTCTCAGCGCTAACCATAGCACACGAAACACTACCCCACATCAGTAATGGCGACTCGACTGACAGACTTTGACACTTATCCCCCTGGTTAGTGACTTATCCCTCCCCAGGACTGTGCCAACTGAAGTGGGATAGACCGATCGGGTCTAAACTGCTCTGTAATCTCTGAAAATCCCTGAGGGGATACTTTCTGGTTTTGAAAACACTTTTCTCTTTTCTGTTTTAACTTTCTGGTGCAAAAGCACAAATCTCTTTTCTGAGTGCGTAAAGCACTAAAATCTGATTTCTGAGTGCCATAAGCACTAAAACTCATTTTCTGAGTGCATTAAGCACTAAAACTGATTTTCTCAATTCAAGCTTGAAAACTTAGTTTCTGAAATCTCATTGCAACAACTTTATATATATTTATGCATATAAAATCACATTCTCATTTCATGCTCATGCATATATCAATGCATTAAAATAAACTCAAGCAATTACTTATCAAATCAAATCTGATAATTTGAAATACTTTTAAAATCTTTAAATAAAACTCACTCACAAAACTGATGACTGAAAAGAGCGCGTGCGGAGCCCCTAATCCTCTCGTCTCGATCCTCGAGCGCTCTCGTCACCCCTTTTTCTATTGCGTTACTTCGCTTTTGGGATGGTTTTGGACTGATTTTGGGATGGATCTGAGCTGGGTTTGGGCTGTTTTCCTTCCTCTTTTCTTCCCCTCTCTTCCTCTCTCTCTTTCCCTCTCGGTTCGCCGCAACTTGCAGCTGTTTTTCGGCGCCGTTCTGCTATCTCTGTCGCCGGATCTGCACGCAGATGAGGAGCTGATTTCAAGCTGAAAACAAGCTCAGATGCAGCTGAAATGGAGGAAAATCAAATGGGTTTTGCACGCAAGACTGCAGGTGACCGGACGGCAGCTCGCCACGGTCTTCTTCCTCGCCGATCAGCTCTGATTCGCGGCTGTTCTGCTCGGTTTTCAGTGCTGGTTCTGGTCGGACAGCTTCATCTCACGTCGCAACTGCTGTTCGACGATCTTGCGGCTGGTCGGTCGGCGGTCGGCTGCTCGGTCGGCAGTCTTCTTCCTCCTCCGGCGTCGCGCGACAAGTCTTCTCTTCTCTTCTCTTCTTTTCTCTTCTCTTCTCTCCTCTTTTCTTTTCTTCTCTTCTCTTCTCCGACAACTCACTCTCTCTCTCTTTAGATTTTTAGACAAAGTTTGGCTTTATGCTTTCCTCCCCAAACTATCCTCAAAATGACGGTCACGTCCTTTAAAAATATCGGTCTCCTCCCTTGACTTTTAGCTTAATCCTACTTTGACCACAATTATTAAATCTTATCTTCAATTTAGTCCCTTATTTCTTTGAAAAATTATTCGATTTCATTCATCATTTTATCATTCCATTTAATCTCCAATCGAGTTTAATTCAATCCCTATGGGTTCTCTATAACCTTAAGCGTTTCCATAAACCAATTAGGGTCTCCAATAATTATTTAGGGACTATATCTGGGGAAATCCATAAAATCCAATTCGAGGGCTTACACCTACTTAGCTTAAGCTTTACATCTTTTATCTTCTAATCCATTTCTTCTCAATTTCAAGCCATAACCATCACTAAAACAGTCCATGAATCACACCAAAACAAATCAAAACAACCATTCATCACACTTGTCCTCTTTACCCAACACACACCTTTGAACTATCTCATGAATTTTCCTTTCATCCAACATCAAATTCAGCTTTAATATCATTCATTTTATCATCCAAAACATTCAAACCAAATAAAAAATGATAACATAACACCAGCCCCTACCCTTGGCTGAACCAAGCTTCCATGCATACCTCACTTTGGCTTTTCCATATCAACATTATTTCTTATTCTTTCAATATATTTTTTTTTCATGCATAAAACATTTCAAATACATAAAAATCACATTGAATCACTATATTCCCACCTTGGTTGTGCATCATTCAACATGCAACCTTAACTCTTCTTCAAATTTTCAAACTCAATTTTTACATCAACATGCATAATTCATGGTAAGTGAACTAACATCTTAAACATAACCAATTCACATTTAGTTTCAAGAGTTCACTTTCATTAGAATACTTACCAATTGGTCTTCGATCCCTAGGCTTGCTTTTCTCCAAGTTTGAAGCCTCCAAACTCTAGATTCATGCATAAAAAGTTCATCAATCACCAAAATAAAAATTGGACAGCATTGGACAGCTTGACTGTCCAGATTTTATCTCACAATCACACCATGGAAACTCAACTTTTTCACTTGAAAAATCACTTACCTTTGTTAGATATCCTTCCTAGGCTTGTTCTCCATCTTTTATTGGTTAAAAATCCACTCAAAATCAGCTTGAAGAAGGTGAAGTGTAGGTGCTGTCCAGATTCTTTTTTCCAGCTGAAATTCCCCTGCAGTTTTCCTTACTTCTGTCGACTCTTATCTCTGCTTCTTCTCCAAATTTCCAGCAGGTTCTCCTATTTGTATATCCATTCTCAAGTTAACTAATTGCCCCTCAAGTTTGGCATATAATTACAACCCATGCCATTAACTTATTTTGACAAATTTGCCCTCCATTTTTCTACAATCTTTCCATACTTTGTCTTTCCAAAATTCTATTGCCTATCTCTTTAACCAATTGAGTTATTAATATCATTTTTTTTTTGACATTTCTTCAATACCCATTCGTATCTTATACTCTAATAAATCAAAACATCATTTTTTGGATTCAAAATCGTTTCCGTAACTCAACTTCAAGAATATACCATTATTTCCGATTTATTTGAATATTTTGTCTAACATATCCAAAATTATAAAAATTTATTCAAACCACATTATTTCCTTTCCTTTGATCTTAGAAACGTCCAAATGGTCTCACCCGAACTTTAAGTACTATTTTCGAAAATCATATTTATTGGAGTTAACATCACCCAACACAACTGATTAAAATATATTAAAGAAAACGTTAAAACGAAATCGTGAACCTACAACTAGAGAGAGAAACTTATATAGAGAGAAAGAGATATTTGACTTGAGCATTGGATGGTGTCCCCGGACCAAACCTCCGGGCCATCCAGATGAAGATCTTCGATTGTTTTGTAGGTTTTTAGAAGATTAGGGACCCTATTCATGCGAAGGAGCAACGAAGGTCCTTTTGGATACTTTTGGTTTTAACATTGGCACTAGAAGGAGGGCCTAAGTTAAACATCGATGCATTCATGGATTCAACTTTACTCAATCAGAGATTTGAACCTCCTAACCCTAGGACTACAGAAGTCCCGACAAATCCTATACCAACCTTGATTCAAGTTGCGAACAGAGGACAACCGCCGATACCAACCTTCTTCGGAGCACCTATCCCAAATCCAATAGCACCCTCTTTTGTGCAGTTGCTGTCAAGATTTAGACCGTCACAATCAAGAGAATCATTGAGCCAAAGGGTGAACCCGTATCAAACATTTGCTCAGTTTATGCCAACCTTCATGCCATTTTCAACACCATACTCTCAAGGGTACCTTCCCGTGCAACTGTCACTAACAATCCATACTTAAGATCCTCTCCTACAGAACTTAGAAGAACAGATTCATTCTTTGACTTAGAACATGACTAGAATCATTAAGACTGCCAGGGAAGTTAAAAGAGAACAACAAGGAGAGTTGAAGGCTCATTTAGTATCGAGTTGAAGGCGGAGAACCCAATTTAGGGATAAGACTCACCTACCTTCGAAAAGATGGAGTTCCTTATGACGAACAAAGGTATCCAGATCAAGAAATGATAGAGGCCTACCGATCAAAGAACTAGACAAAGAGCCTCTAGGATGTCACCTCATAGATTCGATAGCACCAGAGGAGAATCTTATGACTCGGATGAAGATAAGATGCATCAACTAGATGAGCCGTACAAAAATGACCTTTGGGAAATAAGGCAACAAGTCCAAGAGTTGCAAAACATTGACCAAGTGAGGTTAGGAGGGTATCGAAGCCTAGAGTTATGTGAAAGCCTATTTTCGAGAGGAATTACAAGGGTTGAAGTTTCAAAATATATCCGTTACCCTAGAAAAGATTTGTGTAGCTACGATGGGACTCAAGACCCAAAAAATCATGTTGAAATGTACCAAGAATGGATGAACCTCTAAGGGGGCATCCAATCCTGTGCTGTGCAAGCTTTTCCCAATAATCCTCATGGGGGACAATCGGATTTTATATAACGGGTTGACACGGGCTAGTATACATCCGATCAAAGAATTGGCTCAAGAATTTATTGCCAACTTCAGAGGAAGCTGAAGGCGTAAGAAGCATATTGTCCATTGTCAAGTGTAAAACAAAAAGAGGGAGAGATGTTATGGAGTTACTTAGAGCGGCTCACAAAAGAAACTTGGGTGGTAAGAGATTATAATGATGTAGCAACGATGGTGGCATTCACTGAAGGATTATTGCTTGGAGAGCTACTTGTTACCCTGAACATAAAACCCCTTTCGACCTTTACTGATCTAGTAGACAAAGTTGAGAGATATGTAACCTTGTAGGAAGTTAGGGTTGATTGAGGGTTTGAACCTTCTAAAGGATCAACTAATTGAAAGGGAAAAGGCAAGCAAAGTGAGGCCGGAGTTAATACAACTGAGTGAAATTTGAGGAAATGGTAAAACAAGTATGATAGTTATACGCTGCTCAAAATTCTACTTGATCGAATGTTGGAGCTAGTTAATTACCAGAACCTTCTGAAAGCACCTAACCCTCTCATTACCCCTCCGAACAAAAGGGATAAAGCAAAGAGATGTTATTTTCATAAAGATCATGGCCATAACATCAGCAACTATTGCAAATTACGTGGTTAGAACGGAGGCCTCATTCAAGAAGGAAAGCTTAGAAAGTATGTGGCATAGGAAAAGTCTCAAAAATCAACAAATACAGGACCTACATACACACCAAAAGAAGCCTAACTAGATGATTCAAAAAATGAAGAGCCAATCTATTTTATCGAAAGGAAGACCGTACATCTTGTGATAACCTCTACGAGGAAATTGCCTTTTGAAGTAAATTTGAACTACTCACCAGATTTATGGAAGTGGGATATGATAATATTTACTCACAAAGATTCAAAAGGGCTCTGATTCCCATATACTGACGGACTTGTAATATGTGTCAAACTTTCATCTAGAATGGTCAAAAAGGTCCTGATAAATCACGGAAGCTCAACCTATTTGATTCGTATTTCAATACTGGATTAGTTAAGATTCAAGAAAGAGGATATACATCACACTCCATGTGTGATAAAAGGGATTGAAGGACATAGAACAACTGTAATATCTCAAGTAGACCTTCAAGTCAGGATTGGAACACACTTGAAGGTCAAAACTTTATGGGTTTGATTTGAAGTTTTAGATATCCCATTTCCTTTCAATGCCACTATCGAATGCCCAACATTGTATAATTTATGAGTTGTGACTAGTGTGTATTGCTTGAAAATCAAATTCCCTACAGAATTTGGGGAAGGAAAAGTCAGTGTGAATTAGGACGAAAGTCATATATATGGATGAATAAGTGCAAAAACTCATAGCCTAGGCGGTAGCACGATAATAATATTAATAGAAGGCAATAACTTGAAACCTCACCGGTGGAGACTAAAAAACAAAACCCTTATCGAGGTTTTCGAACAACAACTCTTGGAGGGATTGCAACTATTAGAACACGAAGCAACCAGCTTGGATCCGCGTGACATTGAGACAAAACTGAGCAAAGATCTTTAAGATAAACCTGAAATGGTGCTAGTTTCTTTGGAAGACCGAACAAAAAGTATCCTAATCGGTGCAACGATTGTCGGATCGTTATGAATGGATTTGAAGGCCTTATTGAGGGAATATATATACACATCTTCGCCTGGAGGCATGAAGATATGGTCAGGATCGATTCAAATATTTCCCATCATAGATTAAATGTTGACCTAAGAGCGAAACCAGTCTACCAAAGACGAAGATCGTTTTACGTAGAAAGATATCGAGCAAAGGCGAAGAAGGTTGACAAGTTGCTTAAGAATGGTTTCCTACGCGAGGTTCAGTATAACAAATGGCTTTCAAATGTAGTACTGGTTAAGAAAAAGGATGGGCGATGGAGAATGTGCGTAGATATTACTTGTCCGAATAAAGCTTGTCTAGAAGATAGCTTTCCACTCCCCAGAATCGATCAATTAGTAGATTTGATTGTAGGCTATGAGCTCCTTAGCTTTATGGATTCATACTTGGGGTATAATTAGATTCAGATGTATGAAGAGGATGAAAATAAAATTGCTTTCATAACCGATCGAGGCATGTACTACTTCATGGTTATACCGTTTGAACTAAAAAATATAGGAGCAACATACCAACGCCTAGTGAATAAGATGTTTGCAAAAAAATCGACCATACGATAGAAGTTTATGTTGATGACATGCTTGTCAAAAGTCTTCATGCAAGGGACCATTATGTGGATTTAAGGAGAGCCTTTGAAATATTATGCCAATATCAAATAAAATTGAACCTTACCAAGTGCATCTTTAGGGTGTCCTCTGAGAAATTCCTTGGTTTGATGGTCAATCGGTATGGGATAAAGGCAAATCCAGATAAAATAAAGGCACTTCTTACAATGAGATCTCCATGCATTGTGCGTGAAGTACAAGAATTTACTAGAAGGGTTGTTGCATTATTACGATTCATTTCAAGATCTATGGATAAATGTCATCCCTTTTCAAAGTGCTACACGAAAATGGACTGATCAAGGACCAAAGTTGTGAACAGGTCTTTCAATCTTTGAAACGTTACCTTGGTAATCCACCTATCCTTTCAAAACCCTCAAATGGAGATCGACTTTTCCTATATCTAGCAGTTTCATCTTATGAAATGAGTTTAATGTTGGTCCAAGAGTAGCAAAAATGATAGAAACTGATTTATTTTGTAAGTAAATTCTTACTCAGGGTGAAGATTTGATACACAGAGGTCGAGAAGATTGTCTTCGTTTTGGTCATTTCAGCAAGGAAATTATGACCACATTTTTAGGCCCATTCAATTGATGTTTTAACCAATTACCTTCTTTGAATAATTCTAATGAAGTCAGAAACATCTAGATGATTGATGAAATGGGCAGTAGAGTTAAGTGAATTTAATGTTTCATATGTCCCTTGTACAACAATAAAGGGATACGTAGTTGCTGAGTTTGTTACGGAATTCACAAGGACAATTGAAGATACCATCGAACTTCTAGTCTGGAAACTTTATGTGGATGGATCTTCGAATCAAAATGGGAGTGGAGCCGGCATGGTTCTAATATCACTAGACATAGCTTAATTGCAAATTGCACTTTGAATAAAATTCAAAGCAACAAACAACCTTGCAGAGTATGAAGCAATTATTGTCGGATTGAAACTAGCAATAGAATTACGGGTGTAACACCTTGAAATATACAAAGACTCTCAACTAATTGTCAATAAGATAATCGAAGACTATCAGGCAAAGGAAGAAGAAATGGTGAGCTACCTGGTGAAGGTTAAAACTCTTACTTAATCGTTTCCTTTCTTACTGGTGCCATATGATTCCTTGATCGAAAAGCTCAAAAGCCGATGCTTTGGCAAGAATGGCTTTTGTTCAAAGGGTCAAGGTTTCGATCCAAATTCAAGTCGATGAACTGGATCATCCTAGAATAGTGATTAAAGATCAAGAAGCTAATGTAAGGTTACAAGGGTCGAGTGATTGGAAGACCCCTATAAAAAACTAAAGACCCCTATAAAAAACTATCTTTGAAGAGGGGAGCTTCTTGAAGATTCTTTAGAAGCCAAGAAAATAAAAAGACAGAGCCCAAATATCTAATTCTTGATGGAGACCTTCATAGGCGAAGCTATTCTAATCCATACCTGAAGTGTGTAGGTTTGAACGAAGCAGAAGAGATTATGAAAGAAGTACATTCTAAAGTTTGTGGTAATCATAGGGGAGGTTGCACGCTCGTGCATGGGATCATGCGATAAAGATTTTATTGGTCATCAATGTTCAAAAAAGCCAAGAAATTTGTAGAAACCTGTGATTGATGTCAAAGGACAGTATCTCAACCTAAAGTCATTAGCAAGGATTATTTTACTAAGTGGTTAGAAACGGAGGCATTAGCAAGGATCACTAAAGCTAACATCACTATGTTTGTAAAAAATTCTCTGATTTTTAGGTTTAGAGTACCGAACACTATAGTAATAGATCATGGGACACAGTTCGATAGCTATAGGTTTAAGAAACTATGCACAGATTTTCACATCAACGTACGATTAGCCTCACTGTCACATCCTCAAACAAATGGACAGGTCATAGCCATAAATTAAAAAAATTAAACATTCTCTCAGAGCCAAATTAGAGTCCATAAAGGGGGTATAGGTACAACTCCTCCCGGAGATTCTATGTGCTATCAAGATAACACCAAATTCTTCGATCAGAGAGATTCCTTACTCACTTGCCTTCAAAACTGAGGCCGTAATCCATGTCGAAATAGCAATTGGATCCAAGCGAACTTTGAATTTCAATATTGCAGACAATGAAACCCAACCGCAAGAAAGCCTTGACGAATTTGAAGAAAGAAAAGAGCAGGCCAGCCTTCACACAGGGGAGTATCAACATAAAATGGCAAAATATTACAACTCAATACCTAGACCGCAAAGATTCCGCCCAGAGGATTTAGTTTTAAAAAAGGTATTGTCTTTGACTAAGGACCAAGCAGCCGGAACTCTCGCATACACATGGGAGGGACCCTATCAAATAGTATCTACAATGAATAAGTGGGCATATCGGCTTAAAGATGCCAATGGGCAAATGCTAAGAAATCAATGGAACGTAGAACATTTGAAGAATCATTATCAATGAACTTGTAAGCGAAAGAGATAAATTTTGCCTTTTGATGTACTTGAAGTTTAATTAACACAAGTTCAGTTTTCACTTTTTCGTAAGTCTTAGTAGGAAAGTGGAAGGTAAGCCTTTGCACTATAAATGTAAAATGCAGAAGGTAAGCCTTCACGCAGATTAATCAAATTAGAGGGTAAGCCTTCGCACTATAAATATAAAATGCAGAAGGTAAACCTTCAAACAGATTAATCAAAGTGGAAGGTAAAGCCTTCACACTATAATTAAAAAATGCGGAAGGTAAGCTTTTGCGTAGATTAATCAAAGTGGAAGGTAAGCCTTCCTACAGATTAATAAAAGTAGAAGGTAAGCCTTCACACTATAAATGTAAAATGTGGAAGGTAAAGCCTTTGCACTATAAATGTAAAATGCAAAAGGTAAACTGTTGGTTAATTTTTTAATAAACCAAATTTTAAACCCTGCAAGTGCATAAATCTTTTACCGAGTATAATAGACAAGCAAGGGTCGATTCTACGAGAAGTTTCAACTTACTTTGATTCTAAGTTTATTTAAGACCTAAACTAAAAATAATTAAAATAAAGAAAATGGGTTTTGGAATTAAGATTAACTAAACTAAATTAATGCATAAAATTAAATTAAAGAAAATCAATAATAAAAACTTAGTTAGAACATCTGATCCACCACTAAACAATCCCTTAATTTGTTATAAAGATGAATAAAGCAAATTCATGATATTGCATGATGAAGATATTCACAATAAGGTAATGGTCATACTGTAAAACCCGAAATTTCATGAATGGTATTTCAAAGGAATAGTACCTCCAGATAGAATAGTATTTTCAAATAAATACTATTTTCAGATGACTAATATATTCGAATGAATGGTGTTGTTGAATGAATAGTATTTATAGATGAATAGTGTTTTCTTTGAAAAATGGACCAAGAGAATTTGAAGTTCCAGAATGAGTAATAAAGTATAATGACACTGGAACGGAGTGAAAATGAATCCGTTTGAATAATTTTCGAGGACTCTGAAGGTTATTTTACAAAAATGCCCTTATGGATGTAAAGGTGGATGTTGTTAATCTAAACTCTGTTCAAATTTTTCGAAGCTTGGGATTGAATGTTAAGACACCCAATTAGAGCATTACATGATCAATTTGATGATTAGATAGTCATGTAATATTTTTGTAATTATTTAGAGATAAATAGAGGTAATTCTGAATCCGACAGGAATTTCGAAAAGATTTTCAGATTCAAAAAATTTTAAAAGGGGTCTAAATGAATATTAAGATACTCAAGAGTTAATTTAGAAATCCAAATGACCCTTTTGAAATAAATTCGGATTGAAACGAAATCAATCTGAAAATTACCGGAGACGATTTAGTGATTTTATGAAGAGCCGAAAAGGGGCATAGAATGACTTTTAAAAGTTACTAAGGCTACTTGAAGTATGTACGTAGTCCGAATATAGGCCCCAGAGAATTTTGCTAAAATTTCGAAAAAAAAGTGTCAAAAAAGCCGAATTCTGACGTTCCAAAAAGTTCGAATGGATAAAGATAAGAAAGGAAGACAAGTCAAACAAGCAACCCATAGAAATGTGACACTTGGCAAAGAGATAAGGATGAGGACACTTGTCAAGTTTCTAATGGATGACAATTTGGTAATTTTAGACAAAGTAAGGACAAAATGGTCATTTGGAGGGTCATGTATATATAAATTGACCCATGAAATGAATGAAGGAAGAGTAGTGTTCGGCCAAAGGAGAAGAAACTGAGAGAAAGGAGAGAAACTGTGAGAAGAAGGAAAAGGAAGGAAGACAAAGAAAGAAGAAGAAGAAAGAAAAAGAAGAAGGGGAAGAGGAGAAGGTTCCAAGGTGTTTCCATCAATCTCTTCTCCTTGTTTTCATCAAGAAATAGTCATGGAAAAGTGAGGAGAAGTTGTTGGTAAGTGAGTTAATTTTATGGTTAGTTTGATGGGCTTTTAAGAATTTATGATAAATTAAGTTATTGATGAAATTTATGGTATATTTAGGAGTTGATTAACTTCAAATTAAGATTAGAAAGCAAAAGGAGCTTCAAGGAGTTGTGATAAAAAAAATTAGCAAGGTAAGTTTGAGGTTTTATACCATAATGCTATGAAATTTAATGGATTGTGATTTTAAGACCTTGGTTGATTAATTGATGTTTAAATGATGCATTTGGATATGATTTTTGAGCTTGAAATGAAGAGCATTGATTGATGGTGTAATATACTAGTATGTGATCAAAACAGAAAACATGGTGTAATTGAATATCTTTTGAGTTAAGGGTGAGTTTATGTGAGAATTTGTAATACTTCCTGCCCCTGCTTTCATTAGACGAGTCTAAGGGGCGCTACATTCATATCCTTTTTACAAAATCCATATTTGGGAAACCATATATTTATCTTATTCACCTCAAAATACGAAATTTTAAAAACTTTACAAAGACATTTAAACCATTTTATTTTACGCAGAAAAACTAATAGAGTTTCCCCTAAAATTCGAACTTTTCCATCCTGTAACAAATTTCATATTTTCATTTCCAATACAATATTTTCCACAATCATATTCATCAAATGGAACTAAACTGCGTTTGGCCCAACATTTACTATATACATAGCATAATCCCAAAATATATTCACATTGGTTTTCTTCACCATTTCCACATTTAATTTACAAATACATATATCCATGCACATGTATACCAACTAAAAATTTTATATACCAATAAAATGTGATTTCTACCCAAAAACAATGATGGATGGATGGAAAGATGGATGTGACTATATAAACTCACTGTAGATGTGTTTTCTCTTCAATCCTCGCCCTCCAGGCACAATCTACTACCTGCACGTGGAAATTCTAACGTGCTAAACATATTTGCTTAGTGGGTGTATACTAAATTTGAATTCATAATTTTTAAACATAAACATTTTCATATCATAAAAATAAACAACTTTTCAATTCAAATTAATTTAACAACTTGTTATACACATTTGAAAAACCAGTTCACACATACATTATATAATTGCTCTAAAATAATTTCCATTACCCATTGTAAACATTAGTATAATACCTTGGACTGGAAAACGGGATTTTCGGCATTGGACACTCAGTGCCTACCCGTCGAATTTCATTACACATATATAAATCAATCATTTGGAACCGGACACTCGGTGCCTCTCATGGTCCCTAAATTATTGATTTTCTTTTTTATTTCAAAACATATCAATGCAGTATTGCTATAATAACCCTATTGGCATACCAAATTCCAACCCCCACCTACCATTACTCAGGTTTACTCAAGCTCATTTAACATTTTCAATGAATACATTTTCACATTCACGAATTCTTTTCAGATAAAAGGTTCCATTATGCATATCAAAACATGTTTAACAAATCAATTTACGAAACAATATAAATATTAAACATTTCAAAAGCTACATTCATACAATCGAAAGCAAAGATTCAAATTAAATATACACCAA
The DNA here is from genome assembly GCA_021234005.1 of Nephelium lappaceum. Classification (NCBI taxonomy): domain Eukaryota; kingdom Viridiplantae; phylum Streptophyta; class Magnoliopsida; order Sapindales; family Sapindaceae; genus Nephelium; species Nephelium lappaceum. The sequence continues at coordinate 2,481,521 of CM038007.1, forward strand.
CCTTTTTGCCTCTTTATTGAACTTTTTCACTTCCCAAAGGAAGCTCAAACTTTCTCATTTCTTTTTTTTTGACTTCCCTGAGCTACTTCCTCTCTTGGATTTTCCAAGAACACATAGAAAATTAATAAGAAATTCATTCCATCAATCAAAATGTATGATGTACTAATCCTAAATGATCCAAATACTTCCAAATCTCACCAAATTCCATTAAAACCTATTTTACCTTCAAACTTCTCTTCTAGGTTTCTACTTAACCAATGCTTTAAAATTTTGATTTCTTTCCATGAATCTCACTTATTCTCACCTAGCAACACACCCATATACCTGACATAACTTTCTGAAGCTCGAAACAAAAATCACCCAAAATGGACCCCCTTAGGCCAAATGGTATGCACACCTCTCCCTCTTGATTTTCTTTCATCAATTCTTGCTCCATTCATCTCCCTAACTCACATTTAGATCGCCCGCAAAGTGGTTCTGAAAAATTTCAACTATCAGGTGGCAAAACCTAGGAAAAACCCCTTTTTTCGACACTAATCTCAGTGCACTTTTCACATTGTCCATTCCTAATCTCAATTCTCTTTTCCTAAGTGTTATTCATGCTCAACTTTACTCATTGAATGAATTAAAACACATACATGAAGTGGTATTGCATGATATCCACTAATACCCTTCATATAAGCTTTTAAGTGGAACTTGGCTAAATTGATTTCTAACTTGTTTATAGATTTCTCCAACGTGTTTTTAACATGCAATTATGCTTAAAAGACTCAAATTTCATTGGCTTCCTACACTCCTCACTATGGTCTTTCATGGCTTAACACACACCAAATCCATTTCTTTCAAATTTTTCATGATAATTCATTCAAGCATTTCATCAAACACCTAACATACAACTCATTTTAATCAAAACCAATTCACTTTAGGCTTAGTGTTTGTCCCACCAAAACCCTAACACATCAAACTTCATGACTCTACATGATCCATTCATGGTTTTGCTCTTTAAAGACTCAACTCCTAGTATATATGAAAATCCAAATCAATTTCCCACAAAATCTCAACACAAACATCACACAATCATCATTCCAACAAGTTGAAAAATATGAAAACTAACCTTGGTTTGCTTGATTTCTTGCCTCTAACTTGTTTATCTAGCTTAGGTTGGCTTGGAGATTTGGATTGGATGATGAAATTTGGCTTGAATCACTTGGATCTCTCTTGTTTCTCCCTTGGCCGAAAATCACCCTCTTTTTCTCTCCTTTCGGCTTTTGCTTTGTGTTTGGTCTTTGTGTTTTGTTTTTGGCGAGAAACACATACCCGAGTCAACATATATATTTATCGTTTCCAAAAATGACTATTACGTCCCATGAAAATTTGGTTTCGTCCTTCAACTTTGCTTAATTCTAGTTTGACCTCAAATATGATTTGTTTCTTTCATTTTAATCCCTTATCATACTTAATAATCTCCTAAGGCCATTTACCATTTTACCCTCCTATTTGTTCTCCAATTGGGTTCAATCAATTCCTAGAAGTTCCCTACATTCTTTAGGCACTTTCATTAATCATTTAGGGTCCCATAATATCACTTAGGGACTATTACTGGGGAAACCCTAAATAAAATTTAGACTTACAATAGATATTCTCACCTAATCTACGTTTACATGCCAAATCTCATTGATCATCATAATAATATAACAATGATATTCATGCTTATAAATTTAGGGGTGTTACAACTCTTCCCCTGTTAAGAAATTTCATCCTTGAAATTTACCTGATGCAAACAGTTGCGGATATTGTTGACACATAGTCTCCTCGCTCTCTCAAGTAGCCACTTTTACATTATGGTTCCTTTAGAGGACTTTAACCAGTAGAATCCTTTTGTTTCGTAATTCTTTTATTTCTCTATCTAGCACCCTCATTGGTTCATTTTCATATGTCAAATCTGACTGCACATCAATAATATCGATCGAGACTATATGAGAAGGATTCGATCTATATCGATACATGAAATACATTATGAATCTTGTTTAATTCAGGTGGCAAAGCTAGTCTATAGGCCACCGGTCCCACACGTTCAATGATTTCATATGGGCCGATAAACCTAGGATTTAACTTTCCTTTCTTTCCAAATCTTAACACTTTCTTCCACAGAGATACTTTAAGGAAGACTTTATCTCATACTTCATACTCTATGTCTCTTATTTTCAGGTCCGCATAGGACTTTTATAGATCGGATACGACTTTTAGTCTCTCCTTAATAATCTTGACCTTCTCTTCAGTATGTCTCAACAAATCAGGCCCTATCACCTTATTTTCACCCAGTTCGGTCCAACATAAGGGTGTTCTGCATTTCCTTCCATACAGAGCTTCATATGGTGCCATGTTTATGCTTGTTTGATAGCTGTTGTTATATGCAAATTCTATCAGTGGAAGATAGTCAACCCAACTTCCTTCAAAATCAATAACACAGCTTTTAAGCATATACTTTAGCACCTGAATCACTCTCTCTGATTGCCCAACTTTCTGTGGATGGAAGGCCGTACTGAAACTCAATCGAGTACCCAAGGCTTCTTGTAACTTCTTCCAAAACCATGATATAAAATCTTGGGTCTCTATCTGATATAATGGACAATGGTATTCCATGTAACCGAACTATTTCCTTTATGTACAATTCTGCCAACTTCTTAAGTGAGTAATCGGTCCTGACTGGTAGAAAATGTGCCGACTTGGTCAATCTATCAACAATTACCGAAATGGCATCATGTTTGTTCCGAGTGAGAGGTAGACCCAAAACAAAATCCATAGTAATACGGTCCCACTTCCATTGAGGTATGGGTATTGGCTGTAGCAATGCTGTTGGCACCTGATGTTCAGCTTTCACCTATTGACATGTCATACATCTAGTCACATGATCTACTATATCCTTCTTCATACTAGACCATTAGTAAAAGGCCTTCAGATCTTGATACATTTTCGTGCTACCTGGGTGCATCGTATAAGCGCTACTATGTGCTTTCTTCAGAATTGCTTGTTTCAATTCATTATCACCTGGAACACAATTTATGTCTCTGAAATACAAATAACCATCATTCTTTATCTCAAAATCAGTCTCCTTCCCCTCTTGAACTTGATTTGCTTGATTTCTTGCCTCTAACTTGTTTATCTAACTTAGGTTGGCTTGGAGACTTGGATTGGATGATGAAATTTGGCTTGAATCACTTGGATCTCTCTTGTTTCTCCTTTGGCCGAAAATCACCCTTTTTTTCTCTCCTCTCAGCTTTTGCTTTGTGTTTGGTCTTTGTGTTTTGTTTTTGGCGAGAAACACATACCCAAGTCAACATATATATTTATCTTTTCCAAAAATGACCATTACGTCCTATGAAAATTTGGTTTTCATCCTTCAACTTTGTTTAATTCTAGTTTGACCCCAAATATGATTTATTTCTTTCATTTTAATCTCTTATCACACTTAATAATCTCTTAAGACCATTTACCATTTTACCATCCTATTTATTCTCCAATTGGGTTCAATCAATTCCTAGAAGTTTCCTACATTCTTTGGGCACTTTCATTAATCATTTAGGGTCCCATAATATCACTCAGAGACTATTACTAGGGAAACCTTAAATAAAATTTAGGCTTACAATAGATATTCTCACCTAATCTACGTTTACATGCCAAATCTCATTAATCATAATAATAATAACAATGATATTCATTCTTACAAATTTAAGGGTGTTACAGAATTTATATGAAGTTGAGATGATTTATAAGAAGAAAAATCAAATGTATGAAGATTTGGGTTGTATACTAGTGTAGGGTCAAGCTATGTATATGTATGTGTTGTGTTGATTTTGATGCTTGAATGAGTTATATGGTGTGTTGATATGAAATTGAAGTGATTGAAATCAAAAAGAATATAAGGAAATGAAGTTGATAGGATTAAGGGTGTGTTCGGCCATGATTATGTAATTTGGTTGGATTATGGCTTTTGAATGGTTTTGGTGGGTTGATTGATCAAAGGTGATATGCAGATGATGAAATTAATGTGAAATGGAAAGGAAATCAAATGAATGAATGGATGGGCATGCATGCTAGTGTGTGGCCAAGTCATGTTTGTGCATGAGCTTGAGTTTATTTTAATGTGTAATATGGTTATATTATGTTTTGGCACAAAATTAAGTTGATTGGTGCAATTAGAAATGAAAGAAAATGGTTGTGTGGGTGTGTTGTATAGTGTACGGCCAAATGGAAAAATGTGGTGGAAATGGGCTTGATTTGGTGCTTGATGGATTTGGAATGCGTTTTGAGTTTAATTGGAGCTAAATGGAGAAAAGAAAATGGAAAATTGGGTTGATATGCATGAAAATGGAATTTTGCTAGTATAGGGTGCATTGTGTGTATTGAATGGAATTGTTGATGGTTGGTGTGATTTTGTGATGTTTTGCATGAATTTGGATGTGTTGGCATGAAATTGAGCTAATGGGTATCAAAGGAATGGAAGAAAAATAGAGTTCATTAACTTGGGGTGTGAATTTGGCTAGAACCAAAAAAACAAAAAAAAATTATTAGTGTGCAAATTGCTATGTAATTGCTTTAAGATGTTTTTGTAATGTTTAGTATGGATTTTGGTGAGTTTGTGTAAAGGAAATTAAAAGAAATGGAAGTTAGAGTGTTAGTTTCAAAATATGTCAAGTTGTGAAATTGTTGAGTATAAGATGTTGACTTGAAGTTATGTCGTTAACTTGGTGCACAGATAAATTTTAATTGATCCTTATGTTCAAATTGAAGTGTAGGAAAAGAGAAGGGCAAAGGAAGGCTTGAAGGAGTGGTGCTTTAGTGTGTGAAGCAAGTTGTGAGTGGTTAAATTTTTTTAGTTTTATGAGTTTTAATAACATTATTTAATTATTACAAGTGATATTATCATATTCAAATTATAATTAATGGTTTAAACCATTGTTGATTTAAGTATTCTATTTACAATTTTTGATTTAATTAACTTTAGCATATTGTTAATTTCTAAAGACACAAGTAAGGTTCTCAAACTTATATTGTAAATGTATTTATTTTAGTAGTAAAGTAAGTTAAAAATAACATGCTAAAGTAGTTATAAAAGTTTAGGCTTTTGCCTTAGAAAGAGATTATTATAATTTTAAGTCATAAATTAGAGCAAAGAAAAGTTTTAGTTAAATTTAATATAGTTTTATTTTATGCCTACTGCAAAAGAGAAAAAGAGATTTTAAAAGTTTATGGAAAAAGATTTTAGATGCCTTGGGTTTACCCTAATCCCCAAAGTATCCGATCGAAATATCATTGTGTATACAACAAGATGGTTGGGAAAGTCCACTAACTTGAGGGGTCGAGTTTGTCAGTCGCCCTCTGCACACATATGGTAGTGTAGATCTACCTGATGTTAGGGGGGGATCATAACCTCAGAGTTCCCGCATCTGTGACTACACATGATAGCATTCCCGAATCCTAGTGGTGATGAGAAATTCCGTCACGACAGGATAAATTTCCCTAGTTTGCCTTTGGCGAGGACAAAAAAGAAAAAAGCACATCATTAGACGTGAAGTTTGAAAAAGAAATGAGAAATTATTAAAAGTTTTTGAACACAAGAATATTTATAAGATATATTATAGTTTTATGATTTTATAAAGTTATTAAAGAGTTGAGAAAATTATTATTAGTTTCCAAACGATAAAGAAAAAGTTTTATGCTTACACTAGTTTTCTAATTTTATAAAAGCTATCGAGAAAATTATTAGTTTTTCAAATTTACTTTGGGAGGATATATATATTTTAGAAAGCGTAAACTTTAGTTAAAAGTTACCCACTTACTGAGTTTCATACTGACCACTCTTTTCATATTGTTTTTGAAAAATCCTCCCCAGGTACAGGTACGAGCAGTCCATCAGAAAATGCCCCAGCAGGTGTGTAGGTGGGCTGATGTCACGATGCCACTGCTTTTGTTTAAGTGAAATTTTCATGTCATGCATTAGTTTCATATTTTGAAATATATATTCATATTTTGAATGTATATATTGTAAATACTATTTTTATTTGAATATTATATGTTGAAATCAAATTATAATTTGTGCTAATGAAATTATACTTGGTGATTTTGATTATATTTTTGTGTTAAGTAAAATGAGTTCCAATATATGTATATATATATATATATTTTTAGTCGAAAAATGTTTGTGATTAAATTGGAGAAATTTGTTTTGAGGGCTTGAAGCCCAGAAGTTGAGATTTTGTTGCCTTAGAAGTGTTAAAGTTTTAAAACTTGTAGGGTGGTATGTTTAGAAAACAACCGTCATGCTGCTCGACTTTTTATAAATCGATTTTGAAAAGGGTTAGGAAAAAAAAAAGAAAATTTTTCCCACGTTTCCACGATTGAATGAAAGTTTAGAAAAGTTTTTAAATAGTAAACGGCTTAACTTTACGAAAACTTTCCAGCTGGATCAAATATCTGCTGGAAGGCTACCGTGAGGTTGCTAGCAGGCCTAGTAAGGAGAGGGGCCTGTCACATACTACATGTCGTATTAATTTTTCCTTAGTTAATATGCAAGTTGCATGGTGTCTAAGTAGATGTATGTATTCCTAATGATTACTTACCATGGTGTTTACTTAGGTTTAATAACAAGAATCCATTAAAAACTAGAAGAATATGAATGTCACACAAATCCTAAAACATGATGTTTATCATAGGTATCTATAAATTAATGTCTCTCAATTGATTTGTAAGCAATTAATTGTTGCAAATTAAAAATATGCTCATTTGGTGTGCGGTTTATATTCTTACAACACAATCCTAAAATATGCTTTTGAGGTGATTAGTCAAAAGACACAAAATAAATAAGATAAAATTAAACTAGAGACAATAATTTTTTCATGCAAAATATAAAACTTTATTGAAAAGATAAATTGAGTTCATATTTAGAGTTTCAAGTTAACTCTAACTAATAAACTAACTTTTGGATTATTGGGTTGTTGGGTCGGGTCCACCCAAGATGATCCAAACCCATGACTCGATCCAAATCTATTTGAATTGGATAAGATTGAATAACCGCTGGCGGTTATTGGCGATTACTGGCGGTTATCAGAAAATAACCGCCACCTTTATAAATACTTGAGGAATTTCATTTGTTGAATAATGATGGAAAATCAATTCTTGAAATGATATACACATCAGACTACACATATGAGAGAAAAGAGAAAACAAATGGCAAGACAAATTACACTGTGATTTGAGGTTCCTTTCCGCCTATGTGATTGGAATCCGACCAGTTGAACAATCCAGAATCCAGGGCAATTTCCGCTGCGTAGAAACGGGTACGCTTTCGGTTTCCGTTTTATTGTTTTATTGAATTTATATATTGCTATGAATTCTTTCATTGGTATCAGAGCCCCGTTAGGGTTGTTTGCTGGTCATTAATCTTGGTTATATGATCAATTGCCATGAAATTCATTCATTTTTCCAGATTGAAAACCTAAGAAATAGATGTATGAAATCCGAATCTGTTTTCAGGCATTAACATCATTTTATGTTTTTCTTCTTCCTGTGATTATTATAGCATTAGATAGGGCTCAAAAATATCTTTCCAACGGTATATTACATGCCCAATTTAGATTAGAATTGAAGGAGAAAAACAGTTTTAAAGTAAAACGTAGAGGATCAAAATCTGAAAAAATAATTCGATAATAAAAGGTGATTGAAGATCTTGAATACCATTAGGACACTCTCAATTAAGGAGAGTGTAATTCACCTTAGCCTTAAATTGAACAATAAAGACATAAACGTAATGGGGATGAAATGCGAAAAAAATATGAAGGAAGTCCGGTCGTCGGATACAAACAGAACAGTGGCGTGTGTTCAACACGCGCCGCGAAGGCGCGTGACGCGCTGCGCATAACCGCCCCAACCCACGCAGGCGCCACGTCACGCCATATCGTCGCCCCGCGGTGTTACGTGGATAGATGCAGGATGACACGTGGATATCTACATGATCAACACGTGGCGTCATGGTTGGCAAATGATCAACAAGTGGCCCAATCAGAACATGACACGTGGCTGCATGTACATGCGACGCGTGTAATTGATGGCGACGTTGCGGCTCCAGAGGATGCCACGCATCCGATGACGTCAGCGCTGTACATGCAGGCGCGTCAGGTGGAGTCTCGGCGCGTGACTGGCGCAGTCGAGCGTGTGGCGGCTACACCGGCACGCGACGGCCACGCGCTGTCGTCAACGGTCGCCGCCGGCGATTTTTCCTATTTTTTGCTCCTCTTCTCATCCCAATTAATTATTTGCTTGAATTGTGAGCGAAATAATATTATTTGATTGATTTCACTCTATAGGGAGTTAATTTTAAAAATGTTTTAGTTTTAAAATTAAATTTTATTTAATCTAAAATTAATCGTGCATGTATTTATTTAGTTTTAGGTTATGCCATGTAATTTTATGGGACTGGGTTAACTTATTCTGACGATGAGTCATCTGATGATGTAATTATGATCATTGTCCTATCAGATAACGAGGAGATTACTGATATCTCAAATATTGACCAGTACCCAGAGATTATATAAATCTCAGATGATTAGTAGGATTTTGAGATCAAAATATATATATTTATATCTTGGACAATAAAATGACGGAGATCATAGAGATTCCGATTAAGAGATGTCTGAGAATATAAAGATCTCAAATGATGCTATTTAAATCGTGGGTGTCCTAAAATTTTAGAAAATGATATTAGGACTGCTTTGTGCAAAACACTTATATATATGGTTTAGTGAATATTTGGAAGTTGGATGATGATGGGTAGCTTGACTATTTTTTCGATTCCTGTCTAAAAATTTTTTTATCATATTTATAAGTGTATAGTTGCTACAATATTTTTTAGTGAAATGATAGTGGATGTACTAGTATAGACGTAGACAGATATAGATCAAAGGCCTCTTAGTAGAATAAATGTCATTTGAGACAATAGTATGTGCTTCGATAATAATAGTTTCTGAACTGAATAAATGTATTTAAAATCGTAAAATTCAGTATATCCTAGAGGAGTAAGAAGCCCTCGAAACCCTAACCAATACCATGGTCAAACCCAAACATAGTATTTGGCTCAATATGGACAAGATGTTGAGGCTTATCAGACATTTTTAAGATAAAAAACAACATTGCTCGTACAATGATGTTGTCTTGTATGGCTGATGACCACATGTGCGCGAACAAAGAATATAAACGGCACTAGACATTTGGCTAACTTTGAAAGGCAAATGTAGTGGGATATCAACCATTAAACTGAGGAGATTCACAATCTAGTTTGATACTTATCAGATGCATTGGGATTTCAACCTAATGAAGCATCTGTGCGAGAAGTCAAACATGATATATGAGTTGAAATCCGTAGGCCATGCCTTAACTAGTGAGTAGTAAGTACAAGTGATAATCCGATTCCTCCCAAATAATTGAAAAAATATGATAAATCAACATGACCAACAACGACAACATCAAGTTGTTTGATGATATCGCACGTCATGTTAAACTTGCAGATGAGCGCCTAGAGGCAGCCAATACTTCGAGTTAGCTTTATTTGGTTGAGTTCAGTATGCGCAATGGTTTAGGCTCTAAGCGCAAGAAGGGAGGAAAGAATATAAGTTGGAAGAAAGGAAAGAGAATCCTAAATCCAACACGGATGAGACCGGAAAAACACAAGAAGGGTAAACGTGGTAGAGTAAGGAAGGATAAAAGTTAGTTAAAGTATTTCAATTGTGGCAAGATGGGTCATTTCACTTGTGAATGCACTGAGCATAAGAAAGAGACTTAAGAGCCACGAACTATGTAGCTAGAGACAAAGGAGCATTTGTAGAGTACCGTCGAATCAGGCGAGGAACAAAATAGATCTATATGGGGAACAACTTAAAAGAGATTGGCACCTGCAAAGTGATTCTGTGAGGTGGCCAAGTGTTGTATCTCCATGATATTCTATATGCTCTAAAGATTCGACTGAATCTTGTCTCTGTACTTGTCCTTCTAGGTTTAGGATATAGTTTAACTTTTCATAGCAACTGTTTGAGGATTTTCCAAAATTCAGTGTGATTAGACATCGAATATCTGATGGATGGTTTTATCGTATTAAATACCGAATTTAATGGTACTATTAATGCGATGATTGTTTTTCATTAATCACTTTTATTGATGTTGCCAATATTGATGTTCATACTTGGCATGCTAGACTAAGGCATATGGGCCAGAATCGAATGAATAGATTGCCCAAAGAGGAATTTTAAGATTTTCCCAATAGGATAGATTTGCCTTTATGTGAAAGTTGTCTAGCAGAAAAACAACTAGAAAACCATCTGGAAAAGGAATTAAGGCTGAGAATCAATTATAGTTAATTCATTCTGATATTTGTGGACCAATAAATGTGAGAGCTAGAAATGATAGCAATCATAGATGATTACATATTTTGGTCATATCTATCTGATCTCCCATAAATCTGAAGTATTAGATTGCTTTAGAATGTATCTAAACTTAGTGGAGAATCAATTAGATAGAACTGTTAAGGTCTTGCAGACTGATCAAGGATAAGATATCTTTCTGAATAATTTGAGACATTATGTCATGAGAAAGGTATTGATATACAGTTGACCATTCCTAGGATTTCGCAACAAAATGGTATAGCGAAAAGAAGGAATAAAACATTATTAGAGATTGTAAGATCTATGATTGCACAAGCAAACCTCTCAGTATCTTATTGGGAGATGCGCTATTAACAGCTGCTTACATTCTGAATAAGGTCACTACCAAATCAGTAACTTCCATACCCTATGAATTATAGACAGGTAGGAAACCTGAACTTACTTATATGCGACCATGGGGGTACGCATGATATGTGCATATTTTTTTTAGTAAATATGAAAAGTTGGGTGCTAAAAGAAATAAATGTATCTTTATAAGATACTCCGAGCACTTAAAGGGATATGTACTCATAGGAGAAAACTCAAATGGAAGCGTTACTGAATTAAAGTCATTAGATGTGAACTTCTTAAAGAATGAATTTTCTAGTAAAGGTGAGATTGAAAAAGAATTTCAATGTTACGAGTTGAACTATTCGGATGATGTTCCATATCCGAACACTCAACTAGAGGAAGATAGAGAGTTATTTGAATACTCTATCACTAGTGGGAGTGATAAAGCTATTGGAATAGCTTATTCATTTGTTCCCAGTGGGAGCGAAGGGACTAACAAGTTAGTGCTCTCAAATAAATTAATTCGTAGAAGTAACTGTAAGGTTATCCCTTATCGTCAATTTGAGATTGAGGAGAAACTTTTATGCTTGCTTCACATAATTGTGATGAGCCAAAGAATGTGATAAGGCTCTCAATTCACCTGCTAGAGATTTTTAGATTAAAGCCATACAATAAGAGATGGCGTCAATGGAGTATAATCATGTCTGGGACTTGGTTAAATTATCATTTGATCGAAAATCCATTGGAAACAAATGGGTTCTCTGCATTAAGTGTAAGGAAAACGACTCAATAGAAAGATACAAGGTGAGGTTAGTAGTAAAAAGGTATACTCAACAAAAGAGTATAGACTATGAAGAAACCTTCTCCCTTATGGTAAGGTTTGCTTCCATCCGCCTTATATTAGCTATCGTCACACACATGAACCTAAAATAGCATCAGATGGATGTAAAGATAACATTTCTCAATGGAGAACTGGAGAAAGAAATTAACATGGAGCAGCCAGTGAATTTTGTTTCAAAAAAAGTTCAAGAGTTGAAAGTATGTAAGCTCATGAAATTGATCTATGACTTGAAATAATTCTCCAGATAATGGTACCTCTATTTCCATGAGGCGATCATGTCCTATGGATTTCAGATGACAAAAGAGGACCATTGTATGTATGTTAAGCTGGTAAAAGATGAGTTAATAATACTATCTTTACACGTGGACGATATTCAATTGGCCGAAAATGACAACGAGTTTAAGGTAACCATAAAGTGATGGTTATTCTCAACTTTCGAGATAAAAGATATGAGAGATGTTACTTGTATTTTAAGAGTTAAAAATCAATAGAGATCGTTTAAGGAGAATTCTGGCTTCGTCACAAGAGTCATACATCAAAAAAAAAAAAAAAAATCTCGAACGATTCTATATGGCTGATTGTAAGCCTATGGGTACTCTCATCTCAAAAGAGTAAAACTCTTTGTCATGAAATATGTCCTAAGACTCCATAAAAGCATGAAAGAATGCAAAAGAATCTTTAGTCTAGTACTATCGGAAGTCTCATGCATGTTATGATGTATACGAGACTTGATATTTGCTATTTAGTTGGACTGATTAGTAAATATCAATCTAATCCTAGACAGAAATATTAGATTGCTGTGAAAAGAATTTTAGAAATGGACTGCTGATTACTCCCTGTATTATCAAGGTGGTAATATGCGTTTATAGAAACGGGTATGCTTTCTGTTTCCGTTTTATTGTTTTATTGAATTTATATATTGCTATGAATTCTTTCATTAACTATATAAAAAAACAAAAAAACAAAACAAAATAAAAGTAAAAATCAAAATAAAACTAAAGAAAAGGAAAGATGGAACCGAAGCCTTCAGCCTTGCTCATTTGCTTCTCTCTCTCTCTTCTGGTGTGTTATAATTGTATGGTGAAAGCACCTATTTATAGGCACCTAATCCTTGAGTGCCAAGATTTCCTCAATTAAGAGGGATTTTGCTTCTAACTCTGATTTGGAATCAAGGTTTGATATGGAAAGTGAATCCATTTTATTTTTGGTCTAAAACTCTTCATAATTTGCTTAATGCATTTAATTAGAACGTTTCAAGGTTTAGGAAATTGATTAGGAATGCTAAAAGATGAAATCCGAATTTCTTGTGTTTTCTGTAGCTGTCAAGTCTCATGACAACCTGACCTTCGGGTACTAAATTGGTCATAATTTTCTCTAAAAAATTCTGATTGATGAATCATTAATAGCTATGGAAACTAGACATCCGGAGCTTTAATTTGATGTGTTATAGCTTATATAACTTGAACTGTGTACTTTATACAAGCTTCCATAAATCATGTCATGGTTATGCCCAAAAATTCTATAATTTACTTCTTGAACATTTCCCCAAATCCTTGAGTTGCAATTAATATTCAAAAATCCTTTGATTCCATCATTTTTCTTCTCAAAACCTAATTCAAAACAAATTAAAAGTACCAATTCCACACAAAAATGTAACATAAATAATAGGTAAAATGAGCATAGAATGTTAATAATTATTGCCCCAACATAAGCCTTCGTGCAGATTAATCAAAGTGAAGGTAAGCCTTCGCACTATAAATGTAAAATACATAAGGTAAGCCTTCACTCATATTAATCAAAGTGGAAGGTAAAGCCTTCGCACTATAAATACAAAATGCGGAAGGAAAGTTTTCACACAGATTTACAAGAGTGGAAAGTAAGCCTACGAACTACAAATATAAAATACGGAAGGTAAGCCTTCACGCAGATTAATCAAAGTGAAAAATGAGCCTTTGCACTTTAAACACAAAATAAAAATTATTCACACTAAATATTCCACATAACCGCAGTTAATTTTCGTATGAATTAAGTAAAGTAGGAAACAGGCTCACATACTAACACATTAACCTTTACCGAAGGGATTTAGAATCAATTGCAAAAATAGAGCGAAGTTCATTAAAACAATGTCATCACAAAAGTTAAATCAGTGATCAAGAATAATCTCCTTAATGTTTGAAGAAAATTACAACCTTCGTGCAAAAACAAAATGCCCATCACTTGTACTTAAAATATTTCTTAATGGTTAAAAAAAAAAAAAAAAAACCATTCAATTGCTTTCTCTTTCCCTTTGCTGGATGACCCGAACTTTAGATTGCTGGGAGGAACTTCAAACTCGATGTTAGCTCCATCATCCTCTATTGCAAACTCCTGAAGCTCAAGAGAAGTATCCTTAAAAGCTTTATCTTCTGTAGGCTCCGTAATAGTACTAGACCCACTTCCGTCTTCGGGTTGAGGGTTCCGGAGGCTATCGACTGACTCTTCAATAGACCGCCTTAAAGCCTCGACGTCAAATAAGGGATTGATGGCCTTCACCAAGTCAATAGCCCCAAACATCCCCTCTACGATGAGGTCAATCTGAACACCCATTTGGAATTCTTGAGAAAGTAAAAACATTTACGCCGCCTTACAAGGATGCTCCAAGTGGAGGCACCTAATCATTTCATGAGCCTCGTTGATTTGGGTCTTCCCCTTCAATATCTCATCCTTTTGAGGTCTTCCCCTTCAATATCTCATCCTTTTAAGCCTCTTGAAGCTCTTTAACCTCTTTTTGTAAAGCTTGGACATCTATCTTGAGTGTTGAAACTTGTTGTTCCTATGCGATTAAAGTATCCTAGCCAATATAAAGCTAAGACTCTAGCTTTTTTCCAATCTCTCTAGCCTCCTCCAAGCTGCAACTCAACTATTTGTTTGCCTCCATGATAGCTCTGACATTCCTGGCACTAGCAACACCCTCGTGTAGAGGTGAAATGCCCTGAAATTAACATAAGTGATGAAACTGGACGAAATCAAAAACGCATAAAAACTCGAAAAATATAATAACAAAAATAATAATAACACAAAAGGACAAACCAGAAAAAAAGTGATAAATTCCTAGTCGGAGGTGGTAGTTTGGTCAAAGTTTACCTCACCCAACATCATCACTTCGGGCTAGTTGATGAACAAACTGGCAAAGGAAATCTAGCCCACCTTCGGGAGATAAAGTAGCCTATGGAGGATCCCTTGGTTCTAAATTTGGCCCTCTTGGCGAGGCTCTGTAGATTGAAATTAAGAGCCATCTAATGGTGACGTAGTAGATTTAGAGGTGCTATCTGAAAATTCTCCACTTCCCCTTAAAGGAAAATCGTTTTGCAAGCTCCTACTCCTTTAGTTTAGTTTTTTTTTTTAGTTGTTAATTTTAATTTAGTGTTTGTAAATTCATTTCTTTTTTTTGGTAGTTTGAACAAGTTAGTTTTAAAATAATTTTAGTACTTGACAAGTTGGCCCAATGCTCATGGGAACGATATCTTACTCATCATTGCATTACTTGTAGACCGTGTATACTTGCACGGATTTCTCATATGTGTGTTGTGTGAACTCGGCACGTGCTTAGAAATTAGCCATCAAATTTTTGGCACTGTTACCGGGGATTGAGTGCCAATTTTTATTTATACTAATATTAATCAAGGCTTCCCTAATTCAAGCTTTTTTCTTTCCTATTTCCTTTTAATTTTGTTTTTGAATTTTTATTTTTCATTTTTGGAGGAATGGATTACAGGAACTACTAGTGGTTTAATGAAAGTGAGATGAATGCCTTCCAAGACCCATTTATGGGATATGATGAGAGTGGGTGGAATGGTTAATCAAGTTTCATATAGGGTGAAGATCCAACTCAAGCTTCATACATGTGTTCATCGTTTTCATTACACTTTCAAGACTAATATTAGCAGTCTTATATTCCTCCAAAAAAGATGAAGCGCTCACTTGAAGAGGTATTGATGCACTACTTGTCTCGAACTGATGCTCTAATGTAGGATCAACAGGATTTAATACAGGAACAACTAGCATCAATGCAACACCAATAAGCTCTACAAGTTTGGCTGGTTTAGATTACTAGCGCACTCAATGATAATCAACAAAAAGCACTTTCTATTGATGAGGAAAGCAACTCTGAGAGTGAAAAGAAGAAACAATGTTATGAAAGTGCTTTAAACAATGAAGAATGGTTAAATATGAGTGAAGAAGAGGTCACCTCAACATGGGAACCTTTCATTGATGATAGAGTGGTCAAAGATGAAAAGGATGAAGTTGAGAAAACCTTGAGTCACGTATAAGAACCTGAGAAGCTACATCAAGTTGAGAAAACACCAGGTGTTTCACAATGAATCATCTCTAAGAAATTTGATTGGGGATATTCGAGTCAACCTCTGTTACACAATAGTTGGTAGTGTTGGGGTTTCTGCCCTAAGAGCTTGTAATATTGTAAACGGTTTTATAAATTTTAATAAAATATTCATTTCATTCAATTTATATATTTTGCAAAAATCGTATATATCATGAGAAACATCCTTGATTACTGATGTAATTTCAAACTAAGTATATAAGTGTTATATACAGGTGGATTTAGTTTGAGATAAGTAATTTAAAGAGTCCGTAGAAAACAAACGAAGCTGGGTACTTCATTTGTGGTAAATCTACAGCTGCGGTCCCTTTCGTATTTGATACGATAGTCTTATCCAAGACTATTCATGTGGTGACGTGGAAATGGAGGCACCTTATATAATAAAGATTATATAGGACTGGACCACGATAAATATAAGTCTCTAAATAATATCCGTTAATCTTAGAGATTTATATTTATCAACCAGATGATCATATATGAATTGATCTTAATTCTGAGTGTATTATGAACTCCTGCTTGTTAAGTTATTTCCTTTGATTTACATGGGTGAGATCGGTGTAGATACCCGATCAATAACTTCGTACTTTGGGGATATGATTTAATAAGTAGCTGGGAACATTCTATACAATAGTGAAATCCACTCCTTCTTGTGAGAAGTAGAAAAGTAGTTCTCTTAAGGGTTGATTCAGGTCTTGAACAATAAGAGCGCTCAACTTTCTGTTTATATGTAAACAGAAAGATAAATTCATAAGTTGTTATGAATATATTGTTCATTAGAGAATCAATGGTACTTAAGGATCAAGAAATAATTAGAGAGGTAAAACGGACATTTGACCTTGCTCTAATTATGAACTATTTGTGGAGGGTCAAATCATATGTAGTGATTAAATCAATGGACACTGAAAAATTTCAGATTGTATAAAAAACATCTACAATTTTGAGAGTGCAATCTTAAGTTTTTAGTGGAATAACTTTAAGATTAATAATAGTGAATTATTTAATTAAAGAGTTTAATTAATAATTCCAATATTATTGGAGCTCAAAACTGTAGGTCCATCGGGTCCCCTTGATAGCTCATTTTACTATAAGAAACGTGTATATAGAATATTGTAATTGGACCGTCCAATTACAGATGTTACATAAGTAACAAAAATTTGTGTTCACTTGGTATTTGAATAATATTGATTATTCAAATTATTTAATTATTAATTATGAATTAATAATTATTTAATTAATTTTATAAGAGGTTTTGAATCCAATTCTTAGTGACTTTGGTATAAATTAATTATGAATTAATTTATTAAAAGTTACAAGTTCTATTTCAAAATGTAATATGAATTAATTTTGAATTAATTATATTATATGGGGCAAAAGTTTAATTACAATAAGATTAGGGTCAATATTAATATTGATTAATTAAAACCCTAATTGTTTGCCTATAAAAAGAAAAAGTTTCTTTTCTACATCTAGGTTTTTGGTTGTTGTTTATGTTTTTGAGAAAAAACAAGAGAAAAGAAAAAGTTTTTTTTCAACAAATACAAAGAACAAGAATTTGTGTCTTTGTTCTTTGTGTAACCAAAATCAAACACTCACCTCTTATAATCATTTATTTAATTTGATTTTTTTTTAAAGAAATCAAAAAGTAAGTGAGCACAATTCTATATAATTGTGCCCACTCGCTTGTTTCTTGGTTTCGAGATATATCAAGGAAGGCAAGGTGGTGAGCAATCCACAAAGATCAATACAGAAGGTAAAAATATGATTTTTATTTCTTTATATTATTTTTATTTCATTGTTTTATAGATCTTGGATTCTTGAGTTTTCTAAAAACGTTTTTGAAACTCAATGTTCCGCAAAATCCTTAATTTTAT
This sequence comes from Nephelium lappaceum, assembly GCA_021234005.1. Taxonomy (NCBI): domain Eukaryota; kingdom Viridiplantae; phylum Streptophyta; class Magnoliopsida; order Sapindales; family Sapindaceae; genus Nephelium; species Nephelium lappaceum. The sequence goes on from CM038007.1 coordinate 2,499,371, forward strand.
GAAAAACAAATTGTTGATTTTTGTTTTTTCATTCCATCAGGTAGATAGGATCTAAATCGAAAGAGGGAACTAGTTGAGGATGAGTCGATGGAGCAACATGGTGAACATACAATGAGGGTTCAAGATGAAAAGGTGATTTTCAAAGCACTTAAAGTCACGAAAATGCCACAAATAGGAGAGGTTTGTTATGAGGTCGATGTGGGGCATAATAGCGAAGTGGTTTTGGAAGTTTAGCCATCATCACACCAACAAAGGCGCATCTTCAGTGCCCAAGATAAAATTTCTTGGGATAAATTCAAGTGTAGACAAAAAAGACCATTCCTTTGGATAAAGACTTAACCCATGGAAACTGGGTTTATAAAGTGGCAAAAAGTCGAGTTAAGACTATAAAATAGCATTTCTTAGGAGGCAACCCAAATTCTCTTACTTTTAATTTTGCTTGTTTTATTTTATTTTATTGTTTTTCATTTTTGCTTTGTTAATTTGATTTTATGGTCTTGTTTGCTTTATTTGTGCTTTGTAAAGGTAATTGAAGGAGGAACGAGGAATGTTCAAGATTTCAAAGTTGCTGAACCTCAATCTATCAGGTAAGTTTCTTAATCGTTCCCTCATTTTTCATGGCTTATAGTTAAAAATAGGTTTGGGGGTTTTGAATATTGAAGTTGTTCCATGTTTTCTTTCCTTATAGGATTCAAACTATTTTAGGTTGTATATATACATAGTTTTTATCTTATTTTGCATTTCATGGTTTAGAGTTACTTTGTGCAAGTTGTACATATTGATGTGGTTTAGCTCCATTGGAACATCTAAGATGTTATCGGTAACATTCATAGGGAGTGAGCAGAATATTACATTAGGGAGCGTCGTATATTCATGCTTGATTGTTCAACTAAGTTTTAGATGTGATGGTAACTATGACATGCTTGGAGTGCCTTGAGTAATAGTGGAGACTTCCCATGTTCGCTTTTGAGCCTTAGCGTTTCATTTTAAGGGATGTTTTCGTTTTATTCCTAAACACTTTCTATGTGCATTAAATTGAGTAGATTGACCTCATTAGGTTTTGTATTGGATTTTAATGACATGTCTTGCATCTATCAAATCATTTACTTTGCTAAGTGGATTGAATGAATTTTGAGATATGATACTAGGCATTATGTGTTTAAAAGCTACTAAAAGGCCAAACACTTCCCTACCACTATGTGTGTGTTCCATTAACCAATTTGAAGCCTAAACATGTAATAAGCTTATTATTTTGTTCATGCCCTAAAAAATTAATCAAGTCTAAGCCCAAAATGAATGTGACCTTACCCTTGAAAGCTTGGATTTGCATTAGAGACCAAAAATTAGGCAAAGAAGGGAATATATTAAAAAAAAAAAGGAATTGAATGAAAGGAAGGAAATGTGTGGTGAATGTAATTTTGTGTTTGAAAGAGCTTGTAAATATTTGAATGTGATTTAAAAATTTGTGCTTGTGAGCTCAAAAATGCAAAAGATAGAAAAAGAATGAGCATATTCAATATATATATATATATCAATCAAAGAAAAGTAGTGAATGGAAATGACAGAAAAGGAGACTTAGATTGTGAAAAGATGCCTGAGGAGATCCATGCCTAAATGAAGACATCATTAGGTCTCTTAATGTGATCCTAAGTTTGTTTGCAACCTATTTTTCTACTCTTTTCTTAAACCATTCACCTTTTGGCCCCATTACAACCCTAAATCAAGACCTAGTTGATCTTTTAAGAAGTTTGACTGGCTAGCAAAAGTAAACAATGAATGAAATGTCATAACATCCCAATTCATTGTTGGTTACTTTTCAATTCCCATTTAGTAATAAAACCTCACAAGTATATGAATCATATAGTGTAGAGGTTACAGGATTGTCTCCATAGGGACACGGGAATCGATTACCAAACTAGTCCTACATGAAAATAAAGAAATAAATAAATAATAAAGTGTGCTAGGATTTCGGATTCTATTTAGATTTAGAAATTAATTTTAAAGTATTGAAGATTTATCGATTGTGTTTGTCACTAGTTTATCACTAATTCTCTCAATATATCTCTTTCGATGATGCATTGAACATACTCTCATCCACCGACACCTATCTTTCGATGGCTATCAAATGAACAAACACTCATTAGATTCAAGATAATCTACTACCTAAGTTGGTTTGGTATTTTTTATGAGATACTCGACTGTTACTCGAGCACTCATGGTGACCCGGCAGTCACACGAGTGACCTATTTTCCTTTCCTAACCTAGGGTAGGCATTTTATCAAGCATTTTGTGTGCTATTCCTTTTGGTCTCACCACACAACTTCAAATCATGCATACGATGGCCAATCACATACAAGCATTAAATTCTAAAATTCCGACTCCATATACACAACATCCTCAAGCAATAACAATCAACTCTTAATATTAAAAATCAAAATTCGTCATTATCCTAACACAATATGTAACACTACTACATATAAAGCAAAAATTACAAATATAAGAGTAAAGTTGAAAATAAAACCCATGAATCTCCCTCTTCTGAGTTTGAATCCATGGAGCTCCTCTCTTTTGAGTTCGAGCCTTTGCATCCTCTTCTCCACTCTTGCAAAGCTTTCTCTCCAAAGTATGGGTGAATGATGTTGGTGGGTGAAGGATTAAAGGTGAAATGGAGGTGATTTGAGTTGAGAATCAAGGGTAAGAGAAGGGGCATGAGAGCCCTATTCTCAACCTCTCAAAACTGCTCTAAATGGTGAAGATTGGTATATTTAAAAGTTGGAGAGTTAGGGCACGAAAATTGGGTTGGAAGGTTGCAAAATTACCTTTTCCAAGTCTGGCGCTCATCGGGGCACTTGGAACGGCCTAGGTGCGCTATGGGGTATACTTGTGGCAGTGTGTGACACTCCCTTAGGAGCCTGGAGGGGCGTAGGAGGGCCCAAGAGCATGCTTAGGGCAGTGGGACGCGCTTATTGGGGCGTAGAAGTGGCTAGGCGTGCAAAGGGGCGTGCTAGGTCTGACCTTTGCTTAGTAAATTGATCATATCTTTCTCTATGGACCTCCATTTCATGAACTGTCAGTTACTATGGAAACTAGACACCTGTAACTTTAATTTGATAGGTTGTAGCTCATATAACTCAAATAGATGACTCCACATAAGCTCTCACAAATGAACCCATCTTTCAAGCCCAACAATCCACAATCATGCCATTTTTCTTACAAAATCCAAACCCAACAGTTCTTTGGCTTGATTTCATATGGAATCCTTTCCAACCAAGTGTACACACTATTTAGAGACTTATTTCCTAAAAATCACTAAAAAACACATAAAAAACACTCAAGAACAACAACAAGGATATAGATTTGGAGGCCTAAATTTTCACTAAAAATACCTTTATCATTCATTCATGAGGTCCTTTGCATTCATATGAGCATCTTTCTACCATTATATTCACATGCAATTAATAATTTGATATTTTATTATGCATAACCTCCCTTTTGCATGTGTTTGGTGAGAGTGTTTTTGCTTAGGGTCCGAGAGCCAAAACAGAAAATTCTTGTGAGGATTAGAGCTAGTCATGGCAAATTACATCATTGGCATCTCCTTGGTTTGTTTGTTGTTGTTCCATAACATCTTTTGTTCTAGTCTAGGCATCTTGCATGAAGTGTTGCTTCCTTGGGTAATGTTGTGGTCATTATCTTATAAAGTAGTCGGCGTGAATCTTTAGGTTTCAACTAAGCTACATCATGTCACCTCTTTTTACTCGCATAAGTCTGTTTATAGGCTCATGAGACTATATTTGTCCATTAAGGACACCAAAGGGTTTAAAGGCTTGCTTCGCATGTTAAGTGTCATCGTGTTAACCTACAAAAATGGTCAAATAAGTAGTACATATGTTTAAAGTTTTATTTTTTTGTTGTGTTTTACCAACTTTTGCTCAAGGACGAGCTGATAAAGATATTTTTGGTAAAGATTTAAGCCTCTAAGTATTTGTTGTCATTATCTGGTATGTTTTTACGTGTTTTTAAGAAATAAATTTGGAAATAGTGTTTGCACATAATTGTGAAGGTTTGGATCATTTTTTAGGCAAAGAATTAGAGGTGAAGAAGTGACAAGAGCAATCACTAAATAAGCAATCATCAAGTAGAAAAATGCAAGGAAATGGAGGCATGTTGGATGAGAGAAGCAACTCATTTGTCATAACAAAGCAGTGTACAAAACAGCCTATAACAACCTTTTATGCAGCCCCACACCTCTTAGTAGCCTAACTTATCAACTAATAAAGCCTCTCATAAGTTGACTTGAACCAGCAGCCACAACAGCTCACTGCGCCTCCACAAAAGCTTTTGTGCATGCCAGCCTTTTTCACAGCTGGCAGCATGCTGATATGCACGCCCTCATGTCCAATAGCCTCTCAAGCAGTGCACAACAACCACACCAGCATGCCAGCACCTAAGCACGCCCCCTTGTGTGCTCACCTACCATCATGCTTCTTCTCTAGTAGACATGAACACCAACAGGCACCTTCATCTATCACGCACAAATCAGCTTGTTATCACTCTGCATAGCTTGTTGCAAGCTTACCAGCCTCCCTACTTGCCAAACAACGTCTATCTTACTACGTCTCCTATATTGCTCTTGTTTTTGCACATTGCCTTACACGCTGCTTAACCAAGTTGTGCACCAAAGAGGGCCATATATTGTCAACCCATTCCAGTAACATACAAGACACTTTCAACAGGGATATTTTTGACTTTTCCTTTCACATTTCATACCCTAACTCTAAAGCCTTTAAATACACTCAAATCACACCATTTTCAATAGTTTTAAAGGGCTAAGAATAGGGCTTTCATGTCCCTTCTCTCACCCTTAATTCTCACTTCTAAATACCTGCATTTCACATTCAATCCTTTACCCATACTTTGGAAAGAAAGCTTTGCAAGAGTAAAGAAAAGGATGAAAAGTCTCAAACTCGGAAGAGAGGAGCTCCATGGATTCAAACTCAGGAGAGGGAGATTTATGGGTTGTTTTCTCAACTTTTCTTTTGTATTTGTAATTTTTCCATTGTATGTAGCCATATTTTGTATTATGTTGGGATGATGATGGATTTTGATTGTTAATATTAATGAAATTGATTGTTACTGTTTGAGGATATTGTGTATGTTGAGTAAAGATCTTAGACCTTAATGTTTGTATGTGATTGGCCACCATATGCATGATTTTGAGGTTCTGTGTTGAGACCGGAAGGAATAGCACACAAAGTGCTTTATAACATGCCTATCCTAGGTTAGGAAAGGAAAATAAGCCACTCGTGTAACAACAGGGTCACTGTGAGTGCTTGAGTTACAATTGAGTATCTCATAAAAATACCAATCCAACCTAGGTAGTAAATTATTTTGAACGTGATGAGCTCTTGTTCATTTGATAGCCATCGGAAGATAGATGTCGATGAATGAGAGCATGTTTGATGCATTATCGAAAGAAATGTATTGAGAGAATTAGTGATAAATTAGCGGCAAACACAACTAATAAATCTTAGATGATTTCATAATTAATTTTCATATCTAAGTGGAATCCGAAATCTTCGCACATTTTATTATTTATTTATTTATTTTCATCTTGGACTAGTTTGATAATCGATTCCCACGTCCTTGTAGAGACAATCTCGTAACCGCTATACGACATCTATACGATTTATATACTTGCGAGGTTTGTTACTAAATGGGAATTGAAAAGTAACTAACAAGTTTTTGGCGCCATTGCTGGGGATGTGTTCGGATTGGTTGCCAACTCTAGTCCTAGATTCTTTTAATTTTGCTTTATTGTTTTTGTTTTTGTAGGTTGTTATTTTCATGCAAAAAGGACACGGTCTTGAGAATGGGACTTAGTTTCGAACTCCAAATGTGTCTGTCTTGCCTAGACGTTAAATTGTGTGCTTGGTGGAAGACAACCCACCTAGGTATTTTCTTTTGAGTTTTATATCATTTTTTCCATAAAATTCAACGTTGTCTATGATTTTGGTTTAGTTTTAGGGTGTGGAATTCAAAAGTTAGTTTTTGTATGCTTTTTTCTTTTTATTTTGTTTTGACTTTTGGAACGCATACTTTTGTGCCAAACAAATTTCGTATTGTCTATGATGCTTAATTTAGTTTTGAAGTTGTGAATTTCGAAATGCTTAGTTCATATGTGCATTTGTTCGTTGGTTTTATTTTTGACTGGTATTTGTTGTTCTTTTAAAATTTATATTCCTTTGCCATAAAGTCTTATATTGTCTATGATGCTTGATTTAGGTTTGGGGGTGTGAATTTTGAAAGTTTTAGTTCTTGTGTGCAATTTGTAAATGTGTTATGTGTGATGTGAATATGTTTTATATTTCTTATGGTTACATATTTATATATTTCATAACTTATGTATATTTTTGGTTGTGTACATAGTTGTATTTTCTTTGAAGCCTTCAAACCTTACTAACATTAGGGATAATGTTAGGTTTTGGGTTTGTGGGTGAGGCTAGTTAATAGTTAGGTTATTTTTAATTTTATTTTGTTAGGTTGATTTTACTTTAGGTTAATAAATAATTTTTGTATAGTTCTCAATTTTTAGGCAAAAATTTTCAAAAAAATTCCCAAAATTTTTCAACTTATTTTTTAAAAATTATAGGAGTAGACTAGATTCTTTTGTGAAAGTGTACATTTAGATGTGTTGTAGCTCCTATGAAACACTTAAGATTTTATCGGTGACATTCATGGTTAGTGAGCAAAATGCTGCTTTAGGGAGCTTTGCATGTTTGTGCATGTTTGCTCAACTAGGCATGAGATGTGATGGTGATGATGATTTACTAAAAGTTGCCATGATTAATAGTGGAGACTTCCCATGCGAGTCATTGAGCTATAACATTTCATTTTGAGGGTTGTTTTCCTTAAACACTCTTCTTGTGCTTTAAATTGATTAGTTTGATCTCAAATAGGCTTTGCATTGGATATTGATTACATGTCTAGCATTAAATAAATAGTTTGTGTTGCTTGTGAGTTAAACAAATTTTGAGATGTGATACTAGGCGTTTTATGCTTAAAGCTAGTAAATGGCCCAAAGACTTTTCTACCCTTGTGTATGTGCTCCAATAGCCAAATTTGAAACCAAACACACAATAAGCTTCATTTTTGTCCATAACCTATAATTTTCCATTCCAAATCTGAAACTAATAATGCTTTACCCTTTTAAGGTTGGGATCCAGTAGAGACAAAGTTAGACAATAAAGTGGAAGGAAATATGAAAATTAAGTAAGTTGGTGAATGTGATATGCGCTTGCTAGATTCAAAAAAATAAATAAATAAATAAAATCGAAAATCAAAAGTAAATAAGCAAACATAATAAAAAAAAAAGAAAAAAAATTGCAAAAGAAGGAAAGAAGAGCAAAAATGAAATGAGAAATAAAAAGAAAAAGTAGTTGTGAAGAAAAGAAGAAAAGAAACCTAGAAGTGTGAAAAAGAAATCAAAAGAGATCCATGCCTTAATGAATACATCATTTAATCTCTTAGTATGATCCTAGGTTCATTTGTCAGCTACTTATGCCTCCTTTCTTTAGCCCCTTCACCCTTGGCCACATTACAATCTAGGAAAAAGCCCTAGTTGATCTCTTGAGGAGTTAGACTCACTTGTGAGAATGATCCATGATTTTACGCTTCTAACTTGGGCTTTTGTGGTGAGAATTCACATAAATTCAGTTATTTTAATTTGTGTTTAGTGTAATTTTCACGTGAGCTACAATATACAAGTTAACGAGCAAGAATTGAAATCCTTTATAAGAATTTCATGAATGTGAAAAAGCAATGGTGACGCAAGTTGATATGTGTGGGATGAGATTCTTGTAAAGAGTAAATCATGTAAGAAAGCCTAAAGAGAAACATGATCAAGCTGCAGCTATTACAAGAGGAAATACCAAACAACAGCTTTAACTTGAAAATTTGAAAACACATTTCAGCCCATGTCTAAGTCTTCACACACGCTCATGCATCAGCCAGCCCCCAACCAGGAACATATCTAGCTTCTTTACAGTCTAAGACAGTGAGCTACATAAGACTATCCTCCACAACAACCCCTTACCAACCATTTGCATGCTTAACAGCAAGCTTCCATGCCTCACAATGCCTAAACAACCCTGTATTTCTACCTGCTTCATGCACACCTGGGCGCTTCCTCCTTAATTAGCGTGCAAGCAAACATGATCAGCACTAATAGCTTCTCCAAGTGCATATAGTTGTGCGCACACCTACTACTTAGCGCTCAAGGTAGCGTGTATCACTCCTGCACGACCTGCATTGCATCAATCTTGTTCAAGCGCTGCAACACATGCTTCTTCACCAAACAGTGAACAGCTTTGCCCGACCAGCACTTACTACCATCAACGCATGCTCACCAATTTGCTTATACACACCTAAGTCTGCCATTCAGCCAATCCAACATAGCCCTTGCAGCAAAACAGGCTTACTTGCGTGCATACACTCCAACCAGCAAACAGCCAGTCCCTCACCAAGAATGCCTAGCACCATGCTTACTTGTCACTAAGCACGCCACTAAGCTCGAATTACTGGTAGCTCATTCGACAATGTGTAAGAGAACTTCAACACGGGCAATTTGGACTTTTCATCATCCAACTTATGCCCTAGCTATTTGAGAACTATAAATAGGTCACTAAAGGCCGCAAAAAACAACTTTTGGCGGGGGAGCAGCCCCTAGGGCTCCAAGGATTCAAGTTTGCCATTTCTAGGCTCAAGGGGAGAATTCACCCACACTTTGCACCATTCGACAAGGAAAAGAGCAAGAGAGGAAGATTCAACTTTGGAGAAGAAGGGTGGCCACTTTTGGAAAGAAGGAACTTCTCTTAAACTCCTATAAGATTCTCTTACTCTCTCTTTTATTGTTTATTGTGAAAATGTTGATGAATATGCATTGTAGGGTTGGTTTCCCCTTTGTATCTATGAATTAATTTGTTGTATAGGGTTGTAATGTAACCAAACTATGTAGCTTGACTTATCATTTATCTTTGAAGCTAGATTTTTCCATTATAATTTTTTACTTTAATTGTGTTTAATGCTCCGAAGTTAATTAAACACTAATTAGGAGATTTAGTAAGCATATTGAATTTGGAAAATGAATGTATGTGTTTAGACCCCAATTAAAGTAACATAATTAGTATGGGATAGGAATATACTTAGGTTGCTTGTTGCATCATTATTAAGTAATTTAGACTTAATGAACTCGACTTAGTTGATCCATATATAGTGAGTTAAGTAAGCTTTAGAATGTCCACTAGACTATCAAAAGAGGCATGTGAATAAATTAGACATTACTCAATTGAGGATTGGATGGAGATAGAGTGAAAATGTTAAATGACTAGGTTGGGTGAATTGGTGAGGTGAAGTTGCAATCCTAGGGCTCCTATCCTTGTAGTTTAGTTCTTTATCTTTTGTTGTTAATTTTAATTTAGTCTTTATAAATTCATTTCTCATTTTTGGTAGTTTGAATAAGTTAGTTTTAAAATAATTTTAGTTCTTGACAAGTTGGCATAATCCTCGTGGGAATGATATCTTACTCATTATTGTATTACTTATGTGACAGACCCCATTCCTTAGGCGACCTTACAGTAACCTCACGGTAACCCTCCATTGGATATCTAATTCGGCTGAGAAGTTCTTGTGAAGTTAAACCGTCTACTTTTCTAAATCTTTTCTATACTTTTCTAAATCTTTTCTATATTTTACTAAACTTTCTTTAAACTGCGGAAACGTGGGGAAAATTTTGCTTTTTCTTTTTTTCTTCCAACTATTTACAAATGGATTTATGAAAATTCAGGCAATATAACAGTTATTTTCTAAACATGCCACCCTGCAAAAGTTTCAAAAATACTTTTAAATACTTTTATAGCGAATCAATTCTCAACTTTTAGGCCTCGAGCCCTAAAATCATTTTCTACAATCCAACCACAACCATGTTTTTAATTATTATAAACTAAAAATCATTTTACTAAAACTAAAATTTCCATATAAATTCCAAACATTATTTACAATATACATATCAAAATTATTTACAAGTATATACCTTCATAAAATATGAAAATTATACATGAATATGATATCCCAAAACGCATCATGTCAAAGTTGGCCCACCTGGTCACGTGTAGGAGATCTGACATTGCGATCATACGTTCCTACACCTGGGGAGGTTTTTTCAAATCAACGTGGAAAAAGCTGGGTTAATGGAGCATAGTGAGTGGTGAATAATCTTTCTCTACTAAAATTTCTTTTTTTAAAATACCTCCCAAAAATTGTAAAGGAAGTTTCTAAATAACTTACTAACGTTGTAAGGTAAATCTTATATGTTTAACAAGTATCTTCATAAAATTCATGTTTAAATATAAAGCATGATAATATTGCATACATATAATGGAAGAAGTAAAAAGTATAACATGCTAGTAATTTGTCAATACTTCCAATAAGCATTCAAAATAACGAATTTCTAGATCGTCACATCTTCTAATAAAATTTTCTTGCTAAAATCATATATCTTCTTTAAATAAATTCATGAAACTCATATGCATGGATAAAAATATAATAAAAGCACATATCCATGTTGAATACAAAAAAGATATAATATACTAAAATCGATCATAAATTCTTCACTAATCATTTAAAATCATTTCTTTCTAAATCTTTTCGTTTCAGAATGACATGTTCCAATACTGAACGTTCTATTTCTTCTCGGATCATAAAATCTATAATTTACTAAAAATGAAATCATCTTTCTATATTTATGCCAAGCATAAATGTGAAAACTTTACTTGTGATGGGTAGAAATTATATAAAGTTTGAAATTATATAAAGTTTGGAATTCTAAAATATCATTAAGCTTTAAAGTCTATGCTATTTTCGCTTGGCTATTTTTCTAAAATGCACCAATTGGACCCAATGAGGCTATAAACTCACATGGCGACTAAACTAGCACTGCACAATGTGAGGGGAAGCTAGTCACATGCCAACTAAGCTAGCGCCGCACAATGTGACATCACGTGACAACTAAACTAGTGCCGCTCACCGTGACTCTAAAAGACTTCCCACCACCACAAAACGAAATGCTACATCGCATAAGTGGTGTGAGATATCACCCTACATGTCTGGAGGCAACTCTATAGACTTAACCTTGACTTTGACATGCTTTGGGTGGAACGAACCATTCATTCCCCCAATACTAGCGACACGCCCCCACTACTTGCCACACACATACATAGAGCTCTACGGCCAGCTCTTTAGCTTTCTTTTCTATCTTTTCTGTCAATTCCATATTTTCTAACACGGGTGGTCCATTGGCCTTTGAAAACTTTCTTTTACTTTTTGAAATGCTAAAATCATTTTCTTTCGCTTGAAAATATTAAAATCTTTCTCTTTTGCTTTTAAAAATACTAAAATCATTTTCTTTACTTTCGAAATACTCAAATCTCATCAAGTATTAAAATCTATTAATACTTGTACTCGGTATATAAAAAGTACTTGCAAACTAACATCTTTAAGATACTTGAAATCATGAATACTAGAAAATGAAAACGTGCTACATCTAATTAAATGACTAGAAATATTGCTCATATCACATACTTTAAAACATATAAAATAAAAGCATGCTTTCCGCTTTATCCACAAGAGATTCACAACTAAAATCACACTCTTTAAAACATCCATATTAAGAGCATGAAAATAATTTATCAACGCTTGAAAATTGTAATTACAGTGAATTTGCTAAGAAAATGCTTTAAAACTTAATAAAAATATCCATTCACCAAAGTATATTATAGAACTTGAATGAAAATCAAATTGAAATATACTAAAACATTCCACTCACATGAATAACTATAATACTTGAATTGAAATTAAATTGCAATCTATTAAAATTCTCCACTCACCAAGTAAATTAATCAAATATAATCAATAAAACTCATAAAAATAGTTTTAAAAATAACCACTCACTACTTTCTTTTCCACCACTTAAACAATCTCTTAAAGGCTCCATTCGTGCTTCCACCTCCCCTACAAGCCATACATTAACATAAAATTTATCATAACTACCACTTAAACCATCCTTAAGAAGTTATGTACAATACTATCTCATTCTTGACTCATCTTTAGAATAAAATCCTAACATCCAATTTTCTTGATTTCTTTTACACAATTACGCTCAAACATCAACTAAACATCACTAAAACATATCAAAACAATCAAGTGGCAATTGCACACCTACTTTTCATGGCATGGCCAAGTACTAACCCATGACTTCCTATTCCATTTTCTTTCATTCCTTTGAATACCAATCAACTTAAATTTTTGCCAAAACATAATAAAACCATATCTCATATTAAAATAACTCAAGCTCATGCACAAACATGACTTGCCCTCACACTAGTATGCATGCCCATCCATTCATTCAGTTGATTTCCTTTTCATTTGACATTAATTTCATCACCTACATATCACATTTGATCAATCAACCCATCTAAACCATTCAAAAGCCATAATCTAACAAAATTACATAGTCATGGCCGAACACACCCTTAAGCCTATCAATTTCATTTTCTTATATTCTTTTTTATTCCAATCACTTCAATTTCATATCAACACATCATACAACTCATTCAAACATCAAAATCAACACAACACATACATATATATAACTTGACCCTACACTAGTATACAATCTAAATCTTCATACATTTGATTTTTCTTCTAATAAATCATCTCAACATCATATAAATTCTTATATAAACTCACCCATAACTCAAAAGACATTCAATTATGCCATATTCTCCATTTTGATCATACACTAGTATATCACACCATCAATCAATTCTCTTCATTTCAAGCTCAAAAATCATATCCAAATGCATCATTTAAACATTAATTAATCAACTAAAGCTTTAAAATCACAATCCATTAAATTTCATAGCATTATGGTATAAAACCCTAAACTTACCTTACTAATTTCCTTTATCACAACTCCTTGAAGCTCCTTTTGCTTTCTAATCTTAATTAAAAGTTAATCAACTCCTAAATATACCATAAATTTCATCGATGACTTAATTGATCATAAATTCTTAAAAACCCATCAAACTAACCATAAAATTAACTCACTTACCAACAACTTATCTTCACTTTTCCATGGCTATTTTTTGATAAAAACAAGGAGAAAAGATTGATGGAGACACTTTGGAACCTCTTCTTCTTCTTCTTCTTCTTCTTCTTCTTTCTTCTTCTTCTTCTTCTTTCTTTTTCCTTTTCTTTCTCTCGATTTTTCTTTCTTCTCACGGCTGCTCCAAATTTCTGCTTCCTTTGGCTCAATGTCACTTGTTCTCCAACCATTCATGCCCTCACTTTATTTATTAACTATCCAATTTACCATTTTGTCATTACTTTTGCCTAAAATTATCAAATTGCCATCCATTAGAAACTTGACAAGTGTCACCATCCTTATCTCTTTGCCAAGTGTCACATTTCTATGGGTTGCTTGTTTGACTTGTCTTCCTTTAGTCCTTTATGCTTATCTCTTTCAATTCGAACTTTCCAGAATGCCCAAATTCGACTTTTTCAACACTTTTTCAAAATCTTTTCAAAATTCACCGGAGCCTATAGTTAGACTCCCTACATACTCCTGGTAACTTTGATAACCCTTAAAAGTCATTCTATGCCCCTTAACAGCTCTCCATAAATTCACTAAATCGCCTCTAGCGATTTCTGGATTGATTTTTTTTAATCTAAATTACTTTCGAAAAGGTCATTTGGGTTTCTAAATTACCTCTTGAGTATCTTAATACTCATTTAGATCCCTTTCAAAATTTTCTAAATTCAAAAATCTTTCCGAAATTCCGGTCGGATTTAAAATTATCTCTATTTATCTCTAAATAAATTTAAAAAATATTCCATGGTCACCTAGGCATCAAATTGACCATGTAATACTTTAATTGGGTGTCTTAACACTCAATTCCCTGCTTCGAAAAATTCAAACGAAGTTTAGATCAACAATATTCACCTTTCCATTCGTAAGGATATTTTTGTTAAATCACTTTTGGAGCCCTTAAAAACTATCCAAACGGACTCATTTTCACTCCATTTTAGTTTCATTATATCCTAATACCTATTATGGAACTTTTGATTCACTTGATACATTTTTCAAAAAAATCACTATTCATCTAAAATTACTATTAATTCGAAAATACTATTCATCCGGATATACTAGTCATCTGAAAATACTATCAATCAGAAAGTACTATTCGTCTGAAAATACTATTCCTCTAAAAATACTATTCCTTCGAAAATACTATTTATGGAATTTCGGGGCTTACATTCTGGATTGTGTATACTTGTGTGAGTTTCTCGTGTGTGTACTGTGTAAACTCTAGGCGCACTCAAAAATTAGCCATCAGAGTTCAGTAAAGAAAATATATAGTGTTGTGTCCAATTTAAATAGTTGAAAAACATCCTTTTAAAAATTTTGGAAAAAATAACTAAAGATAAAGTCCGAATTGTGGCAACTTGCGAATTCGTTAAACAAATCTAACTCGATTCGTTTAATAAAAGGGTTAACCAAGTTGACACGATTATAATACGTATTCATTTAAATCAAACCCACATTCATTAATGTTTTGTGAATTCGTGTCAACTGATCATGTTGTGACCTAAATTGCCACCCCTAAGTATGATCTTGCGAAAGGAGATCCAATGACAAGGGAAGTGAAGACTCTCCCAAACTTACAAATCTCTTATGTCACGTGACCTAAATTGCCTAGGCTACTTTTTCTCCCTAACCTGCTTTCAAAGTATAGGAATAGTTCAACTAGCCACCACTATAATGCACAAAGGATTAAACAAAAAACAAACATATTATCAATATATATATATAAACTAAACAATTTTCATTAATAATAAGAAGCATATACTAAGTGTTGCACCTAAAATGTTCAAACAAAGACATAAATGTTAATACTACGTGATTGTTCAAGCCGCTTCTCAATTACCACCATACTAAGGCTGTAAAGAAGTATGTTTTAGGCGAATATACCTTAAAGGGATAAATTGTATACTTCTAAATTCTCTATCATGGTCCACATCTTTTGTTCTACAGGTCTGCTCATCATGCCTAATGAATAGATGGGTAGTTGATGATTATGTGAGCAAGCTTAAAGATGTCCTCTACATCTAGATCCTACCGTACCAAGAGCATTCTGGTTATGGTCGACATACTAGCCAATTGTGCTTCGAAAAGTCGCCACATGAATTATACAGGTTATCATTAAAGCACACTAAGATGATCTAGGTCGACATGCTTGAACCGAAGTCCAGTCATTATTATGAATTCTTGCTTCCTAAAACTATCTATGTGCCCCCCGATTTCAAATGGCATCTTATCATTGGTAGCACCATGAATGACCACCTCTCTAGCAAGAGCGTATAGCATCAAGATGGTAGAAAAATTCTATTGTAGAGGCAACTGTACAAACTATCCTAATAGGGACTCCTCCAAGAACTTGTCTCACATTCGATACTGTATCAAAGCCTCTTGTACTTTAGCAAGACGGCAAAGACCATAGCGTGTCCCTATCATTCCCTCAAGAATTATTTGTGAACCGTGCATATAATTGAATTCCCATGGCTAATCATCCATCTATATTAATGTTAAACAATGAATAGATAAAGGATAAATGCACCAAAAATTGCAAACAGTGACTATATAAGAAACCGAGTTTAATAGCCTAATTAAACCTAATTGGTGAAGCAACCAGATTTAATGATGCCATCAAACGATCAAGTTTAATGGTCTCATTAAACCCATTTACTTCATTAATCGGGTTTAATGAGGCCATTAAACCCAGTTCCAATATGGAAGACGATTATTCATCATCTTTAACATAATCGGGTTTAATGGCCTTTAACATGATCTGGTTTACCAAAACTCAAAAAATCACAACCAAAACTTAAAAAAAAAAAATCACAAAATCAAGCCAATGGTCGACTACCGTTTGAATGGAGGAGATGGTTGACATTGACGATGGTTAATAGTAGTCAACGAATAGTTGACGAACGTTTGTGAAGGTCGACGACTGTCCTCTTGCATTTCAGGTCACGATCGAGTCATAGTTGGGTTTACCTGGGTTGAAATGCGATTGGAAATATTTCCAACAAGGTTTCAACCCCTTTATGTATGTGAGGGCAGTTTGGTAATTATCTACTTCATTTTTTTAAAAAAAAAAATTTAAATGATAAGGGTATGTGGATAAATTTGTGGTAGAACATTGATAACAAAAAAATATATTGTTATTTAGTACTCATAAATCAAGCTTTTGTGATGAGAATTTGGATAAAATCTGGTGTTTTTTATTATTTTTGAGAATTTTATGCAAATTGAGAAATATAGGACCAAGTTGGTAATTTATATGAAAATTACGGATTTTGGGAAATAAATTGGAGATTTCTGGGGAGGGTTTCAATTCAAATCAGATTTTTGCAGAAGCAAGATAAGAATTTGATTAGAATTAGAAGATTATCTAGAAGAGTTTGAGGAGAAATCTAATGTGGAAGAAGATAAAGATAGAATTTGAAAGTGGATAAAGATGGAATTAAGAAGATAAAGATGAAATTAGGAAGAAATTGGATTGGAGAGGTTCTAGAAGTGAATTGCATAATTGTTGGGCTCAAAGTGTGTGACTTGCAAAAGCTTGTATGAAATGCAAAGTTTAATTTATGTGAGCCATAACTTATCAAATGAAAACCTCATATGTCTAGCTTTCATAGCTACTGACAGTTTGTCAATTAGAGTTTTCTAAAGAAAGTTATAGCCAATTTAGTGAATGAAGGCCAGTGCACTCGCAGGTTGGAGTCACTTGATCACAACAAGAGATCATAACAAGCAACTAGCCGCAACTTGGAGATGCTTGATTAGTCCAATAATCCATAAGCTGTGACTAGACGCTACTAAGGGCCGCTTAATCAGTTCCAAGTCCTATTTGCCCACCTTTAGACACGACTTTTAGTAGCTTGATCAGTTCCAGTAATAGGACACAATCCGAACCATACCGTACTCATATCCAGAGGGCTTTGCCTAGTACCCCGACGGAACACTCCTAAACCCCGCCAACTAGGATAAAAGTAATTCCGCGGAGCAAACCCTTAAAACATTTTCATATTCCATTTCTTTTAAAATGCTAAAATGGGTGTTTTTTTTTTTTTTTTCAAATGAAAATTCGACAGCATAATAGCTGTATTTTTTTATGTTTCCAAAATTCCTGCAAAGTAAAAATACACTCCCAATCGGTTTCATTTTCTAATCCAACTACTTCCACAAACATACTTCCAAGTTTTCTTACAATATAAAACCATATATATCCATAAACTATAGGCTAAAATGCCATAATCAAAAACTCATAAGAAAATTTTAACTTAGAAAAATACATATTTTTCATAGTGTCAATGAAATTCATTAAACTTTATACACATCCAAAAGTTATAATTATACCAACATTTGTTTCCAAAAGCCATTAAATATAAGACAAAATTTACAACAAAATGAGTGACTTTTCAATTTTCATATGATGTGCAAAATAATCATGCAAAAGAGGCAACTGTCGAATCCGTGCCCACCTATTCCAACGGAGGGGATCCCGTGCCTTGGTCACCTGCGCTAGCACCTGAGGAGGTCTTTTGAAATAAAACAAAGAAAGAGTGAGCTTATTAAAGCTCAGTGAGTGCTTGTAAATTTCATAATCATAGCATTTTATTTTTTTCTAAAATACCTCCATAAAACATTAAAAGCAAAATTTGATTACTTAATTTCTTAATTTGAATCTCATACTTAGCATAATGAAATCATACGTTTGGCAATATAAGAAATGCATAAAACTTTCAATAAAACTTAGTAAGCAATAACATCATACAAACTAGAAACGGTTATAAAGTTCCTTTCGAAATATAATGATAAATCATATAAAATAGTTTATTTTCAAACTTATGTCTTCATTTTTAAATGCACCAATGTTACCACTTAAACTTACAACCGTGAGGTAGCTAAGTAAATGCTAATCAACGTGGTGTCATGTGGCGTTTTAGCGACGAACACCATCTGTGACACTTACAAAGACATCCAAATGCCACATGTGGAATATTACATTTCAATGCATAGCGTAAGACAACATTCTACACACGTAAAAGCGACACAATAGACTCTATCCCCCCAAAGTTACTGACGCGATCTCTCTCATAACTTTGTCATACATGTGTGGGATGTACCGGCTGGGTCTATATAACTTACAAGGGTGGGTAAACAATTGGCCTTTGAAAACTTATTTAATCATAAATTGTTTTTGCATCAAACACATAAAATTACAACTTTATTTTTCTTTACACCACCATAAAACATAATTTCATCTACTAACAAAACTTAAAACTTTAAATTTCATTTCAAAAGGAAATTCATACTTATAAAGGCATAAAAGCCAAACTTTTGCATATAAAACATGAATATCCGTAGCAACATTCATTTCAAGTTTTAAACTTCAAATAGCAAACATATCATAAAAAGTTTAAACATTTCAAAACCAACATAATTTTTTTGAAAATCATTTTAGCACTCACCTTTATTTCCAAGCTTCCCTAATGAGCTTCAACGGTCTTCTCCAGCTCCGCTAGTCTCTCATTCACCTACACATCACATATTCGCTTAGAATACACTAAATTGAACTTCCCAAAACTTATTACATAACTTCTAATTCAATTAACTTCTTTGAACCCTATTATGCCTAAAAGCTTCTCCATACAGTTTCCACTTAACCGAAGCTTTCTAATTCCGATTTCTTTCCATGGATCCTATTTATTTTCACCTAGGAACACTCCTATATGCACGGAATCATCATTCGAAACTCAAAATGAAAAGTGATCTTTTTAGACCCCCTTTGGCCAAATGGTGTGCACAGCCCTACCTAGGGCTGTGCTTCACTTCTTTCTTGCTCCACACATCTTCTTGACTCGCATTTAGATCACTCGTAAAGCGATTTTGAAAATTTTCAACTTTCGGGTGGTGAAACCTAAGAAAAACCTCACTTTTTCATTACTTTTTCAATGCCATTTCACATTTTTCATTCCTAACTTCAATTTTCCTTTCCTTAGAGCTATACACACTCAAACCTACTCATACAATCCATTTCAACACATAAAAGAAGTGGCATTCCATGACAACCAATGATGCCCTTCATACATGCCTTACAATGCAAGTTGTTCAAATTCAATTCTAACATTTTCATAGGTTTGTTTGCCACTTCAGCAACATTAAATCATGCTTAAAAGACCTCAATTTCATTGGATTCTCACATATCTCCATATGGCCTTACAAGTACTAACACACCCTAAGTTCATTTCTTTCAAGTTTTTGATGTTGATTTTCTTTGGCATTTTATCAAACACCTTGCCTACAACTTCTTTCATTGATTTCTAATCCAAAACCAACTTAATACCTCTCCCATACAAACCCTAGGTCATCAAACTAACTTAGTTTCGATGCCATCTACACTTTCCTTTAAGTCTCTAAACACTCATCTTTTAATATAACTAAAAACTCCCATCAAAACCCAACTCAAACATCATAAAAAACATCACACTTTCTACCACAACAACAAATTAAAAAATGAATGAACTAACCATTGTTTTGCTTGGATCTTGCTTCAAGTTTGATTTCCTCACTTAGGATAACTTGCTTGCTTGATCTAGAGCTTAAAAATGGCTTAAACCACTTTGATCTTCTCTTCCTCTCTTTGGCCGAACCACACTTCTTTTCTCTCACGTTTGTGCTCTCGGTTTTGGTTTGTGAATGGCGTGAATCTCTCTCAAAAATTGGCTAAGTCTTGGTTGTATACTTATAACATCCCATAATGACCATCTTGTCCCTTAATTAATTGGATTTTTGATCCTTAACTTTTGCTTATTCTATCTCGGCCCATGTCATGTAAACTTATTTCAAATTGATCCATACATCACACTAATTATAAAACTTCAATAGCAATGACATTTTCCCTTATACTTATTTATACTACCAATGGGGTTCTATCAATCTCTATATTTTTACAACACTTTCATTTAATCGCCTACGGTCTCAAAACATCTCTTAATAATTATTTAGGATTTCATACATCACTTAGGGGTTGTTACTAAAGAAAAGATAATTAAACATCGAAGGCTTACATCCAGTGTCCTTGGCCTGCAACTTTGATGAAGATTCTCTGAATTTCCTTGTTTGTGATGTATCCGATAAGGGTATTTTTAGTAAAGATTTAGACCTTCAAATCTATATCTTTGTCATCATTCTTGAGCGTTTTTATGTGTTTTTCTGGGAATAAGTCTCTAAATGGTGTTTACACTTAGTTGGAAAGGATTTGATGAGAAATCAAGTCAAAGAAGCATTTAGTTTGGGTTTTGTGAAAAATAGCATAATTGTGGATTTTCGAGCTTAAAAGATGGGTTAAACTATGAGAGCTTGTTCTGAGTCTCTTTCTAGATATTTTAATGATCTAGATGAGCGGTATTAAGCATATTTGAACTAATGGTGAATACTATTAAGTTTAGAAACCAAAAGTGTAAAAATTACATTGAAAAAGTGGTGAAAAAAGTGATGTTTTTCCAAGTTCTCGCCACTCTACAGTTGAAATTTTTCAAAACCGTTTTACGGGTGATCTAAGTACGAGTTAGAGAGATAAATGGAGCAAAAACGGAGTGAAATGCAGCCCCGAGTAGGGCTATGAATAGTGTTAGGCCTAAAGGGGTTAAAATCGGACGTTTTTCATTTTGGGCCTCCGAACGCAATTTCGTTAGTACCAGAATGTTCCTAAGTGATAATAAATAGGTTCCAGGCAAAGAAAATGGAGTTTGAAACCCTAGAATTAATAAAGAAAACCAAAAAGGGAGGTTTACGCGTAAAAAGGGTCAATTGGGGGCATTTGTGTAATTTTAGTTATATCAAGTTTCCAGAAGTTGACGCGAATGTACATTTATGTATACATATATTGTGTAGGTAACAAGGATGCATGAGGATCGAGATGAGAGGAGTAGAGGCTCTGTACGCGTCGTTTGAAGTTTTCATTTTTGTGAGTGAGTTTTTCTTTTAAAGATTTAAACGTATTTTAAATTTGTTGAGTTTGATTTGATGAAATTATTTGCTTACTTGAAATCATTTTAAATGCGTTAATATATGCATGAGTTATAGCTTGAAATGAGGATTTTGATTTTATATATTTATGGTTGTTAAAATATAATTACAAAAATCAAGTTTTCAAGTTTGAATTAAGAAAAGAAAGAAATAGTGTTTTCAAAGTCATTAGTGTACCCTTAGAGATTTTCAGAAAAGATTAGACCCGACCGGTCTATCCCACATCAGTTGGCACAGTCCTTGGGAGGGATGAGTCACTAACTTGGGGGGACAAAATGTCCTAGTCTGTCAGTTGAGTCGCCTCTGCTGATGTAGGCTGGTCTTTCGCGTGTTATAATTAGCGCTAGGAAATTCCGCACATAGCCGCGAGATGTCTCAGAACTGTCACGGTTGGTCCTCTACGTAGGAGCATTCCTCATACAGAGGCCACGTGACCCCAGAGTTTAGGATACTATGGTGTTTTCGAAAGCTACCAAGAAATAATTTTGAATAGAAAGTAAATTTGAAAAAGAAAAGAAATTTTATGATTGTTATTCAAACTACATATAATTTCAAGTTATAAGTTTTGAAATTAATGCATGCTTGCACTTATATAAAGTTTTACGTTGATATTGAGCTTACAAAATTAATGTTTGAAATGCTTGAAGAAATAAAGATTTGTTTTTAAACATTTTTCGAGGAGGATGTTTAGAAATCAAATTTTTAAAGCAAAGACAAATTAGCACTCATTGAGCTTCTAGCTCATTATTTTTCTGTTTTTATATAAAAATCTCCTCAAGTACTCTCAACAGGTAGCCCAGTAGTGGTATCACCTCCAGCGGGCGAGGTAGCACGACACGATGCCATTTTGTGCAGCTTATTTTTGCATCATTCTATTCACATGCAAATACCTTTTAAATTATATAAATAATTTGTAGTTTTGTAATTATATGTTCTTAATTGTGTTTAAATTGTTTTTGAATTAAATGTGGTTTACAAATTGTGTCCTGGATTTTATCAAGTTGATTGGGAAATTAAATGCATGCTCGAGGCCTATGGGCAACCAGAAGTTGGGTTGGTGCTAAATAATAGTTCGAAGTGTTGATTTTTGTAAACAAGTTTTTCTGGAACGTAAAAAATACAGTCGTTATGCTGCCGAAATTTCGTTAGAAAATAAGTTTAAAAAATACAGTCATTACGCCTTTTTAGTTTTTAAAGAAAACCAACCCAACAATGTTTTAGAAAGTATTAGAAAATTTAGGGTTCGCTCCATGGGTTTTGCTTAACCTTACAAGTTGGGCCTAAGAGGGATCTGTTAGGGTGTCCGACGTGACCTACCGAATTAGAGCTAAAGGTATCCAAGAAAGGTCGCATCAAGGTGGTATCAGAGCCCGGTTTTGGAAAGTTTTGAAAAGTTTTGAGAAGTGTCATTTTCAAAGAGTTTTAAGAAAGTTTTAATATGTTTAAATCGTTTTAAAGCATAGCATTGCATGATTTTGCAAGATTTCTAAACCTCGTTTTCATGCATTTCAGCACCATATATATGCAGCGTTGTGGTCATGGTCGCCCGAGGATTCGGAGCAGCTGTAGAGATAACAATTAAGGCACCTATAAGATAGGAGGAGCACGTTGGCGCATCAGTTAATGTTCTGGAGCCTTGAGCAGAGTCACCACAACCCACAGGGCCAGCGGGTGTAAAAGTGAATGTAAAGCAGATGGCCCAGATGTTGGCAACGGCTTTACATCAGCCCCGCGAGACGGGAGCATCTATTTATTGTGCGTGGAAGTTAGGCACGAGACCATTTGATGACATGGGAGATCTAGAGCGTGCATTGTCATGGTTAGAGAGTAGTAAAGAGATATTCTAGGTCATAGGTTATACCAATGACCATATGGTCATCTTCTCCGCTTTCCTGATGAAGGATAGAGCTAAAGATTGATGGAAGGCCTTATAGTGAAGACACCCAGATGGGGTAGCCCGGGCAATATTTAGAAGAGAGTTCCTCGATAAGTTCTACCCTTGTAGTTACAAAGAGGCTAGGATCGAAGAATTTTACAAGTTAGAGCAAGCCACCTTATCAGTGGCTAGACTACGAGAAAAGATTTTTAGAGCTTGGCCACCTTGTCCCATCAGTGATAGATGATAAGGGACAGAAGATCATCAAGTTCAGATCCAGCCTGAGTCCTAGAATAAGAACATATGTGGCCTCAAATGTATGTAAAAGATACAAGGATATGGTAGAGGCAGCTATACTAGTGGAAAAAAGTATGGAGACCATTCCCCGATTGTCGAATTTAAGCTAGAAGCGCACCTGGACCTTGAGTACTAACCACCAGGGAAGATTTAGTAAAGCGACAAAGAGTGGTGAGCGATCTTCCGGATCCTAGAGCAGGAGGCAGAATCAAGGGTCCCGAAGTAGTCACAGTTCGATAAAGTCTTCAACGGGATCTCCGAGTTTTAGAAGTAGTTTCAGATCACGGCCTCCTTGTAGTAGGTGTGGTAGGAGTCATCCAGGCGAGTGTTTTGCTCGTAGCACCGGATGTTACAGATGTGGTTAAGAGGGCCATTTCATGAAGGACTACCCTAGTGTTACAACGTCGAATAGATCAGAGGGCAGAAGCGCCATACCTGGACAAACTAGTAAGGGTCGTGGACTCAAGAGGAGAGGTCTCCAGATTAGAGTAACTGTTGGTACAGAGACTTCTAGTGGTGGGCCCAGTAGAGTAGCACCATCCAAGGGACAGCCTGGCAAACCACGGACCCAGTTCAGAGTATTTGTAGTCACCCAGCAAGATGCTAATGCAGCCCCAGATGTGGTCACAGGTATTATCTTTTTATCAGACTCGAGTGAACAGGTGTTAATAGACCTAGGGGCCACTCATTCCTTTATATCTACGGAGTTTGCTGCTAGAGTTAAAGTAAAGACGGAGCCGTCAAATTGTAGCTAATCATATTGCTTCCCACGGGAGAATTTATGATAGCAGATAAAGTATACCTAGAAAGTAAAATTGGTATACAGGTTAGGAGTTCGAGGCAGACTTGATCCTGCTAGATATTTACAATTTCGACATCATCCTAGGCATGGATTGGCTGTCAAAACATAGGGCTACAATGGATTTTTATAGGAATGAAATGTGGTTCAGCAGACTAGAGGAGCCAGATGTGATTTTCAGTGGTGTAAGGAAGACACTCCTCACGAGCTTGATCAGTTAGTTGAAGGCGAATAGGATGTTAAGAAAAGAGTGTTACGGTTACTTAGCCTATGCAGTGGAGCTGAAGAGTACATAGATGAAGTTAGAAGAATTTCCAGTGGTCAAAAAATATCTAGATGTCTTCCTAGAGGACCTTTTAGGGCTACCACCTGATAGAGAGATGGAGTTTGAGATAGACCTAGCACCGGGGACGGAACCCATATCGATAGCACCATACAGGATGGCCTCAACTGAATTAAAAGAATTGAAGGTCCAAATGGAAGAGTTGATGAGCAAGGGATTTATTTGGCCGAGTATGTCGCCTTGGGGGGTTCCAGTATTGTTTGTGAAGAAGAAAGATAGGAGCCTCCGATTTTGCATAGACTACGGGCAGTTGAACCGAGTCACCATCAAGAATCAGTATCCACTAGCGAGGATTGATGACCTCTTTGATCAGTTACAGGGTGCCAGGGTATTTTCAAATATCGATTTGAGGTTAGGGTATTACTAGTTGAGGATTCGTAGGGAGGATGTCCCTAAGACAACCTTTAAGACATGCTACGGGCATTATGAGTTTATGGTGATGCCGTTTGGATTGACGGATGCCCCAGCCGCTTTCATGGATTTGATGAACATGGTATTCAGGCCGTACTTGGATAGATTCATCATCATCTTTATTGATGACATACTAGTGTATTCAAGTAGCCGAGAGGAGCACGCTGAGCACCTCAAGATAGTGTTACAGATATTGAGGGAGCGTTAGTTCTACGAAAAGTTCAGTAAGTACCAGTTCTCGTTAGGCAGGGTAGCATTTATGGGGCATGTAGTATCAGCAAATGAGATATCAGTGGACCCTTAGAAGATAGAAGCGATAGTGAACTGGCAGCCACCCATGAACGTAATTGAAGTTAGAAGCTTTCTAAGGTTGGCAAGATATTACAAGAAGTTCGTAAAGGGATTT
Organism: Nephelium lappaceum; assembly: GCA_021234005.1. Taxonomy (NCBI): domain Eukaryota; kingdom Viridiplantae; phylum Streptophyta; class Magnoliopsida; order Sapindales; family Sapindaceae; genus Nephelium; species Nephelium lappaceum. Next base: position 2,524,717 of record CM038007.1, read on the forward strand.
TCGAAGATTGTTGTTTCTTCATCGAGGTTGATCAGAAAAGAAGAAAGGTTTGTATGGTCAGAGGCGTGCCAGCGTAGTTTTGATGAGTTGAAGCATGGATTGACCTCGGCACATGTGCTCACACTTCAATCAGGGAGTGATGGATTTACAGTTTGTTGCGATGCCTCCAAACAGGGATTAAGTTATATGTTGATGCAGAATGAGAAAGTGATTGCTTATGCATCGCAGCAGTTGAGGAAGCATGAACAGAATTATCCTATACACGACATAGAGTTAGCAGCAGTAGTGTTCGCTTTAAGGATGTGGAGGCATTATCTCTATGGAATCCCCTACAGGATCTTCACGGATCATAAGAGCTTGCAATACCTGTTTACTTAGAATAAGCTCAATATGAGGTAGAGACGATGGATTGAGCTCATCAAAGACTATGACTGCACCATAGAATACCATCCTAGCAAGGTGAATGTACTATCGAATGCCCTCAACAGGAAGCCCACAGGTTCATTAGCCTAGTTGAAAGCAGAATACCTCCCGATGCTCGTGGAGTTACGGTCCATGGGTGTTAGATTGGAGACGACGGACTCAGGAGCCTTATTAGCCACATTTCATGTCCGTCCAGTTCTGATGGATCAGGTTAGAGAGCTCTAGACCTAGGATCCATATCTGATGAAGATAAGAGGGCAGATAGAGGTTGGGCAACAAAGCACATTCTCAATCAAAGACGATAGGACACTAGTTATGGGACAGAGATTGTGTGTGCCAAATATGGCAGATATGAAGAAAGAGATTATGGAAGAGGCACACTCATCAGCTTATGCCATGCATCCAAGGAGCACGAAGATGTATTGGACTCTGAGAGATCACTATTGGTGGAGAGGAATGAAGAAAAAGATAGTAGAGTTCGTTTCCAGATGCTTGACCTGCCAGCAGATTAAAGCGGGGCACCAGAAACCGACAGGTTTACTACATCCCCTATCGATCCCTGAGTGGAAATATGAGAGGATTACTATGGATTTTGTGGTAGAGCTACCGAGGACGTAGAGTAGACACGATGCTATATGGGTGATTGTTGATCGATTGACGAAATCTGCTCACTTTTTAGCGATTAAGAATACATACTCATTTGAGAGACTAGCTTAACTGTATGTTGATGAGATAGTGAGGTTGCATTGCGCACCGGTGTCCATTGTATCAGACGGAGATCCTAGATTCACATCTAGATTCTAGCCTAAGCTACAGGAAGCTTTAGGCACCAGATTACATTTCAGTATGGCATTTCACCCATAAACGGACGCCCAATCCGAGAGGACTATCCAGACCTTGAGGACTTGTTGAGAGCTTGTGTTATGGAATTGAAAGGGAGCTGGGATACTACCTACCATTGATAGAGGTTGCCTACAACAACAGCTACTAGTCAAGTATCGAGATGACACCATATGAAGCGTTGTATCATAGGAAGTGCAGGACCTCAGTTTGCTGGGATGAGGTAGGTGAAAAGAGATTACTTGGCCTAGAGATTGTCCAGATCACCACAGAGAAGACAAATGTGATCAGAGAAAAGCTGAAGATAGCCAGTGACAGACAGAAAAGTTATGCGGACAATCGAAAGAGAGATTTGGAATTCAAGGTGGGTGACAAAGTGTTCCTACGGATATCGCCATGGAAAGGAGTGCTAAGATTCGAGAAGCGAGGAAAACTGAGTCCGCGGTACATAGGGCTGTACAAGGTCGTAGAGAGGATTGAAAGGTGGCGTATTGTCTGAAGCTACCACCAGAGCTAGCAAATATCCACGACGTATTCCATGTTTCCATGTTACAGAAGTATGTAGCAGATCCTTCACATATCCTTAAAGAGCAGCCGGTGCAACTAAAAGAGAATTTGACCAACGAAGAGTAGCCTGTGGAGATCTTAGACTGTAAGGAGTAGGTGTTACGCTGCAGAGTGATATCATTGGTTAAAGTCTTGTGAAGGAATCACGGATCTGAGGAGTAGATGCGTGCACAGTATCCGTACCTTTTTGAGTCAGGTATGTAATTTAATTTCGAGGACGAAATTTTTATAAGGAGGGGAGAAATTGTAAACTCTCGATTTATAAATTTATGGATTTCCCAGTAATAGTCCCTAGGTTATGATTCAAGACCTTAAATGATCAATGGAAGTGCCTAAAGTTGTAGAGAACTTTTGGAGATTGATTTAAACTCAATTGGAGATTAAATGGAAAGGTAAAATGGTAATTGGTATTGAGTAATTATTAATTGTGATTAGGGACTAAATTAAAAATAAATTTTAATATTTAAGGTCAAATCAGAATTAAGCTAAAAACTAAGGGTGAAAATGAAATTTTTTAGGGACATGATTGGCATTATTGGAATTGTTTGTGGAATAAGTGTGAATTAAGGGCTCAATTTACATAAAACAGCCATAAACTCTTACCAAACACAGAGCAGAAGACACAAACAAACACATAAACGAAGAAGATAGATTGAGAAAGAGCGAAAAGGAGAGAGCGTTGAGAGAGAGATCAAGAAGAAGGAGAAAGAAGACCAACTATTCCATTCCAAACCAGCCACCAAAGCACGCCAAAACAGCCATAAAAACAGAACCAAAACAGACGTCGAAATCAGAGGACAAACACTAAACTGAGAGGGAAAAAGAGATAACCGAGTGAGTGAGGAGAGGAAGAAGAAGACCCAGCCAAATCCACGCCATTTTCACTCCAAACCAGTCATTAAACGCAGCCGTGACACCCCAGAAATGAAACTAGAAACCAAATGCAGAAAGAGAGACGCGAAAAGGAGATTTGGTCGAAAAGAAGAAGAGGAAGATCAAGCCACCTTCAACCACCAAACCCAGGCCGATTTCACACCCAAAACATAGCAGAACCGTGACCAAACACAGCTCCAAAGAAGAAGCCACAAGAAGAGAAACCAAAGGGGGTGTGTTCGACCAAATGGGAGGAGGAGGAGATCAAGCAATCCCAACCCATTTTTGAGCTTCCAAGTAAGTCCTCAAGACCTTCTAAGTTAGAGAATGAGTTAGAGAAAAAAACCAAGGTGAGAAGAGGTGAGTTTGTTCAATTTTGAAATTGAATGGTGGTTGAATGTTGATGATTTTTGTTGGTGATTTTGTTGGTTTGTGATATGGGTTTTTATCTGTGATGTGAGGTGAATGTTTAGTGACTAAAAGCAAGAGTAGATCTATTTTGAATCTTTAAGGTTTGAGATGCTAGGGTTGTGTTGGAGAAACTTTAAAGTTTGAATGGAGATTGGTTTAATTTAAATGGGTGTAGATAATGTGTTTGATAAATGTTAGAGTGAATTTTGACATAAGAAATTGAATTAAATGAGTTGGGTTTGTGTTACACCGTTAAAGGTCATAGTAAGGGGTATGTAATGCCATTGGAATTTGAAGGTTTTAAGCATGATTCCATGTGGAATTCATGCAAGAAAGGTTTATGGCAAACTTGTAAAAATGTGAGGAAACAATATGAATAATTTTTCAAAGTTTGGTCTAAATGAAGGGCAATTTCAATTTTCATAAAATGCCGCTCTTTATATGCATTTTAATGATTTAGATGAGTGTTATTAAGCATATTTGAGCTAATGATGAAGAGGACTAAGTTTAGAAACCAAAAGTGTAAAAATTACATTGAAAAAGTGGTGAAAAAAGTGACATTTTTCCTAGTTTTCGCGACCCTACAATTGGAATTTTTCAGAACCATTTTACGGGTGACCTAAGTGCGAGTTAGGGAGATAAATGGAGCAAAAACGGAGTGAAACACAGCCCCGAGTAGGGCTATGAATAGTGTTCGGCCTCAAGGGGTTAAAATCGGACGTTTTTCATTTTGGGCCTCCGAACGCGATTTCGTTAGTACCAGAACGTCCCTGAGTGATAATAAATAGGTTCCAGACAAAGAAAATGGAGTTTGAAACCCTAGAATTAATAAAGAAAACCAAAAAAGGAGGTTTATGCGTAAAAAGGGTCAATTGGGGGCATTTGTGTAATTTTAGTTATATCAAGTTTCCAGAAGTTGATGCGAATGTACATTTATGTATACATATATTGTGTAGGTAACAAGGATGCGTGAGGATCGAGATGAGAGGAGTAGAGGCTCCGTACGCGTCGTTTGAAGTTTTCATTTTTGTGAGTGAGTTTTTCTTTTAAAGATTTAAACGTATTTTAAATTTGTTGAGTTTGATTTGATGAAATCATTTGCTTACTTGAAATCATTTTAAATGCGTTAATATATGCATGAGTTATAGCTTTAAATGAGGATTTTGATTTTATATATTTATGGTTGTTAAAATATAATTACAAAAACCAAGTTTTCAAGTTTGAATTAAGAAAAGAAAGAAATGGCGTTTTCAAAGCCATTAGTATACCCTTAGAGATTTTCAGAAAAGATTAGACCCAGCCAGTCTATCCCACATCAGTTGGCACAGTCTTGGGGGGGAGGAGGGAGAATGAGTCACTAACCTAACCTGGGACAAAGTGTCATAGTCTATCAGTCAAGTCGCCTCTGCTGATGTAGGGTGGTGTTTCGCGTGTTATGGTTAGCGCTGGGAAATTTTGCACATAGCCACGATATGTCTCAAAGTTGTCATGGTTGGTCCTCTATGTTGGAGCATTCCTTGTACAGAGGCCACGTGACCCCAGAGTTTGGGATACTATGGTGTTTTCGAAAGCTACCAAGAAATAGTTTTGAATAGAAAGTAAATTTGAAAAAGAATAGAAATTTTATGACTGTTATTCAAACTACATATAATTTCAAGTTATGAGTTTTGAAATTAATGCATGCTTGCTCTTATATAAAGTTTTACGTTGATATTGAGCTTACGAAATTAATGTTTCAAATGCTTAAAAAAATAAAGATTTGTTTTTAAACGTTTTTCGAGGAGGACGTTTAGAAATCAAATTTTTAAAGTAAAGACAAATTAGCACTCACTAAGCTTCTAGCTCATTATTTTTCTGTTTTTATACAAAAACTTCCTCAAGTACTCTCAGCAGGTAGCCGAGTAATGGTATCACCTCCAACAGGTGAGGTAGCGCGACACGACGCCATTTTGTGCAGCTTATTTTTGCATCAATTCTATTCACATGTAAATACCTTTTGAATTGTATAAATAATTTGTAGTTTTGTAATTATATGTTCGTAGTTGTGTTTAAATTGTTTTTAAATTAAATGTGGTTTACAAATTGTGTTTTGCATTTTATCAAGTTGATTTGGAAATTGAATGCATGTTTGAGGCCTACGGGTAACCAAAAGTTTGGTTGGTGCTAAATAATAGTTTGAAGTGTTGATTTTTGTAAATAAAGTTTTTTTTGGAACGCCAAAAATGCAGCCGTTATGCTGCCGAAATTTCTTTAGAAAATAAGTTAAAAAAAAAAAAAAAATTTTTACGCTTTTTTAGTTTTTAAAGAAAACCAACCTAACAATGTTTTAGAATGTATTAGAAAGTTTAAGGTTCGCTCCACGAGTTTCGTTTAGCCCGGCAAATGGAGCCTAAGAGGGATCCGTTGGGGTGCCGGCATGACCTACCTGATTAGAGCTAGAGATATTCGGGAAGGGTCGTGTCACCTACACCCCTCTGAGCGCCAAACCTAAAAAAGGGTAATTTTGCAACCTTCCAACCCAATTTTTGTGTCCTAACTCTCCAACCTATAAATACACCAATCTTCACCATTTAGGGCAGTTTTGAGAGGCTGAGAATAGGGTTCTTATACTCCTTCTCTCACCCTTGATTCTCAACCTAAAACACCTTCATTTCACCTTCAATCCTTCACCCATCTACATCATTTAGCCATACTTTGGAGAGAAAGCTTTGCAAGAGTGGAGAAGAGGATGCAAAGGCTTAAACTCGGAAGAGATAAGCTCTGTGAATTCAAACTCAGGAGAGCGAGATTCATGGGTTGTATTTTCAACTTTTCTCTTATATTTATAATTATTTCCATTGTATGTAGCCATTTATTTTGATATTGTGTTAGGATGATGATGGCTATATATATTTGTAATATTAATAGAGTTTATTATCAATTGCTTACGGATGTTGTGTATGTTGAGTAGAAATTTTAGAACTTAATGCTTGTATGTGATTGGCCACTATATGCATGATTTGAGGTTGTGTGTTGAGATCGGAAAGAATAGTACTCAAAATGCTTGATAAAATACTTACCCTAGGTTAGGAAAGGGAAATAGGCCACTTGTGTGACAGCCAGGTCGCCGTGAGTGCTCGAGTGATAACTGAGGATCTCATAAAAACACTAATCCAACTTAGATAGTAGATTATCTTGAATCTAATGAGTACTCGTTCATTCGATAGCCATTGGAAGATAGGTGTCTGTGGACGAGAGTACGTTCAATGCATCATCGGAAGAGATGTATTGAGAGAATTAGTGATAAACTATCGACAAACACAACCAATAAATTTTCAATGCTTTGATAATTAATTTTTAAATCTAAGTGGAATCCAAAATTCTAGCACACTTTATTATTATTTATTTATCTATTTATTTTCATCTAGGACTAGTTTGGTAATCAATTCCCTTATCTTTGTGTAAACAATCCTGCAATGGTTATACGACATCTATACGATTTGCATACTTGCAAGATTTTATTACTTAAAATGGGAACTGAAAAGTAATTGATAGTATGCTTTAATTAAAACCTTCCAATTGTCGATTTAGGAATCTGGAATCCTAATGCTACAATAAATGCATGTTTCAACATTGGAGAAGCGAAGATCACAACATATTAGGAGTTTTTTTCTACACTTTATCTTTATTTATTCAACTATGTTGTTTGATTCTTGCTCTAGTAATTTTTATTTTAATATGATGATGAACTATATCTTTGATCTAGGGTTAGATGTAACCTTAGACCATGAAACTCTCCTATATAATATAGGTTTTAATTTAATTCTCATTGTTACTATGTTCTATTTTATTTTATGCTTAATAATTTGAATTAACTTATCACTAGTTTAATTGATTTGGTAACCAAAACCCTTAAACACATTAAAATCCAACACCCATACTAGGCATCCATACTTTCCATACACTACCTCCACACACACACAATCATTCATGTCATTTTTCTTCAATTAAATCACACAAATCACCATCAATCTAACTCATCTAACATTCAATAAACTAAAATCAATTAAACCCATCAATTATCGTCATCATCCATTCAAACCCTAACCTTCAACACACTAATAAAATCCAACCAAACTCATATCATATTCTAATTCAATTCTAACCTTAAAATCATGATAAACAACCTTCAAATATCTCACAAACAACATCAACTCATCCATCAACCACAATCTTCAACAAAACCCATAAAAACTTATCAAAATCACTTTAAATTAACTCTAAAAATTATCACTTAACTTACCTAAGTTTCTTGATGATTCTTGGAGGTAGAATGGTCGAAAACTTGATGAAAATCACCTTGGATCAGCAGCTGTCTTCTTCCTTCTTCCTCTTCTTCTTCGGTTATTCTTTCTTCTCTTCTTTTCTTTTTTTTTTTTTTTTCGGTTCCAGCCCTTTCTGCCAAATGCTCTCTTTTTGGTCTTCATTTGGCATTCAACTTTATATTTTAGGCTCCCTTAATGACCATTTTTCCCTTAATGATCACCTAAAATGCCAAACATATCCCTTTATTACACTAATCACACTTTTATTGGTCCATTAACTATATAATTATCCATTCCATTATCTTAACCAATTTCTAATTAATCTCAACTACAATTTTAGTCAAAAGATGACTATTAGGTGTTAATCCACCATTAGTCCATCAATAATCACATGGATTATGCTTTTAGAATAGGTTTAATATCATAAAATCTCATTTATACCCTTAACATTAAAAATTAATACAATTCATTCCGAAATAAATTCCAAATTAATTCTATGATCACTCATTCATCAAATTGACTTTACAATACTCTAATTAGATCTCTTAGGACTCAATCCATGGCTTCAAAAAAAATTCAAACGGAGTTTAGGTTAACAGTATTCACAATCCTGGCCGTAGGGACGTTTTTGTTGGGTAACTTTCGGAACATTCAAAAACTACCCAAATAGACTCATTTTTACTCTGTTTCAGTTTTATTGAGTCCTACTAACCATTCTAAATATTTTCGATTTTCCAAGGTCTGTCTCAAAATTTCACTATTCATCGGATACTATTCATCCGAAAATATTACTATTCATCCGTAAATTCACTGTTAATCATAAAATGAAAGTTTGGGGCCCTACATTTTGTGCATAGATGTTTCAAATAATTTAATAACTCATAAATTACATTTGACGTGAATGTCTGTGAAAACTAAAATAATTTGAAATATAAAATAAAAGACACTTGAATTAAAATTGGTTCGTTGATTACACCTTTCTAGTTTGTGGCATGTTTATTAATAATGAATTTTCAAAAAGAAAATGAAACTTAATTTCTTATTTGTGATTCTGTTACATGAAAATATATAGAAAATCAGATTATACGAATCTTACATTTAAATGAGGAATTAAATTCATTAAGAAAAGGGAACTTGTAGGGGTGGATCCAAATTGAGCCTAGGTTGAACCTGTGCCCCTTCTGAGATTTCAAAATTTTGTTCTTTATTTTTTGTGATTCACTCACCATAATGAAACAAATATATATTAATACAAATATGACTTAATAATCTAATTGATGAATTTCAATTTTTAATTTTTTATAATAATCTTGTTGATGAATTTGAATTTTTAAATTTTAACTTATTGCATCAACTGTCAATTTTTAATCAATTATTCAATTTTTCTGTAACCTTTGTTTTATTTATATATTTTTAATCTATTTAAAATCAATAAGTTACTTAAAAATTATTATAAGAAAACATGATTTAAACATAAGTTTATATATAAATTTTGGATGATTTGATAACATTTATCAAATTTTCAGATCTATATTTTAAAAATAAGATATAGTTTTTATATAATATGCAAATTGTAAATTAATTTGTAATTATGACAACATTTTATTTTTTCTACGTACTATTATTCAATATGGCTTGGTAGTAGAGAATTTTTATTCAACTTAGCAATCACCTAGGTTCGAATGGTCACACCATAAGCAGTATTCATTTTAACTAAAGATAACATTTTTATAAAAAAAAAAAAAATTATGAAAAGTTATATATATATATACATGTGTGTTTGTATGGACGAGATGAGTTATTGATTAAAAATTTTAAAATTTTCTAATATGAGTTCTTAGGAAAATTGGGAACCTTAATTCTTTTTAAAATAAAAAATTACACAATCAAGTTATTATCATTTTGAAAAGACAAAAATATGATTGAACCATCTAATATAAATTTTTAGATCTTCTACTAGAAACTTGATTGACTTTCCACTCCCACCCAAGCTATGAAGTTCTCTTGATTATTTTTCCTATGGAACCTTTTTTTCTTTATTATTATTATTTTTATTCATGATTAGTAAATTTACAATACATATAGTGGCCCATTAACAATAGCATTTCATCAAAAATTTTAAAAAGACATAAAAGGTAATACTTATAATAAAAGAACGAATTTAGACGTGCAATTAAACTAGATGATATTTATGTGCTCATTGATAAGTATGATTGGAGTAGCCAAATAGGGCTTAGTTGATCTTACTACTACAAAGCCAACATAAACAATTAAAACTTGACCTGATTTTAAGTCCAAAAAAGAATAAAACAAAACTTGATTTGATTTTAGGTGTGGTCGATTCGCAGCTACACATACATTTTCACAAATGAACTGTCCAAGACTAATTATTGTAGACATTTCCTCCTGATCATGCAAAAATAATAGATGATTTTATGCTTTTAACTTGGACTTTTGTGATGAGAATTCAAGTAAATTAAGTAATTTTAATGTGTGTTTAATATAATTTGCAGGTGAGCTAAAATGTATCAAGTTAATTAATGAGCAAGAATTGAAATTCTTTATGATACTTTCATGAATGTACAATAGGAATGTTGATGCATGTTGGTGAGTGTGGGATGAGATACTTTTGAGGAGTAGATCATGTGAGTAAACATCAAAATATAGCATGTAAGCTGTCATGAAAAGAAAGCAAAATATGGCTACACAGTGCTCAACCTCTTCTGCCTCACAAAACAACAGACCAAGCAGCAGCCTCTTCTGCCTCACATGCCCATCTGCAAGCTTTCTTACCTACCAGCATCCAAAGAAGCCTACATCACACAACAAGACAGCATACCATACTACGCGCCAGGTAGCGCACAACGACACAACTTCTTCAAGCACGCTGCAACACGTGTTTCTTCCCCAAACAGCGCACAGCTCAGCCCGAATTGCACTCATTTCCAACAGGTGCACTGACCAGAGCGTACCCTTACTACTAAGTGCACCAGGCAGTGTGCGCATACACTAGTGTCCTCTATACAAGAGGCACGCTCACTTGTATAGAAGCGTACCATACAGCACGCACCAATGCCTCTAAACAAGCCCACATCGTGCCTACTTGCATTCTACCCAGCTCGCTAACGAGCGCCACACACTGCCGACCGAGTGCAAAAGGGTAATTTAGACTTTTCACCATCCACTTCGTGCCCTAAACTAGACAGCCCTTAAAAGAGATGAAGGAGACCATTTTTGGAGGCTATTTTGTTTTTTTATTTTTTGAGAGGGTGGGAGGGTGGCAGCCTCTAAGGCTTCAACAACAAAGTTCCACCATTTCCAAGATAAGGGAGTAAAATCACTCCATCTTTACATTATCTAATAAAGAGAAGAGCTAGGGAGGAAGTTTTATTTTGAGAGAGAAGGAGTGGCATTCTTGGAAAAAAGCAAGTTTCACACCAACCCCATGAACTTTTCTTTCTCTCTTTTATTTGTGTTTATTGTTGAAATATGTTGATAGTGCATTGTATGAGTGATTTTCCCCTTATATTTATGAATGAATTTGTTGTCTAGGATTGTAATTGACGCGACCCGATCTGGATCTCTCTAAACTCTTATCCGAAAGGATCTCGTCGGGCACCTCAATGAATCCCTTCTTAACTCGACTCGTCAAGCTAAGCTAAACCCATGGAGCGAACCCTAACTTGGGCTTTAACTTTCTAAACTCGTTGGGTTGGTATCGTTTTAAAAACTAAGATTTCATTTCGACTTAAAATTAAAAATAATTTTTTTTCAAAGCTAAAATCCGACAGCATAACGGTCGCATTTTTTACATTTCCAAAACCTGTAAAAAGAAAATAACACTTCTAACTATTTTCTCAATTCCAACCCAAACTTCTTTTGCCATAAAGGCCTCAAACATTCATATCCAAATCTCAAATCCATTTCCAATGCATCAAATCAATTTCATCAAAAACAAAAGCATGAATTTTGGAAGCAATTCATTTACGAAATTACAAAATGATTTAAAACTACACTTTAACTTCATGAAAAATAATTACCACTCATTTACAACTCAAAAACATATTTACAAACAACTTCTTTGATACTACAAAATATGCAAATAATAGATATGCAGAAGCTTCATCATGTCAAGCCTACCTAAAATTCCGGAGGAGCTATCTCTTCTTGTCGGTCACCTACGCCAACTCCTAAGGAGATTTTTAAATAAAAATGGAAAACTGTGAGCTTTGGAAGCTCAATGAGTGCTTATAATACTTTTTAACTAAAAATTTTATTTACTAAAATACCTCCTCTAAAAATTTTGAAGGTATAAATTTCAATTTCAAAATCATTCTCAAATTTAAAGCTCATTTAAATATAAAGCATAAATATATAAGTTGTAAGCTCATATATGCATTCTAATGCGTATAAAACTCATAAATTTTAAAGCATATAAATGCTAAACAATTTCATAACTTACAATATAGCTTTAAAATGGTTTCTGTTTACTTTCAATATCTCAAGTGTTTGATATACTTTTTAAAAGCACCATTCGTACCTCTAAAGCAATTTGACCACACGGCGACTATCTACGCCGCTCATAGTGGCAATGTCACGTGACGATTTTGAACTGACACCAACCGTGACGCTATCTGAGGCATCTCACGGTTATGTGCGAAATGCTACATTGCTAACCATAGCGCAAGATAATATCCCATATAAGTAGAAGCGACACGAGACAAACTCGATTTCCTCCCAAGTTAGTGACGCATCTCCCCAGGACTTTGCCATACTAATGTGGGATATTCCGGGCGGGTCTAAAACTGAAAAATATAATATGAGGATATACTAATGGCCTTTGAAAATCTTTTTTACTTTAACTTTCTAAGTGCAAAAGGCACAAATCTCTTTCCTAGGCACATTAAGCACCAAATCTCATTTCTGAGTGCATTAAGCACTAAAACTCATTTTCTGAGTGCATCAAGCACTAAAATATCTTTGCTAAGTGCAAAATCACAAAATATTATCATTTCAAGTTCTAAAATTGTAAACCCTCCATTTTAATTTTACTGATTTCCCTGGAAATAGTCCCTAAATAACTATTAGAGATCTTAAATAGTTCACGAAAGCGCCTAAAGTTTTAAGGAAACCATAGAGATCAATTTAAACTCGATTGGGGATTAATCGGAAGCGTAAAATGATAAACGAAATCGAGTAACTATTTAAGGTGACAAGGGACTAAATCGAAGATAAGATTTAATAATTATGGTTAAAGTAAAATTAAGTTAAAAGCTAAGGTTGAGAATGAAATTTTCTCAGGACGTAACCGGAATTATTGAAATTAATTGTGGAGGAAAACATGAAGCCAAAAAGTTGTTTTAAATCACAAAACAAAAAAAAAATTAAAAACAAAAGAGAGAGGGCTGTCGTGAACCAAGAGAAAGAAGAATAAGAGAAAGAAGCAGAAGAAGAAGAAGAAGGAGCTGCCAATGCCGACCGAGCAGTTTCGACCAATCAACTCAACGCCAAGCTCACTGACCACCAGCCGTAACCTCGCCATAAACCGAAGCAAACCAGACTCGTTGTCGCATGCAAACCAAACCCGATCGGAGCAGAATCGGCGATAGCGAGTCGCCATCATGACCACCACGAAGACCCAATGCGAAAACCAGCCGATCCACACCATTTTTAGCTGCAACCGACATAATTTTTCAGCTCAAAACCAGTGCGGCACGCGACCGAACGGAACTGGAATAGGGGTGGCAGATCAGAGAGGAAGAAGGGAGATCTGACCGGGGGAAAAGAAGCTCGCGCGGAGGAGAAGTAAGAGGGAGGAGATGACGCGACCTAACCCGGATACCTCTAACTCTGATCCGGTCGATCACGCCGGGCACCCCAACGGATCCCTCTCAGACCCGACTCGTCGGGCTAAGCGAAACCTGTGGAGCGAACCCTAAACTCTCTAATACTTTCTGAAACATCGTTGGGTTGGTTTTCTTTAAAAACTGAAAACGCGTAGGAAAATTTTTATTTTTAATTTTAAATTCATTTTAGAAACTCATTTTTTTCTAATAAAATTTCGGCAGCATAACAGTTGTATTTTTAACGTTCCCGAAAAACCTGTTTACAGAAAAACAACACTTCGACTAAAATTTATCACCAATCCAACTTCTGATTGTCCGTAGGCCTTAATCATGCATGTAAATTTTCAATTCAACTCAATAAAATCCAAACACAATTTAATAAACGACATTTAAATCAAAAGCAATTTAAAAACAGTTATAAACGAATAATTACAAATCCTTTATACATTTTAAAAGAGATTTACATGAAAATCTAACTGATGAAACAAAATGGGTTGCTTAAATGATGTCGTGTCGCGTTGGCTCGCCCACTGGAGGTGATGTTACTGCTAGGCTACCTGTTGAGAGTACTTGAGGAGGTTTTTATATAAAACAGAAAATAATGAGCTAGAAGCTCAGTGAGTGATAATTTATATTTTCTTTGAAAATCTGATTTTCAAAACGTCCTCCTCTGAAAATGTTTGAAAACTATTCTTTATTTCTAAAGCATTTCAAACTTAAATCTTTAAAACATCAACTTAAACAAGAGAATTCATCTCTAAGCACATGCACGTATTTAAATACAAAACTTGCAACTGTAAATCATAAATAACTTCAATAATAATTATAAAATATCTTTTATCTCAAATCTGCTTTTCTTTTTAAAACTGTTTCCTGATATCTTTTAAAATTACCATAGTATCCTTAAATCTGGGGTCTCTCAAGTCTAACGGCTATGTGTGGAATTTCCCAGCGCTAACCATAGCTCGTCAACTCTGAGACATCTTACGGCTATGTGCAGAATTTCCCAGCGCTAACCATAGCTCGCCTGCTCTGAGACATCTCGTGGCCATGTGCGGAATTTCCCAACGCTAACTATAGCACACGAAACACTACCCCACATCAGTAATGGCGACTCGACTGACAGACTCTGACACTTATCCCCCCAAGTTAGTAACTTATCCCTTCCCAGGACTGTGCCAACTGAAGTGGGATAGACCGATCGGGTCTAAACTGGTCTGTAATCTCTAAAAATCCCTGAGGGGATACTTTCTGGTTTTGAAAACACTTTTCTCTTTTCTGCTTTAACTTTATGGTGAAAAAGCACAATTCTCTTTTCTGAGTGCGTAAAGCACTAAAATCTTATTTCTGAATGCCATAAGCACTAAAACTCATTTTCTGAGTGCATTAAGCACTAAAACTGATTTTCTCAATTCAAGCTTGAAAACTTAGTTTCTAAAATTTCATTTCAACAACTTTATATATATGCATATAAAATCACATTCTCATTTCAAACTAATGATCATGCATATCTCAATGCATTTAAAATAAACTTAAGCAATTACTTATCAATCAAATTTGATAATTTGAAATACTTTTAAAATCATTAAATAAAACTCACTCACAAAACTGATGATGAAAATAGCGTGTGCGGAGCCCCTAATCCTCTCGCCTCGATCCTCGAGCTCCCTCGTCACCTACACAACATATTACGTTCGCGTAAACCTCTGGAAACTTGAAATTACACAATCGTCCCTATATGACCCTTTTTTTTTTTTACGCGCAACTCTCCATTTTGGTTTCTAATTTTAATCTTTCGCTTTTAATAGCTTCAATACTCTTAATTAAACTCATTAGCATCATCCGAACACTCAACGGATGCCATAAGGGTCAATTTACAAAATTGCCCTTTAAACTAGTTTATTGCGCATTTTAGTCTCTCTCTAGCTCTTTGACATTTTCTTAGTTCTCTAAGCTTCCAATATTCCTAAATCCACTTGTTTTCTAACTTATTTTTACTCCAAATCAACCAATAAACAAATCAAATTAACATCCATTTCGAATCAACTTAAATCATCAATAAAATCATCAACATCGAGAGTAAATAAGTCACCCCTTATCTTTCTCGCGAAATCACTATCTTCCTCTCTCAGCTGGTTTCTCCTTTTTCTTCCCCAATCTACCCTCTCTATTCTGATTTCAGCTTCAGCTGTACTTGGATTGGGTTTTGGTGATGATTACGAGTTGGAATCAAGCTTGGTTGAAGTTGAAAATGGAGTGGATCGGCTGGGTCTCGCGTGCGGGTTTTGCAGGTGGTCAGACGGCAGCTCGTCGCCGTCTTCTTCCACGCCGATCGGGACTGGTTCATGCGCGGCAGACCTAGTTCCACTTCATTTCAGCTGTTCGTCGTTTCTGCCATGGAGTCCAGCGAGATTTGCTTGGTTTAACGCGTAGTGGAGGACTGGTTCGAGTTGCTCGGCCGTCGTTCTCACGCGATCGGAGCTGTTCGCAAGTCAACGAGCTCGGTCAGCTTCTGCCGTCGCGACGCTGCTCTGCCACAGTCTGCTCGGTTTTATGGCGAGGTCGTAGCTGCGTCGTCGAGCTTGGCGGCTGGTCGGCGATGGCGCGGTAGTCTTCTTCCTCCTCTCTTCTTATTCTTCTCTTCTTCTCTTCTCTTCTCTTCTCTTCTTATCTCGCGCGACAAAAATTCTGGATTCTGCTCACTGTTCGAGCTTCACTTTTTGTGATTCAACTGACTTTTGGCTTCATAATTTCCTCCCCAAACAACTAAAAGAATGACCGTCACGTCCCTTAAAAATTTCAGTCTCCTCCCTTGATTTTTAGCTTAATTCCACTTTAACCACAATTATTAAAACTTATCTTCAATTTAGTCCCTTATTACCATAAATATTTACTCGATTTCATTCACTATTTTATCCTTCCGTTTAGTCTCCAATCGAGTCGAAATCGATTTCTATGGGTTCCATATATCCTTAGACATTTCCATGAACCATTTAGGGTCTCTAATAATTATTTAGGGCCTATTCCTGGGAAATCCGAAAAATTACAATAGAGGGCTTACAGGAGATCCAGCCCGAACCAGTCCATTTTCGCACCTAAAACTAGTCCAAAATGAAGTCAACGTGAAAAGGAAGAGAGTGATTTTGTGGGGAAGAAAACGGGTGAGTTGTTTAAGTTTGAAGTTGATGATTTTGTTGGTGATTAAGTTGATTTCGAAGCGGATTTTATTACGATTCGTTGTTGGTTTGCTTTGAGTAAAAATGAGTTGATAAATAAGTAAATTAATGCTTATTGGAAGCTTAAGAAACCGAGAAAATATCATAAATTTAAAGAGAAATCGAATCGCACGCTAAACTAGTTTGAAGGGTGATTTCATAAATCGACCCATATTGCGTCCATTGCGTGTTCGGATGACCCTAACGAGTTTAATTTGATGTGTTGAAGCTATTAAAAGTGAAAGATTAAAATTTGAAATCAAATCCAAGAAAATGCCCAAAAATTAGTAGCGAAAACAACATGTTTTTAGCTTAAAACGCTTACCCGATGACCATTTCTTTCCGTACCGACGCTTGGACCGACTAAATGGCAAGTTGGGAAGGTGTTAGGAGTGAAAACAGAATGAAGAAAAGCTCCGAATAGGGCCGTGAATAGTGTTCGGTCTAAAGGGTCGAAGTCGGACGATTTTCGTCTCGGGCCTCCGAACACGATTCCGTTAGCACCAAAACGTCCCTAGGTGATAGTAAATAGGTTCCGGATGAAGAAAACGGAGTTCAGAACCTAGAATCAACAAAGAAACCAAAATTGGAGGGTTACGCATAAAAATGGTCACTTAGGGACAATTATGTAATTTTAGTTATTTCGAGTTTTCAGAAGTTGATGTGAATGAAAATTTACATATCCATATGTTGTGTAGGTGATGAGGGCACTCAAGAATTGAGGCGAGAGGAGTAGAGGCTCTGTACGCACCATTTACAGCTACCCATTTTATGAGTGAGTTTTATTTAAAGATTTTAAAAGTATTCCAAATTATTAAATTTGATTTGATAAGTAATTGTTTGAATTTATTTTAAATGCATTCATATGAGCATGGGTTTTGCTAGAGATGAGAATTTCGACTTATATGCATATATATGATTTTTTAAATGAAGCTTTAGAAATAAAGTTTTTAAGTTTGAATTAAGGAAAGAAAAGAAAAGTGTTTTCAAAACCATTAGTATACCCTCAGAGATTTTTAGATCAGATTTGACCCGCCCGGTCTATCTTACATCAGTTAGCATAGTTTTGGGGAGGGATAAGCCACTAACCTAGTGGGACAAGTGTCAGAGTCTATCAGTTGAGTCGCCATTGCTGATGTGGGGTGGTGTTTCGCATGCTATGGTCGGCATTGGGAAATTTCGCACATAACCGCGAGATGTCTTAGAGCAGAGCTGTCACGGTTGGTCCTCTACGTTGCATTATTTCTCATACAGAGGCCACGTGACCCCAGAGTTAGAGGTGCTATGGTAATTTTGAAAGATATTTAGAAATAGTTTTAAAAGAAAGTAAATTAGAAAGAAAAGAAACTTCATGATTATTTATTCAAACTATTTATGATTTTCAGTTACAAATTTTGAATTTAAATGAGACGCCCCTTCCTGGACCGCCATTAAGCTTTTATCCGAGAGATACACCTGGGCACTTTATCGATCTTCTTTAGCCCGTCTTGACGAACTAAAAGACAATCGAGGAGCGAACCCTCTAACTTTGTCTTTAAACTTTCTTTGAAAAGTCGCTAGAAATTTTGTGAGCAACTAACTTTTATAAACCTTAAACTTTAAATATGGTTTTGGGTTGGTTTTAACTTAAAAATTTGGTCATTTAGAATACTAAATTTCGACAGCATAACAGCTGCAAAATGACAATACCGAAACCTGCAGTTTCAAAATAAAACACTTCAACTAAATCCTTTTCAATCACCAACCCAAACTTCTCACAACAAGTTCAATAACAATGTAATTATTTTCCACAAAACACAAGTTCCATAGTAAACTCATGACAATTCAAAATAAGTTACTTTTTATTACAACTCAAACTATACTTTATTTACAAATGTACAAGTATGCACATGCTATATGCAAAATCTTCAAAAGGCAAGAAGCATAGCAGACTTGATGCCTACCTATCGAGACGGAGGGGATCGTCGATCACCCACAAAAATACCTGAGGAGGTTAGGGAAAAATAAAGGGTGAGCTAGATAGCTTAGTGAGTGCATTTAATCTTTAGAAAACTAAACTTACTTTGAACTAAACTTGTCTTAAAAGCTTTTACAATAAATTTCTATTTCTTAAATCATAAATCATAAGTCTCATTTATTCTTTACATAGCATTATAAAAGCATTTTGCAAACATATATAAAAGATTCATTTGCAAGAGCAATATAATGTTACAAACTTTAGAAAAGCACCATTTCGTAACCCTAATCTCTAGTCACATGCGACTTCGCTCGCTAATGCTGCAATGTGAAGATCACGTGGCATTTTATATTGACACCAATCTTGACTCAAATCTGGGACCTCTCAACACTACATGCGAAATCTCTACATCACATAAATTCAGTGTGAGACCATATCGTATAAAGTAGGGCACTCACTCGCTAGACACTCTAACCCCATACACACATGAGTAATGACTTGTCCCACAAACTTGACCTACTAAATAGGATATATCGTACGGGTCGTAAACTCGATAACTGGAGGATACTAACAGCCTTTGAAAATTTGGTTTTCTCTTATACTATGCCTTAAAATTTCTTTCTTGGTACATAAGGCACTAACTTAAAATCATGTAAACTTTAAACTTAGCGTCCTTGGACTCTTTTCTTAGCTTAATTGAGACAAGAGCTCTCGAGCTCCATTCTTGAAACTTTTTTAAAATCTTTAAAGCTTTAAAAATTATAAACTCACGCCCTTGGGCTCATCTTACTCTAATCTATATAACATGCATAAGCATTCAAGTATTTAAGCATGCAAATACAAAAATATGATTTCATATGCAGAAGCATAAAACCTTTGAAAAACTCATTCATAAAAAGTGCACTCACCTTATATTGTAGCTCAACTAAACAAACCTCAAAGACCCTCTCTTGGCTCGGTCAAGTGCTCCTCACCTACACAAAGATAGGCAAGCTTAGAATAGGCTAAAAATGCAT
Source organism: Nephelium lappaceum (assembly GCA_021234005.1). Classification (NCBI taxonomy): domain Eukaryota; kingdom Viridiplantae; phylum Streptophyta; class Magnoliopsida; order Sapindales; family Sapindaceae; genus Nephelium; species Nephelium lappaceum. Next base: position 2,544,169 of record CM038007.1, read on the forward strand.
AAAGAAAATGCATTGGAATGCACCTAAACTCTATCGCACAATAACATTGTCTATGCACTAGTAACTTCCAATCTCCATTTCTCTTCAACCAACGCTTCAAACTTCCAATTTCTTTGCATGAATCCTACTTATTTATCCTAGGAACATCTCCAAATGGTCTGTTTCATCAATTGAAGCTTGGAACGAAAAATCATGATTTTTAACCCCCTAAACCCGAATGTGATCCACAGCCTAACTCGGGCATGCTTTTTCTTCAATTCTTGTTCCAAAACACTTCTTATCTCTCAATGTGGTCACAGATAAAATTTCATCGGATTCTAAGATCATTTGGTATGGTTTCTAGCCTAAAAACCCACTTTCGGGACAACTTTTTAAGGAGCTTTTCTCATACCTTTGTAATTTAACTTCAATTATCTATCCTTGAGTGTTCCCTAACTCTTATACACTCATTCATGATCATACATGGCAAAGAAATGTGGAAGAGAAGTGGCATTGGTTGGTACCCTTCACTAGGGCATTACTATGTCCAATAACTCTATATATGTCTTAGTGCATTCTAATCCTTTCAATGCCTTGTCTAGCTTATCTTAAACTTATTTTGAGCCTTGAATGGATGGAATTTATTGGATGTCCATACACTCTTAGCTTGGCTGAACCTACCTTAGTGTATACACCAACTATGACTTTTCACTTTCTTTGCATTTTAATAGTTTAATTCACTTAGGAATTTAATCAAACACTTGGTAGGCAAGCAATTAAACTAAACCAAGCTTAATCAAGTCACTTAGGGGTCTACCATATACAACCCCATGATCCATTCCTTCACTAGATTTGGTTCATTTCATTGTCAATAACTCATCCATAAACTCATCACATAATCTAACACTAAAGTCCTATAAAAATCAACTCAAAAATTAACTTGAAACCAACATGGAATCATACTTAAAGTTCCACCAAACTAATCTCAATTAAAGAATTCTTACGTCTTTTAACTTGAATTAAGCTCTTGGGATGTTAATCAAACTTGGGAGAGCTTAACTTGATGAGTGGGAATCTTGGATTGGATGATCACCTATACTTCTCTTCCTTTCCCTTTGGTTGCCATAAGTTTCTTTGCTTTCTTTCTTTGGTTTCTTTTGTTCCCGTAAGTATGCCTCTCTTGCCCAAAATGACTAAGTGTTTGATTATATAGAAGGCTCCTTTGACTCGTTTGACCACCTTTTGATATTATACTATGACCCTAAATCTTTTAAAATTGCTCTTGACCATGGAAAGTCTTGATTTCTTACAATTTGGTCCTTAACACTTTTTTTTTTAAAAAAAAAAAGAAATACATTATCCTACTTAAATCCAATGGAAATGACTATAATGCCCCTTCTTGGAACTTGTTCTAAAATCATATTCCATGACTTTTATCAAGTTCTCCACACAATTTAAAAGCTTAAATTTGGCTTTTGTCATTTCATTGTCAAACTCTATCATCTCTTTATTTAACTCTTAAAAGAAACACTCTTAAACTCAATGTCCCTTAACTTAGCTTATCTACTAATACTAAACTAGTCACGTATGTGAATGAGGGTTTATAATTCCTCCCCTCCTTATAAAAATTTCGTCCTAGAAATTTTAACTACATACCTAGGAAGAGATGTGGATATTGCGCTTTCATCTATTCTTCATGTTCCCATGTTGACTCCTCTGAAGTATGGTTCCTCCATAGCACTTTCACTAAGGGTATAACTTTATAGTACAATACTTGCTCCCTACAATCCAAAATCTCCACTTGTTGTTCTTCGTAAGTGAGGTTCTGAGGCGCCCCTATCCGAACCGTCACTAGGCTCCTATTCGAAGGGTACACCCGGGCACCCCAACGAATCCCTCTAAGCCCATCTTGATGGGGAACAAAACATTCGAGGAGCGAACCCTCTTAACTTGAAACTTAACTTTAGTGGAAGCTTAATCTTTTAAACCTTAAAGTTGAAATGGTTTGGGTTGGTTTGACACTATTCATTTCGTCATTTTTAAAACTCAAAAACGGCGAATAACAACTGCAATTTGGATAAACCAAAAACCTGAAAAGCAATTTGGACACTTCGAACTATATTCACAATCCAACCCAACTTCTCGCAATCCAGTTTACCAACATAAACACAAAAATTTGAAACCTTTAAAGACAAGATATAAACATGCACTTTTAAATCCAGCAAGCTTGATTTACAAGCACAAAATGGTGCACTTTTACACAACTCTAAAGGTATAACTCTTTTTATACAAAATGTACAAACATATGTAAAATACAAAAGACACAAAATATGCATATTACATTCTTCAAGAAGCAATTGCCAATACTTACGCCCACTTGAATACGGAGGAGGGAGCCTTCACTGGTCTTCACCTACATGAGTACCTGAGGAGGTTTTTATAAACAATTTGAAGAGTGAGCTATAAAGCTTAGTGAGTGCAATAGTTTATAAACTTAACTTTGCTTTCCGAAAACTTCCTCCTTAGAAAACTTTAATAAAAGTTTTTATTTCTTAAAAAACATTTAAAGCATAAATCTCATTCAATTGCATAGCATTAATATAAACAACTTATAATAAACATGTAAACTATAAATCTGAACATGTTAAAAATAATTGAACTTTATAAAAGCACCATTCGTAATTCTAATCTCTTGACCACACGGCGACTTAGCTAAGGCCGCAGGTGTGGTAGGTCACAAGGCGATGTATCTGACATCCACCGCAACCAACTCTCTGAGACCTCTCAACAACTACGTGCGGAATTCTACATCACTAACTGTAGTGCGAGACCATATCCCACAAAGTAGGGGCGACACACTCACTCATAACTCTAACCACACAGTTAGTGACTCATTTTCCCCAACCCTTGCCTTACTAAGTGGGATATATCGTACGGGTCTAAACTCAATAAATTGGTGGGAACTTATGGCCTTTGAAAACTTGTTTTTCTCTATTGCTCTGCCTTACAATTCTTTATACTTGGTACACAAACACAAAAGCTTTAACTTGGAAACTTTAAACTTGAGTCCTTGGACTCATTTCGTTGACTTTACAAATACCAGACATGCATTTAAATACAAGAACTTATACATGTAAAAGCATAAAATATAGCTTATCAATGCAAAAGCATAAAATCATTTAGAAAACTCTTTGAAGTGCACTCACCTTAAGCTTGGGCTTAACTCAGATGAGCTTCAAAAGCCCTCTCGTAATCCAGTCGGATGCTCCTCACCTACACATGATAAGCACACTTAGAATGTGCTCAATAGGCAATGCAAAGATGCACTAAGATGCACCTAACTATACTAACTCTATAAAATTCTCTCTACACTAGTAGTTTCTCCTTTCAATTTCTCTTTGATCCATGCTCCAAATTCCCAATTTCTTTGCATGAATCCTTCTTATATACCCCAAGGGGTGTCCCTACATGCTTTCCATCATAATTTGAAGCTTAGAACTCAAAATGGTCGTTTTAGACCCCTCAAAACCGAATGTAATGCACAGCCCAAACCGTACATGATTTTGCTCTAATTCTTTCTCCCACACTCTTCTTATCTTCCAATGTGGTCACTCATAAAATTTTGTCGAATTCCGATATCGCTTGATAGGTGTTTTGGGCCAAAAACACCACTTTACGATCACTTTTTAAGGGGCTTTTTCACCATATTGGTTATCTAACTTCCATTATTGTTTCTTAAGGCTCCTCTAACTCTTATACACTCATTTATGGTCAAACATAATGAAATAAAGTTGAAGAGAAATAGCATTGCTTATAGACTTTCAATGGCCTTCACTTTGCTCTATGGGGTGACTAAAGACTATGGTGTGAGTTTGTAGTTTCTAGCTTCTTGACTTGTCTTCCTATCATAATTCAAGCATGATTCAAGCCTTAAATGGATGGAATTTATTGGATGTCCATACACCCTTAGCTTGGCCGAACCTACCTTAGTGTATACACTAGCTATGGCTTTTCATTTTCTTTGCATTTTAATAGCTTATTTCACTTAGGAATTTAATCAAACACTTGGTAGGCAAGCAATTAAACTAAACCAAGCTTAATCAAGTCACTTAGGGTTCTACCATATATAACTCTAACACTTAAATATTCACTTAGTTCATCACAAATGATTCCCAAAAGATCACTTATAACCTCAATATAAACTCTAGATCAAAACCCATATCAATTTCTTATCAAAACTAACTCAAATAATCAACTTAAAATCAATATATAAGCATGCTTAATGCATAAATAACTAGCTCAAGAATGGATAACCAACCTCTTTTATGCTTGGGTTTCACTCTTGGGGTGTTGGTTGAACTTGGATGATGCTTACTTAGTCACTTGGAAGGTTAGATTGCTTGATCACCTTTGGTCTCTTCATTTCCCCTTAGCTGCCATAACTTCCTTTGGTTTCTTTTTGATCCCGTATGTATGTCTTTCTCACCCAAAATGACTAAGTGTTTGATTATATACAAGGCTCCTTTGACTCATTTGACCACCTTTTGATATTATACTATGACCCTAAACCTTTTGAAATTGCTCTTGACCATGGAAAGTCTTGATTTCTTACAATTTGGTCATTAACACCTTTTTCTTTTTATTACGTTATCCTACTTAACTTCAATGGAAATGACTACAATGTCCCTTTTTGGAGGTTGTTCTAAAATCATATTCCATGACTTTTATCAAGTTCTCCACACAATTTAAAGGCTTAAATTTGGTATTAGTCACTTGTTTCTTAATCTCATTCATCTCTTTATTGAACATGATAAAAGATTTGCTGATCTCACTCTATGCTCTCGACTTAACTTGGCTACTTCTACCTATCTAGTCATGTATGTGAATGAGGGTTTACAGGTTCTCCTTCAATTGCACTGGCTGCTCCCTTAAAATATGTGAAGGATCCGCAATATACTTCCTAAGCATGAAAACATGAAACACATCGTGTATGTTGACCAACTCTGGTGGTAGCTTCAATCTGTAGGCCACCTCGCCAACTCTCCCCACAATCTCATATGGCCCTATATACCTTGGACTAAGCTTCCCACGCTTGCCAAATCTCAGAACTCCTTTCCATGGCGAAATGTGAAGAAAGACTTGATCACCCACTTGAAACTCCAAATCTTTCATGCGATTGTCCGTATAACTCTTCTGCCTTTCTCGAGCTATCCTTAATCCATCCCTTATCACTTAAATCTTCTCGTTAGTTACTTGGACAATCTCTGGACCAATCAATCTCCTTTTACCTACCTCATCCCAGCAAACTGGAGTCCTACACTTCCTGCCATATAACGCCTCATAAGGAGCTATTTCTATGCTTGCTTGATGGTTGTTGTTGTAGGCAAACTCTATAAAAGGTAGATGAGTATCTCGGCTTCTCTTGAACTCTATCACACACGCCCTTAGCATGTCTTCAAGGGTCTGGATCGTCTTCTCTGATTGGCCATCTATCTGTGGGTGAAAGGTCGTGCTAAAGCTTAACTTGGTGCCCATGGCCTCTTATAACTTGGGCCAAAATCTAGATGTGAATCGAGGGTCTCTATCAGAGATGATGGATACTGGTGCACTATGTAATCTGATTATCTCGTCTATGTACAATTGTGCCAACCTTTCCATGGAGTATGTATTCTTGATCGCCAAAAAGTGAGCGGACTTGGTAAGCCTATCAACTATCACCCAAATAGCATCATGTCCACTCTGTGTCCTTAGCAATCCTACCACGAAATCCACTGTAATTTTCTCTCATTTCCACTTTGGGATAGGTAGTGGTTGCAATAAACCCGCTGCCCTCTGGTGTTCTGCTTTGATGTGCTGGCAAGTTAGGCACTTTGACACGAACTCCGTTATATCTCTCTTCATTCCTCTCCACCAATAATGATCCTTCAGAGTTCAGTAGATCTTGGTGCTCCCTGGGTGCATGGTATAAGCTAATGCGTGTGTGACAGGACCTAATCCGAATCTTACCATACTTACATCTGGAGGGCCCTGCCTGGCACCCCAACGGATCCCTCCTAACCCTACTTAATGGGCTAAGGGGAACTCGCAGAGCAAACCCTTAAATCTTTTCTTATTTAGGAAAATTAGAATGGGTTGGATTTTTTTTTTTCCAAATAGAAAATTTGACAACATGACAGTTGCGTTTTAACTTAATCAAAATAACCTGCAAGGGAAGAATACACTTCCATATATTGTTACTTTTCCAACCCAACTTCTTCCATAAACATACTTATAATGGCATAAATAAATTTTCCATTTCGTTAATAATCGAAAACATAAAATTATAAATCATATACTTTGCAACTTATGAAATTTTCTTTAAAAGTGATTAAAACTTTTCAACTTCATGCATAATTAAATTACCACTCCTTTAAGACTTAAACATATATTTACAATCAATTTATTTCACATACAAAATATGACAATGTATTAATACAAAAGAAATGTCGTGTTCTTGCCCGTCTACTCTTTTGGAGGAGTTTTCCGACCTCAGTCACCCACTTCCATACTTGAGGAGGTTTTTAACATAAAAATAAAAAATGATGAGCTATGAGAGCTCAGTAAGTGCTGATGTTTCTTTTAACTTAAAAGATTTGGTTTTATTAAAATACCTCCTTAAAACACTTTTCAAAATACATTTCCGTTTCTTAAAGTTCTCATAAATCCCAAAACTTATTTCATTGTATAGTGTGCGTGTTGAATTTATAAAATACATAATTGCGTAAAATCTCATACATAATTTATAAAACCATAAAACCCATAAAGACATCAAATATATATATATATAACTCATATATGCATAAAATTTCCATATAACTTAAAAATTTTCAAGCATAAATTTTTCTTGACATACAAGGCATGCTTATGAAAATTATAAACGCATACGTACATAAAATTCGTATGAAACTTATAAATTGAATATAACGTGAACTTATATATGCTTAAAACTCTATATATATAAACTTCATTTAATTTAAACTTAAAAATAAATACAACTCTTATTTAAATTATTAAACGTACATATGTAACCTACAACTTATATATACTTACAATTCATATAAAACTTATAAAAATGGAATAACATTTGAACTTACACATCCATAAAGATTCATATAAAACTTGTAGGTTAGAAATCGTATAAAATTTTGATTTCCTTTCAATGCATAGCTTAAAATAGAAAATCTGTAAGCTTATTGAAAGAATTCATAGCAATATATAAATTCAATAAAACAGTAAAACGAAAACCGAAAGCGTATCCATTTCTACGCAGCGGAAATTACCCTGGATTCTGGATTGTTCAACTGGTCGGATTCCAATCACATAGGCGGAAAGGAACCTCAAATCACAGTGTAATTTGTCTTGCCATTTGTTTTCTCTTTTCTCTCATATGTGTAGTATGATGTGTATATCGTTTCAGGAATTGATTTTCCATCATTATTCAACAAATGAAATTCCTTAAGTATTTATAGAGGTGGCGGTTATTTTCTGATAACCGCCAGTAACTGCCAATAATCGCCCGCGATTATTCAATCTTATCCAATTCAAATGGATTTGGATCAGGTCATGGGTTTGGATCATCTTGGGTGGACCCGACCCAACAACCCAATAATCCAACATCTCCCACTCACACAAGATGAGCCAAATAGAACTCACAGAGAAAACACTGGTGACCCCTTTATGATAAGGAGTATAGGCATTCATACAGGCAAATACACCGTGTGACCTATGAACAATAATATATGCAATGTGACTTGTCTCTCAAAACTCAATTGTACTGTTATACAAGAGATTGTAAATTTGTTCATTATTATGTCCTAGATTTAATACAATTTTATTTGCTCGAGCATATTTATTCCCTTAACATGCTCGATCCTCCAATATTCCATATAATCACAATTGCAATTCCAAATTGCAAATTGTCGCGACAAATAACTATAGGAACAAAATAAAATTCATTAAATCTTCCTGCCTCACTTTCGTCTCTTGGTCAACAAAAATGACTGACATCATAGTAATGTCCCATAGGCTGCATTATCATAGCCATAGAAGACACACTAATGATACAAACATCACCTCATTACTTTGAGACAAAGTGAACAGTCATTGAGGACATAGGTAGAAGTTTTATATAAACTTCAATGGAACTTACACAACGAGGAATTAGGGATAAATTCACTCATTTTCCATGTCGGTCACTATAAGCACACGCGGTATGAAACGCATGTTACAGTGAATCTTATTCTTTAATAAGGACGCTTATGTCTTTTATATTTAGATTATTCACTGTACAGATCTTAGTTCAGACACTTTTCTAGCTCCTAACCTGAGTTCCAAAGCTTGCCCTTTCGACACTTATTATCGAGAAACTCACATTTAGCTTAATCAGGTTCTCATGATGGTGGGGATACATCATGAGCGGTTCAATAATTAATTTTAGGTAGAACCTCATCTTGACTACAGTTAAAGCGACATTTCATATATTTTAAGCCCTTAAGAGAACAACTTCATTTTTATTCTCTAAAAATATATGTGTCTCATCTTAGCTTGCTCTCTTAGCAACCAAGGCTATTGTACGTGTAAGAATACCAATCTCAAAAAATGATGACATACTTTCATATATAATCTATATGAAATGAATATGTGCTAGCTTTATATAACCAAAATGACGTATCTAATCATAAAACAGATATAACTTAATGTAACAATTATAACATCACAATCTACACAAACTCAAAGACCTAGTACGTGATATAAATATATCTCTTGTCACAGCTTTTGTGAGTGGATCCAATACCAACTCATGTGTATATGCATATTAAATTGTTACATTCTTTTCATCATTATATCCTTAACGAAATCGTACTTAGTCTCTATGTGCTTCAATTTACTGTGACATTTCATATCTGTAGTATAGACAATTGTTGTCTAACTATCATAGTATACAGTAATTGGCCTTTTTACATTAATTTCGAATTCAGATTCTTCATGAATCTTTTGAGCCAGATTGCTTCCTAGACTACAGCTGAATATGTTATGAATACAGCTTCCATGGTGGACAGCGTAATGCATGATAGCTTCTTGTTACTCCAAGAAATAGCACATTTGTTGAGCAAAAAATGCATAACTAGATGCAGATTTTTGCTTATCCAAATCACCTCCCCTATCAGCGTTTAGATACCCAATTAAATGCATATTACCACCTTGATAATACAGGGAGTAATCAGCAGTCTCTTTCTAAAATTTTTTTCACAGCAATCTAATATTTCTGTCTAGGATTAGATTGATATTTACTAATCAGTCCAACTACATAACAAATATCAGGTCTCGTACAAGTCATAGCATACATGAGACTTTCGATAGTACTAGAATAAGGATTCTTTCAATTCTTTCACGTTTTTATGGAGTCTTGGGGCATATTTCATGACAAAGAGTTTGACCCTTTTAAGATGAGAGTACCGATAGGCTTACGATCAGCCATATAGAATTGTTCGAGAATCTTTTGATGTATGACTCTTGTGACGAAGCCAGAATTCTCCTTAAACGATCTCTATTGATTTTAGCTCCTAAAATATAGGTAACATCTCTCATATCTATTATCTCGAAAATTGAGAATAACCATCACTTTATGGTTACCTTAAACTCATTGTCATTTTCGGCCAATAGAATATCGTCCACGTGTAAAGATAGTATTATTAACTTATCTTTTACCAGCTTAACATACATACAACGGTCCTCTTTAGTCATTTGAAATCCATAGGACATAATCGCATCATGGAAATAGAGATGCCATTATCTGGAGAATTGTTTCAAGAATTGTTTCAAGCCATAGATCAATCTCATGAGTTTACATACTTTCAGCTCTTGATCTTTTTTGAAACAAAATTCACTAGCTGCTCCATGTCAATTTCTTTCTCCAGTTCTCCATTGAGAAATATTATCTTTACATCCATCTGATGCAATTCTAGGTTCATGTGTGTAACGATAGCTAATATAAGGCGAATGGAAGCAAACCTTACCATAAGGGAGAAGGTTTCTTCATAGTCTATACTCTTCTGTTGAGTATACCTTTTTGCTACTAATCTCGCCTTGTATCTCTCTATTGAGCCATTTTCCTTACACTTAATATGGAGAACCCATTTATCTCCAATGAATTTTCGATCAGACGATAATTTAACCAAGTCCCAGACATGGTTGCACTCCATTAACTCCATCTCTTATTGTATGGCTTTAATTTAAAAATCTCTAGCAGGTGAATTGAGAGCCTCATTCACATTCTTTGGCTCATCACAATTATGTGAAGCAAGCATAAAAGTTTTTCCTCAATCTCAAATTGACGATAAGGAATAACCCTACAGTTATTTCTACGAGTTAATTTATTTGAGAGCACTAACTTGTTAGTCTCTTCGCTCCCACTGAGAACAAATGAATAAGATATTCCAATAGCTTTATCACTCCCACTAGGGATAGAGTATTCAAATAGTTCTCTATCTTCCTCTAGTTGAGTGTTCGGATTTAGAACATCATCCGAATTGTTCAACTCGTACAATTAAAATTCCTTTTCAACTTCACCTCTATTGGGAAATTCATTCTCTAAGAATTTCACATCTAGTGACTCTGATTCAGTAATACTTCCATTTGAGTTTTCTCCTATGAATACATATCCTTTTTCAGTGCTTAAAGTATCTAATAAAGATACACTTATTTCTTTTAGCACCCAACTTTTAGTATTTACCAAAAAAAAAAAAAAAAGCACATATCATGCGCACCCCCATGGTCGCATATAAGTAAGTTCAGGTTTCCTACCTGTCTATAATTCATATGGTATGGAAGTTACTGATTTGGTAGTGACCTTATTCAAAATGTAAACAGCTGTTAACAGCGTATCTCCTAGTAAGATACTGAGAGGTTTGCTTGTGCAATCATAGATCTTACAATCTCTAGTAATGTTTTATTCCTTCTTTCCGCTACACCATTTTGTTGCGGAATCCTAGGAATGGTCAACTGTATATCAATACCTTTCTCATGACATAATGTCTCAAATTATTCAGAGAGATATTTTATCCTCGATCAGTCCGCAAGACCTTAACAGTTCTATCTAACTGATTCTCTACCAAGTTTAGATACATTCTAAAGCAATCTAATACTTCAGATTTGTGGGAGATCAGATAGATATGACCAAAATATGTAATCATCTATGATTGCTATAATTTCTAGCTCTCACATTTATTGGTCCACAAATATCAGAATGAATTAACTATAATTGATTCTCAGCCTCAATTCCTTTTCCAAATGGTTTTCTAGTTGTTTTTCTGGTAGACAACTTTCATATAAAGGCAAATCTATCGTATTGGGAAAATCTTAAAATTCCTCTTTAGGCAATCTATTCATTCGATTCTAGCCCATATGCCTTAGTCTAGCATGCCAAGTATGAACATCAATATTGGCAACATCAATAAAAGTGATTAATGAAAAACAATTATCGCATTAATAGTACCATTAAATTCGGTATTTAATACGATAAAACCATCCATCAGATATTCGGTGTCTAATCACACTGAATTTTGGAAAATCCTCAAACAGTTGCTATGAAAAGTTAAACTATATCCTAAACCTAGAAGGACAAGTACAAAGACAAGATTCAGTCGAATCTTTAGAGCATACAGGATATCATGGAGATACAACACTTGGCCACCTCACAGAATCACTTTGCAGGTGCCAATCTCTTTTAAGTTGTTCCCCATATAGATCCATTTTGTTCCTCGCCTGATTCGACGGTACTCTACAAATGCTCTTCTGTCTCTAGCTACGTAGTTCGTGGCTCTTAAGTCTCTTTCTTATGCTCAGTGCATTCACAAGTGAAATGACCCATCTTGCCACAGTTGAAATACTTTAACTAACTTTTATCCTTCCTTACTCTACCACGTTTACCCTTCTTGTGTTTTCTTGTCTCATCCATGTTGGATTTGGGATTCTCTTTCCTTTCTTCCAACTTATATTCCTTCCAACTTATATTCTTTCCTCCCTTCTTGCGCTTAGAGCCTAAACCTTTGCGCATACTGAACTCAACCAAATAAAGCTAACTCGAAGTATTGGCTGCCTCTAAGCGCTCATCTGCGAGTTTAACATGACGTGAGATATCATCAAACAACTTGATGTTGTCGTTGTTGGTCATGTTGATTTATCATATTTTTTCAATTATTTGGGAGGAATCGGATTACCACTTGTACTTTCTACTCACTAGTTAAGGCATGGCCTACGGATTTCAACTCATGTATCATGTTTGACTTATCTCACAAATGTTGCATTAGGTTGTAATCCCAACGCTTCTGATAAGTATCAAACTTGATTGTGAATCTCCTTAGTTTAGTGGTTGATGTTCCATTACATTTGTCTTTCAAAGTCAGCCAAATGTCTAGTGCCGTCTATATTCTTTGTTAGCGCACATGTGGTCATCAGCCATATAAGACAACATCATTATATGAACAATGTTGTTCTTTATCTTAGAAGGCCTGATAAGCCTCAACATCTTTTCTATGTTGAGCAAAAGTACTACATTTGGGTTTGACCATAGTATTGGTTAGGGTTTCGAGGGTTTCTTACTCCTCTAGGATATACTGAATTTTATGGTGTCAAATATCATAGTTATCACTATTTAATTTCTCACCTTTATTCAGTTCAATAACTATTATTATCGAAGCACATATCATTTTCTTAAATGACATTAATTCTACTTAGAGACCTTTGATCTATGTCTGTCTACGTCTATACTAGCACATCCACTATCATTTCACTAAAAATATTGCAGCAACTATACACTCATAAATATGATTAAAGAATCTTTGGACAGGAATCGAAAAAAGTAGTCAAGCTACCCATCATTATCCAATTTCCAAATTTTCATTAAACCATATATGTAAGTGTTTTGCGCAAAATAGTCCTAATATCATTCTCTAAAGATTTTAGGACACCCACAATTTGAATAGCATCATTTGAGATATTTATATTCTCAGACATCTCTTAATCGGAATCTCTATGACCTCCGTCATTTTATAGTCCAAGATATAAATAAATAAATATATATATATATGTATGATCTCAAAGTCCTACCAATCATCTGAGATTTATATAATCTCAAGGTACTGGTCAATATTTGAGATATCTACAATCTCTTCGTCATCTGATAGGACAATGATCATAATCACGTAATCAGATGACTCATCGTCAGAATAAGTTGACCTAGTCCGATAAAATTGCATGGCATAACCTAGAACTAAATAATTATACATACATGACAATTTTAGGTTGAACAAAATTTAATATAAAAATTAAGACATTTTAATTTAACTCCTTAGAGAGTAAAACAAATAAAATAATATTATTCAACTTACAATTAGAGCAAATAATTAATTAGGATGAAAAGAAAACAAATTTTAAGTGAAAAATTTTATCGCCGGAAAATTCGTCAGTGACGGTGGTCGGCGGCGACGCGTGGTGTTCACGCACCGTAAAACGTTGACCACGCATCGGAACCACTGCCACTCGCCGTCCAACTGATGCATGCGCCTCCCTGTCGCGCAAAACGTATCTGCCACATGTCATGTTCCGCTCGCGACACACGTCTCACACCTGTTGTGCACGCGTCGCTTTACGACAAGGACACATGTCGCTCTTGGATTGCCAACGTGTTTTCCCTACAATGAGACACGTCACAATGTGCATCCACGTGTCCTCACCTAAGTTATCCATGCGTCCCACATGCATCCATCCACGTGTTGACACATGGCGGTTACTCGTCGCTGTTGCGAATGCGTGTCGCCCGCGTGGCGCTTGTGTGGGTAGTGGCTGTGTAGTCCCTTGCGTCACGCGCCACGACGCGCGTGGGACTCACGCGCGGTCGTGTGGGTGCCGTTCGATGACCGGACCACCTTCATATTTTTTCACATTTCATCCTCATCGATTTTATGCCATTATGTTTCAATTTAGGTCTAAGGTGAATCACACTCTCCTTAAATGAGAGTGTCCTAATGTTTTTCATAATCTTCAATCATCTTTCATTATCAAACTATTTTTCCAGATTTTAATTCTCTACATTTTGATTCAAAACAGTTTTTCTCCTTCATTTCTAATCCAAATCTAGCATGTAATATACCGTTAGAAAGATCGTTTCGAGCCTATCTAATGGTGTAATAATCACACGAAGAAGAAAAACATAAAATGATGTTAATGCCTAAAAACAGATTCGGATTTCATACATCTATTTCTTAGGTTTTCAAATCTGGAAAAATTAAGTTTCATGGCAATTTTAATTGCATAACTAAGATTAATGACCAATAAACAACCCTAAGGGGCTCTGATACCAATGAAAGAATTCATAGCAATATATAAATTCAATAAAACAGTAAAACGGAAACCGAAAGCGTACCCATTTCTACGCAGCGGAAATTGCCCTAGATTCTAGATTGTTCAACTGGCCGGATTCCAATCACATAGGTGGAAAGGAACCTCAAATCACAGTGTAATTTGTCTTGCCATTTGTTTTCTCTTTTCTCTCATATGTGTAGTATGATGTGTATATCGTTTCAGGAATTGATTTTCCATCAGTATTCAACAAATGAAATTCCTCAAGTATTTATAGAGGTGGTGGTTATTTTCTGATAACCGCCAATAACCGCCGACGGTTATTCAATCTTATCCAATTCAAATAGATTTGGATCGGGTCATGGGTTTGGATCATCTTGGGTGGACCCGACCCAACAACCCAATAATCCAACACTTATAAACTATGTAACATATAAAATTTCAATTCCATTTCCATACGTAACTTAAAATAGAATTTCATTAAAGCTCATATATATTCATAAAATTTCATATAAACTTAAGGGATTATAAAATGCATAGAATGAATTTTCATTTCTTTAAATTTTCTCAAATTTAATTTCATTCAATCATAAAACATACTTAAAACATATTAAAATATTTTCCTTTGTTTTCAATACTTAAAATACTTAATTTTTCGAAAAGCACCATTCATACCCCGTAATGCTTACAACCACACAGAAGTTGTAATAACGCTAACTGACGTGGAGTCACGTGGTGCTTTTATCAGGCACTAACCGTGACACTTACTTACTTACAAAGACATCCCGTGATTTTGTGCGGAATGTTACATCACTAACCATAATCATGAGATAATATCTCATAAAAGTAGAGACGACACGACAGACTTAAATCCCCCCTGGACTTGCCATACTATTGTGAGATATACCGACCGGGTCTAAAACTTACTTTATAAGAGTGGGTATACTTATGGCCTTTGAAAACTTGTTTTATTTTTCTTACTTAGTGCAAAAGCGCAAAAGCTCAAAATCACTTATTGAAGTGCAATAAGCACAAAGTCTTAAATTCAGAATATGTAAAACATCAACTTCGTACTTTGAAATACATAAAACTTCAAATTCTATTTTCTTAATGCGTAAAACACAAAATATCGTTTTTCTTAGTGCAATAAATACTAAATACTTAGTTAAGAGCCACAAAGCATGAAATAGGTTATCCGTTAAAATCCATAATCCTCCCTCTTTCTTACTTAAACATAAAACATAGCTTAAATTATAAAAAGAATTTAAAACTTAAAACTATAATTTCATTCCTCATCAAATTCATGCTTATAAAATTATAAATGACAACTTTACACATACAATGCCTTAAAAGCAAAAATATTCATTTTGAATACTAAAATAACAATGCTTTTACAAATGGCTTAAACACTTAAATTAATGCAACTTACATATAAGTTACCTTAACAATCACATAGGGAAATTTTCTTAAAATCTTCAATTTCTTAAGGGGCTTTATAAATCCATCACAAATATTTCAAAACCATATATAGCACGTAGAATAAAATATATATGCTTAAAATTTCCAATTCCAATTGCAAAAACTTTGAAATCAAGTGTAGCACTCACCTTAATTCAAATTTCCTTAAGTGGCTCCAATAGCCTTCTCTGATTTTGTTTCCTTCCTTTTCACCTACACATCGTATTTGTTCTTAAAATAAGCTAAACTTAACCATACAAAACTCAATACATAGCTTAGAACTCAATCAATTCACTTAAAAACTATTTTACCAACTTACTTCCCTACTCGTTTTCAACTTAATCGAGGCTTTAAAATTCCGTTTTCTTTGCATGGACCTTACTTATATACACTTAGGAGCATCCCTATATGCCTAAAATAATTTTCTGGAGCCCGAAATGAAAAGTCAAAATTTTGGAACCCCTTTAGGTCGACAACTGTTCACAGCCCATTCTAGGGCTGCTCTTGACCTCATTTTTGCTCCATTCATCTTCCTAACTCGCATTTAGATCACCGGTAAAACGGCTCTGAAAAATTCCAACAAACAGGTGGCGAAAACTAGGAAAAACCATATTTTTTATCACTTTTTCAATGCCATTTTCACCATTTTCATTCTAAAATCTTACTTCTACTTTCCTTAATGCCATACATACTCAAACATACTTATTGAATACATGAAAACACACACATGAGATGGTATTCCCTAACTCCCATCAATGCCCTTCACTTATTGGTTATAAAGGACAAGTTATCGAACTTGATTTCTAGCATTCTTATAAGTTTTTCATAGGTTTCCTTATAACATTTTCAACATAGAATCATACTTAATAACATCAAATGGTTTGGGTTTCATACTTCCCTCATTATGGTCATACATGAGAAATCACATATCAACTTTAATTCATTCAAATTTTGCATTTTTCTTCACTTAGGCATTGTAACAAATACTTGGTGAGCATTTATTTCATTTAAACAATCACCATTCAATTTTATGGCTTCTCCCACCAAAACCCTAGCCTATCAAAATTGATCATTTCCCTATGATTTACACTTACTTTAAAGCCCATAAAACTCAACTTCCATCACCCATAAAAACCCCATCATAAATCCAACAAAATCATCATGTCAAACATCAATATAACATCATGGAAATAACCTTAAAAGTAATGAAACTTACTTATTTTTGCTTGATTTCTTGCTTCAAGTTTGTTTTTCTAGCTTAAGGAAGCTTGATTCCATGATTTGGAAGCTTAAAATGACATGAGACAACTTGTTCCTTGATCTCTCGGTTCGTGTTTGTTGTGGCGATAAAATAGTGTGAATTGGTGGAAAAATTGGCTAAGTGGTGATATATATACTCATCTTTCTCAAAAATGACAAGTATGTCCTTTAATTAATTAGACTTTTGCCCTTAACTCTTACTTATTCCACCTTGGCCCATGTCATGTAAACTTATCTCCATTTGATCCTTACTTCACTTTTTCTTAATCCCACTTTGACCCTAAGTAGGAAAACTTATTTCATTTTAGTCCCTTGTCATACTTACTATTCACTTAATACCATTTACAATTCATTATGAAATAAATTCCAAATTAATTCTATGATCACCCATTTATCAAATTGACTTTACAATACTCTAATTAGATCTCTTAGGACTAAATCTATGGCTTCGAAAAAAATTCAAATGGAGTTTAGGTCAATAGTATTCACAATCCTGTCCACAAGGGCGTTTTCGTCGAGTCACTTTCAAAACCTTCAGAAACTATCCAAACAGACTCATTTTTACTCTGTTTCTGTTTTATTGGGTCTTACTAATCATTCTAAATATTTTTTATTTTCTAGGATCCATCTCCAAATTTCACTATTCATCCGTAGATACTATTCACCCCAAAATATTACTATTCATCCATAAATCCGTCGAGGGTTCACAGTGTGTCTCTTGCATGATCTCCATCCTCAGGTTTCTTACAGCTAACACAACCTGTGACCTAAAACCAATGCTCCATCTTCCCTTAATGTAAACTTGTTTGGTTGTCCAACTTATATTTCTACCCTAATCTTGCTCAACTCTGGATCCTGGGGCTGTAAATCTCTAATTTGATCAACTAAAACTGGACGGACATGGAACGTAGCCAACAAAGCAGCTAAGTCTGTCGTCTCCAACTATACGCCTATAGATCTCAACTTTATCAGTTGGGGGAGATACTCAGCTCGCAACTGGGCCAATGAACCAGTAGCTTTCCGACTCAAGGCATTTACTACCACATTCGCCTTGCCAAGATGATACTCTATGGTGCAATTATATTTTTAAATCAATTCTATCCACTTTCTCTGCCTCATATTTAACTCCTTCTGGGTGAATAGATACTGAAGACTCTTATGATCTGTAAATATCCTACAGGGAACTTTATATAGATAGTGTCTCCATATCTTAAGAGCAAACACAACAGCTGCTAACTCCAAATCGTGTGTTGGGTAATTAACCTCATGCTTTTTCAGTTGCCTCGAAGCATAAGCTACTACTCTGTCATGCTGCATTAACACACATTCAAGGCCTTGTCTGGACATATTGCAATACACTGTAAAGTCCTCTGTCCCTAAAGGCAATGTAAGAACAGGTGCCAAAATCAATCTCTGTTTCAACTCCTCAAAACTCTTCTGGCACACATCTGTCCACTGGAACTTCACCTCATTCCTAGTGAGCTTGGTTAAGGGAGTTGAATTATTTGAGAATCCTTCCACGAACTTCATGTAATATCCTGTCAAACCTAAAAAGCTCCTAACTTTAGTCACGTTCGTGGGTGGTTGCCAGTTAACTATTCCTTCTACCTTCTAGGGATCCACTGAAATACCCTCAGCTGATACTACATGTCCCAAGAAGGCTACTCTATCTAACTAGAAGTGGCACTTACTGAACTTTGCATACAACTGACGCTCCCTTAAAGTTTGAAGAACTATTCTCAAGTGCTCTGCGTGCTCCTCTCGGTTGCTTGAATACACTAAAATGTCATCTATAAATACTATCACAAACTTATCCAAGTAAAGCCTGAAAACTCTATTCATAGGATCCATGAAAGCAGTTGGGGCATTAGTTAACCCAAATGACATTACCAGAAACTTATAATGCCCATATCTCGTCTTGAAGGCTGACTTTGGCACATCTTCCCTGTGGATCTTTAATTGATAATACCCTGATCCCATATCAATCTTTGAAAACACTCTAGCGCCCTGCAACTAATCAAACAAATCATCTATATATGGTAACCGGTATTGGTTCCTAATGATAACTCTATTGAGCTGTCTGTAATCAATACACAACCTAAGGCTCCCATCTTTCTTCTTAACAAACAAGACAGGTGTTTCACATGGTGACGTACTTGGCCTGATGAATTGTTTGTTCAAGAGTTCTTTCATCTGGACCTTCAATTCTTTTAATTCAGCTGGTGCCATCCTGTATGGCGCTATGGAGATGGGCTCTATACCAGGGATCAGCTTTATCTCGAACTCTATCTCCCTATCTGGAGGTAGCCTTGGAAGATCCTCTAGGAAGACATCCAAGAACTCTCTCACTACCGAAACCTCATCTGGTCTCAACTAGCTGTCCTCAGGTTTCACTAAATAAGCCAAGTATCCTTAACACGCCTTCTTCAACATCTTTTCTACTTTCACTACACCGATAAGGCTTACTGGGGGCATCCTCCTAACTCCTCTGAAGATAACCTCTAATCCCTCAAGTTGTCTGAATCTTACCTCATTCTTGTAACAATCTACCACAGCTCTGTGTGTAGCTAGCCAATCCATACCCAAGATCACATCGAAGTCATGTATGGCTAGTACAACTAAGTCTGCCTCGAATGCCTGTCCCGCTATTTCTACCTTACTTCCCATGTAAACTCTATCTGTGGCAAGAGACTCTCCTGTGGGAAGCGAAACTATCATACTACACTTTGAAAGGCTCATCTCTGGCTTAACTCTCTCTATAAAATCCTCTTACACAAATGAATGTGTCGCCCTTGGGTCTATCAATGCATGTGTAGTGGTATTGAATAAGGTAACTATACTTGTAACTACATCTGGGGCGGCCTCTGCTTGTTGCTGAGCGACGACATAAACTCTAACCTGAGTCCTCGGCCTCTCGGGCTGTGATCTGGGTGGCGCATGACCACTAGGGCTAATGCTAGTCTACCCTGCTACACCTGTACTTTGGGGGCCTCTCTTGTCTGGTCCATGACCCCCACTGGTTTGTCTTTGCGCCCTTGCGCCCCTACTCTGGTCTCTGTCTGCTGTGGGGCGGCTGCTAATGGACAATACCTCATGAAATGGCCCTCCTAACCACATTTGTAGCATCCGGTCTTACCCTGTATACACTCACCCGGATGTACTCTCCCACACTTAGGGCATGGCTGTCTGGACTTGTCGCTCTGCTGGCTCTTAGATCCGCCCGCCTGTCCCACTGAACTCTGGCTACTACGGGTTGCTTGAGACTATCTGCAGTTATTCGTGAAGGAAGATTGGCTTCCACTCTTACTGACCTTGCTGGAGCTACCCTACGGGTTCCCTATCCACCCGCGCTTTTGCCCGAACCTCTTTGGTTTTGGGAAGGTGGCTACTGTCTTCTTTACTCTGGTAGCAATTTGTACTAAATCCCTATATCTGGTATGCGCAGCTGAAGTCATGTATACTCGAATCTTAGAATTGAGGACAAACATGAATCTATTAACTTTCTGTTCCTCATCAGCAACAATGAATGGAACTAGTCTCAAGTATTCAGTGAACTTCTTTTCATACTCTACCACTGATAAGTTCTCCTGCTCTCATCAATCTTAGCATTTTTATGAGCCTTGGGGAAAAACTAGTCCTTAAACTCCCTCTGAAACTCCGCCTATATGACTCCCTCTAGGTGTGTCCTCTAAAATGCCTTCCACCAGTCTTTTGCTCTATCCTTCAATAGGAAGGTTGAGAAGTTTACCATCTGCTTGTCAGTACACCTCATGACCTGAAAAATCTCTTCATTAGCCTCTAGCCATGAGAGTGCCTGCTCTAGCTCTTCTATGCCATCAAAGGTCTTGGCGCCTAACTTATGGACGTGCTCTATGGTCACTCGAGCCTCTCGTGGTTGATTAACTACAACTGCTATTGCCTGTGTTAAGTGTTCCGTATCTACCTGCCTGCGGTCGCTCAAGTCTAACAGGTTGGGGTGGTGGTTCTGGGTGTGAGGAGCTAATAGGCACATTGATAGACTCATCAACATACTCCTCCTCTGGTGTGGGTGCCTCTGCGACTACCCTCCTCGTCCTTGGGCGACCTTGGCATTGCATGCTTTTGTAAGATAAAAAAATGCATGAACATGAGACTTTTTAACGCATGAAAATCATTTAAGAAATCATGCAATGCATACTCGAAAACATGCAACTTATGCAAGCTCCAAACTAAACTTAAAACAACTTCAACACTTTCTTAAAACTCGAGCTCTGATACCAACTAAGGCGCCCCTTCCTGGACCGCCACTAGGATCCTATCCGAGAAGTACACCCGGACACTCCATCGATCTCCTTTAGCCCGTCTCGACGAACTAAAAGACAATCGAAGAGCGAACCTTCTAACTTTGTCTTTAAACTTTCTTTGAAAAGTCGCCAGAAATTTCGCGAGCGACTAACTTTTATAAACCTTAAACTTTAAATATGATTTTGGGTTGGTTTTAACTTAAAAATTTGGTCATTAGGAAACTAAATTTTGGCAGCATAACCGCTGCAAAATGGACAATACCTAAACCTACAGTTTCAAAATAAAACACTTCGACTAAATCCCATTCAATCACCAGCCCAAACTTCTCACAACAAGTTCAATAACAATGTAATTATTTTCCACAAAACACAAGTTCCATAGTAAACTCATGACAATTCAAAATAAGCTACTTTTTATTACAACTCAAACTACACTTTATTTACAAATGTACAAGTATGCACATGCTATATGTAAAATCTTCAAAAAGCAAGAAGCATAGCCGACTTAATGTCCACCTATCGTGGCGAAGGAGATCGTCGATCACCTACAAAAGTACCTGAGGAGGTTAGGGAAAAATAAAGGGTGAGCTAGATAGCTCAGTGGGTGAATTTAATCTTTAGAAAAGTAAACTTTACCTTGAACTAAATTTTTCTTAAAAGCTTTTACAATAAATTTCTTTGTATAGCATTATAAAAGCATTTTGCAAACATATATAAAACATTCATTTGTAAGAGCAATATAATGTTACAAACTTTAGAAAGGCGCCATTTCGTAACCCTAATCTCTGGTCACATGCAACTTCGCTTGCTAATGCTGCAATGTGAAGATCACGTGGCGTTGTATACTGACACCAATTGTGACCCAAATCTGGGACCTCCCAACACTACATGCAGAATCTCTACATCGCATAAATGCAGTGTAAGACCATATCCTATAAAGTAGGGCACTCACTCGCTAGACACTCTAACCCCAAACACACACGGGTAATGACTTGTCCCACAAACTTGCACTACTAAATATAATATACAGTATGGGTTGGAACTCGATAACTAGAGGGTACTAATGGCCTTTGAAATTCTAGTTTTCTCTAATGTTATGCCTTAAAATTTCTTTCTTGGTGTACAAGGCACTAACTTAAAATCATGTAAACTTTAAACTTAGGGGTCGTTTGTTTTTATGCGATGTAGAGATTACCTTCTGAGCAGCAGCGACACGAAGCTGTTTGTGCTGCTATGACTGCTAACATGAAGGAAGGGACATCAGTTCGAGAGCATGTCTTGAACATGATGACCTATTTTAATACAACTAAAACTCATGGTGGCGTAATTAATGAGCTCAAAGAGAAGAAGATGAAAGGTAAATATGATTTACTAGTCATTGAATCTTGTTTAGTGGAGGATGATTCATCCACTTGGATAATTGATTCAGGAGCCACTAATCATGTTTGTTCTTCTTTGCAACTGATTGACTCTTATAGGCTGCTTGGTGAGGGAGAGTTCACCATGCGAGTTGGCACTGGGGATGTCGTTTCAGCTGGAGCAGTGGGAGAAGTTAGACTTCAATTTTCAAATAGTTGTTTTATTGTTTTGAACAATGTTTATTATATTCCGAATTTTAGAAGAAATTTGATTTCGGTTTCTAGATTAATGGAACATAATTATTCAATTTCTTTTAGTAATAAAGATGTTATTATTTCTAGAAATGGTTTGAATATTTGTTCCGGAATAGTAGAAAACAACATTTACATGTTAAGATCGTTAACACGTAATTCACTGCTCAATGTTGAATTGTTTAAAGTTGAAAAACCTAAAGCAAAGAGACAAAAGATTTCTCCTAATGATGATACCTATCTTTGGCATCTAAGACTTGGACATATTAATCTTGACAGAATAGACAGACTAGTAAAGAGCGGAACTTTAAATGAGTTAAAGATCGGCACTTTACCTGTTTGTGAATCCTGTTTAGAAGGTAAAATGACTAACAGACCTCTTAAGACAAAAGGTTATAGAGCTAAAGAACCGCTAGAGCTTATACATTCGGATGTTTATGGTCTAACGAATGTTAAAGCTAGAGGTGGTTATGAATATTTCATCACATTCATTGATGATTATTCTAGATATGGGTATGTTTACCTAATGCAACGAAAGTCTGAAACTTTTGAAAAGTTCAAAAAGTTTAAAACTGAAGTTGAAAATCAATTAGGTAAAACATTGAAAGCTCTACGATCAGATCGTGGAGGAGAGTACCTTGATACAGAGTTCAAGGATTACTTAATTGAGCATGGGATTCTATCCCAACTGACTGCTCCTGGAACACCCCAGCAAAGCGGTGTTGCAGAAAGGAGAAATCGGACTCTTTTGGACATGATAAGATCTATGTTTAGTTTCTCATCATTACCTAGTTCATTCTGGGGATATGCATTGCAAACTACAATGTATATTTTGAATGTTGTACCATCTAAGTCAGTTCCAAAGACACCCTTGGAGTTGTGGAATGGTCGCAAAGCTAGTTTACGACATTTTCGCATTTGGGGTTGTCCAGCACATGTGCTGAAGAACAAGACTGGGAAGTTGGAATCACGTTCAAAAGTTTGCCTATTTGTAGGTTATCCTGGAGAGACTAGGGGCGGACTCTTTTATAGTCCTAAAGAAAACAAAGTGTTTATATCGACAAATGCTACGTTTCTTGAAGAGAACTATTTGAGAGAGTTCAAACCTCGAAGTAAGATTGTACTCGAGGAGTTATTGCCTGGTTCGACCAGTATCCAATCAACAATAGTTGTTGATAATAACATAGTTAAAACCACGTCTGAGCGTCAGACAGACTTTCATCAGAATTATCTACCACCTCGTCGTAGTGAAAGGGTTATTAAACCACCTATTCGTTACAGAAATATCGGAGAGGCACAGATTGCTATCTTTGATGAGAGTGTAGATGATCCATTAACATATAATGATGCAATGGAAGATTCTGATAAGGAAGAATGGCTTAAAGCTATGAATCTCGAGATAGAGTCCATGTACTCAAACTCAGTCTGGGAACTTGTGGATCAACCAGATGGGGTAAAACCCATAGGTTGCAAGTGGATCTACAAGAGGAAGAGATGAGTGGATGGGAAGGTGGAGACCTTCAAAGCTAGGCTAGTGGCAAAAGGTTATACTCAAAAAGAGGGAGTTGACTATGAAGAAACTTTCTCACCAGTAGCCATGCTTAAGTCCATTCGTATTCTTCTATCATAGCTGCATGTCTCGATTACGAGATATGGCAAATGGATGTCAAGACTGCATTCTTGAATGGCAATCTTGATGAAAGCATCTATATGGTGCAACCAGAGGGATTCGTGATCCAAGGTCAAGAGCAAAAGGTTTGCAAGTTGCAAAGGTCTATTTATGGACTCAAGCAAGCTTCTCGATCTTGGAACATTAGATTTGATACTTCGATCAAGTCTTATGGTTTTGAGCAAAATGTCGATGAACCTTGTGTATACAAGCGTATCATCGATAAAAAAGTGGTTTTCCTCGTACTTTACATCGATGATATTCTATTCATTGGGAATGATGTAGGAGCATTATCTCATGTAAAGAACTGGCTTGCTAACCAATTCCAAATGAAAGATTTGGGAGAGGCTAGTTATGTTCTTGGGATCCAAATCATACGAGATCGTAAGAACAAACTGTTAGCATTGTCTCAAGCATCATACATTGATAAGATCCTTGTACGTTATTCGATGCAGAATTCCAAGAAAGGTTATTTACCTTCTCGGCATGGAGTTCACTTGTCTAAGGAACAATGTCCTAAGACACCTCAAGAAGTTGAGGATATGAGACGAATTCCCTATGCCTCTGCAGTAGGTAGTCTCATGTATGCTATGCTATGCACGAGACCAGACATATGTTATTCAGTGGGAGTAGTCAGTCGTTATCAATCTAACCCAGGATTGGATCATTGGGTGGCAGTAAAATGTATTCTCAAATATCTTCGGAGAACGAGAAACTATATGCTAGTATATTCTGGTAAGAATTTGATTCCAACAGGATATACAGATTCTGATTTTCAGTCGGATAAGGATTCTCGAAAATCCACGTCTGGGTCAGTATTCACCCTAGGTGGTGGGGCTATAGTATGGAGGAGTGTTAAGCAATCTTGTATTGCTGACTCCACCATGGAAGCAGAATATGTAGCAGCTTGTGAAGCAGCTAAAGAAGCAGTTTGGCTTCGTAAGTTCTTGACAGATTTAGAAGTTGTTCCAAATATGGATAAGTCAATCACACTTTATTGTGATAATAGTGGTGCAGTGGCTAATTCAAAAGAACCAAGAAGCCATAAGCGTGGAAAGCATATAGAAAGAAAACATCATCTCATTAGAGAGATAGTACATAGAGGAGATGTGTCGGTGATGAAAATAGCTTCACAAGACAACCATGCTGATCCGTTTACAAAGACCTTAACGGCTAAAGTGTTTAACGGTCATCTAGAGGGTCTAGGATTACTAGATATGTCTCATTTGCTCTAGGGCAAGTGGGAGATTGTTAGGCATTGTGCCCTAAGAGCTTGTAATTTGTAAACGTTTAAATAAATTATAAATAAATAAGTTTATTTTATTCAAATTAATGTGCATTTATGAAATGTTTGCTTCATACGAATATCATGTAACATCCATGATTACTTATGTAGTCTCAAATTAAGTATGTAAGTGTTATATACAAGAGGATTTAGTTTGAGATTAGTAATCAAAAGAGTCCGTAGAAAGCAAATAAAGCTGGGTACTTTGTTTATGGTAAATCTACAGCTACGGTCCATTTCGTATTTGATACGATGATTTTATCCGGGATTGTTCATATGGCGATATGAAAATGGAGGCACTTATATAATAGAGATTATATAGGACTGGACCACGATAAAATGAGTTTCTTATTAATATCCGTTAAACAAAGAAATTCTTATTTATCGATTAGATGATCATATATGGATTGATCTTAATCCTGAGTGTTTAATGGACTCCTACTTGTTGGGTCATGTCTTTTGATTTACATGGGTGAGACTGTTATAGATTTACGGTCAATATGCTTCGTACTTTGGAGATGTGATTTAATAAGTGGCTAGGAACATTCTACACAATAGTGGAATCCACTCCTTCTTGCGAGAAGTAAATGAGTAGTTCCCTTAAGTATTGATTCGGGTCTTGAACAATAAGAGCGCTCAACTTTCTATTTATGAGTAAACGGAAAGATAAATTCATAAGTTGTTATGGATATATTGTTCATTAGAGAATCAATGGTACTTAAAGGAACAAGATATAATTAGAGAGGTATAACGGATTTTAATAACCTAGCTCTAATTATGAACTACTCGTGGAGGATCGAATCATATGAAATGATTAAATCGATTGATACTAAAAATTCAGATTGTGTAAAACATCTACAATTTTGAGAGTGCAACCTTAAGTTTTTAGTGGAGTAACTCTAAGGTTAATAATAGTGAATTATTAATTAAAGAGTTTAATTAATAATTCCGATATTATTGGAGCTCAAATTGTAGGTCCATTTGGTCCCCTTGCTAGCTCACAACCACATAAAGAAACAAGTTGAAGAATATAATTGGATTGTCCAATTATTTGTGTACATATAAATTTATGTACATGTTCATAAAATTATTTAAATAATTTGATTATTTAGATATTCATAATTATTTAATTAATGGTTAATTATTTAATTATTTGTAGAGGTCATGGGTTCAATTATAAATGATGTCATTGAATTAATTATGATTTAGAATCATTTAATTTAATGAAATAATCATTTAATTAATTAATGGAAATAATAATTTTAATTGGAATAAGATTCCATTTAAATTATATTAAAAGAGTTTTAATTTAATGAGAATTAGATTCCATATTAAATTAAAAGAATGGAATTCTAATCCAATAAGGAATTTGATTCCATATTGGATATGAATTAAGTCTTTCAATTTAAATAGGAATTTGGATTCCTTGTTAAAATTGAAGAACCCTAGTTTGCCAATATAAAAATATGTTTTTATGATTGGTAATGGTAATGGTGGTAGAGAGAATTTTTGGCTACTTGAACCAAAAATTTTCATTGATTAAAAATCACCAAATAACCATCTACTTCAAAAGTATCTTCAAAAGATTGTGCCTACACACAGTTTCTTTTGTGAAGAGTCATAGCAAGGAAGATCAGGTGGTGAAGAATCTGCGAATCAAAAGGGATCAATTCAATCTTCATGTAAGGTAAGATTCGATCTTATTAATTTAATTATTGAATCATTATTACTAGCATCGATCGGGCATGTTTTGTTTGAAAATTTTTAAAATTCACGTTTCCGCATTCGAATTAAAATCGAATTTTCCCTACAGAGACATCCCCACATGTCCGAAATAGCTTTCTGGAGCCCGGAAGGAAAAGTCACATTTTTAGCACCCCTTTGGGCCGAACACTATTCACGACCCAACCTAGGGCTGTTTTTCACTTCGTTTTTGCTCCATTCACCTCCCTAACTTGCACTTAGGTCACCTGTAAAACGGTTCTGAAAAATTCAAACTATAGGGTGCCGAAATCTAGGAAACACCTCACTTTTTCACCAATTTTTCAAGGTAATTTTCATACTTTTGGTTTCTAAACTTAATTCTCTTCACTACTAGCTCAAATATGTTTAATAACACTCATCTAGGTCATTAGAATGCATATAAAGAGTGGCATTTCATGAAAATCGAAAATGCCCTTCATCGGGTGAAAACTTTGGAAAGTTATCCAACTCAATTTCTAACACTTTTAATAGCTTTCCATAGGTTTCTCTAGAATGAATTCAATATGGAATCATGCTTAAAACCATTAAATTTCAATGGCATGACATACCCCTCACTATGGTCTTTAATTGTCCAACACAACCCAAACTCAATTCATGTAATTTTTCTTGTCAAAATTCACTCAAACATTTCATCAAACACATTGTCGACAACTTATTTCAACCATACCATTCTCCTTTCAAACTTTAAAGTTTCTCTAACACAACCCTAACATCTCAAAACTCAATGATTCCTACATAGTATACTGTTGTTTTTGGTCACTAATTACTCAACTCACACAATCTATAAAAACCCACATCAAAACTCAACAAAATCACCAATACAAACATCAACATAAACATCATTCAAAAATTTCGAAATTGAACAACTTACCTCCTTTCACCTTGGTTTCTTCCGCTAACTTGGTTCTCTAACTTAGATGAGCCTGCATATTAGGTTGGAAGCTCGAAAATGGGATGGGATTACTTGATCTACCTTCCTCCTCTTTTGGCCGAACTCAACCCCTTCTCTTACTCACTCTCAGTCATCTCTTCTTGTTTTATGGTTCTTGCATTTGGTCACGGTTCTGCCCTTGATTTTGAGTGAAATGGCTTGAGTTTGAAGGTGGAAAATGCCTTGATCTCCTTGAACTTCTTCTTCCTCACTTAGCTCCCTCTCCCTCTTGGTTTTTCTTCATTTTAGTGAGCAAAATGGCTGCTGCGTTTTGCTTTTGGTTGGGTCACGGTTCTGCACTGGTTAAGAGTGAAATGGCATGGGTTTGGTGGTTGAAGGTAGCTTGATCTTCCTTTTCTTCTTCTCCCTTCGCTCGGCCTCTCTTTCTCACTCACGTACTCCCTCTCGCGTCTCTATTTTTGGTTCTGGTTTGTGGCTATTTTGGTGTGATTTTGTGCTTTAATTTGTGTAAGTTGTGTGAGTTTCTCACACTTTTTCCACCAATAACTTCAAAAATGACGGTCATGTTCCTATAAAATTTTGTTTTTACCCTAACCTTTTAGCTTAATTATGATTTAACCCCAAATATTAAAACTTGTTTTCAATTTAGTCCCTAATCACACTTAATAATTACTTAATGTCATTTACCATATTACCCTTCCATTTATTCTCCAATTGGGTGTAAATAAATTTCTAAAGGTTCTCTACAACCTTAGGTACTTTCATTGATCATTTAGAGTCTCAAATTATTACTTAGGGAATATTACTGGGAAGACTGTAAATATATAAATCAAGGGTTTACAGTATTGTAACCAAACTATGTAGCTTGACTTATCATTTATCTTTGAAACTCGATGCCTCCATTATAATTGACAGGCCCCTCTACACTACACAGCCTGCTGGCAACCCCATGGTAGCCCTTCAGTCAATGTTTGATCTGACTAAAAGGTTCCCACGGAGCTAAGCCATTTATTAATTCTTTTTTATTTTTCCTGATAACCTATTTATAACTTTTTATTTTGACAACCCATTTATATCAAAATGGTGAGAAATAAAAAGAATTTTTTTTTTTTTTTTTTTTTTTTTTTTACAACCACACTGTGGATTCATTTATAAAATTGAAATATGAAACATCACTGAAAAATGTGTACATATCATGCACAACACGGTTATACAAGTTTCCAAATTGTATTTCATACATACAAGTGTTACAATACTAAATATTTTTATTTTCAAAAACATTCTCTACAAAATTATGTAAACATAGCTGCACACAACTCAGTCCAGCTATTCTTAAAGTGGAGTCCCTGTTATTGAAGCACCAGTACCTTCACCTGGGGAGGGTTCGTTTACAAAATACAAAAATATAGAGTGAGCTAAACAAGCTCAGTGAGTGTCATACATTTCTAATCAATTGTACTTTCAAAATTAACCTCCCTAAAAATAATATGTCAAAAATAATTTAATGCTGGGGAACCAAAATAGGCTTCCATAACAAACATTTATAATAAATGTGAATCACATGTTGTAAAAACTAAAATTCAATAATATAATTCTATTTTCCTTTTACTAAAAACTATAATCAGTGGTGGTGTTAATTTCTGGGAAATCTTTAAGCGAAAACAACCAACCACTGATGGCCCATTCTCACGGTACCCTAGGTAGATACGGCGGAACGGAATTTACCATCGCTTAGGCTGTATCGAGTGGAGGAACGGAATTTACCTTTGCTCAAGCCACCTTTCCGATTTACGTAGCGAAATTTACCATCTCTCACATAGAAACTAGCTCAATATATACCCCATACGTGCAGAGGGCGATACACTAAACTGAACTAACTGACACAATCCCTCTCGCTATTAGTGACATACACCCCAACACTACCATGCACGTTTAGGGTACTCTGACCGGTAATATCTCTGAGATACCTAAAAAGTGTACCATAGGCCTAAAATTCATTTCTAAATATGCTGCTTTTCATCATATACTTAATAAAATATTTCCTGTATGTTGAATATAAAAATAAAATTAAAGGCAGTAATATATTAACGATTCACAATTCATATCTCGTACGAAAATTTTCAAAATCCATACTGGAGACTTCCATATTAAACTCATTTACTTAAAAAAATCAATATTCAATATTTTCAATCATGAATCTAAGCATAACACATTAAATTATTATGAATAAAAATACTATCATATAAAAATATATTGAAATGACACTCACAATTTCTTAACTCATGTTTGAGCACAAATTTCGGACTCCCTAGCCTCCGCTTTACCTACAGATTTTCACAACCAACTTATTTGCACATACACTTCCATTGACACGCACTAATACACAAATGACTTAACTACCCAAGGATTTTAAATTTTTTTTTTTTTTAGCCGTAACCTTCCCATTTATTCGCATATACTTCCCATAAAAAAATTTTGTGATAACTAAGCATGTAAAACACCTCAAATGGAGTCTAATTTCACTACAAGAAAACTGCCTAAGTATACCGGAGTATCAATACCGAGCATTAAAAGCTCAGTATGGATAATAATATTTTATTTAAAAAAATTTTGAAATTGAATTATCCTTACCAGGCGAGTAGAACCCGGTAAGGATAATCAATTTTCCATAGTGCCCGGTATGGATAACAATATTTTCTTTTAAAAAAATTTTGAAATTGGATTATCCTTACCGGGCGGGTCAGGCCTGGTAAAGATAATCCATTTTCCATACCGGGCGGGTTAGGCCCGATATGGAAGTAAAGTTATCATTACCGGGCGGGTTTCTCCCGGTAATGATAACTTCATTATCCATACCGGTCGGGTACCCGACCGGTATGGATAATTGTTTTAAATTTATAATATTTTTTCTTTTTTAACCATACCGGGCGGGTAACCCGCCCGGTATGGATGTACTATTATCCTTACCGGGCGAAACCCGCCCGGTAAAGATAATCCAAATTCCTTACCCGGCGGGTCGCGCCCGGTAAGGAACATGGATTATCCTTACCGGGCGGGTAAAATTTCGCCCTTTTTTTTTTATTTCCCCCCTCCCATTTTCATTTTCATTTTCATTTTCTTCTCTCTCTCTCTCTCTTTCTCTCACATGTCCTCTCTCCCAACCGTAGCTACCGCCGACAGATCTCGCCCATCGCCGACCGGTCACGGCTCGAGAGCTCGCCGTTCACCTTGCCGTTCGTCGCCGTTCGCCGATCTAGTGCCGGTGAGTCTTCCCTCTCCTCCATTTCTTCTTCTCTTCTTCTTCTTCCTCTCTTCTTCTTCTTCTTCTTCTTCTTCTCTTTTTCTTCTTCCTTTCTTTTACTTCTTCTTCTTCTTCTTCTTCTGGCCGCGAGACTGGCCGGAACAAGTCCGACCGCGCGACGGCCGATCGGACTGGTTCCGACCGCCGGCGCAGCGGTCCCCATTTCTTCTTCTTCGATCTTTTTCTCCTTCTCCTTTTCTTCTCCATCTTCCGCAACTGTAAGCTCTAGTCCGTTTCTTCCCTCGCAATCATGGTCGTCGGGTACACACATCCTCCCTTGACCTTCTTCTTCTTCTCATCTCTTACTTAGTCATGTTTGAAGTTGGTAATGGCTAATTTCTTGTTTTGGTTTTGTGTAGAAAGAACAAGAGGATTTCCAAGGGCAAGAAAGGAGGAAAAAAGAAGGCGTGAGTGCTTCTTCACATCTTTATCTCTCTTAAAAATTGAATTTTCATATCTTTTTGGTTAGATCTGTTGAAAAAGCAGTCTTTGATTGTTTAAGTGGTTGTGTTGTGTGATAGTGCTGATCCATTTGCCAAGAAGGACTGGTATGACATCAAGGCCCTTTCGGTTTTGACTAACTTCGGTTCAGGGAAAGAATGTTTTGACTAACTTCTGGGCATAGTTGATGTTGGATGTTTAGTTAGCTCATGTGATTGTTTATTTTCCAACTTTTGCTTATGATGTTATGTTGATTATTGATGCAGGGGATGGACTTCACAACATATTTTAAAATTATAATTAAAATCTTTTCCATACCGGGCAGGTGCCCGGTATGGATATTATGGGGTAAATTGATTATCCATACCGGGCATGTGCCCAGTATAGATAATATTTATCCATGCCGGGCACCTGCCCGGCATGGATAAATGATTTTAATGTCGGGTCACTGCCCGGCATGGATAAATATTATCCATACCGGGCACATGCCCGGTGTGGATAGAGCCAGTATTAATACCGGCGGCATCCATACCGGACGGGTTGCCCGGT
Organism: Nephelium lappaceum; assembly: GCA_021234005.1. Taxonomy (NCBI): domain Eukaryota; kingdom Viridiplantae; phylum Streptophyta; class Magnoliopsida; order Sapindales; family Sapindaceae; genus Nephelium; species Nephelium lappaceum. Next base: position 2,577,057 of record CM038007.1, read on the forward strand.
ATTGATACACATCCATACCGGGCAATGCCCGGTATGGATGAGCTATTTTCTTGTAGTGTTTCACATCAATTACATTGAACACACAAGTGAATCACCTTGTCTCAAGTTGGCTGTGAGGTATGTACTTTAACATCTAATGAATTTCATTCTCATTCCATATTAACTCCATCATCAACATGACCTATATAATTATCTAAAACATCCAAAAACAATTGTCTAACACTAAGTGTCTTATGGCCAAAACATAGCAAGTGGATATACCATACTTTGGCTTTTCATTTCAACATTATAATTTGATATTTAAACACATTCTTATGCATGAAAATGACTTAAATAAATCAAATTTAAGTTGGACCATCAAAGTCCCTCCTAGCCATGAGTCACATCCCACACAACACCTACATTTCTTTAAGTTTTAAACTTAAATTCACATCAAAATCACATCACAAATCATGGCAAGGCAACTAATATCCTAAACAACATCAAATTAAGTTTCAATCAAAAATTCATTTTCACTAGTAAGCTTACCTCTTGCTCTTTGGTCACTAACCTTGCTTAGCTACCTCATTGAAGTCCTAAATCTTTAAATCCATAGACAAAAATCATCATCCATTCATTTGGAATCAATAACCCAAAAGTTTAAACATACGAGTCATGGAAAACATGATTCTTACCACTTGAAATCAACTTGATATTGATAGATTTTACTCCTGGGCTTGTATACTGTTGGGGATTCTGCCCTAAGAGCTTGTAATATTGTAAACGGTTTTATAAATTTTAATAAAATATTCATTTCATTCAATTTATATATTTTGCAAAAATCGTATATATCATGAGAAACATCTTTGATTACTGATGTAATTTCAAACTAAGTGTATAAGTGTTATATACAGGTGGATTTAGTTTGAGATAAGTAATTTAAAGAGTCCATAAAAAACAAACGAAGCTGGGTACTTCATTTGTGGTAAATCTACAGCTATGGTCCCTTTCGTATTCGATACGATAGTTTTATCCAAGACTGTTCATGTGGTGACATGAAAATGGAGGCACCTTATATAATAAAGATTATATAGGACTGGGCTACGATAAATATAAGTCTCTAAATAATATTCGTTAATCTTAGAGATTTATATTTATCAACCAGATAATCATATATGAATTGATTTTAATTCTAAGTGTATTATGAACTCCTGCTTGTTAAGTTATTTCCTTTGATTTACATGGGTGAGATCGGTGTAGATACCCGATCAATAACTTCGTACTTTGAGGATATGATTTAGTAAGTAGCTAGGAACATTCTATATAATAGTGGAATCCACTCATTCTTGCGAGAAGTAGAAAAGTAGTTCCCTTAAGGGTTTATTCAGGTCTTGAACAATAAGAGCGCTCAACTTTCTGTTTATATGTAAACAGAAAGATAAATTCATAAGTTGTTATGAATATATTTTTCATTAGAGAATCAATGGTACTTAAGGATCAAGAAATAATTAGAGAGGTAAAACGGATATTTGACCTTGCTCTAATTATGAACTATTTGTGGAGGGTCAAATCATATGTAGTGATTAAATCAATGGACACTGAAAAATTTCAGGTTGTATAAAAAACATCTACAATTTTGAGAGTGCAATCTTAAGTTTTTAGTGGAGTAACTTTAAGATTAATAATAACGAATTATTTAATTAAAGAGTTTAATTAATAATTCTAATATTATTAGAGCTCAAAACTGTACGTCCATCGAGTCCCCTTGATAGCTCATTTTACTATAAGAAACATGTATATAGAATATTGTAATTGGACCGTCCAATTACAGGTATTACATAAGTAACAAAAATTTGTGTTCACTTGGTATTTGAATAATATTGATTATTCAAATTATTTAATTATTAATTATGAATTAATAATTATTTAATTAATTTTATAAGAGGTCTTGAATCCGATTCTTAGTGACTTTGGTATAAATTAATTATGAATTAATTTATTAAAAGTTACAAGCTCTATTTCAAATATAATATGAATTAATTTTGAATTGATTATATTATATGGGGCAAAAGTTTAATTATAATAAGATTAGGGTCAATATTAATATTGATTAATTAAAACCCTAATTGTTTGCCTATAAAAAGAAAAAGTTTCTTTTCTACATCTAGGTTTTTGGTTGTTGTTTATGTTTTTGAAAAACAATAAGAGAAAAGAAAAAGAAGTTTTTTTTTTTCAACAAATACAAAGAACAAGAATTTATGTCTTTGTTCTTTGTATAACCAAAAATCAAACACTCACCTCTCATAATCATTGATTTAATTTGATTTTTTTTTTATAAAGAAATCAAAAAGTAAGTAAGCACAATTCTATATAATTGTGCCCACTCACTTGTTTCTTGGTTTCGAGATATATCAAGGAAGACAATGTGGTGAGCAATCCACAGAGATCAATACAGAAGGTAAAAATCTGATTTTTATTTCTTTATATTATTTTATTTCATTATTTTATGAATCTTGAGTTCTTGAGTTTTTTAAAAAGTTTTTGAAACTCAATGTTCCGCAAAATTCTTAATTTTATGAAAAAAAAATTGTTGATTTTTGTTTTTTTAAGCCATCATATACACCCTTTGTAGGACTTGAAAACCACTCAAAAATGATCTCAAATTCACCAATCTCAGCTGCTGCCCACTGGTTTCTCTCTAGCTCGTGAATGCTCTTCAAACCCACATAAATTGCTCTTTGTTCGCAACTTAATCTCAATCTCATCTCAACTTCATATAGCCTTTATTTGCTTCAATAATTGTCCCCAAACTAAGTTTAAATCTTCAAGATTGCCATTAGTTTGGTTTGGAGACTTTTGATTGATTGAAATATAAAAACAATTCCAATTCTAACCAATCTCAGTCGATTTCAACCAAATAATAACCCTTTTGTCTTTTAGCTCATTTTGTCTTCATGTGCTATTCTTATCCTACTCTCTTTTTTTGTGAAACTTACTAAAATGCCCGTTATACATGTCTTTTCATTATCAATATAATCATGCCCCTTTTTGGTAATTTCTTTGGCACTAATTGTCTTTTTAAACCTTAAATAAATCACTATACCAAGTCTCGTATTCAAAATCATCTCCAGTTAACCCGAAAATTCAACCATAATTCAATTAACACATCCGACCATTTTAAATTACTTAATTACCTCGTAAATAAGGGCATACTTTATACAATACATATATAGTACAAGAGTCAAAATGGTATATTACAATAATTTTTACTTTAATTGTACTTAATGCTCTAAAATTAATTGATTACTAATTAGAAGATTTAGTAACTATATTGAACTTGAAAAAGGAATGTATATGTTTAGGCTCCAATTAAAGTGATATGAGTATCATAGGATAGGATTATACTTGTGTTGCTTATGCAATCATTATTGAGTAATCTAAACTTAATGAACTTAACTTAGTTGATCCACATAGAAATATAGTGGGTTAGGTGAACTTAAGCATATTCACTGGACTATCGGAAGAGGCGTGTGGATAAATTAGACATTACTCGATTGAGAATTAGATGGAGATAAAGTGAAAATGGTGGATGATTAGATTGGGTGAATTAGTGAGGTAAAGTTGCAATCCTAGGGCTCCTAACCCTTTAATTTAGTTCTTTATTTTTAGTTGTTAATTTTAGTTTATTGTTTGTAAGTTCATTTCTCATTTTCGGTAATTTGAATAGATTAGTTTTGAAATAATTTTAGTACTTGAAAGTTGGCCCAATCCTCATGGGAATCATATCTTACTCATCATTGTATTACTTGTAGATCATGTATACCTGCACATATTTCTTTTGTGTGTATTGTGAACTCGCTACGCACCTAGAAATTAGCCAAGACCTCACAATAATTATGATGGAGAAAATATCAATTCAAATTAAGATCTCAAATTTGTATGTATCTTTATACATTACAATTTAAAAAAAAAAAAAAAAAAAGAAAGAAAGGAGTATGGTCGAAAGATTTACAAGCCAATTTTACATATAAAATAAATGTGCCATTAAGTCTTTCAAATTATAGCACTTTATGCATGTAACAAATATTTATGTTTAGAGTTAAATACACAAAACCCATTTAGGGTTTACTTGCAAACAGACACCTAAACATTTAGGTTTTAGTAACACCATGACCCCTAAATATGTTAAAATGGATGGTTGACCCAAATTTTTCATGTAATGATGAAAATGCCCTTGACCTTTTAAATTTTAATTAATTTGAATTTCAATTATAATAAATTATTAAAAACAAAAATAAAAAGAGGATTTTCTTAAATTTCATAATTTTAAGAAAACCCTCAACCCAAAGATGCAATAATGAATAATAATATTTAAAATTTTTTTCAAAATATTAATTTTAAAATTTTCTTAAAAAAAAAAATGAATAAAGAAAAAGTTGTTTGAAGATCTAGGTTTGAACCCAAAGCTTCAATCTTTTTTTTTTTTTTTTTGGTTCTTTTGGAAGCAAACCTAGATCTTGTTTGAATCCATATCCTCTAAAAAACCAAAAAACCAAAAAATAAAAAAATAAAAAAAATAATAAAAAATCATTATCTAGGTACCCAATTCCTAGATGATGTTCATCATCTGGGTTCCGAGAACCCAGATGATGAACGTCATCTAAGAACTAGGTAACCAGATGATGCATCATGATCAAAAATTAAATTAACTCAAATTAAAAGAAAAGAAAAAATAAATCCCAATCCAAAAGTAACTGCTAGCTCCTCACCAATCAATCTCATCTCCCACCACATCCACAAACCAAAGACACCCAAACTTCACCATACCAAAATCACCCTCCACCAATTATTCTAACGCCCATCACATCCACAAACCAAAAATCACCCAACCTTCACCATACCAAAAGCACCCCCACCAACAACCAAATCCAAAAACCCACTTTCCAACCCAAATAAAAACCAAGAGATTAGAGTAGTGAAGAAGAGAAAGAGAAAGGGAGAGAGCTCAGATAAGGGAAAGAGAAAGAAATGGATAAAGTAGATAGGGAAGAGAGGGCCGAGAAATCAAACCCACATCTAGGTTCGCAATAACCCAAATTTCATTTGGGTTATGAACCCAGATGGACAAGAAGAAGAAAAAGAAGAGAAGAAGAAGAGGAGAAGAAGAAAAAAATAAGAAAATAAGAAAAAAGAAGAAGACATAGTGGGTCAGTGCAAGGTTTGGTAAAGAGGGTTGTGGTTAGCATGGGAAAGGTAGTGGTGGAGGATGGTGAAGAGAGAGAGAGAGAGGGATTGTGAATGGTGAAGACTGGAGAGAGAGAAGAAAAAGAAACAAAACAAAATTATTTTTTAAAAAAATTGAAAAATTAAGGGCATTTTTATCATTGCACTAAAAAAGCCAGTCAAACGTTAGAGTAAATAGTCGTTAACTATTATTTGGGAGCCATGATCTTACAAAATACTAAATGTTTAGGCCCCTGTATTAACATAAATCCTAGAGGGGTTTTGTGTATTTAACTCTTATTTTTAACATATATTTCATTTTCTCTATAAAAAAAATTTTTTAAAAAAAAGAAAAAAAAAAGCATATGTTTTATTTTTTAACACCACATTATCATCCAAATTCTCAAAGTTTTGCAAACAATAAAATTAAATTCTTTCAAGTTCAACAAAACTTTTTAAGGGTCTTTACCACCAATATCCTCTCTTGTATTAATCTGAATCTCTCGTTAAATCCCTTCAACACAATCAGATCCACACCAGTTCTGCTTAACTAATTAAGATTGAAACTGGAAAGGAATAAACAAGAAATAATTTAACTGGACAAGCTTGAAGCTCACTCAAAGTTGAAGAACCACCAGCACAACGCACAGAGATATTGAACCCAGATTTTTGTCTGTTCATCTTCAACAAATTCAACCCTTTCGAAAAAAGTAAAAACTCAGTCCATCATCACCTGCACCCAAAAACTAAAACCAAAACCAAATTTTGCTCATCTTCATCTTAAACAAATCCAAAAACCAAAACCAAACACCACAATTTTCATCAGCATTATCGCACGTAACCAAAAACCAATTCCATTATCATCTTTTTAACCCATTATCACAGCCATTCCCCACCAACCCTACCCTTCCCTGCAGACAATTACATTTTTAATTTAATCCCTTTCCGAGGTTCATGTAAGAATTCAAACCAAGTTAAGGCTATCTCATATTTTCTTCCGCTTTCTGTCATTTTCTCTCACTTAAATTTACCTGTCAAATGATTTATAGACCAGTGCAAAATCAGTATGGTGGTAGGGACCGGATGCTGCTTTTCCATGTCTTTAACATGCTGCTTAACATTAATTATATTTTTTCATGCAAAAAATAATTTCGAGGACGTTGTGACAACAGTGGAACTATTACAACCAAACATTTAAATTTTAGATGAAAATGAAACCGAGTACATTATTAATACAAGCATCATCACAAGCTATTATGCTTTTATTTCTAATTATCACACACAACAAACTCGGTCACTTCTTTCTCTTCAATTATACAGATTTTCAGGAAGGGAGCAGATCAGCTTTGACAAGATCAACCCTGAGTGGTTGGGTGCGTAGAGCCAGACGCCGGGCATTTTCCGCATATTCAATCCCAACATCACTGCACAAATGGACGCTGGACTCACTCACCGAAGGACAATGAACAATCTTGTACGAACCACTAATATCAGCTTTTACAAACCTAAACCAGTTTCGTAGGGTTTGGGGTCCAGGGTTCCCTAGAACTCCATTAGTTGTAATAAACCAAGCTCCTCTTTTGTTATCATAATCATCGACTTTCCACACTAATGGTTGATTGCAATTAATCACGTTGGCGTAGAACATGATGTTCACATCCCAGGCTTCATGGACATAACCTCGATTGTCACTGCTGTAATTAGTTGGATAAAGGAACATTGGGTAACCCCTCAATATGTCCAATTTATGTTGGATGACATCAAGTGGACATGAACCATTTCTATTCCAGGTTATAGAAAGGCCACCACCGCCGGCTCCTCGGATTGCAGATCTGATGTAATAAGCAGTGCCTGCTTCAACCGCATCACCATTGGAGTCGAGCAATGGATCGGGGTGGCCAAGCAAGGGCTTTGTGAGAAAGGCAAACAAAAGGAAGGAAAGTGATACTGCTAGGAGAGAACTCTTCATTTTTACTTATCTTGAAAGCTGTTTGATGTGTGAAAAATGGAAAGAATAGCTTCAATTTATAGAGCCTTGAGAAAGGGCATTTTGGTAAATTCATGCATACCTCATCCATGTTCAATGTTTCAGAAATTATACAGTTTCCATGTGATAAACGTTGATATAAACAAAAATGCAGGCCTTCGAAAAAATAAGAAATAATACAAAAATTAAGCGCATATAAATTCAACCTCTACTACATCAGTTTATCACACATCAAGCAGACTTTCAAAGTAACTATTACAACAATGAAGACTCTCCATCTAGCACTCTCCTTCCTTTTCTTAGCTTTCTTCACAAAGCCATTGTTGGGGCTTCGGAGCCATTGGTTGACATCGACGGCCGGTGACAAGGTTCAAACTGGCAATAATTATAGAATCGTATCCACAATTCGAGGAGCAGGTGGTGGCGGGCTTACTCTAATCCAGTGGCGGACCCAGACATTTACGTGAGAGAGAACATTTTATAATAAAATAAAAGTTAAAGATAAAAACAATTATAATTCACTCTTCTTTAGTTGCTCACGAATTTCATTTTTCTTTATGAATTTCAGAGCTCTTTCTTATAAGCTCACTCTTCTTCACTCAAATTTTATTGATTCTCATTTAAACAACATGAACAAAAGAATAAAAGAAGCTCCAAAATAATTTTTTTTAAAAACTTCAATCTAGTTTCAAATAATGTAAATACTTGACAACTTACTTTAAATAAATCTACAACATTCACTAAATAATGAGTGAGATGTGAGAGACTCAAAAGATTGAGATTTTTTTTTTTTGTTTTTTTAAGTCATTTATAGTTTGCAATGAGTATAAGTATTGTCATAGTCAAACTATTGCAAACTTTGGGAAGAGTCCGCTTGGTTAGAATTTGAACCCGAGTTTAAACCCTCACCACACTACTCTTCAATTTTTTTTTAAAAAAATATAGGGAAAAAGGGCATCAATTTTGGAAGTGGAGGGGAATCAAACCCGCCACCAGAGTCATTAAATATGCACTCCATGCCATCGATGCAATTTTATGTTTGTAATCCTATTCTTTTCGAAATTATGCATATCAGTGTATTTATATATTTAAATATCTAATCACCAACATTAGAAACTTAATTAATTTTCAAAAAATTTGAGGGAGAGCACATGCTCCTCCTAGCCCTAAGGTAGGTCCGTCTCTGCTCTAATCGATGGTAAAACGGGACTCTGTCCACTCAATGTCGTCCAATTAATATCTGATTTGATGTGCGGTCTCCCATTTCTCTTTTCACCGATTAACAACACTATTGGTGAACAAAGTTAAGTGTATGATTCCACTAACCTAAACATCATATTTGCCCTGCCACAAATCATGATCTGTAACGTTCCAAAAGTGTGGAAAGTTGATAACTATGATCAATCAAAAGGACAACGGTTTATGACGACTAATGGAGACGTTGGGAACCCTGGACCCCAAACCTTGACAAGCTGATTCCGGTTTGAGAAGGTTACCGGTAACACATATAAGATCAAGCACTGTCCTCCTTCAGTATGCTAGTTATGCATATCTTTATGCAGTGATGTTGGGATTTATCACGGCGATAAAGCACAACGTCTTGCTCTGAGTCATGTTCCATTCTTGGTTCATGTTTAAAAAGGTGAAGATGCATGGAAGGAAAGAATGTCAGCGTAACACATATGATCTAAATGATTGAACGAGTTATTGTTATTTGAAATAAAAGCTAGTATAGCTAGCTTGTCATCCTTATATTTGAACTTGCATTTAAATAATGAACTCAATAATTAAAGTTTGGTTCAACTGTTCTCGCAGTTTTATTTGTATTTCACTGTTCTCTCAGTTTTAACATCGTTTCCCTTGTTTAGATAATTAGACTACTTTATTATACTGATCTTATATATGTTGAGTTTTACTTTTTAACTCTAATTGCCCTTACAGATTAATTAAATTTGGTTCATATCAAATTTCCATGAAGGTATCCAAATAATTATACTTTACCATCAATATATATATATACATAAAATTTTCTCTCCTATTTAATTTAAACATAATGGATGAATTTGATTGGTTCGTTCTAATTTTTTAAAATTAGGAGGTAATGATAGTAAAAGCACTATATATATATTCAAACACAAGAATTTTTTGTTTTAAAAGTTGATATGAAGTGGATCAACAATACATCTAAAAACCTAAAAATATTAAGAGCAAATTATACGAAACCCTCTTGAAGTATGCCTAAAAAGAAGCAGCCCCCATACCATCAGTTGAATTCTGTCAACTTTAACAATTAACTAGCATTTTAGGTTAAATGACCATTTTACCCATCATAAGAAAATAAGTAAAAAAAAAAAAGAAAAAAGAAAAAAAGAAAATATGGTAGAGATTCAAATTGGATCTCTACTGTAGGATGGGGATCCATCAAAATAGTACATAATTTTTTTTTTTTTAGAAAAAAGAAAAATATGGTTAGAGATCTAGATTGGATCTCCATCGTCGGTTGGACCCATCCAACGGTGGAGATCCAATCTTCATGAATGGTTTCAAAAAAAAAAAAATGAAGAACGATAAAATTCTTAAAATCATCAATCCACCATCATCAACAGTTTAAAAAATTCTTCTTCCTTCATCAACCAACCATTCTTCTTCTTCTTCCTCAACTTCAATCCACCAAAAAAAAAAAAAAATTGTAAAAAAATTTGAACATCATCTTCATCATTTAGGTTTAACGAACCCAAAAAAATAAAACCTTCATCTGGGTTCACCGAACCTAGATGAAGAAAACGTCATCTGGTTTCGTGATGGCTAGTTTTTTAGCGCATGCTAAGTTCACAAGACACACATAGAGAAAACCTATGCAAGTATCCACGGTCCATAAGTAATACAGTGATAAAGTAAAGTATCGTTCCCACGAGGATTGGGCCAACTTGCCAAGTACTACAATTTTTTCGAAACTAACCTATTCAAACTACCGAAAATGAGAAATGAACTTATAAACACTAAACTAAAATTAACTACTAAAAATAAAGAATTAAACTAATGGGGTAGGAGCTCTAAGATTGCAATTTCACCTCAGTAATTTACCCAATCTAATCATTTACTATTTTCACTCTATCTGCATCTAATCCTCAATCGAGTAATGCCTATTTTATCCACACTCCTCTTCTGATAGTCTAGTGGATATGCTCAAACTCACCTAACCTATTATATTCCTATGTGGATCAATTAAGTCGAGTTCATTAAGTTTAGATTACTCAATGATGATTGCACAAGCAACATAAGTATAATCCTATCTCATGCTATTCATGTCGCTTTAATTAGGGTCTAAACAGATGCATTACTTTTTCAAGTTCAATATGACTATTAAATCTCCTAATTAGTTATCATTTAACTTGGGAGCATTAAGCACAATTAAAGTTAAAAATCAAAATGAAGAAACAAGATTTAACAATATATATAAGGTTAAGCTACAAAGTTGGGTTACATTGCAACCCTAGCCAAATAAATTAGTTCATAATTATAAAAGGAAAACCACCTATACAATGCATCAACAACATTTTAACAATAAAAATAACAAGAGAGAGTGAAAAAATCTTATGGAGTTGGTAAGAAGCTCTCTTTTTACCAAAAGTGATCCTCTTTTCCTCTCAAGATAAAGTTTCCTCTCTCTAGCTCCTTTTCTTTGTTGGATGATGCAAAGATTGAGTAGATTTTGCTTCTTAAGCTTGAGAATGGTGAACTAATATTGTTGGAGCCTTAAGGGTTGCTTCCCCCTCCAAAAGCTTTTTCTTGCAACCTTTAGTAGCCTATTTATAGTTCTTAAGAGGCTGTAGCACGAGTTGGATGGTAAATTGACAAAATAGCCCTTATTGGAGCTCTTTTGCATATTGTTAAATGGGTTGATAGTGATTGGCATTGGTTTGTGCATTGTTTCAACAAGAGGCTCATTGATATACGCGTTTGGCAGTAGAAAAACAGGTTGGAGCATGCTAGACAGGAGACTTATTGGTGCAATTACACACTGTTATATATGCTTGGAGGTTGATGGATGCTTGAGTGCATTGGTTCACGGGCTGAGTGATGAGGGAGTGTGCATAGCTATGCGTTGGGATGTTTCTGGTGTGTGAGCACACTACCTAGTATGCTGGGATGTTGGTATGTGTGCAGCTAAGCTCATTTGGCTACTGGTAGGGTATGTGACGAGTTGGCTTAAATGCTGCTTGGTGAAGAAGCTCGTGCTGTAGCAAGCTGTATGGGCAGTGCATCAGGCTATATAGGGTGCTGTCTGGTGTGCTTGGCAGTAGGTGTACACATGAGGAGAAGCTAGTATATGAAGTGGTGATGTAAACCCTCTATTTTTGTTATTGAATGGGTTACCCAGGAATAATCCCTAAGTAGTGATTAGAGATCCTAAATGATTTATGGAGACGCTTAAGGTCATAGAGAACCCATAGGAATTGATTTAAACTCAATTGGAGATTAATCGGGAAGTTAAAAGAGTAAATGAAATCGAATAATCTTTAATGTAAAAAGGGACTAAAGTGAAGATAACTTTTAATAATTGTGGTCGTAGTAAGATTAAGCTAGAATCTAAGGGAGGAGAATGGAATTATTTTACGGTGTAAGTGGAATTATTGAGATTATTGTGGAGGAAAATAGAAGCCAAAATGTTGTGTTGACTTTTAAAAACAAACAAACAGAACCAGTCTTTCTCTCGCGAAGAAGAAAGAAAGAAAGAGAGAAGAAAGAAAAGAAAGAAGAAGGAGAGAAGAAGAAGACCACCGCCGACCAAGCCATCACTGCCGTTTGTCGACCGATCGACCAGCCAAGTGAGCTAGCCGCGAACCGAAGCCAAGCTGCCGCAAAACAACGCTGAAAACCGAGCTGGAATCGAGCTGCAACTGCCGGCAAGAGCTCCAATCGACGAGGGGAGACGCTCCAGCTCGGTTTTCAACCCGCACCAAGATCAGCTCAAACCCGACCTGAACCCACACCAAGATCAGCTCAAACCCGACCTGAACGGAGCAAGATCGAGCTGAACCGCGGCCAGAACAACTTCTCCGCGCATGCAGATCGACGGCAGCGACGACGCCGTGCGACAGCGGAACCAAAAGAGGAAGAGAGAGAGAAAGGGAGGAGGAAGAAGGAGGAAGAAAATCAGCTCAAACCCAGCCCAGATCTGTCACCAAAATCAGTCCAAAACCACCCCAAAGCGAAGTTAACGCGAAGAGGAATTAGGGGTGAGTTGTTTGAGTTTAAAGATTGGTGATTTGGTTAGTAATAGATTGATTTGAAATGGATTTATTCCGATGTGTTGGTTGGTTAGTTTTGATTGAATAGAAGTTGAAAAATAAGTGATTGAAGTTGATAGGGAGTTTAGAAAACCAAGAAAATACCAAAGATTCAAAGAGAAACCAAAACGTGCGCTAAACTAGTTTAATGGGCAATTTTGTAAATTGGCCCATATGGCGTCCGTTGAAAGTTCGGATGACCCTAATGAGTTTAATTAGGCGTATTGAGGTTAATAAAATTCGGAGATTTAATTAAGGAATCAAAATGGAGAGTTACGCCTAAAAAGGGTCACTTAGGGGCGATGGTGTAATTTTTAATTATTTTGAGTTTCCGAAAGTTGACGCGAACGTAAATTTACGTATATATATATGTTGTGTAGGTGACGAGCGATCCGGTGGAGCAAGGGAAGAGCACTAGAGCGCAGTTTTAGAGGCTTCCGGAAATCTATTCGGAATTTGATAGCTAAAGGTGAGTGTTAAAATGATTTTAATACGTTTTTGGTTGATTTGATTAATGAATGAATGTTTCATGCATGTTTTGATATTTTTGATGAAAATGAAATATGATTTAAATGATAAATGGCACGGTAACTGATGATATGATTTTGTGATTTCATTAAACGATGGTTTCTCGTTTTGAATTATTTATATGTGAAATGAATTGAAATTTGATAAAGATGAAAATAAAACCTATGGCCTACCCAGATAGTATCATAGTAGTACCAGTCTGGGTTGAGTACCCGAAGCGTGCATTGGTAGAATTAGTACTGTCAGTATGTCACTAACTAAACTAACCTCGGGAGATACCCGCAAATGTCGTGTCAGTCAGATGTCTGAGAGATTAGCCCAATGCACGTGAAAGGTATATTATTTGCTAGCTTACCCGAGCGAGACAGCGTTCCGCTCTGTAGCGATGTAGGATTCCGCTGCATGAACCGGACAGAGCGATGTAGGATTCCGCTCTATACTAGGGTGCCATGAGGCACGGGTCACTATAGTTTGGCGGGAGCCGGATTGGTTGGCTGGACACCTTTGAGCGGAGTCGGACCATATTCGGTTTATAAAAAGAAAAATGATTTTTGAATAAAAAGAAAACCCCGCAACCATAGGAGATCCCTTTATAAAGTTGATAACCGTACAATATATGTTTTATATTAATAATGCATGAAACTTGATTTTAAATAAATGAATTTGAACTGTTTTAGGGAGGTTTTTATAAAGTATAGTTTTAAATGATACTATATAACACTCACTAGGCTTTTAAAGCTCACCAAACGTTTTCTGTATTTTTAAACAAACCTCCCAGGCACAGGTACCATAGCTGCGGATTTCCCCGGACGACACTAGGCAGCCGCGACAATAGTGCTAATGTGATTTTCCACTTATCTTTTTACTTAATACTAAGTGATGTATATATTTTGTTATATCCACATGTTTTGTAAATATTCTTTTGTGGATTTAAATTATGTTTTTAAAGTAAATTGATGCATGACATATGACTTTATTGATAATAAGTTTATAACTTGAAATGAGTGGAAATTGTGGTTGTGATTGTGTTGGAAAATGAGAGCCTGAGGCTCTGTAGTTTGAGGAAAATATTTTTTGATATTTAGAAGTGTTAAATTTTATAATTTACAGGGTGGCAAAGTCCGAAAACAGATGGGATGTTGCCCAAATTTTTATAAAATATTTTGAAAAGGTTTAAAATAAAAATGAAAAATTTTCCCTTCGTTTCCGTTGTTTTCGAAAAGGTTGAGAAAGAATATGGCTTACTCTGCGAGAATCCTTTAGTTGAGTGTAAGGGCTAATTGGAGGGTCACCGTAGGGTGCCAGCAGATCGCCTAGGGAAAGGGGTCTGTCAGGTGACAAGACCCATCTCGACTCCTCTCTCGAGTTTAGAAGGATCCTGTGAAAACTAAGGTTTTATGATTGAAATCTAGATTCAATGAAGATTCTTTAAAATAATTATCTTAAACCTTATGGTCAATTTGATCAAAATATAAATTGAACCGTTCATAAAAAATCTATACGTTTATCATGTTAGACCCATGTATTGAATAAATAGAATATTCACAAAATATCTAAAAAAGATATTTCATTTATAAAACTATTCTGGAAATACATTTACAAAATCTGATAAATAAAAGAAATAATATACACAGATGCAATTATTTATCATCATGTGGTCCTTCTCATGATCTACAATAATCTGTACAAACCTGCAACGAATACTTGAAAAAATGAGTTTTATAAAAAAATGAATGCTAATGCCCAATGAGTAGATATAAATTTTCTAAAAATATTTCTAAATAAAACATAACATATCTCAAGTAATAATAAATATTTCTCCATGATTATATAAATTCATATTTGAAATAATAAAACTAAATTTAAATCTAATCTAATCTCGTAGTAAAACTATAAACTTGTATATAAATTATCTTTATAACTTTAATAATATAAAATCTAAAAATCTATAATCTATAAAACTTTTTTGGAAATCTCTTTCTATAAATCTGGTATTCTGTAAATCTCTTTCTTTACTAATCAAACACAGTATATAACATCAGTAATCTGAAAATCTACACTACCTAAGGAAATCCATCATACGTGTTGTAGATAATCAACAAACACGCAAAGTGAAGGTTAACATTTGTCATAAACATGCTGGGCAATTCAATGACTCTCTCGACATCTGCCATACACGTGCTGGGTGAATCTAGATCTTACACATATATAGCTTGTTTAACTATTAGAAGGGAGAGTACAACATTAGTGTTCTGAAAATATTTTTATATTTCCATTCTCAAATCTTTTTTTTTTTAATATGCATATAATTCTGGATAACTACTTTCGTAAAACAAAAATCAATATTGATGGGAACCAATCCGGATCTCTCTAAACTCTTATCCGAAAGAGTCTCACTGGACACCCCAACAGATCCCTCCTAAACTCGACTCGTTGAGCTAAGTGAAACCCGCGAAGCGAACCCTAACTTTGACTTTAACTTTCTAAACTCGTAGGGTTGGTTTCGTTTTAAAAACTAAAATTTCATTTCAACTTAAAATTAAAAATTATTTTTTTAAAACTAAAATTCGGCAGCATAACGACTGCATTTTTTATATTTCCAAAACCTGTAAAAAGAAAATAACACTTCTAACTATTTTCTCAGTTCCAACTCAAACTTCATTTGCCATAAAGGCCTCAAACATGCATATCAAACTCATTTCCAATCTCAAATCAATTTCATCAAAGATAAAAGCATGAAACTATAATTCTAACTTTCCTCAAAAGCAAATAAAATTTTCAACTTTAAAAAAAAAATGTTAACCACTCATTACAATTCAAAATATGATTTCAACCAACTTCTTTAAATTACAAATTATGCAAAAGATAAATATGCCGAAGCTTCATCGTGTCAAGCCCACCTAAACTTCCGAAGGAGCTATCTCTTCCTCTCAGTCACCCACACCGACACCTGAGGAGGTTTTTAAATAAAAATAGAAAACAATGAGCTTTAAAAGCTCAGTGAGTACTTATAGTACTTTTTAACTAAAACTTTTATTTATTAAAATACCTCCTCTAAAAATTTGAAGGTATAAATTTAAATTTCACAATCACTCTCAAATTTATAGCTCATTCAAATGTAAAACATAAACACATAAGTTGTAAACTCATATATACATCCAAATACGCATAAAACTCATAAATTTGAAAGCATACAAATGCTAAGCAATTTCATAACTTCAAATAAAGCTCTAAAATACTTTTATTCACTTTCAATATCTCATATATTTAATATATTTTCTAAAATCACCATTCGTACCCTTAAAGTAATTTGACCACATGGCGACTAGTTACGTTGCTCGTAGTGGCAATGTCATGTGGTGATTTTGAACTGACACCAACTGTGACGCTATCTGAGACATCTCACGGCTATGTGCGGAATGCTACATCACTAACCATAGCGCAAGATAATGTCCCACATAAGTAGAGGCGACATGACAGACTTGATTTCCCCCCAAGTTAGTGACGCATCCCCCCCAAGACTTTGTCATACTAATGTGGGATATACCGACCGGGTCTAAAACTCAAAAATGGAATCTAAGGGTATACTAACGGCCTTTGAAAACTGTTTTAGTTTTACTTTATAGTGCAATAAGCACAAAATCTCATTTCTAGGTGCATAAAGCACCAAAAGTCTGATTTCTGAGTGCAATAAATACTAAAACTCATTTTCTGAGTGCACCAAGCACTAAAATATCTTTGTTAAGTGCAAAGGCACAAAATAACATCATTTCAAGTTATAAAATAACATGTAACAATTACATAATTCTTAGACATTTCTGTTGGGTTATATGGTTTTGGGTCGGGTCCACCCAAGATGACCCAAACCCAAATCCAAATCATCATCAACTGCAATTGGCAGTTGGAGGTAGTTTTTTTTTTGTCAGTTTTCTTTTTGAAAACTTAACTGCAAGAAGCAGTTATTCTCTATATATATGATTGCAGTTGATTGCTCCTATGGTGTGATGAAAAGTAGTACAAAAACAGAGACGAGAAATATATGAAAAACAGAGAAATATAGAGAAAGGGAGACAAGGCATTTATCATTGTGAATTGTGGTTTCTTTCCGTTTGGTGATCGAGATCCGACCACTGGTTGAACAACGCGAATTGGAGCGTCTTCCACTGTATTCCAGGTTCTCTTTTTAACATGTTTATATACTCTGTTTTGTGTTTTTCATTTACTGTTACTGTCAAGATTTGATCAACATTGGTATCAGAGCATGGTTGAGTTGTTTGCTGGTGGGATGTGTGTGAATAACATGAAACTTACTTTATATGTTGAGTTTAAGGCATTTTAGAGTGTGCTTTTTGTAAACTTTGATAAATGCCCGAATCTGTTCTCGCCATATTATATCACTTAAATTTATTTTTTTTTTTGAAAAACAAATTATACCATTGGATAGGGCTTGAAAAAAGCTTTCCAACGACATATCATATGAGCGATTTGGATGAGAAACGAGTAAATAAAACGATTTCAAAGTTTTTGAAAATTCTGGAAAACGGTTTATTCAATTGTTGAAGATGATGAACAATGTCAGGACACGCGTCGTTCAGTGGGAAGGCCGCGTCGTAGAAGATACGTGTCACTTTCTGGTAGATCCACATGGGGCACATTTCAACCAATGAAATTCTGCCACGTGTGGAACACGTGGCCCCATACGATACAGACACGTGTCACAGGATTTGACGAACCAGATTACGCCACTTAAAAGATACGTGGCAACATCTGGATGGGACACGTGTCATGGACGTGTGGCAACCCCCCAAGCCTGCCACGTGTCGTGCCAAGGCAGAAATGGAGCGCCCACCTGCGCTGCATGCGCGGTCGGTGTGCCGCGGCTGCCGGCGCGTGACCATGACGGTCGCCAGCGCGTGCAGCCTGGCAGCCGCTGCCGACGGCAGTCGCCGGCGACCCAAAAAAAAAAAAAAAAGAGAGAGAAAATTTTTTTTTCTTTCTTTTTTTTTCCTTTCTCTCTCATTAATCACTAATTTAATAAAATTTAAATATTGTTTTTTGTTTTAGATATACTAAATTTTTTAATGTGTTAAATATAATAAATTGTTTTGTAGATGGCCTATCGAGTTATCCATTATTTTACTGATTCTGATGAAGAAATCGAGGAAGTCATCGAAATAGTTGAGAGTCCTGACATCATCGATATTCCTGATGATCCGACTGATGTGATAGTCATTTCAGATGACGAGGAGGGCGTCGAGCCTCCGGATTATGTGCCTTTTGACTATGCAGCTGATATTATAGTCATTTCAGATGACGAGGAGGGCGTAGAGCCTCCAGATTATGTGCCTTCTGATTATCCAGCTGATATTATAGTCATTTCAGATGACGAGGATGATATAGAGGTCATTGATATATCAGATGATGATATGGACATAGATGTCATGGATACTTCTAAGGATGAGATGGTTGAGGTTATAGACATCTCATCAGACGAGGAGGATCCTGAGATGACGATTGATTTCGATCAGTACATGAGAGAGTATCATGAGGAGATCACTTCTCGTACCCATTATCTGCATGATTGATATGATTTTATTTTTTATTTTTATTTTTATTTTTATTATTATCATGTTGTAAATGGTATTTACACTTACGTTGGCTATTTCATTTTATGTTTAGTATATGGATGATGTAGTTTTATTGCTTTATCATTTATGACACGTCGTTTTATCAATATTGATGATATAGTTAAATTGTTATATATAATTAATACATATGTGGGTGTCCTGTCTCTATTGAGAAATGAAATTAGGACTGTTTTGCGCAAAAACACTTATAAATATGATTTAGCGAATAATTGGAATTGGATGATGATGGGTGGCTTGACTACTTTTTTCGATTCCTGTCCAAGGATTCATTTTTCATATTTATGAGTGTATAGTTGCTGCAATATGATAGTGAAATGAATAGTGAATGTGCTAGTATAGATATAGAAGGATATAGATTACAAGTCTCTAAATAAAAATGAACATCATTTCAGGAAATGGCTTCAGCTTCAAAGAATATCATTGCTGAACTAAATAAGGGTGAGAAACTGAATGGTGAAAATTATGATATTTGGCACCGGAAAATTCAGTACATTCTTGAAGAGCAAGATGCTCTTGAAACCCTGACAAACACTATGGTACCGCCCGAGTCAGGTACATCTGCTCAAAACAGAAGAGACATGGAAGTCTATCAGGCTTGGAAGAAGAAGAATAGCATAGCTCGGATTACGATCCTGAGCAGCATGGATGATGACCTCATGTGTGTATATGAAAAGTTTAAGATTGCCCAAGACATGTGGATAGCCTTGAAAGACAAGTATGGTGGTACTTCAACCACTAAGCTAAGGAGGCTAACCATCAAGTTTGACACCTATAGGAAGTGCCAGAATCATACAATGAGGCAGCACCTTAGGGAAATGTCAAACATGATCCGTGAACTCAAGAATGCTGGGCATAATCTCACTGATGAGCAGCAGGTACAAGCTGTAATCCGATCTCTTCCCTCCAGCTGGGAGAATATGAAGATCAACATGACTCACAATGATAACATCAAAACGTTTGATGATATTTCGCGTCATGTTGAGTTAGAAGATGAGCGCTTAGAAGCAGCTAAGGCTTCCGGTCAGCTTTACATGGCTGAATCCAGCAAGCGAAAAGGCATAAGCTTTAAGCGCAAGGGAGGCAAGATGAAATACTTCAAGAAAGGGAGTGGCAATCCCAGTTTTAAGAAGAATGAGATCTGGAAGCGCAAGAAAGGAAAACGCGCTGGGGCTAGGAAGGATAAAACCAAAATGACCTGTTTCAACTGTGGCCAGTTGGGCCATTTTGCTCGTGAATGTTCTGAGCAAAAGAAGGAAAAGGTACAATGTTACTCCAAAACATTTTATTATACTTACGTTTCTAGCTCAGTATTACTCACTGAATCTCGTCCTCTGTGGACTGTAGACTCAGGAGCAACCGATCATGTAGCTAGGGATCGAGGAGCGTTTGTGGAGTACCACCGAATAAGTCAAGGATCAAGATATATATATGTGGGGAACAACTCACGTGTTGAGGTAAAGTGTATTGGCACTTGCAAGCTTGTTTTGTATGGAGGTCAAGTACTCTATCTCCATGATGTATTATTTGCTCCTGACATTAGAAGAAATTTGGTTTCTGTACCAGTACTTCTTAAATTAGGATATGTTTTAAACTTTTATGGTGATTGTATGGATATTTGTTTAGATTCTATTAGGATTGGCACTGGATATCTATTAGATGGTTTTATTGTTTTAAATACCGAGATGAACGGTTATCATGATGATAATGGTTGTTTTTCGTTAATTACTTCTTCTGACATTGCAAATGTAGATGTTAATACTTGGCATGCTAGACTAGGGCATATTGGCCAGAATCGAATGAATAGATTGGCTAAAGAGGATTTTTTAGGTTCCCTCAATAAAATAGAAATGCCTATATGTGAAAATTGTCTAGTAGGAAAAACAACTAGAAAACCATTTGGAAAAGGAATTAGGGCTGAGAATCCATTACAATTAATTCATTCTGATATTTGTGGACCAATGAACGTTAGAGCTAGAAATGGTGCTTCATACTTTATAACTTTCATAGATGATTACACTCGTTATGGTCATGTTTATCTAATCTCTCATAAATCTGAAGCATTAGATTATTTTAGATTATATCTAAACTTGGTAGAGAACCAATTAGATAGAACTATTAAAGTCTTGCGAACTGATCGAGGACGAGAATACCTATCTGAACAATTTGAGACATTGTGTCAAGAGAAAGGTATTGATAGACAATTGACCATTCCTAGGACTCCGCAACAAAATGGTGTAGCGGAAAGAAGGAATAGAACTTTGTTAGAGATGGTAAGATCTATGATGGCACAAGCTAACCTTCCAGTATCTTACTGGGGGGATGCACTATTAACAGCTGCATACATTCTAAATTGGGTCCCTACTAAGTCAGTATCTTCCACACCCTATGAATTATGGACAGGTAGGAAACCTAATCTAATCCATATGCGACCTTGGGGGTGCGCAAGATATATACGATGACTTGTCCAGTAAATATGGAAAGTTAGGTGTTAGAGAAAAGAAATGTATCTTTATTACAAACTCTGAGCACTCGAAAGGATATGTATTCATAGGAGAAAATTCAGATGGGAGTATAATTGAATTGGAGTCACGTGATGTGAATTTCTTGGAGAATGAATTTCCTAGCAGAGGTGAGGTTGAAAAAGATTATCAATTTTACGAGTTGAACAAATCAAATGATGTTATGCATTTGAACACTCAACTAGAAGAAAATAGAGAGTTACCTGAATACTCTATTTCTAGTGGGAGTGATAGAGTTATTGAGAGAGCTCCTTTATCAGTTCCCAGTGGGAGCAAAGGGACTAATGAATTAGTACCCTTCAAATCTTCAATTCATAGAAGCGACCGTAAAGTTGTTCCTCATCGTCGATTTGAGATTGAAGGGGAAACTTTTATGCTAGCTTCACATAATAGTGATGAGCCAAAGAATGTGAATGAAGCTCTAAACTCACCTACTAAAGATTTTTGGATTAACGCCATGCAAGAAGAAATGGAGTCAATGAAATGTAACCACGTCTAGGACTTGGTTGATTTACCACCTAATCGGAAAGCCATTGGAAATAAGTGGGTTCTCCGTATCAAGCGTAAGGCAGATGGCACAATAGAAAGGTATAAGGCGAGATTAGTAGCAAAAGGATATACTCAACAAGAAGGTATAGATTATGAAGAAACCTTTTCTCCTGTGGTAAGGTTTGCTTCCATTCGCCTTATATTAGCTATCGTCGCACACATGGACCTGGAATTACATCAAATGGATGTAAAGACAGCATTTCTCAATGGAGAACTGGAGGAAGAAATTTATATGGAACAGCCAATAAATTTCGTTTTAAAAGGGCAAGAGCGAAAGGTTTGTAAGCTCAAAAGATCTATTTATGGTCTAAAACAATCTTCCAGACAATGGTACCTTCGTTTCCATGAGGCTGTAATAACCTATGGGTTCCAGATGACTGAAGAGGACCATTGTATGTATGTCAAACGAGTAAAAGACAAGTTCATCATTTTGTCTTTATATGTGGATGATATTTTATTAGCTGAAAATGATAAGGAGTTTATGATAAACATAAAGGAATGGTTATGTTCAACTTTCGAGATGAAAGACATGGAAGAAGCTGCTTATATTTTAGGAGTTAAAATTAATAGAGATCGTTCAAGGAGAATTCTGGCTTTATCACAAGAGTCTTACATTAAAAAGATTCTTGAACGATTTCATATGGCTGATTGTAAGCCTATAGATACTCCCATCTCAAAAGGTCAAACTCTTAGTCTTGAAATGTGCCCCAAAACTCCACAAGAGCATGACAGAATGCAAAGAGTTCCTTACTCCAGTGCTATCGGTAGTCTCATGTACGTTATGATGTGTACAAGACCTGATATCTGTTATGCAGTTGGACTTGTTAGTAGATATCAATCTAATCCTGGTCAAAAACATTGGATCGCTGTAAAAAGAATATTAGCATATCTAAAGGGGACTACAGACTACTCCCTATGCTACCAAGGTGGCAACATGCGTTTGGTTGGATATACAGATGCTGACTGGGGAGGTAACTTGGATGAACGAAAATCCACTTCAGGTTATGCATTTTTACTAAGCCAAGGTGCTATCTCTTAGAGTAGTAAGAAACAGTCATGTATTGCGCTTTCCACCATGGAAGCCAAATTTATAGCATGTTTAGCAGCAGTTCAAGAAGCAGTATGGCTTAAGAGATTTTTTAGTGATCTGATTTTGGAAGCTGATGCAGAAAAGCCAGTTACTGTTTACTGTGATAGTCAGGCAGCTATCACTTATACCAAAGATGTTAAATATCACAGTAAATCGAAGCATATAGAGACCAAATATAATTTTGTTAGAGATATAGTGACAAAGAAAAATGTAATGATCAAATATATATCCATGCATGAAATGGTTGCAGATCCATTTACAAAGCTGTGACAAGAGATGTATTTACATTACATGTCAAATCTTTAGGCCTGTGTAGATTGTAATGTAATAATTGTCACTTTGAATTATATCTATTTAAGAATAAATATGTTGAATTCATTACATAATACCAGCACATATTCATTTCACTTGAATTATATCAAGTATGTCGTCAGGTTGGAGACTGGTATTCTTACACGTACAGTCACCTTGATTGCTAGGATGGCAAGTCAAGAGGAGACACATATATTTTAGAGAATAAACTGAAGATTGTTCTCTCAAGGACTTAGAATATATGAAATGTTGCCTTGGCCATAGCCAAGATGAGGTTCAATACTAAATATCAATAATAGAACCGCTCGTGATGTATCCCCACCATCATGAGAACCTGATTAAGCCAGATGTGAGTTTCTTGAAAGTAAGCATCTAGAAAGCGAGCTTTTAGAAACTCGGATTAAGCACTAGGAAAGCGTTTTGGATTAAGATCTGTACAGTGAATAATCTAAATATAATAGACATACGCGTCCTTATTGAAGGGCATGATTCACTGTAACATGCGTTTCATACCGCGTGTGCTTAGAGTGACCGACGTGGAAAATGAGTGAATTCATCCCTGATTCCTTATTGTGTAAGTTCCATTGAAGTTTGTAAAAACTTCTATCTATGTCCTTAATGACTGTTCACTTTGTCTCAAAGTAATAGGGTGATGTTTGTACCATTAGTGTGTTTTCTATGGTCATGATAATTCGACCTATGGGACACTTCTATGGTGTCAATCATTTTATTGACCGAGGGACGAAAGTGAGACAGTAAGATTTAATAAATTTTATTTTTCATATATTTACATGTCGACAAATTGTGATTTGGAATCACAATTGTAATTATATGAAGCATTAGATGATCAAGTATATTATGTTAAAGGGATCGAATATGCTTAAACAAATAAAATTCTATTAAATCTAGGACATAATAATGAACATATTGACAATCTCTTGTATAAAAGTACAATTGAGATTTAAAAGTAAGTCCTATCACATATAACGTTGTTCATAGATCACACAATGTATTTGCCTGTATGAATGTCTGTACTTCTTGTTAAAAAGAGGTCACTAATGTTTTCTCTATTAGTTCTATTTGGCTCATCTTGTGTGAGTGGGAGATGTTGGGTTATATGGTTTTGGGTCGGGTCCACCCAAGATGACCCAAACCCAAATCCAAATCATCATCAACTGCAATTGGCAGTTGGAGGCAGTTTTTTTGTCAGTTTTCTTTTTGAAAACTTAACTGCAAGAAGCAGTTATTCTCTATATATATGATTGCAGTTGATTGCTCCTATGGTGTGATGAAAAGCAGTACAAAAACAGAGACGAGAAATATATGAAAAACAGAGAAATATAGAGAAAGGGAGACAAGGCATCATTGTGAATTGTGGTTTCTTTCCGTTTGGTGATCGAGATCCGACCACTGGTTGAACAACGCGAATTGGAACGTCTTCCACTGTATTCCAGGTTCTCTTTTTAACATGTTTATATACTCTGTTTTGTGTTTTTCATTTACTGTTACTATCAAGATTTGATCAACAATTTCAAATAAGCATAACTTGAATAAAACTCATTTATGCACTCATCTTAATCTCTAACTTGGTTCAAGCTCTTCAATGGTCTTGCCGCTCTCCGCTTGCTTCCTCCTCACCTACACATCCCATTCTAACTTAGTATAGGCTAAATTAAACTTCATAAAACTCTTTAACAAGCTTCTAATTCAAGTAACCCATAAAAGGGCGTTTTTCACTAAAAAACTTCCCTACTTGATTTCTACTTAACCGAGCTCCAAACTTTTGATTTCTTTCAATGAACCTTATTTATATAACCCTAGGAACATCCCCACATGTCCGAAATAGCTTTCTGGAGCCCGAAATGAAAAATCACATTTTTGGTACCCCTTTGGCCGAACACTATTCACAACCCATCCTAGGGTTTTTCTTCACTTCATTTTCACTCCATTCACCTCCCTAACTTGTACTTAAGTCACCCATAAAACGGTTCTGAAAAATTCCAACTATAGAGTGGCACAATCTAGGAAAACCTCACTTTTCACCACTTTTTCAAGGTAATTTTTACACTTTTGGTTTTTAAACTTAATTCTCTTCACCACTAACTCAAATATACTTAATAACACTCATCTAGGTCAATAAAATGCATATAAAGAGTGGCATTTTATGAAAATCGAAAATGCCCTTCATTGGGTGAAAACTTTGAAAAATTATCTATATTGTTTCCTCACATTTTTACAAGCTTGCCATAGGCTTTTCTAGCATGAATTCCACATGGAATCATGCTTAAAACCTTCAAATTTCATTGGCATTACATACCCCTCACTATGGCCTTACATGGACTAAAACACACCAAACTTATTTCATTCAATTTCTCATGTCAAACTCTTTCAAACATTTCATCAAACACATTATCTACACATATTTAAATCAAACAAATCTCCATTCAAACTTTAAGGTTTTTCCAACACAACCCTAACGTCTCAAACCTCAATGATTTCTACATAATATACTCTTGTTTTTGGTCACTAATTACTCAACTCATACCATCTATAAAAACTCATATCAAAACTCATCAAAATGATCAACACAACATCAAAATAAACCATCTCGAAATTGAACAACTTACCCCCTTTTCCCTTGGTTTCTTTCTCTAATTCGTTGTCCTAGCTTAAGTGACCTTGAGGACTTGCTTGGAAGCTCAAAAATGGGGTGGGATTACTTGATCTACCTTATTTCCCTCTTGTCCAAACTCATCCCCCTTTGGTTTCTCTTCTTATGGCTTCTTCTTCTTCTTCTGTGTCTTTTTTCTATTTTGTTTTCTAGTGTGTCACAGCCTGCTCTGTTTTGGGTGTGAAATTGTATGGGTTTGGTGGTTGAAGGCAGCCCGTTCTTCCTCTTCTTCTTCTCCCTTTGCTCAACCTCTCCTTCTCGTTCACTCTCTCCCTCTCGGTTTGCTTGTTTGTCTACTGCGTTAGGTTTCTGTTTTGGTTATGTTTTTGTGACTGGTTTGGAATGAAATGGCTGGTCTTCTTCTTCTTGGCCGACTCCTCTTTTTCTCTCTCGTTGTCTCCCTCTCGGTCTCTTTTTGGTTCTGCGTTGTTTTTTTGGTCGGTCACGACTTGAGTTTGTTTGTCACGAAAATGGCTTCAATTTGTGTAAGTGGGCTGAGATTTTCACGCTTGTTCCACCAACAAATTCAAAAATGACGGTCATGTCCTTACCAAATTTCATTTTCATCTCCCTCAATTTTTAGCTTCATTCTGATTTGACCCCAAATATTAAAACTTGTTTTTAATTTAATCGCTAATCACACTTAATAATTACTTAATACCATTTACCATTTTACCTTTCTATTTATTCTCCAATTGGGTTTAAATCGATCTTTAAAGGTTCTCTACAACCTTAGGCACTTCCATTGATTATTAAGGGTCTCGAATCATCACTTAGGGACTATTATTGGGAAAATCGTAAATATATACATCGAGGGTTTACAAATATTCTTTCTTAAAACATAAAATCATATTATTTGAAACATTCTAAAATTTTTCTAATAATAACTTAAGCTGAAGGCATAAAATGTTTACTGAAATTTCTTATAAGTATATATATATACGAATTCATAATAAATTTTCATTTCAAACCTAAAACAGAGTTTATAATCTATAAAATCAATTAACTAAAGAAATAATTTATTTTCAATACATAATAAAATTGAAATATAAATAAACATAATTCAATTAATTTAATTAAAATAAAACTATTCACTCACTAACTCATTTGCTTATTTTTGGGTTCAAAATGAGTTCTCATATGATTTCTCATAATCCTGGATCCACCCTAAAATCACATAAAATTGAAGTTAGAACTTATGAAAAAATTAACTAATTTTTTAGATTCCAAACCTCAATAAAATAAAAAATCACTTATCTAGATAAATAGGACACCAATATTTAGATAACCCATACCCATATGAAAATTTTCTTCTATTTTTCTTCTCTCTCTTCTTCTTCTTTTTCTCCTTTTTTTCGCTCATCCAATTCTTTTTGTGTTTGTTCTACTGTCTGTCAACATATATATATATATACATAAAATTGCACTGCCTTTGTCATGTTTATTTCTTTTCAAATATGCTTCATGCCTAATCCAATGCAATGATCAACACCTTTCTCTTACTTTCTCTAAAAGAAAATTGACCTACTTGTTATCTCTTATCACTCTCATGACACTTGTCCCTTTTTTTTAATAAAATATTGTCAAATTTGTCACTTTTTCCTTCTTCGTGCATGGTTACAATTTTTCTCAATCTTTTAACTTGTAAATTTTCATTTGACACCCCATCTTTTTGCTATGGCCTTTTTCCTTTTTCATCCAACTTTCTTAATTTCTTTTAAAAATATCCTCCAAGTGAATATTTATCCAAATGTCCATTTATTTCTAAAACTTAAACCGGACCAAATTAATAACAATAAACTAAATTTTAATTAATCTCTCGAATCCACTTGCATTGAAGGCTTATAAGTGGCATGATGTTGTTGTTGGACGTGAAAGCGTGCAAGTGAGTCACTGTTGCTGGGGCTGTCAAGAGGACTAGTTTGGCACAATTTTTGTTCCCATTTCCTTGAAAATTCCTTAGCGAATTTCACGTGTTCGATGGTATTGTTTCTGTTACTTTTTTGTCTTGGATTATTCACTTCAAATTTGATTCAACTTCAAAGTTAATCACACACACTATTTTCGAATTTATTTTCTGAGACAAACTAACAAACACATTAAACAAACCAAAATCCACTTGAAAATCAAGTGAAAAACCAAAGTTTGGAGGATAAAATTAAATGTCAAAATTGTGTGATCAGTTCGTCAAACCCATATGAATTGATTCATCAAACCTAGATGAATTATCTATTCATTTCGATTCGATGAACCCAGATTATGAACACTTCATCTAGGTTCACAAACCTAAATGAACCCTATTTTTTTTTTTTAAAAAAAAAAGAAATAATAATTGATTGATTTATGAGGGATTTAGGAAGTCGAATCTTGGAGTTAGGTTTTGGTCATAGGGCTTTGTTTTGTTACCAATGGCGATAGGGTTTTGATAAGAATTAGGAAGTTGAATTTTGGGAAGTTGATTATGATGAGAGGTAGAAGATGAGAGGAAGTATAGGTTGAAGATGATGATATAGTGGAGATTCACCTAGGTTAAATCTCCACAATCCATTCATATATGAATGGATGGTGGAGATTCAATATGGGTTGGATCTTCACTCATGGTTTTATTTTTCATTTTTTTTTTAGCTTTTTGTTTAAATTTTTTTTATATCCACCATCCATCTCATATGGACAGTGGATGTCTAAAACTTTTATATTTTTTTATTATTTTAAATTTTAAAAGAAAATAATAAAGTTAAAAGACGAATATGTCATTAAGCCAAAGAAGTTTGGCTAATAGTGGGGGGGTTTCGTGTAATAAAAAGATAAATATATTTTCTTGTGTATAAAGGCATATCTCAGGAGAGTTTCGTATAATTTGCTCTTATAACTATAACACAATTATTTGAACATAAGATATTATATATTTAAACAAATAGACTCTTTCGACACAAAATCTTGTATGTTTAGCGATTGATATCAATGTGTAAAACACGAATGAAAAGGTGAAAAAAGTTAATGCCTTTAAAAATATAGCCATTTGAATATAGGTAATTATCAGAATAAATGAAAACTTTCTACTATCTAATCACATTATACGGTGGTAAGAAAAACAATACTTGATTCTTATACAGATTTATTAGCCATGTATTAAAGCATCAGGTGTGGTGTAAATTAGGTGGTCCAATTAAAAGTAACGAAGATAGTCCAAGACATAGTAAAAGTTCATATACATGTACATAGTTTTTGATGAATGATTTATTAGATTATTAATTTTATTTTTCTTGTCTATTCATACATAAATTATCATCATTTGATGCAAACATAAAATATTTGATCTCCATGTGAAGAATCTCTCATATGTAGAATTAACACTACAACAAAACAGCTTAGCTATTCCGGAGTATCCATACCGGGCACTAAAGGCCCGGTATGGATACTAAGATTAAATTTAAAAAAAATTGAAAACGGATTATCCATATCGGGCGGCTCAAGCCCGGTATGGATAATCCAACATCCTTACCGGGCGGGTAACCCACCCGGTATGGTTAAAAATAATTTAAATTTTAAAATTTTAAAAATATTATCCTTACCGGGCCCAACCCGCCCGGTAATAATAATGTGATTATCCATACCGGGCGGGTTATGGATAATCATAGTATCCTTACCGGGCGGATCGCGCCCGGTAAGGAAATATCCGAATTTCCTTACCGGGCGGGACCCCGCCCGGTAAGGATAACCCAATTTCCTTACCGGGCGGGTCGCGCCCGGTAAAGAATATCCGAATTTCCTTACCAGGTGCGACCTGCCCGGTAAGGAAGTTGGTTATCCTTACCGGGTGGGTCGCGCCCGGTAAGGAAATTCTGGGTTTTTGCGACCCAGTTTCCGTTCTCCCTTATTTTCCACTTTCTTTTCTCTCTCTTTCTCTCTCTCTCACATCCTCTCTCTCCCAACCCTTCCACCGACACATCTCCACCTTTGCCGATCGGTCACCGCTCCGGGAGGTCGCCGTTCACCTCGTCGTGCGCCGCCGTCCGCCGATCTAGTAAGAATGGGTATTGTTCTTCTTCTTCTCTCTTTCTTCTTCTTCTTCTGCTTCTTCTCCATTCTTTTTCGATCTGCTTCTTCTCCATGCTTCTTCAATCTGCTTCTTCTGCTTATGCTTCTTCGATCTGCTTCTTCTCCATTCTTCTTCGATCTGCTTCTTCTCAATTCTTCTTCGATCTGCTTCTTCTCCATTCTTCTTCGATCTGTTTCTTCTGCTTCTTCGATCTGCTTCTTCTCCATTCTTCTTCGATCTGCTTCTTCTACTTCTTCGATCTACTTCTTCTCCATTCTTCTTCGATCTGCTTTTTCTGCTTCTTCGATCTGCTTCTTCTGCTTCTTCGATCTGCTTCTTCTGCTTCTTCGATCTGCTTCTTCTGCTTCTTCGATCTGCTTTTTCTGCTTCTTCGATCTGCTTCTTCTGCTTCTTCGATCTGCTTGCTTATTCTCCATTCTTCTTCTTCTGCTTCTTCTCCATTCTTCACTTAGTTGTCGTTTAACATCTGCTTTGTCTTGTGCTTCTGATTAGAGACTCAGTTTTATTTGTCGTCCACTGCCGAATCTAATTTTTGGATGCTTCTTGAGAGTTGCTTGTGCTAATTTTGTTTTTTTTTTAAAATAATCTGTAGTTTGTGAAATTATCTTATCGTTGTATCTTGATTTGCCAAATTGATGCATGTCCATGTGAATGACACAACAAACAGACTCATGACTCAGTCTGGTATGAACAGTTATGGAAACTGAGATTATCCACGCCGGGCATATGCCCGGCATGGATAATGATTATCCATATCGGGGCAATGTGCCTGGTATGGATAATCATTTTCCATGCCGGACTATGCCCGGTATGGATAATTCAAGTATCCATACCGTCCGTATCCATACCGGGCATTGCCCGGTATGGATGAGCTGTTTTGTTGTAGTGTAGTGACTTGTTTGATTTTTCATTTAACAGTTAAAAGATTGCTAATGCCTTATAAATTTATTTTGTTTAATTTTTTAAGTGGTAGTTGATAAGAATATTTTTAGTGATGATTTAGGTCTTAAAATTTATATCTTTATCATTGTTCTTGAGTGGATTTTACTTTTTTTTTTGGTATTTTTATGGAAATAAATTTGCAACTAGTGTGTGCTCGATAAACTTGAAGGTATGGTCCAAATTTAAGGCAAAGAATTCAAGGTAAAAAAAAAAAATAACGAGAGCAATCGCAAGCAAGCTATAATCATGTAGAAAAATGTAAGGAATTGGAGCACCTTGGATGGGAGAGACAGCCCCCATGCAACCCCTTCCACATTAACCAGCATTGGTGCACCAACCAATTTATGCGTCCTCACCGAACAAACACCACATCATGCTCAAACAGCCTTTTCACAAGCCAGTGCAACAGCCAGCCTAGATTCGCGCCCAAGCAGCACGCTTTCACATCTCACAGTGCACCAATCAGCTTGTATTTATGCCCTTCACATGCCTGTACAACAACTTGTGTCCCAAGCAACGACTGTAGCAGCTTGTTCCAAGCCCAACAATGTCCATATCAACCTATCTACCTACCATAGGGCACTGCCATGTGCACACTTTTATCATGTAGTGTCTAAATAGGCACGTCCAAACCAGCTTTAACAGTAACATCCTTATCGGCCTAGCCGTGCGCTTTCATATCAACAAGCCCTTACACCAGCGCAATACAACCTTTTCAATAGCACAACTCAGGTGTGCTTGCCAAGCTCATCTACCATCCTGTATGCCAGTAAGCACTCCTCCATCAACATTTATTCTCTATACAGGCCTCCTGGTGTGCCTATCTCCCAGTCTGCACACAGAACAGCGCGCACCACATCTAGCATCCTGTCTTACGCACACACCTGCGTGCTGTTTTGCCCAACAACGCCCAAGACAGCCTGTCCATGAAACCGGCATGTTGCCTCACACATTCTTCCACCAAGCTGTACGCGAAGAAGTGCCACACACTACCAAGCGTGCATGATAGCTGTCCAAGGGGTATTTTCGACCTTTCCCACTTCATTTCATGCCCCAATTTTCACAACTTTAAATAGACCTAAACCAGAACATTTTAGGCAATTTTGAGGGGCTGAGAATGAGGCTCTCATGCCCCTTCTCTCACCCTTGTATCTCAACCCAAATCACCTCCATTTCACCATCAAACTTCACCTACCAATATCCTACACTCATACTTTAGAGAGAAAGTTTTGCATGAGCGGAGAAAAGGATGTAAAGTTCGAATTCAAAAGAGATGAGCTTTATGGATTCAAACTCAGGAGAAAGAGATTCATAGGTTGTTTTCTCAACTTCTCTTGTGTATTTGTAATTTTTCTTTTTATTTATCCATGTATTTCATGTTATGTGTATGCTAAGTAGGGATTTATCCAAGTATTTCATGTTATGTGTATGCTGAGTAGGGATTTTAGAACTTTATGCTTGTACGTGATTGGCCACCATATGCATGCTCTAAGTTTGTGTGTTGAGAACGAAAGGAACAACATATAAAGTGTTCAATAAAATGCCTACACTAGGTTAGCAAAGGCAAATAGGTCACTCGTATGATAGTCACGTCAATGTGAGTGCTTGAGTGACAACCAAGTATCTCATAAAAATGCCAATCCGACCTAAATAGTATATTATCTTGAACGTAATGAGCTCTCATTCATTCGATATCTATCGAAAGATAGGAGTTGTTAGACGAGAGTATGTTTAATACATTATCGGAAGAGATGTATTGAGATGATTAGTCATAAACTAGTAACAAACACAATCAATAAATTTTCGAGGCTTTGATTATTAATTTCTATATCTAAGTGAAATTCGGAATCCTAGCACACTTGTTTTTATTTGTTTATTTTCATCTATGACTAGTTATGCAATTGATTCACACGTCCTTGTGGAGATGATCCCACTATTACTATACAACATCTATATGATTTGTATACTTGCGAGGTTTTATTACTAAATGGGAATTGAAAAATAACTAACAAGTTTTTGGCATCATTATTGGGGATGTGTTCGAATTGTTTGCTAAATCTAGTTTAGTTTCTTTTAATTTCGTTTTCTTGTTCTTGTATTTTTATGCAAAAAGGACACGGTCTCACAAATGAGACTTAGCTTCAAACTCCATATTCATCCGTCTTGCCTTGACCTTAAATGGTGCATTTGGTGGGAGGAAACCCACCTATTTATTTTCTTTTAAGTTTCATATACTCTTTGCCATAAAATCTTACGTTGTCTATAATGTTTGATTTAGGTTTAGGGGTGTGGAATTCAAAAGTGTTGGATTATTGGGTTGTTGGGTCGGGTCCACCCAAGATGATCCAAACCCATGACCCGATCCAAATCTATTTGAATTGGATAAGATTGAATAACCGCTGGCGGTTATTGGCGGTTACTGGCGGTTATCAGAAAATAACCGCCACCTCTATAAATTCTTGAGGAATTTCATTTGTTTAAAGGATGATGGAAAATCAATTCCTGAAACCTTATACACATCATACTACACATATAAGAGAAAAGAGAAAACAAAATGGCAAGACAAATTACACTGTGATTTGAGGTTCCTTTCCGTCTATGTGATTGGAATCCGACCAGTTGAACAATCAAGAATCCAGGGCAATTTCCGCTGCGTAGAAACGGGTACGTTTTCGGTTTTCGTTTTACTGTTTTATAGAATTTATAATGCTATGAATTCTTTCATTGGTATCAGAGCCCCTTTAGGGTTGTTTGTTGGTCATTAATCTTGGTTATACAATTAAAATTGCCATGAAACTTGATTTTTGGGTTGAAAACTAAGATATAGAAATATGAATCCCGAAACGTCCATGCATGATATCTCCCTCATTAGACTTCCATTTTGTGTGATTCAAATTCTGTAAGAAACTAGACTTCAAGACGAATCATTAGCAATTTGAATCACAAAATTTCGTTGTAAAACGAAGGAGAACGAATCAAAACAAGTTTGGGGTTAAAATCTGGAGCGAGTACGGTCGTCGGAGAGAAAAAAACAAATGGGCGCGTGTAATACACGCGCCATCCCGACGCGTGACACACTGGGCCTAATCGCCTCCAGCCACGCAAGCGCCACGCAGGCGACACGCGTGTGCAACGACAGCAGTATCGCCACGTGGCAAACCTTGATTGGCTAAATGATGACGCGTGCACAGCTGCATGTGCGACACGTGTCTAGATGACGTCACGGGCTGGTGAGGCGCGTCTGACGAGTGGGTGGCGCGTGGCAATGGATGCTGGCGCGTGGCAGCTGTTTCCCGGTGCGTGACCGGCACGCGCCGCAGTTGATAGCCGCTGCCGGCGAGTTTTCCGAAGAGAAAAAAAAATTATTTATTTATTTTTATTTTTTTGCTCCTCTTTTTATCCCAATTATTTATTTTGCTCTATTAAGATCTAAATTAAAATGTTTTAATTTTTATATTAAATTTTGTTCAACCTAAAATTGTCGTGTATATATAGATGTATGTTTTAGGTTATGCCATGCAATTTTATAGGGACTAGGTCAACTCATCTTGACGATGAGTTATCTAATGACGTGATTATGATTATTGTCCTATCAGATGACGAGGAGATTACTGATATCTCAAAGATTGACCAGTACCTTGAGATTATATAAATCTCAGATGCTTAATAGGATTTTGAGATCAATATATATATATATATATATATATAACTTGGACAATAAAATGACGGAGGTCATAAAGATTTCGATTAAGAGATATCTGAGAATATAAAGATCTCAAATGAAGTTATTCAAATTGTGGGTGTCCTAAAATCTTTTAGAGAATGATATTATGACTGATTTGCGCAAACACTTACATATATGGTTTAGTGAATATTTGGAAATTGGATGATGATGGGTAGCTTGACTACTTTTTCGATTCCTGTCCAAAGATTCTTTTATCATATTTATGAGTGTATAGTTGTTGTAGTATTTT
The DNA here is from genome assembly GCA_021234005.1 of Nephelium lappaceum. NCBI lineage: Eukaryota > Viridiplantae > Streptophyta > Magnoliopsida > Sapindales > Sapindaceae > Nephelium > Nephelium lappaceum. The sequence continues at coordinate 2,611,830 of CM038007.1, forward strand.
TTAATGAAATGATAGCGGATGTGCTATTATAGACGTAAACAAATATAGATCAAAGGTCTCTAAGTAGAATAAATGTCATTTAATGAAATGACATGTGCTTCAAAAAAACATGATTACTGAACTTCTTAAAGAATAAATTTTCTAGCAAAGGTGAGATTGAAAAAAGAATTTCAATGTTACGAGTTGAACGATTCGGATGATGTTCCAAATCCGAACACTCAACTAGAGAAAGATAGAGAATTATTTAAATACTCTATTCCTAGTGGGAGTGACAGAGCTATTGGAATAGCTTATTCATTTGTTCCCAGTGGGAGCGAAAAGACTAACAAGTTAGTGCTCTCAAATAAATCAACTTGTAGAAGTAACAAGAAGCTATCAAAGAATTTTTGAAAGAAATTGCTGATAACTCCCTACATTATCAATGTGGTAATATGCGTTTAATTGGGTATCTAAACGCTGATAGGGGAGCTGATTTGGGTAAGCGAAAATCTGCATCTGGTTATGCATGTTTTGTTCAACCAAAGTGCTATTTCTTGGAGTAACAATATCATGGATTACGCTATCCACCATGGAAGCTGTATTCATAGCATGTTAAGCTACAATCTAGGTAGCAGTCTGGCTCAAGAGATTCTTGAAAAATCTGAATTCGAAATTAATGTGAAGAAATCAGTTACTGTATACTGTGATAGTTAGACAGCAATTGTCTATACTAAAGATACGAAATGTCACAGTAAATTGAAGCACATAGAGACTAAGTACAATTTCATTAAGGATATAATGATGAAAAGAATGTAACAATTTAGTATGCATCTATACATGAGATGGTATTGAATCCACTCATAAAAGCTGTGACAACAGATATATTTATGTCACATATTAGGTCTTTGAGTTTGTGTAGATTGTGATGCTATAATTGTTACATTAAGTTATATCTGTTTTATGATTAGATACGTCATTTTGGTTATATAAAGCTAGCACATATTCATTTCACATAGATTATATATGAAAGTATGTTGTCAGGTTTTGAGATTGGTATTCTTACACGTACAATCACCTTGGTTGCTAGGAAAGCAAGCTAAGATGAGACATATATATTTTTAGAGAATAAAAATGAAGTTGTTCTCTTAAGGGCTTGAAATATATGAAATGTCGCCTTGACTATAGTCAAGATGAGGTTCTACCTAAAATTAATTATTGAACCGCTCATGATATATCCCCATCATCATGAGAACCTGATTAAGCCAGATGTGAGTTTCTCGATAATAGGTGCCAAAAGGGCAAGCTTTGGAACTCAGGTTAGGCGCTAGAATAGCGTCTGAACTAAGATCTGTACAGTGAATAATCTCAATATAAAAGACATACACGTCCTTATTAAAGGATAAGATTCACTGTAACATGCGTTTCATACCGCGTGTGCTTATAGTGACCGACATGGAAAATGAGTGAATTTATCCCTAATTCCTCACTGTGTAAGTTTCATTAAAGTTTATATAAAACTTCTACCTATGTCCTCAATGACTGTTCACTTTGTCTCAAAGTAATGAGGTGATGTTTGTATCATTAGTGTGTCTTCTATGGTTATGATAATGCGGCCTATGGGACATTACTATGATGTCAGTCATTTTTGTTGACCGAGAGACGAAAGTGAGATAGAAAGATTTAATGAATTTTATTTTGTTCCTATAGTTACTTGTCGCGACAATTTGCAATTTGGAAGTGCAATTGTGATTATATGGAATATTGGAGGATCGAGCATGTTAAGGGATTAAATATGCTTGAGCAAATAAAATTATATTAAATCTAGGACATTATAATGAACAAATTTACAATCTCTTGTATAGCAGTACAATTGAGATTTGAAAGACAAGCCACATTGTATATATTATTGTTCATAGATCACACGGTGTATTTGCCTGTATGAATGCCTGTACTCCTTATCATAAAGGGGTCACCAGTGTTTTCTCTGTGAGTTCTATTTGACTCATCTTGTGTGAGTGGGAGATGTTGGATTATTGGGTTGTTGGGTCGGGTCCACCCAAGATGATCCAAACCCATGACCCGATCCAAATCTATTTGAATTGGATAAGATTGAATAACCGCTGGCGGTTATTGGCGGTTACTGGTGGTTATCAGAAAATAACTGCCACCTCTATAAATTCTTGAGGAATTTCATTTGTTTAAAGGATGATGGAAAATCAATTCCTGAAACCTTATACACATCATACTACACATATGAGAGAAAAGAGAAAACAAAATGGCAAGACAAATTACACTGTGATTTGAGATTCCTTTCCGTCTATGTGATTGGAATCCGACCAGCTGAACAATCTAGAATCCAGGGCAATTTCCGCTGAGTAGAAACGAGTACGTTTTCGGTTTCCGTTTTACTGTTTTATAGAATTTATAATGCTATGAATTCTTTCAAAAAGTTCATTATTGTGTTCTTGTTGTTTTTGGTTTTAACTTTTTTGAGTGGATTATTTGTTTTGCATTTTGAAATTCATATTCCTTTGCTATAAAGTTTTGCATTGTACATGATGTTTGATTTAGATTTGGGGGTGTGGACTTCGAATGTTTTAGTTCTTGTGTGAAGTTGTAAGTGTGACTTATGTATGATGTGAATATGATTTTTGTTTAGTTAATTTGTTAGAAGTCTTTTGTGTGAGTGTACATATAGATAAATGTAGCTCTTATAAAACACTTAAGATTTTGTCGATGACATTCATAGGTAGTGAGAAAAATTTTGCTTTAGGAAGCTTTGTATTTTTGTGCTTGTTTGCTCAACTAGGCTTGAGATGTGATGGTGATGATGACTTGCTAAGAGATGCCATGATTAATAGTGGAGACTTTTCGTGCAAGTCACTGAGCCATCTCATCTACTCTTTGCATTGGAAATTAATGACATGTTTTGCATGAAATAAATTGGTTGCTTTACTTGTACGTGAGTTAGAGAAATTTTGAGATGTGATACTAGACGTTGTGTGTTTAAAAATAGTAAATGACCCAAACACTTCCCTACCCTTATATGTGTGCTCTAATAGCAAATTTGAAACCAAACACATAATAAGCTTAATTTTTGTTCATAACATACAATCTCCCATTCCAAGCCCGAAATGAATATTGTCTTACCCTTTAAAGCTTTGGATCCATTAGAGACAAAGTTAGATAAGAAAGTGGAAGGAAGCATGAAAAGTATGTTGGTGAATATAAGATGTGCTTGCTGGAGTAAAAAAAAAAAAAAGGAATCAACAAATACAAATACAAAAAAAAAAAAAAAAAAAAAAAAAAAAAAAAAAAAGGCCAAAAGCAAACAAGCAAGCATAGGAAACTCAAAAGAAAGAAATGAAAACAAAAATGAAATGAAAAATTCAAAGAGAAATTAGTTTTGAAGAATAGAAGAAAAGAAACTTAGAAATTTAAAAAAGAAATTAAAAAAGACTCATGCCTTAAAGAAAACATCATTCAATCTCTTAATGTGAACTACTTATCCTTTCCTTCTTTAACTCATTCACCTTTACTCACATTCCAACCTAAAGAAAAGTCCTAGTTGATCTCTTGATGACTTTGACTCACTTGTGATGACGAACAATGCATGATACATTCTTAAGCTTTAATGTCCATTCACGAGATCCTTTGCATACTTATGAGCATCTTTCTACATATTTATATTCACACGTAATTAATATCTTATAATTTTCTTATGCGTAACTTCCAACTTGTGTATGTTTGTGAGAGTACTTTTGTCTAGGTTCCAAGAGCTTCAAAGAGAGAAACCTTGTGGATTTTAGAGTCGAGGCGAATTATATCATAGGCATTTCAATTGCATTGTTGTTGTTAATCCATAACATCTTAAGTTTTTGTCTAGGTTTCTTACATGACGTGCATGGTTTCTTGGGAAATATTGTAATAATTACTTTATGGACTAGTCAATGTGAATCTTTGGGTTTCATTTGAGCTACATCCTATCACTTTCCTTTTTCTCGCACAAGTCTATTTATGGGTATCGTATAGTTTAAAACTCTCAGGAGATGCAACTCCTCCACGAAGGACACCTAGGGGTTTAATGACTTGTAACAGATGCTAAATGCCACCGTGATGACCTACGGAAGTGATTAATAAATGTTTTTATTTACTTTATTTTATGCTTTAGTGGAGGACAAGTAAATATTAGGTTTAGGGGTATTTAATAAAAGTATTTTTAGTTATGATTTAGATCTCCAAATCTATATTTTTCTCATTGTTCTCAACTGGATTTTTTATGTTTTCGAGTGTTTTTCAGGAAATAAATTCGTAACTGATGTGTGTGTGATAAACTTGAAGGTTTGGTCCAAATTCAAAGCAAAGAATTCAATGTGGAAAAAAATAATGAGAGCAATCGTCAAGTAAGCGATCACCTTGTAGAAAAATGTAAGGAATTAAAGGCACCTTGAATGGGAGAGATAGCCCCCATGCAGACACGTACACATTAACCAGTCTTGGTGCACCAACCAAGCCATGCGTCTTCACCGAACAAGCATCACAGCATACTCAAACAGCCCTTTTTGCAGGCTAGCATAGTAGCCAGCCTAGATTCAAGCCCAGCAACATGTCTTCATGCCTTATAGTGTTCCAATCAACTTGTATTTATGCCCTTTGCATGCCTCTACAACAACTTTTGTCCCAAGCAGCACCTACAATAGCTTGTTCCAAGCCTAACAACGTGCACATCATCTTGATTACCTACCACATGTGCACTTTCATCATGCAAAGTCCAAATAAGCATGCCTAAAATAGCATTAATAGCAACATGCTTGTAGGCATAGTTGCACGTGTCCTTATCAACAAACCCCTACATTAGCGCGACACAACCTTTTCGACAGCACAACCTAAACGCGCCTTCTGCCAAGCTCACTTACCATCCTATGACTCCAGCAAGCATGCCTTTACCAGCATTTCTTCTCTATGTGTGCCTCCCGGTGTGCCCTACCTCTTAACCTGTGCGTAGAATAGCGCGTACCGCATCCAGCCTCCTACCTTACATGTACAACTGTGCACTGTCTTGCCCAACAACTCCTAATATAGCCTGTCCATGAAACTAGCCTACTACCTAACATGCTCCTTCAGCAAGTTGTGTGCAAAAAAGCGCCATACACTACCAAACATGCAAGAGAGCTATCTAAGGGGCATTTTCAACCTTTCCCCCTTCATTTCATACCCTAATTTTCACAACTTTAAATAGACACAAACCAGAACATTTTAGGCAGTTTTGAGTGTTTGAGAATAGAGCTCTCATGCCCCTTCTCTCACTCTTGATTCTCAACCCAAATCACCTCCATTTCACCTTCAAACTTCACCCACCAACATCTTATACCCTTACTTTGGAGAGAAAGTTTTACATGAGCAGAAAAGAGGACACAAGGGTTCGAACTCAGAAGAGAGGAGTTGATGCGAACCTCGTATATAAAGACACTATACCTACGATTAAATTGAAACACAACCCCAAAAATGATAATTCAGATTATAGAAAATTTGTAATCTATTGATTAGAGAACCAAGAACTAAAAATATAATGACACCAATCCTAAGAAAAAGATGAGAATGTGAGAGATAAGTTAAGGTTGATAAATCAAGAACAATTCTTGATGCAATTCTCAAAGTTCTCAAAAGAACAATAGAGAAAAGTTAAACTTTATTCAATAAACGTCTAACTGAAATTTTAGGTTTAATAAGCTTTTTATAGGCATACAATCCTAAATCTAATAAGAAACTAAATAAAATCCTAATTTTTAATTAACCCTACACACCTACTCTTCTAAGCACACCCATATCGGACTTTTAATTTAATTAAATGTCTCAACCCAATAATTAAAAGCCTAATGTAAAATTAAATAAATTAAACTAATTTTAAACTCAACCCATAATATAAATTAGACTCAATTGAATTCAAACAAATAAATAATATCCCAATTTGCATTAGAATTGTTATCCAAGCCTCAAGAATGATGTTCGTGGACTTGGTCTTAGACTTTAATAATATTTTGAAGCCTTAATGTCCCCTTTAAGCCGTCCAAGCCATGCTATGTAAAACTCTTGGCCCAAATCTCTTGAGTGAGCTGATTTAAAGCTTCCCTCATTGTAAGCCCTCGATGTTTAATTAAGGATTACTTTAGTAATAATCTATAAGTGGTGTACGAAATTATAAATAATTATTAAGAGATGTTTTGAGACCCTAGGGGATTAAACGAAAGAATTGCAAAACTATAGCGATTGATGAAACCTTATTGGAAGCTTAGTTAAGTATAAGGGTAAATTGGTCATTGTCATTTGAATTCATAAGTTAGTATGACCTATGGATTAAATTGAAAGAAGTTTATAATGTTAAGGATCAAGATGGAATGATTAAAAGTTAAATGCCAAAAGTTAATTAAAGAAAGGATATAATTGTCATTAATGGAATTGATATTAATATATAAACAAGACTTAGTCAATTTTGGAGCCAGTCACGCCAACAAACCAAAGAAATAAGAGAAACCAAGAGAAAAGAAAAGAGAGGCGAGAAAGAAAGGGAAATAGGTTCGGCCAAGGCAAGAAGTTGGTGATCAAGGTTGGTTTCCATCAATTTTCACATTCTAATCAATCAAGCAAGCTTCCTTAAGCTAGGAAATCAAACTTGGAGCAAAACCTAAGCTAAATAAAGTTAGTTTCTCATCTTTTGAAGTCATTTTTTATAGTTAAAAGTGATGATTGAATTGGTTATTTTGATGATGTTTGAGTGGGTTTTGATGGGAGGTTTTTATCTATGTTGAGAGATGATTCATTTGGGGTTTGAAAGCATGTGATGGATGGTTGGCATGAGACAAATTTTAAGTTGATTTTGGATTGGAAATCAATGGAATGAGATGTAGACTAAATGTATGACAAAATGCCTAAAAGAACCAATATGTAAAACTTGAAAGAAATGAACCTAGGGTATGTTAGTACTTGTAAGGCTATATGGAGAGGTATCAGAAACCAATGGAACGGAAGTGTTTTAAGCATGAATTTAGGTTGTTTAAGTGACAAATAAAATTATAGAAATGTTAGAATTGCATTGAAAGTCATTCCATTGTAATGCATTGTAAAGTACCTAGGAAAGTCATTATGAGTTGTCATCAAATACCACTTATTTTATGGGTTTGATTGAATTGTATGAGTAGGTTAGAGTGTGTATAACACTAGGAAAGGAAGAGTTAAGTTTTAGAATGAAATGGGTGAAAAAACTCCTTAAAAAGTGATCATAAAGTGGTGTTTTTGGCCCAAAACACCTATCAAACGATATCGGAATTGGACGAAATTTTACGGGTGACCACATTGGGAGATAAGAAGAGTGTGGGAGAAAGAATTAGAGCAAAAGCATGCACGGTTTGGGCTGTGCATTCAATTCGGGTTTGAGGGGTCAAAAACTGTAATTTTGAGTTCCAAGCTTCAATTTATGATGAGAAGCATATCGGGACACTCCTTGGGGTATATAAAAAGGATTCATGCAAAGAAATTGGGAATTTGGAGCATGGATCAAAGAGAATTGAACGGAAACCATGTAGAGACATCTTTAGGGAATATGTGCAATTATGATTAATTTGAGTTAAAGGTTGCGTATTAAGTTTCGTGAAGCTCCATTAAGTGTATTCTAAATGAAATTTTGATGTATAGGTGAAGGCGAGGCTAGCAGAGCCGGGGCGGACCGTTGAAGCCCATTAGGGGAAGTTGAAAACTAAGGTGAGTGCTAAAATGCATTTTAAAACATTTATGTGGTTTTGAACCGTTTACATATTTTATGATGTGTTTACCACTTTGGAATTCAAAAAATAAGTGTTGTTACGGATATTATGTTTGTATGAGAAAGTTTCATTTTCATGATTTTTTTTATAAGTGTTAATTATATTTTGATATGAAATATCAAGTTAGAACTTGTGACAATTGAGATATGTTTTATGGTTTTGTAAAGAAGAAATGAAATTCTTAAATTTTATGTGTTTGATGCAAGAAAATAATATATGTACAAATATGTTTTCAAAGGCCAATTGTCTACCCATCATTTGTAAGTTTTATAGACCGGGTCGGTACGTCCCACACGTGTATGGCAATGTTATAGGAGGGATCGCGTCACTAACTTTGGGGGGAAAGAGTCTGTTGTGTCGCTTTTACGTGTGTGGGATGTTGTCTTACGTTACGTATTGCAATGTAATATTCCGCACGTGGTGCTTGGATGTCTTTGTAAGTGTCACGGATGGTGTTTACGGCTAAATCGCCTCGTGACTCCACGTTTTTGTGGTTGTAAGTTTAAGGGGTAACATTGGTGCATTTCTAATGCAAAATAAATTGAAAAAGAAATGAACTATCTTTGTTTAAGTTATGAATATATATTTCGTATAGATTTTTTTATATCCGTATGCGGTTTTATGTTATAATTATGATTATTAAGTTCTATCATTGGTTTATATATCTTTTCTGTTATTAAACACATTCACTTCATTATGAAATGATATTAGTTATCAAATGAAATGTTTAAGAAACAAAAATCTATTTTTAATGCTTTGAAGGAGGTATTTTAGTAATAATTATGTTATGGATTTATAACTTATGTGCATTCACTAAGCTTCAATAAGTTCATTTTTTCCTGTTTTATGTCAAAAACCTCCTCGGGTGCTAGCGCGAGTGACGAGGCATAAGGTACACTCCGTTGAAATAGGTGGGCGCCGACTCGACGAATGCTTCCCTTGTATAATCATTTTGCATGTATATGAAAGTTGAAAAGCCACCTTTTTGATGTAATTTTATGAGATGTTTTGAATGGCTTTTAAAATGAGATTTGTTACTCATATGTATATTAAAGCGTATAAGGCTTTGTAAATGTCAATTAAGTTATGAAACATGTTTGTCTTTCTGTGTAAATTGTTTCTACGAAATTGGCTTTTATTTTGTGATTTATGGTTTACAGTTTTCTCAACTATTTTCTATGAAATTGGAAAATTAACCTTTGAAAGAA